>NAJI01000169.1:52837-759504 GCA_002179835.1 Calonectria leucothoes | reverse complement strand
TTTTTTTTTTTCGGACAAAGTTCAAATTCACGCCGTCCCCCCCCCCCCCCCGGCAATCGGAGAGTACCCGCGGCGCGGGAGTGGCGTCACGAACATGCCATCATTGTAGGGTAGGGAAGGGGAGGTCAATTCAACAACAGGACGCCGAGTCGTCATGGTCAATTCGGTTGAATCCAGTGGCCAATATCAAGAGAGTAGGCAAATGGTCCAGAAACACTCATTCGGTGTTTTCCAAGGCAAGGTAGGGTCAGATAAAACATCAGAGAATTATGAGGGGAATAAGGCAATGAGGGATTACGACGCTCCCTTCAGCGACCATGAAGAAAAGAGTGAGTCGAAAGAGTCGAGTTTTCTTCTTACAATAGCAGCTGAGTAACAAATCTGATATACAAGACAGGCCCGGTCGTGAACAATACAATTAGGCATCACCAGACCAGAACACTGTCAGAACATACAATCGGTAATGATAACTGATAATTATATTGACTTAACAATTGTTGTAGGCTTTAAACGCACGAACCCACCCTATCCATTGCTCCCTTTTTCTTTTTTTTTCCTTTTCTGTTTTCGCTTCTACTTAACCCTTTTTTTAATGAAAGAATGACTCAAAGAAAAAAAAATCCAAACCCAGTGTCCAAAGTAAGCTCTGAGGCTTTCCCATATAACCGTCTTCCATGAACCCCCAACGCCGATGCCATGTCTTTTAAACAGTCGTCATAATATGGCAATTAATGCCTCATGTTCATATGTCGTCGAAGTTGGTCATGACGGCGGAAATCTCTCCCGCACTCTCCGCAGCGGAATTCGCCTCCGAGATCACTGTGAGTCTTGCGATGCTTTGATAGATTTGATGACTCGCTAAACCGTTTTCCGCACATCTCACACTCCAGGGGCTTTTCGCCAGTATGCGTACGAACGTGCATTGCTAGCGTCAAGTTAGCTAAGGTTGTACAAAGGTGGAGAGGGGGGTTAGGCCTACTGTGAGCACTTTGCTGCTTGAATGACTGGCCGCAGCCGGGGAACGGGCACACCCATGGGGTTTCTCCGGTGTGTGTGCGCATGTGCTGCTCAAGTGACTGCTTCGCGGACAGGGCCAAGCCGCATATTTCGCACTTGACGGGTTTGACTGCGCATGTTAGCATTGTGACGGACAACTCCAATGAACAGGGGCAACACTTACAGCCTGTATGCGTCTGCAGATGTCTCTCCAGCTTGCTCTTCTGCGTGAACGCCTTGCCATCCTTTCGGGAGCAGGGAGACCATTGACAGGTAAAACCACCCCCTTCCTTTCGCAAAGTGGCGAGATGCGCCTTTTTGCAGTGCAGGTGGAGCTCATCGCTGTTGAGGAACCTTTCAGGGCACATGTATCCGTCTTCGCACATCCAATAGCACTTGAACTGATCTTCCTTTTCCATGACATTGCCCTTTGACTTGGACGGGAGGG
This sequence comes from Calonectria leucothoes, assembly GCA_002179835.1. Classification (NCBI taxonomy): domain Eukaryota; kingdom Fungi; phylum Ascomycota; class Sordariomycetes; order Hypocreales; family Nectriaceae; genus Calonectria; species Calonectria leucothoes. The sequence continues at coordinate 758,060 of NAJI01000169.1, read as the reverse complement.
CCGCGGGCTGTTCGACTTGGGGATCGGCATTGTTATTGTTGTTGGCGCTGTCGGGTGGGGTGATGATCATTGGATCAAAGTCGAATGTGCGAGGCGTAGGGACCGAAGCGGATTCTGGAGTGGCAGAGACGCCGTGGGGAGGCACCATGCAGTTGGCATCATAGCATGGGCGGGCAGCTCCGTGGCAGTTCTCGCTGATACATGTGTCTTGCTCGACGCTGCAGGACTCGTCGAAACAGCAAGCGGAATGGACCGAGTGGCCCGCATCGATACCGGCGCAAGAGGCATTGTAACAGCAGTCGGCGCCGGCGGTGTCACCGCACTGGCTCATGCAGCCGTCGCAGTTGGAGTTGCAGGCGATGGAGCCGACTTGCTGGTTCTGGGCAGGGGCATGGAAGGCAGTGCCCGCAGACGCGGAGTTGTCGACTCCCCAGTCCAGCGGCGGGTTGGCCATCCACTGAAGCTGGGCGTTGTCAGGCAGGACGAAGGGGGAGGGGAAGATCATTTGCGCCTGGATCTGAGCCTGGTGGGCTTGCTGGGCCTGGTGGATGCTCTGGAGGGCTGCCATGGGGTCAACTTGGCCCATGAGGCCGGCATCGAGGCTGAGGTTGTTGACGGCGCTGTCAAGCTCGATCTCCGAGTTGGTGGCGCCATTGTAGTGGTCAAAACAGCGCTGGTCGAGACAGGCATTTTCGTTGTTGTTGCAGGTGCCGAGGGAGTCGAGGCCCTGTGTTAGAGATGCGTCTTGGGAGCCGCTGGCGAAGGGACCAAAGTTCATGTCAAAATTGGAATAATCATGGTGGTCATAAGAGCCGAAAGGGCCATGACTGCCGTCAAACGGCGGGGACTGGTCCATGGTTTTTCGACGCTTGCGACTTGCAAAATTCGCGACGGATGAATATGGGTTGATGGTGATGATGTTAGTGAGAACCCGGATGGCCTGGTGGTTTGGTAGAGGGGCACCAATGCGACCAATCAAAAGTGGGTAAAGGGTAATAGTGCAAATGAGCAGATGGGCTGGAGAGGGAAAATGCTGAGGAGAAGCCCATGGCGAGAAGAGCGCTCTTAAGTAGGAGAGCTGGGAGAGTTTGCCCTGCTCTTTCCTCGCCATCTCCGACCTCAAACCAGAGTATCGTCAAGTCTTGACGAAAAGTTATTCGCATCGTGACCGTTCCTACCAAACTACACGCCTACGCTACTGCCCCACAGTTCATCGCCGCACACCCAATCACCGGGTGCGCCCGCGCCCAGAGCTTGGTAGACCCTACCCCCACCAGCGCCATCTCGCTCTTGTCACCGCAACATGGCTTGATATTCATCGCGTGGCAGGCGCGAGTTATCTGGCGGTTCCAGGCACCGCACTGTGCGCGTGAATCATATGCGCCATGCAAAAAAAATTTAAGGGCAGCTTCTGGTACTGGTGGAGACTGACTGGTAAAGTGCTCGCAGCATTGTAAGGTGCACCGTTTTCAGGGCACTGCGCTTAGGATTCATTGGCTGCTCACAGCACTCGCCCAGAGACTCGACGCACCTCGGGCAGACTCTTCTTGCTGGCGGCCCACGTGAAGGCTAAAGACTCTGTGCTGACATGGGGGGCGGTGCGGCTAGGGCCGAGGTGCAGAGAGGTCGTTTTTTGCCAATGCAGACGTGATTTTTGGCTCATTTTGTCCGTTATTTGGCCATTTGGTTGATTCCTCGACCCATGGGGTAATTGGGGCTCTCCAACTAGGCCTTGACCAGGCCTCAACTACCCCCCTGCTCTATCTGTAGCAATTTGCCCGAGTTCGGTTAGGCTCCACTAACCCATCGGAGATAAGAACCAATTGGCTGTCCCCTTGGACGCCTTGCGGTGGGCTCTGTTTCTTTGGTTCTCCAAACCACATCTGGTGTCTTGCGCATCCAAGCTCTGAGCTCTTGTGCGCGCGACGCCTCGTCTCCAACACCGAGTAAAACCTTGTGCTCTCCCGTTTTTTTCTCTCTTTCTCTTTAGCCGCCGCTCCATCTCCCTTTTAGACATACTCCACTCCTGCACATCTGAACCCCCTCCCCCCCTTCGTGGAGTTACCCTACCCAGTAACGTCGTAAGCTTTGTCCGGCACAGCCTCGCTAGGAGGCTTCTCCAACTTTCGCATCCAACCACCAACTTGAGCGGTTTTCTGCTTCAACCTTTTTTTTTTATGCTTGAATAACCCTGACCTGGACCTCGACAAATAGAAATAGAGTGGACTGCTCGCCGACGGCCGTGCAACCATGGGCAACATCTGCGGCAAGACCGAGTCGGACCCCTTTGATAGGCCCGGGCGTGTCCTCGGCGAGGCTCCGCCCCCAGGACCGACGTCGGTTCCGGTGCCGAAGAAGGTCGGGGGACCTCCCCGGACGCTGGGCGGCAGCTCGGCGGCTCAGGCGTCTGGGGACGACCAGAGCGAGGCGAAGAAGAAGGCCGCAGAGGCCGCGCAGGTGAGTCCACGTCCTTGGATACGTACCCGCAGACTCGTTGCACAGCACTACTGCAAGCAAGTGCCCACAATCCCACCGCACGCAACACATGCCCCTCGCCGATGAGGAGGAGCCCACCCAATGGCTGACTGCCATGACGCCACCGCCCACGTACTGATCAGGTCAACCAGGCACGGTTTGAAGCATCCAGCAAAGGAGGCGGGAAGCTGCAGAACCAGCTGAACCAGCAGAAGAAATCCACGCTCCAGGACAATCTAAATGAGGTCAGCGAGCAGAACCGGCGCCAGCGCGAGATTTCCCAGGTTGACGAGGACCGCACATTCAACTGAGGTCCCCCATCTTTCTTGCGAAGCTGGAAGCGAGGAGCACCCGAGCAGGAGGAAGCTTTAGTGTGTGGGAGAGGACCGGTTCATCGAGATGAGAAGCGAATGTTTGCTACAAGGTTTAGAAGGTGCCCATGAGTCACGGCCTTGTTTCTTTTTTCTTTTTTCTTTTTCCATTTTGAGCAAGTTATTTTTCAATTCCCAGACGAATCATCGAGCTATACTCTTGGGGTTATTTCTTTTGAATTCTTCGCCCCCCATCCACCTCACGGATTAGCGTAGCTGTCCATATAATACAACTGGTCAATGCCGGGTCTCGAGGGCCAAGTCGGAGCAGATGAAACGACCATGGCGTGTCTCGATTGATTAATATTTGGAGATGGAATACGATATGTATAATTGTTATCCGTATACTTTTTGGCTCCTGTAGGTTTTTTCTCTTTTTCAAGTACCCCACTACGATTCTGTACCCCAGGCTCTGCAAAGTTGTATGCGCGGTTGCTCGCCAGCATCAACTCTAAAATCAACCGTGCGTGAACTTAGTATGCAATTGAACCACGGCTCGTCTAGTAGCCAATGGAAATAAACACGCAAAACGTGGGAATCAGTCACTCGAAACAAGTCACTCAGATCAAGTCAACGTCTTTTCATCGGGATCGAATCTGCACAGAAATAATACCGTCTTCCGTCCTTCTTCTAGCTAGTTTACAACGTGAAACTTAATGTGGATGGCACCGGACTTTGACTTGATTCTTTTTTATTACACAGTGACTGCCACCACCATGGACTCCTAAGAATAACAAACGACCTGTTGCATTGCCCAATTTTTCGCCTCAACACCTGTCCAACAATCTGGCCAGAACAATGTAGAACCCTGTCCCGTCGAGCCACCTCCCTCTTTTTTTCTTTCTTTCTTTCTCTGTTGTATAGAGTTAGTTTTCTCATGTGATGGTGTATCGTCCACTTGCGGGGGCACGACTGTCGGCGTCCGCTGCTGCAATTGTGCCTTCCCTCAGTAAACGGGTGAGTTCGGTGAGAGCCGAGCTCACTACCAACTCTGTATCGCCTTCGATGAGGATGTAGAGCTTTGGCTCCGCACCAGCAGGCACCTCCTTGCCCAGCGGGTAGAAGTTGCCCTTGGTTGTGATGGAGGTTCCCGTAGCCTCCAGAATCTTGGCCACGTTGGTACGGTTGGTGACAGCCCACCTGGCCTTTTGAGGAAAGTCATTGATCTCCAGCGTGGCGTGGAACGCTCCAGCGTCAGGCCCCTTGTTGTCGATGGGCTGGCCTGCGCGAAGTTGACCAGCTTTTCCGAGACGGCTGTTGATGGCGCTAACAGCTGAACTAACCTTGTCCAACGGGTCCTTTGCCTTGTCCTTGCTGGCAGTCGAAGGTCCCTGGATGACCACCTGTCCGACCTTCGCCTCCAACTGCTGCTCGGCCTTGGCAGCTTCGCGGGCCTGCACACTGGACGTTGCTGCCCGAATGGCGTTGAGAGCTTTCTCGGCCTTGTCCTCGTCGTCCTTCTTCTCCTCTTTGTCTTCCTCCTCCTCGCCTTCGGCCTTGTGCGTCTTCCTCTCACGGAGACGAGCTGCTTCTCGTTCCTGATCCAGGCGATCCAGACCCTTACCACCAAATCCAGAGGTATCCTTTGCCTTGCCCGATTTGACTTTCTCGCGGTGGGCTTTGCGCATCTCGCCGAGTCGCTCAGGCACCGGCTGACCACTTTGCTCGAGCGCCTTGGCAATGCCGGGGGCGCAATTTTCTTGCTCTGGTGTCACAAACGTTACCGCCACACCCGTGTTTCCGGCGCGCCCAGTACGACCGGCACGGTGGACATAGTCTTCCAAGTGGTTTGGGGCGTCGTAGTTGATGACCAGTTTGAGTTGCTTGACATCCAGACCACGCGCCGCCACGGATGTAGCAATTAGGATGGGCACAATGCCCTTCTTGAAGTCTGTAATGGTGGAATCTCGGTCAACTTGATCCTTGCCTCCATGAATAGACATGCACGGATAGCCCTTCATCATCAACTCTTTGAGCAGGTCATCGGCTTTTTCCTGGCGTTCCACAAAGATTAGTGTGCGTGCATCCTCATCCCGGTCGTACAAGTCACCCAGAAGCTCAAGAACACGGAGGAATTTTGAGGCTTCTTCGCGAACTTCGACGATCTGCTCGATTTCCTTGGCAACTACACTTCGGCCACCCACGGTGATTTCGATGGGTGACTTGAGAACCTTTTTGGTTAAGGAGTCAATAATCCGGGGCATGGTGGCGGAAAATAGAATTGTCTGCCTGTCTGGCCGCATGTTGGCAAAAATTTTCATGACTTGTGGTTCGAAACCCATGTCAAACATTCTGTCAGCCTCATCCAGCACGACGTAGCTAACCCTTCTAAGGTTGGTGACTCGGCCTTGGTTGGCGGCCAACAAATCAATCATGCGTCCGGGAGTGCAGACGACAATCTCTGCACCGCGTTTGAGTTCAGCAATCTGCTCGCGGATGGGAGCACCTCCATACGCGCAAACCGCTCGCAGACCCATCATCTTCAAAAAAGGTTTGCAGTCCCTGTGGATTTGAGTGGCCAACTCTCGAGTGGGTGTCATGATGAGGCCGATGGGGCCATCTGAGTCTTTCAGCGGAGACTGGTCCTTGATGTGACGGAACATGGGCAGCAAGAAGGCAACCGTTTTGCCAGAGCCCGTCTTTGCCACGCCAACGACATCGCGCCCAGACATGATTGCTGGGAGTGCTTGCATCTGGATAGGAGTGGGTTTCTCGTAGCCTAGGTTATCGACAACGTCCAGGGTTTGTCGCGTGAGACCGCATTGGGCCCATTTCTGCACTGGCTTGGGAACATCTTTACCGTTGACCTTGATTCCGTCCAGCTCCAGGCGCAGGTCTGCCACCTCGGTCTCGTTGAGGGCGCTGAGCTCCGCTGGCTCGACCCAAAAGTTTTTCCTGATTGGCTCGATTTCAATTTTGGAATAATCGATGGTAGGTATTTCCTTCTTCTTGCGCTTATTCGTTATCGCGAGTAGTGCATTGGGATCTCCATTCTCTCCAGCCTTGAAGCCATAGTCATCATCGCTAAAGTATGCCTCAGGTTCCTGTACTTTCTTTGGCGCTTTGGAAGGCTTCTTGACTTCTACGTGCTTGAGATCAGCCATGAATGCATCCAAAGGATCAACACCGTCATCTTCGTCAACATCCATCTGCTCGGGAACAGCTTTCTCTGCTTCGCCGTTGGTGGCTGCTTCACCGTTTGTCGATGGCTCTGTTGGCTTGGCTTCTTGTTCTCCTTCTTCTGCTTGATTTTCCGCCTGCAACCGTCTCTCATGAGCTGCGCGAGCCGCAGCGGCGGCTTCCTCCTCGGTTTCTGCGAAGTTGTCTCCATCGGATTCGTCATCCTCGTCCTGATCGGCGTATGGAGTATCGTCGGTCTCGATTGGAAGGGCAGGGAGCTTGGTGAGTTTTCGCTTGATGGTGTCGTCTTCGTCGAGATTGAGCTTGCGCTTAGCAGGGACCTTTTCGTTCTCCGCATGGGATTTTGAGAAACCAAAGGCACTGGCTTTGAGTCGGTTCGCGGGAAGCGCCGAGGCTGAATATTCTCTGTTAGTGCCATCTGGGTCGTGGCGCCTGAATGTTGACATACCTGTACTTGATTGCTTCACAGGAACCGAGAGCTTTTCTGGCTGGCCACCCAGGGATCCTAAGACAGGTTTTCCAATATCATGCGAACGCGCCGCGGCAGATTTCTTGGCGATGGCCTTGGGATCAAACTTGCCAGTGTATGGTGTTACAGGGGATGCAGCACCAGGTGAACTCTTGGAGATGGGCGAAGGAGCAGCTGAGACGATGGGAGACACGGTTCTCGAGGATGCACCGCTGGCTTTCATGTCCATCTCGGCTAGGAGATTCCTGGTCTGGCTTGGGTTCACCTCCTTTTGCTTTTGACTTTCGATTTCTTTCTTCTTCTTCCATGCCTCAAGCTTGGCGAGTCGCTCTGCCTTCTTGTCGATTTCTACCTGCGCAGCGCTGGGTTTTGGCTTCTGGGCCTGCTCTTTGTCAACCAGGGTAGTCGTCCTCGAGTTACCGGAATGACGAACCTCGTTGCTACCGGTGTTGCCGCTGTCGCCGAGTGGAGTTTTGCGAGGACGACTGTCATCGCGAGTACTACGCGAATGGGAGTCAGCGGTACCTTCGCGATGTCCGCGCGCTCGGTCGCGGGAATCGTCTCGCCTTCTGAAGTCCCTCTCGTTTCCGCGGCTGCGGTTTTGTCGGCGATCTGGCGATCGATTTCTGTCGTCGTAGCGGTCTCGCGATCTGCGCCGGTCCCTATCTCGGTGGTCGCGACGGCCGCCGCGGTAGTAGTCGTCGTCTCGCCTATCTAGTGAGCGGTCCCTGCGGCGGTAGTAGTCGCGGTCTCGGCCACGATCTCTGTCTCTGTCTCGATCGCGATCGCGGTATCGGGGCTGTTTGTGGATGATATCGTTAGAATGCGGTTCGTGAGCGTTGCGACGGTGGCTTCTCACATCAGGACTACGCGACTTCGTGCGCCGGCGTTGGTCTCTTCCGTCATCACGACGATCCCTGTCCCGTCGGTCGTCATCTTTGCGTTGACGGCGTGAGGTGTTGGGGCTGCCTGCAGGACTTGGTGAGCGCGAGTCTCTTGGCCGAGCCATGGTGATGGTCTCGCAGGCTCAGCAGGACACTACGTTTGGTGAGTACTACTTTTTGTGGACGGAGCCGAGCTGTTGGCGGTGCCAGCGATGGCGCGGTGCCGTGTTCCAAGTAGCGCAGTCGATGTCTGGCTAGCGATCTTTGCACCCCGATAATGGCCGGAAACGAAGCCGAAGGCTGATGACTTGGCGGCCAAAGAGAGAATGTAGATGGGCAGACGATGAGGGGCCGAAGAATTATGCAGACGTTTACAAGGCGAGCAAGCAGCTGAGCTGGCCATCGAAATCTGGGGCTAGTTCGTCTGACAGCCGGGGTTTACCCAATGCGCCATCTCTCGCGTTGGAGCGACACACGCTAAGCCAAGAGTGGTTCCAGATTGTTTCCTTGCTCAGCGTCTCATACCTCGCATCTTTCATATCATCACCGTCCCCATCATATCATTTCAAAATGGCTGGGCTTGTCGGGTACGACAGCAGCGACGAAGACGAAGAAATTGAGCAGCCGACCCCAATCGTGGTATTTATAATTGCAAGCGCACCTTGAGAAGGGCGACGACTAACCTTTTGTATTTTCAGCCAACATCAAGTGCTGCACCCATCAAGGGCCAAGACCCGGGCAATATCGAGAGTGAAAAATCCACAGAGGACCAAAAAGGTATGACGTGTCATTCACGATTTGGCCTTGATGGCTGTGCTGATGCTTATTTGTAGAAATAGGACATGGTGAATCGGCAGCTTCAAAAGAGACTGCTGAAGAAGAGGCCGTGACCATTGGCCCTGTTCAACAAAATGACGTTCCACTGGGGCCTTCTCTCCCGCCGATGGATGATTCTTTGGCAGAGGAACAAACAAACTCGGGCGAGGTTCCCCTGTCACCATACTCGGCAAACCGTGCTCTGTTGCGTGACCTCACACTCCCCTCGGCTCCCAATATGGACATCCCTCCTTCACCTCCTGGTTCACCCACGCCCGGTGCCAACAAGAAGTTTGAGCAGTTTTTAGAGCTCAAGAAAAAGGGTGTTCATTTCAATGCAAAGCTGGAACAGTCAACTGCACTGAAAAATCCTAGTCTGATGGACAAGCTCCTTAACTTTGTTGAGATTGACCATCGTGACCAATACTCAACGACGCTGCCCACAGATTTATGGGATCCCAACGGGTTTCCCGAGTGGGCATTCAAAGACAAATTGCGTAAGAGCCGCGAAAAGCTAGCAAAAGAGAAGGAGGCTGAGAGGGCAAGTGGTGGTAGGACAGCTATTGACTTTGTCCCCTCCACAGCAACGAGTGGTACGACAGGGTCCGCGGGATCATCTCGTGGCGATAAGCGCAAAAGCGGTTGGAAATAGTACTGGGGATCGGCCATGACCATTATCCCTGGAAGATTGGAACACTACGATAATGACACGAGGTGAAATAAGTACAAATTAATAGCAAATGTAAATAAAAGGATACACAAACAATCCAAAGAGAGCTAAGTGGATAAATCAATATTATTTGGGCATGTGTTTGCTTTGATTGAATAAATCCTAACAAGTATGGTTCCTCTGCCGAAAGTCCTTGCAATAGAATCGAGAAACCTTTAGGGCTGTATTGTACGACCGGACGATGCATGGAAGACGATGGAAACAAATGCCATGAACTACTGATTTTGTACAGTTAAATTCGGTAGCCAATCAACCCTGTATGCTTTGTGTCCCGCCAGGTAAACGAAAAACTAACCCTGACCCTAATACCTTCAACATTATATATCCCGTCCCCGGTGGCGGGGATGCCCGACAAGGTTGCGCAGACTCGGCCTGGGGCAAAAAAAAAACGCCTGTGACTAATTCTTCTTCCTTCATAACAACTTCAAACAGCTAAACGAAAGAAACAACCAAAAACGCGACGGCACTTCCGACTAATCACTGCTGCATTTAATCGTCGTGTTCAAGTCCTTCTGGATGATGGCTCCGATATCGATGGGGACAGTCTGGTTGCTGCTGGCCAGAGCGGCAGCGAAATAACTGAGGTTTTGGCCGCTGTTTTTCACAGTCTTGCCAAGCAGCTTGAAAGGGACGATGCCCGTGCTGCAGTAGGGCTTCTGGCGGGCTGCGACGATGACGCTTCCCTGGTCCATGGCGGCCGTGATGGCGACAGTGTTGTTTCCAGGCTTAAGCAACAGGTCCTGGATGTACAGGGTACCGACGTCGTCATCGCCGATGAAGTTTGTGAATGACACGTTTCCCTAGGGGAGAGGGGAAACAATGTAAGTAAGTGAATATACTAAGACAGGTGGGCGGTGAGGCAACTTACAATGTCCAGGGTGAAGACAGAGGCGTTGGGGATGACGGCGGTGCCGTTGAAGTTTGTGCCATCGTCGTTGCTCTCCAGCGAGATGTGGCCTTCAGTAACCTCTGTGCCGTCAAAATTGTTTAGGCCGTTGAGGGTAACAGTTTTCTTGAAGGTGGCGCCGTATTTTTTGGACAAGCCGCTGGGCTTGACCTTTGTCCTTCCGTTGATGGTGACGCGCAACGTCTCATTGTTGTGGAACCAGACGTTGAAGCGGGTGAAGGCCTCCATGTCGGTGATGGTGACGGCCTGGCTGACATTGACGATCTGGTGCTTGTCGGCATTGGTCTTCGGGAACTGGAGCGTGGCGAAGGGTGTGTGCGGCTCGAAATCCTCGAGGTACATTTCACCCTCGAAAGGATCAATGTTGGCCTTGATTCCGCCTTCGGTCTCAATGGTCGAGTTGATGGCCATGTGGTACGAATTGCTCTTGGTTTGCAGGATGTTGACGCCTTGGATCTCGAGGTGGGCCTTGTTCATCTTCTTTTGAATAATCTTGGGAACAGCAACGAGGAGGCTGTTGCACGCGGTAGTGTCAGAACCATTGGCGCGTCACTCAGTTGACGTAGGGGATTTTTTTATTACTTACATTACCGGGACAACGATGACAACAATGACGATCAAGACGATGAGATAAACCCACCAGAAGCGTTTGCAGTGTCGTGCACACGTCCTCTTCTTGGCCCCGGGAGCGACACGCTCCGTCTGGGTGAACTCTTGCTTGTCCGACATGACACTGGTTGAAGCGTCTTGGTGGTGCTGAAGAGAAATTGCTTTTGTCCACCAACGGCTGAATAAACTGAAAACAGAGACAATATCTTTAGGGGAATTCTCAAGAAAAAGTATCACGAACAGTCAATGTTGAACAACCAAGACGAGCATATATACAAGATATCAGCGCCAGAGGCGAGCGAAGCAAGACAAGAGTTTAAGTAGAACGGTGGAGGCACGCACTGAAAGGTCTCGGACGGCGAAATGGCCACCCACCCCCCCAAGGAAGGCCCGGAGGGCGACGAGATCGCCATGATCTCCTCTCCCATGTTCTTTTGCATCTTCACTCGGCCTTGGACTGCCCGAACAGGCAATTGGCCGATTGACAAGACGGCGCTATCCCCCAGCTTTGCCCCGCATGGCCCTGGTGCGGAGCCCGTCTAGCGCACATCGAGCTTCTGGGGAAGAGGGTACGAGCGCCTCTCTCTGGGCTCCCCGGTCCATATTCCCACCCTGGTCGCTCCCCCGGTTGAACTAGTTTCTCGTTCCCTTTTCCCCTCTGGCATTTGCTTGTCTGATTCCTCGGTATCTTGTGATGGTCACTCACATGGGATGAAGAAGGTGAAGAAAAAAGGAAAGAAAAAAATAAAAAGTGCCGAAAGATGGCCACTTGCTGTGGCCCTCCTTTCATTTCGCTGTGGAACGCCTCTCTGCCAACTCACACACACACACCCCTCCCTTGTGAGATGTGACAGTCGGAAGGAGGACCAAGCTCGGACTGATAACCAACAGCTTGGCCACGGATTGGCCTGGGATTGCGGAGACTAGAGACCACTTTAATGAGCCGATTATAACTGGCAGCGGGAAGCGCATGGGGGACGAATCTAGCAATCTGGCGTGGAACATGGCGTCACAAGTTGGCGAGGCAGTGGACTGACTACTACTCCCTCCCCCCCAGGGCCAGCACCAGATCTGGTCACGAGGTCACAAACGGTTCATCAGTTGAGAGATCTATCTGTGGGCGGGCAGGCGGAGCTTGTTTAGATCGAGACAAGCGAAGCACAAATTCTCGATGCCGAGGAGTTGGAGGGCTAGGACAAGCAACCAATCAATGCGTGCAAGTACAAGTCTCCCCAGCTGTGTTTGTGTGCCATCATCAGCCACGACGAGCATCACATGTCAGGCACCAGGAACAAAAAACTGATATCTCGGCCGTGACAATCAATCTCTGCTGATGGAAATGCCACGGTTACATACGCCCTGGCAGATGGGGGGACCAGAGAAAGTCGTTAGGCTTGCCCGGCGGGCTGGCGGTAGAGCCCGAAGCGAAGTGGTAACCCGCAAACGGACGACGGCAGCGGCTTGGACGGGGCACGCATGCATGTATGCACACGAGAAGACTGAGAGGAAGAAACAAACAAAAAAACGGCCACACGGGCGCAAATGGGGGCGGCCAGCCTGCAAAAATTCCACCCACGAGACGCAAGTCAAGGGGAGCCCGTCAAGCCAAGCCAATATCAGGGACGTATTATTTCGTCGTGGTTGGTCATTCATTGGTGGGGGGCCACACACCACACCTTTTCTTCAACCCCTCACCAAGCGAAGGCGACAAGGGGAGAGGGGAGGAGCTAACTAATAAAACCACACAGAATCGAATCAGAAGACGGCATTGCGCCCTCCAGCCGGGTTCCGTTTGTAGCCTGGACACGCTCTGCGTATTGCCTCCCCCTCCTCGAATTTTAAAGTTGGCCTACCACCACCTTTCGCCAATCCAACAGCCCATCCTGCCAACCCGGTGACTCTTTTTTTTCTTTCCTTCTTTCTTTCCTTTGTCTTGCTTCCTTGCCGTCGTGAGACGCCACAGTCGCAGAACCTGTGTCAGGTATTTTTTTCTTCTCCCCGAGATACTGTTTCAACAACCATGCAAAATAGACGGGCAGACACCGTGGCTGCACCTCTCTCGCCCCCGAGACCTTCCTTCCTTCCTCTTCGCCACCTGATTAGTTTCAGCTAATCAAAACAATTTCGGGTTTGTCATCCATGTCCCTTTTGTTTTTCTTCCTCTCTCATCTCCCTTTTCAGCTCGCTCACCCGGGAGGCGAATACGCTCCGGCCCGCCGTGGCTTCTGACCAACCAACAAGACCAAACCGGGCATCGATTCGGAGTCCGGGTTATGGTGGTGGGTTACTTTCTGCGTCCGGGAAACCGCGTGGTGTCATTTGACTCCCTTGTCCCTGCGCTCCCTTTAATACATGCATACATGCATATTTGCCCTACACACTCACGGCGATCATGGATGACCCTCCACCTGCAATGGGACCCAACCGATGAAGGGTGATTTCCCGGTGGCCAATCGCATTCAAAATCCCTGTAGTCAAATTCGTGACCTGAGCCAATGTCGCCAAAAAAATATACTGCACTGGTTGGCTCGGGACTTGACTTGAGCGCAATTGCATTTCTCGCGGCACTGTGCCATCCAGCTTGTGCAATTGAATAAAATATTCTTTTCCCTCGTCGTTTATATGCAATTGTCATAACGGTATACAGTCTAACAGAAACAATATCGCCACAAGATTTGTTCGTCATTAGTGACCTGGACGAAATCTTTCCTGGGCCGCCATCCGTCCCTTCCGTCTCTTTATCCACTCTCACTCACTCTGCCTGTCTTACGCTGCTGTCACCACCTTTTTTGCAAAGCGGCCGTAAACTTTCGGGCTGGGGTACCGTTCTTGCAGCCCTTCTTTGTATCACGCCTGAACCCCCTCAGCTTTTGACGCAGCGGGCCGAGTTTGCATGACGCCAGGCCAGACGCCATGCCCGAAACTCGCCCGCCATCTCGGCCGTATGCTCCGTCAGATGTGGGGCTTGGTCCGCCAGCCGAGGCTCCATCTGACATATGAAATTAATATGCCGTGCTTCACAGCTTAGATTTTGACCACAGCAGGCTTTTTCGCTCCAGCCCCGAATCTCCATCGAAGATGTCTCGCTCCACACTGCGCGTGTTTATCTGCCGACCCAAAGTTAGTCGAGATCGCCAAGCAATGGTGGAGTCTGGGGAAAATCCTTACGTATCTGGGGTTCAGCTCCGAAATGCTCTTCGCTCCCATGAGTCTCATACATGTGGCCGTCTCAGCCGAAAGGACTAAAGTGTTTTTATTAGCAAACAGGATTCTGAAGAATGGGATTCGGGTCTCGGCTTACTCTCCAACACTCGCTCGACACCAGCTTGGCCACCGGCACCGAGACCGAACAGCGCACCACGTCCGATGCCCACACCCTTAGCACCAAGGCAGAGGGCCTTGACAATGTCGGTTCCTCGTTTGATACCACCGTCGACAAGAATCTCAATCTTGCTAAAGACCTCGGGGCAATACTTGCGAACTTCGAGCAGCGTGTGGATTGCGGGAGGTGCAGTGTCAAGTGCACGACCACCGTGGTTTGAAAGAAGAACGGCCTTGACCTGGGGCGCATACTTGGCGGCCAGGTAAACATCCTCGTGAGTTTGCACGCCCTTCAAGACAATGGGAAGATCAGTGTGCTCTGCCAACCACGGGAGTGTCGTCTTCCATGTAAGATCGGCCGCAGTACCAAAGAACAGCTGCTGTCCAACACCACCCTTGGGCGGAGTGGCCTCGCCGCTGGCAGGGCTGGGGTCTGAGAAGTCAAAGTTGGCCTTCTCATCGAGCTCACGCTTTCCAGGTACGGGGGCGTCCAGGGTCAGGGTGATGAACTTGTAGTGGTCGCGCATGGCATTGATGCGCTTGAGCATGGCCTCGCTCTTCTCCCGCTGGTTCTGGACGTAGAGCTGCCAGCCAAAGACCTGGTCCGGTCCAGCGCCTTCGACAATCTGCTCGGGGGTCATGGAGGCGTTGTTGGAGACGATTTGCATGGCTCCAAAACGAGCGCAGGCCTTGGCGATGCCCTGCTCACCATCGGGATGGGCGAGACGAGCCATGGCGGCGGGGGCGACGAAGATGGGGATGTTGACCTTGTTGCCAAGGATGCTGGTGCTGAGATCGCAAGAGGTGCAATCGACGAATACCCTGGGGCGGAGAAGGATTTGCTGGTACACGAGGTTGTTGAAAGACTTTGACCGTTGATCGTCGCTCGCGGAGTAGTAGTAGGCCCATGCTTTGTTGGAAATGCGCTTGGTAGCTTCCTCCTCGATTTCGTCGAGGTTCATCAGAGAGCCCAATGGTGGCGGCTTGTCCGAGTCTTTGCTAGCCTCTTGCGCAGTTGCCTCGGGCTTGGGGAGAGAGTCCTGGTTGATGGTGCCGAGACAGTCTTCGGGGCGGAGGTTCTCCTCCAGGGTACCGGGAGGGTGTACAGGATCGTACTCCTTGGTGGCGTCCTTGCCGGCGAGCTTGAGAATGATTTTCTTGCCACCAGGGTGCTCTGGCAAGAAGTTTGTGACATCGTAGACCTTTCCATAAAGAACGACCCAGCAGCTTTCCTTGGTGTTGTGCTTGGCCACTGTAATACAATGTTAGGTTGGCTACTATAGTTGCCAAGGGCTCGGCGCGCGCGTTGACAGTCATTGGAGGGCGCGAGTTGGAGTAGCGGCACGTACCTTCGGCGGCGTCAAAAACTTGCGCCATGTTGCCCGACCTTGTGACTGGAGGCGATTGAGGGGCAGTAGGCTGGGGTGAAGGTGTAGCAGGTGCGGGAGAGGCAGGGACGGGAGAGGTGTAGGTGGAAATAGAGGCAGTGTGGCCAGTGGTGCTCTGGAGTTGGATGTTTTGGTTGATTTCCTGGGGAGGAATTAGACGAAATGGATGAGCCGAAGAGACTCGGTGACCATTGACCCGTTGCATTGGGGGGGTTTAAAGCCGGACCGGGAGCTTGGGGCGGGATGGTATTTCCGACGCGGGTAGGGACAAGGCTTGCGGAGAAGGGCAGAGAAGGGGGGGAAGTGGGAAAAGGGACAAAGGAGAAGATGAAGAAGAATGAGAAACGGCCTTCTCAAATCTCGGGATTGGGTCCTCTTGGAGGATGTGTCAGAGGTGAGTTAGAGAAAGGGGAGCGCCAAGTACGAGCGAGCGAGAGAGAGGGAGAGAGAGAAAACGGAACTCTAGGTGCTAACGGCGCAGACGCATTGATCCCTGCTCTGTAATGTAGTAGCTTCCAGTTGCAGCAACAGCAGGCTCGCGAGCTGTGCTATGCTTGTCTCGTCGAGCGATAGTAGGTGGATTGGACGGTGACCATTCCAGCCTGTTTGATTTGGGCGGCCCGCCATTGGCCGCGACCCCAACTTCCATCGGACTGGACGCCGACGACTGGAACCGCCGCCGACCTCCGTCCGACCAGTGGCAGCGCATCCCAGACCGCCCACTGCACCCGCTGAAGAACTGGGGGGCAACCCACTATCGCTCACTGGGCTCGACCACTGACCCTACGCGGCAGGACAACCCCGGATTTTAGTCTTGGGGGGGGGGCCTGGAGAAGGAGGAAGAAAAAAACAAGTTCCAGTGCTCTCCGCTCTTTCACGGTTCCATATCCAGGGAAGCCCTTTCCTGTTTGTTTTCCTGCCACTCGAATAATTTTGTAGTCCCCACGTTCCCGACCTCTCACTCCCAGCTTCCTTTCTCAATCAAGCTTCCCCCCCCACTACCAGTACAGCGCCTCCTCGGGTTGGCGAATTTCTCATTTTTCTTTTTTTGCAAGGGCCGTGCCTTTTTCCCTAAACAACCAAGCTAGGAAACAAGAACCGGCCGTGGCTTCGATTTTGCGAAGCATGCGCCACACACGCTCTCAGCCACATTATCAGCCACACAAACTCGTCATCAGTTCAGGTTTGTGGTGACTGTAGTGCTGGTCTTGTGCTGCTCCAGTTAAAAAAAAAAATTAGAAAAAAAAAGAGCGACCGGAGCTTCGCGGCATATCTCGGCCTTCGGTTTGAGCAACGGCGACGGTTCTTATGCGCTCCTTCCACTGAGTCGTCATTGATATTTCTTCCCTCTTGACCACACACACCCCTGGAACATCTCCCTCAGGGATTTTTTCCTTACCTTTTTTTGCCTTATATTCTCCAATCCCTACAATCATACCCTTTCCTGTTGCACGGATTCGTATCATAATCATGCGACCCTCTGCTGCTTCCGCCGCGGCGCGCGACGTCACTCGGCTTTGTGTCCGATGTCGACTCCGAGTTCGCCGATCATCCTCCCTCGCCGCCGCCTTGACGCCCTCGACTCGGCGACCATCCGCCAGCACCAGCACCGCATCGACGTCCCCCAATGCCGCTGTCGCTGCTGCTGCTGCTGCTCCCGCGCCCGGCCGCCTAGCTGGTGCCCGGAGCTCCTGCTCCCCGCTGCCGTCCTCGGTCGTCTTCCAGCTCCGGCGCGCCTCCTCCGGGGGCCCCTCGGCGACTGCTGGGCCCGCCGCATCGCAGTCCCCGGCATCGTCCCCCCAGACGCACTATGAATTCTTTCCCGAGACCTTGCCCGAGGGCCCCCCGCCCGCAGGTCACTTCCCAATCGACACGCGCGCCCTCCGCCGCGAGTTCCTCCGCCTGCAGGCCCGCGCTCACCCGGACATGCACCCGGCCGAGGACAAGGCCCGGGCCGAAGCCATGTCGGCCCGCATCAACGAGGCATACAAGACGCTGCTGAACCCGCTGCTGCGCGCCCAGTACCTGCTGTGCCTGAGGGGCGTCGACGTCGCCAACGACGAGTCCCTCAAGGTCGAGCAGCCGGGCCTGCTCATGGAGGTGCTCGAGGCCCGCGAGGAGATCGAGGAGGCCGAGTCGGAAGAAGATCTTGAATCGCCCCGCGCCGACAACGACGCACGCATCGCCGCGAGCGAGGAGGTCCTGGAAAAGGCCTTTAGGGACGACGACGTCGAGGCCGCCAAGCATGAAGCCGTGCGCCTGCGCTACTGGGTCAATATCAAAGAGAGCCTGGATAACTGGGAAAAGGGCAAGGACATTGTCCTCCAGCACTAGATCGGAGCCATGCTTTTTTCTTCTATTTTTGCTACGCATTCCAAGAGTTCCGGCACTTGTCATGGGATCGAAACAAGAACAAAATCCCTGACCCTGCCCACCGATCTGCCCTAGGTCGGAGGTGTGTCGCACATCATCGCGCGCGCAGTACCCCCCTCCCCCCTGGTCGTGGGATTGTATGCCTCCTGCATGACTGCCCCCCCCCCCCCAAAAAAAAGGCCGCGTTGGCATCATACGACCTGTTCTTTTTTTGTAATTTACTGTACGTGCCCGAAACCGTATGACGTGTTTGGTCACACGTGCTGGATGGCACAGTGTACACTATTATTCGCAAGCTATGCTCGGGAGTTGGGGGGGATGGGGAAAGTGGCATGGTGAAAGCAGCTGCGCGGGCAGAACAGGGTGAGCAGGGAGACCATTCCTCGCTCGTCGTTGAGGAATGCCGAGTCCTGCTTTTTGTATTCTAAAATAGACCACTAGACTCGCCATCTACCTTATACGCTAGATGCACTGTATTGTAGCACTTTGGTCCGCCGTAGCCTGTTATTGGGGCCGCGGTTGACTTGTATCAAACCAGGACCTTCATCTCTTAGCATCAAACTGCGGGCTTTTGCTCTCGCGATACATCATCGGACAAGATAGCCTTGCCTACTTGCAGTGGTTTCTTCATTCTGCCAGGGCTGTATAAATATCGCTACGGGAGCTGCGTGGATACGTCACATTCACTTGTGGGCGCGTGAGAGCGCGTAAGTAAGTCTTGGTGAAAAAGCCTTGGTCATTCGACCACTGGCCATCGTATTTCCGTCTTTATATCTATTTCATGCTAGATAGCAATAAATTAAGCATGTCTTGAGGCAACCTGGGTGCCAAGACTGCCGCGCCCCTGCTCATACATGGTTGCGCTGGATTACATCTCATCATCATATCCCGCTCGTTTACCCCAAAACGCCAACAGGCTGGCCGCCCATCTACTTGAAAAAAATCGTACACTTTTCCCTTCTCTGGTTATTTTATGTCTCGTCGTCTGCTGCAACGTATTTCAAAAAGGAATCAAAACAGTCATTCGCTATCATCGCTGGTACGCTGGTAATTGCTCTCCCTCGCTGCGACCCACGTGTCCGCTGCTTGTAGATGGACCGGCGACAGGTCCAAGCCCTGGAAAGTCATCGGCATCATCTAGTGCCGGGGCACTTGGTTCTAGATCGGTCGCCGTCTCTCTCGAGGGGCCGCTATTTCTCTGGTCCACATCGTCCGGGAATTCTGGTGGCGCACTTGCCTCATCCATAAGCCGGCGGCGCTCACGCTCCTGTTTGTCTTCCAACGCTTCGGCTGGGGGCGCTGTCGCGGTGGCGATGTCATCCTCAGTAGGCGCCGAAGGGGTAGTGGTTGGGCCACTGGGTGAATATCCAATCTCAATGTGCGGGACCCTAGGGGGGTCATCTGCATCATAAATGTCGTCGTCGGCGCTGTTGGATGGTCCCGCCGCCGGAGGCGCGCTTGGTAGCAGCCTCGTCTCGGCTTGACGAATTTGGTCCTTTTCTGAAAGTTCACCGTGCTCCGGGATTTGGGGTGGAGGAACGTAGGCGGGGGCGGCTGGAGGAGAGAACCCATTGGGTCTTTGGGGCGGCTGAGAAGGTTGTGATGGTGTGATGGATGAATATGGTGGGTGTGGCGGGAGTGGTGGCGGTGGTGCGTGATGGCCATTCGTTTGAGGCGGGAAGTATTCAATTGGTGACAATTGGCCATTGTGAGGATATTCGTAGGGGATTTCCTCATATCCGAGGTCCGGTCGGATGTATCCATCCTCGCCCTCTTGCAGCTGCACCCTCCGTGATGATGGCGACGACCGCTTCTGGCCACGGGATGAGTCCATGGTACCTACTATTGTTTCGATTGATACCGAGACTACGCCCTTTTCGCGCCGAAGCTGGGTGGTGTCGGCAATATTGTTGGCTCTCATGGAATTGAATGCGGGCATGTTCGATTCTGCGTTCCCATAGGCGTATGAGCGGTTCGACGGCCCTCCTTGAAGTTGGCTTGCTAATCTCCCACCAAGATCAACCACAACCTCGACCTGGTATTTGAAGTTGATCATTTCACCCGGAACCCCTCTGATTGTGGGGAATGAATCGTCCGGAAGCTTCACGGTCACCGTTGCGGTTGACTGCAGTGTGACGGGATCAATCATCAGAGGCGCCGTATTTTGGTCAAGGTCCTTGCGAAACATGCTTGTGGAGCTTGAGGACGATAGAGAGAGACCGCCAAGGCCAGTGCGAGACCGTGGATATACGTCTTCTTTCTCGGCTAACCTCCTCTCCTCCTCAGTCAGATTCTCATTGAACAGAGCTTCCGAGGGAGCGCTATCAATCTTGCCCTGACGGTATAACGTTACGATGATGCCAGTCATGCTCTTCACGACCTTGATATGCTGGACTCCAATGCGGACTGCCACTAGGTCGCCGGGTAGGCAGCCTCCGCGAATAAGCTCAATGGTGGTTGTAATGGTTTTCTTGTCCACGGCCTGCTGCCTCGAGGGAGATG
Organism: Calonectria leucothoes; assembly: GCA_002179835.1. Classification (NCBI taxonomy): domain Eukaryota; kingdom Fungi; phylum Ascomycota; class Sordariomycetes; order Hypocreales; family Nectriaceae; genus Calonectria; species Calonectria leucothoes. The sequence goes on along the minus strand of NAJI01000169.1, from coordinate 738,074 downwards.
TCAAGGTCCCAATTTGAGACAAGGATAAATCGTTACGGCTCACGCCGGTGCTGGCGCTTTCCCCGCTAATTTCGCTCCTCACATCACTTTGGACTGGGCTTCGTCCGTCAACGCCGTGATCGCGAGCTTCGTCGGATGCGCCGGGGCTGGAGGGATCGGTGGGGTCAGAATCGGGAGACATTTCCGATACTTCTGTTGGCGATGCAGCCGACTTCTCCAGCATCATGGATTTCTTCCGTCGGGTGCGTCTCGATATGGGTTCTAAGAAGATGGTTCGCGGCCGTGGCGGCTGTACTAAAGCTATATCGACATTCTCAACCAGCATTACTTTTCTGTCACATGTAGACGTGGGCGCTATTGAAGTCGGTCTCGTTAGGGTAGCTGTGATGTTGTATGAAATGGTGCCCCGCTCAAACTGCGAAGCTGTCAGTTGTGCGATTTTCGATGCCGGGGTTTGCCAGTACGTACGTCGATGCTGCTGGGAAGTCCCTTCTCTGGGAATACCAGGTCAAAGCCAAATTCATACTTGCCTGGTTCCAACCTCCCCTCGCCGCTCAAGACTTGCTCGTCTTGGAACAGACTGGCCAGACCGTGGCCGTGGTAGCGCGGTCGCATGGAGCCGCCACCTTGCGGCATCTGGGTGGCGCCCTGTGTTTTAGCCACCGAGGCCGGATCCTTGAGGGCTCGCACGTAGCCGTGGAGCGACACAACCAGGTGGGTGACGCGGATGGGCTTCACCACCACCACAATGACGGAGCCACGGACGTGCTCGCCTGCGACGTAGCGGCGGTAGGGCTCCGCGGGCCGGATGTGAAAGTCGGTGACATTGCGGTTACGGCTACGTATCGAGAGGGGTAGGCTGAGACGCGAAAGAAAGCTCGGGCGCGACGACTTGGCCGTGGACTGGGTCGGCGAGACGGGTTGTGTGGGCGACGGTGGGGAGTCGGCAGAGTCGGCAGAGTCGGTGGTGGAGGGATCAGGAGCAGCGTTCGTATTCGAGGAGTTGGCGTTTTTGTTGTTGGAGAGCGATGGCGTGGATCTCGACCGACGGCCCATTCCCAGAAATCGTCCCGCAGGCATTAGGACCGGGCTGGGGTCGAAGGCCGAGGCGGTGGTCGAGGTCGAGGTTTGCGATGCGGGAACGTCAATCCGGGGCCGTGCAACGTTGCTTGGTTGGGTTGTATATGGCGAGCGAGCCTTTTCCTCTTGGCCTCTGGGCGTTGATGCGGAGGAGAAGGAGGACAATGCGGTGCGCGCGTGTGTTGAGGTCAGCCTCGCGTATCGGCGGCCGAGGGTGGAGAAGGAGGATTGCGCAGCCTGAGGGAGAAGGATGAAGAAGGGCTATGAAGAAGAAGAAAAGAAAATAAAAAAAGGCACCTGCGAACAAAGCGACAGACGGTTGCGGGGGGGAGGAGGAGGAGGGGGGAGGGGTGAAGGAGGGAGTAGAGAAGATGGCGCAAAGAGAAAAGACGATGTGAGAGGTGGACGTGGAGTAAGTAATCCAGTCGAGTAAATGGCGTCGATCGAGGCCGGAGCGTAGCGTGGAGGCGGAGGTGGGTGCCAAACTGACAGAGGGCCCGATGGAGCCATGGAGGCACGATAGCGCGATCAACAGACCTGTGCAGCCCTGTAATTTTTCATTGTACCTACAGTAGACTAAGCCCCTAGCCGCCAGCGGGAGTCCGTGTTGCAGTGGCCCTGTGGCTTCCTCAGCGTGGGAAGCAGTCCAGGGGGCGCGCGCGCAACCGCCCTCCCCGTAACGGCAGGTGGTGGCCCAGAGGGAGCAGACAGAGCGAGCGAGCGAGCGACCTGCACAACAGTGCTGGAAATAGTTCAGGACAGTGGACGGCAGCGGGCCTGCGTTAGTGCGCTGAGGGAGGCGTGTAGTTCTCCGAAGCCGCGTTCGCAGTCAATCCCTCCCCTTCCGGATGCTGCTGCCGAGCCCATCTCTGCCTCGCCCTGTCCTCCAGGGCTCATCCCCTCCCCCTCCCCCAATGCACAGACGGCCAAGGCAATGTCGGCAGGGCGCTGCGGTGCTTTTGGGCGACAACCTTCCATAGAACAATTCGGGGGCTCGGGTGCTAAATCAGGCTTGCATATGCCAAGGCTTTTTTCCAGTTGCCGCTCGTGCCAAGAAAAAGCTTGGTTTTTCTGGCTCGGTAAGCTCGTCACTCCCATTTCAGCGGTGCCACATATCCCGAACCTGGGACCTGGGGGGGCCTCCCCTCCCCCCGATTTAGATTTTTAGAGGTTCCATTCTGTCTTTCCGCCCCCTTTCGGCGCCAAAGAAAAATGGCGCCGCCCCCAAGGAACTCAAACCCAGCTGATGCCTGTGCCATGGCATCTTGCGCGCGCAGTTGTGCTGACCTCAGAACCTCAGAGGCAAGGGGGAAAAGGAAATGCCGAATGGGTCTCACGGCCTGTTAAGCGGGAGGGAGCCGATGCTTGTTTTCGTTTTCAGCTTAACCTTTCGTCCGGCCTACCGCGTGCCCAGGTGCGCGCTCGTGGGACGCGACATGGGGCAAGGTTCACGGCTGACTGGGGGCCAAATGCTGCCATTGGTGGTTGGAACAAACTCCAGAGCCACCGATCCATACATGGTTGCAACGTCGAGGTAATTATGCATAATTCCTTCGTGCACTTATCAAATTACGAAAAGCATGTCACTTCTCGCTAGCTATTGTTGTCCCACAAGCCACATACCGTTTTTGCTTCTGGCACCTGATGGTCGTGTCATCCTGAGTGTCCATCTACACCATACCACCATCTGGTGTCACGTCGGCTAAAAATCTACAGCTTCATCTGTCACGTAATATTTACACACGTAATCTTTGTGTCATCTCTCTTTTGTCCATTCATTACCTATTTTCGGATGCTTCGTTCTCCAGAGCATCATGAATCTATCTAGCTATTTTTACACGAACCATCATCATCGCCAGATTCTCCCGTCCGGCAGTATGCAGCCCAATTCAGTACAATGCAAGAGTGAACCAAACAAACAATCCAACCATACTCCTGACCGCCATCAGCCCAACTGTACCCGTAAACGCCATGCTATGCAATGTGTAAAACTGATGTAATGTGCAAAATATTAATCCAATGCCTCGCCGCTCAGAATGCTCTTGAGAATTCCAGCACCCACACCTTCGGCTACTGCTTCAATCTCCTTCTCACCGGCACAACTCGTGATTCGACGCTCATCTCCGCATCCCACGGCGGCTTTTCGGCCCCTCTTGCTAGGTGTCTGCGGTGTTACGAAGCTACCGCTCTTGCCATCGGACGCGTTGACGAGCCCCAGTGTTTCCAGGCTGCCCACAACCTCCCGAAACTCTGAGCTTGACAGGGGGTGAAGGACGGAATCGCGGGTACACAACTGGCAGTAGGCATCGAAGAGAGCCTTGACGGTGGGGGCCATCAGCTTCGCCTTGGATGGAGTGACGAGGCCGTTGGCCATCTTGGCGGCAGCTCGGTTTCGCTTTTCACAAGCAACAAGGGCACACAAAGCTGCCTTTTGCTGGAGGTTGAGCGCCTTGAGTCTTTGGTTGGTTCCGTTGCTGAAAGCAGCAGCAGTAACCTTGTTCAAGTGTCCAATTGAGGCACGCGGAGCAGTCTCTGCGTTGAGCTGCTTGAGGGATACGGACATGATCTGAATCACGCTTCGTGATCCGCTTCCGGATGCTCCGTTGATGTTCTCGCCCAGAGGCCGCTTAGAGGGTGTCATTTGCAAAAGCTTCTCGCGCGCTTCCTCCTCATGCTTCTGCCTTGTCTCCGTTTCAATCAAGTCCAGTGCCCGCCGGCAGATCTCGAACGCCTTGCGCAAATCACCAGTCTGGCTGGAGACCTTACGAGAACACAGCTCAATGGCAGCGGGATGGATGAAAGGCACATAGTTTTCCTTGCCATCCGCTGGCATCAAGGACTTCAGTCTTGTGGTGATGATGTTCTTCACCTGGGCTGCTGTGTAAGGGAAGAAAGCCAAAAGATCCGGTTTCAGATTCTTAGATTTAAGTCGAGGGAGGAACCGGTCTGTCAAGTCGAGGGCGTTGGCGATACCCACAAGAACAAGCCGCGAGGATTTCTGCAGAGACCACTCGAAGACTCGGTACAAGCTTTCAAGACCCAATGTGAGGATGTGGTCGATCTCATCAAGGGTGACCAGGCACACCTTGGCAGACTTGGCCTTGGAGATGAACATGGCCTGGAGGGCGGCAACGGCATCGGCTTCGGGCATCTCATGAGGCTGACCGAGGGCGCTGAGGAGAGTGGTGTACAGATCCTTTGATGATTTGATGCTCATACAGTTGATATAGGCGGTTTGTACGTTGGTCCGTTCCGAGTAGGCCTGGGTCATGTGTGTGATCATAGCGCTCTTGCCGGTTCCAGGTGGTCCGCTAACGTAGAGACATCCGTTGGGGGTTGTCGATGAGCAGCGGTCGAGGAATTTGGTCAGCTCTTCTCGCTCAGAGTCTCGTCCAATGAGTTGTCCGGGCTCGGCACCACGCGCGAACAGTTGACGTGCGGAGTGGTAGATGGTCTGGATGGTGCTGGGAGAAAGGGGCGTTTGGGGAGTCAGGCGCTTGAAGAGTTTTCCCGCCGACATGACAGCATGTCGGGGTGTTGTTGGCGGGACTGCGAGTGCATCGCGGTGTCTTGGGGTCGAGGGAGTGACTGGGTTTTGCTTGACCGAGGAGGGTGGTTGAGAGGGAGAGCTGCGGGTGAGGATGGGAGGCGCCTTGAAAGCAAGATCGAGCTCATCGTCGAGGGGCTCGAGGTTCTCATCGTTGTAAGCTGCGATGCTGCTCGCTATGCGACGGCTTCGCTTGGTGGGAGTCTGAATAGGGCTGACGTCGACTTTTGGTTGCCAGAGTTAGCCATTGCTTTGTCCCCGATGCTTCATCATTCCTTCCCCTATACCTCCCACAAACTGGTTACTTACCAACATCGTCGATATTGCGAGTACGCTTTCCTAACGCGGATCGAGCCATTATTATGAATAGTACCTTCCAAGATCAAAATGTACAGACAGTTGTGGTGACACTTTGAAGGAAGGTACAGATGTTTGAGTGGAAGGGACGAAGTTGGTCAAGGTAGGTAGTCACGACTCAGATGGGGAATCATTAGTACTGAAAGCGCAGCCGCGCGCTGAGCCGCCGGACTTGGCGCACCGACGTGTTGGACGCGTTCATACGCGACTGCATCGCGAAAAAAAACCCATTAAAGGCGACAGGCCCGTGCACCTTACGCCTCAGGTACGCGCCTCATCTGCTGCATGAGCCACAGCCCAGCTAGGCCTCATCAGCCACGCTAGCTCCGTCTCCTGGCCATCATTTCATGAAGCCGTGTCGCCCACGTGTCGATTGGACGTGAGGAGACGCCACCCTGGCTCATAATCTTCCGAGCCGCGTTGCTCCCTGGTGTGAATGCTGGACCCACCGGACGCTAACTCGGTCTCTCGCGTCGCAGAAATGCGAGTCTGTCACGAAAAAACTCGGGCGGGTAGCTTATATGGGGACTCTGACTGAGGTTCCTGAAAACACATATTCAATACCAATTTGCCGCACCCTTTCATCTTTGACATCAAAGACAATCCGTGCATGTTCCGAATTTTTCTGTTTCGGCTAATTTCCAACAAAAATATTAGTGGCATCTGCTTAGCGAAAGGCACCCCTGTAATTTCGTGGTTGCTCCAGCGATTGCCCACTTCTCTTGGAGCTGTGACTTCTTCGCCGCCTCCACCTCTCAGCGCAATAGGAAGCCGATGGCCCGATTCGGAGTTGCGAGGATTTCGGCCGGATTTTAATGGCCTCCGGGCCCTTGTCCAAAAGAGGTACCCATTTCGTCCTCTGTCTCGGATCTGGAGACGGGTCCCACCCATGGCCCCGTGTTCCCGAAGCCATGGCCGACCGACACTAGGAAATCCGATCTCCGCCCCATTGGCGATGGCTTCCAATCTGGATTTCGATCCCGTCAGTCCACATCTCTCAGCAAAACCGGTAGGGTCTGGTGCATGCCCTGTCCATTGTGCCTCGGCTTATTTGCTCAATCCCGTGTCTGTGAATGGTTGTTTGATGGTTCCCAAACCTATATATTACGTCATTGGACGTGTCTGATGTGCTGTGTTCCGTCGTCGCCGCTTTGTGTTTTGCTTCGCGCACTTTCCCCTCCTTGACTCACGATCTGTTGCAAATCACATCTTCATTGAATACTTTGGTCTGTTGGAGCTGATCATCACAATGACGACCTTCATTCCCTCACTCACACTGCCCTCTGCCATCCTGCTCAATCCTGCAGTATCGGTCCTCCTACCCATCGGCCTGGGAACAGCTGTTGGCCTCAGCGCAACTCGTTAGCCCCCTCCACCTGCATTCTGGTTGCACTACATGTATGTGGCTAACGTGTTATCTCGCTCACCAATCCAGAGACGCAAAAGACGTACCTCTCGCTGAGGAAGCCCAGTCTGCACCCTCCACCATGGCTCTTCGGCCCTGTTTGGACCGTCTTGTATGGGTGAGTGGATTCATATATACGCCTTCATCAGGATGATTGCTGATCTTCCTAGTGTGATGGGATACGCTGCCTACCGTGCCACCTTTAATGGCCTGTCTCCTTTGAACCCCCCCGAAACCATCAAGGCGGCCAAGCATGGGATGACTCTGTACACCGTCCAGCTCGGACTTAACCTTCTCTGGACCCCGCTCTTCTTTGGATTCAATCGCCCAATCGCAGCTACTGTGGATATTTTGACCCTGCTCGGTGTCAATGGGTACCTGACTTACGTTTGGAGCACTGTCGATCCTGTCTCCAGCTGGTGCCAAATTCCATACATGTGCTGGCTCAGCTTTGCTACCTACCTTTGCACAAGCATTGGGGCCCTGAACAACTGGGATTTATCTGGAAACTCGAACAAGGAAGAGGGCAAGAAAAACTAGGCAATGAATAATCAATTGAAAGTCCCGTGGGACATGCTTTTGTTAGAAGTGAACCGTGTGTTGCGCCCTAGGCGACTTTTTGCTACAATAGCATCATCTATCCTAACTGAATACTTTTCGTTTCTCCATTTGAAAGTAACACCGCCCGTGCATGCACCTCCCCCCATATCCAAAACTTCTCCCAACCTTCTTCGAGCACGGAAAAAAAAGAGAAAGAAATGAGAAAATAAATAAACAAATAAAACAAACGCCTCGTCTATGCCGCGCGCCTCATGCTACCGTTCAAGGAATGTCCACAGTAGAAATAAAAAAAAACCGACTCCCATATCGGACTCTCCATGCCTAAGAGAAATGACCCTTCAAGCCGTCATAAATGATGAAAATAAATGCGGAGCTGGGCGCCGACCGCAGGCAGGTGATGCCACACCCGCGGTACATGCCACGAATTCCGTGCTGTCGCCAGAGGGCGGCACCCTCATCCCAAAACGTGCGCTTTACACCCAAACTACCCAATGGAACCGTCTGCATGCGCGACTTGATTGTGTCGGCAGGGAAGAAAAGGAAGTTGTATGAAATTCCGGCTGAGGCACCAGCAACAGCCTGCTGCCAAAATGGGAGAGGGGTGGACAAGATCTTCTCTCGTTCGGTTGCGGAAGTGGCGGCATTGGCCCTCATGCTGTAGAACATTCTTGAGACTGTTTCCTTGGCGCCGAACCACGCTGAACCACCACCTGCCTCTCTGATCAGAGTTCCCATTTGGCCATGCCAAAACCCTCTAAGGCCTTCATGACGGAAAATTTCCCTAATGACAGACAGGGGGCGGTGTTGAGTTCCCGGAGACCCAGGAGCCTGTATCTTGCACTTGACCAACTCGATAGGAGTAAGCACAAACGAGGTGAAGGCACCTGCAATAGCGCCCGTGGCCCACAAGTCAGGCAGCGACAGGCCCTTGTCTCTGGAAGCAAAGCCGGTCAAGAAGAACAGCTCACGGCCAAGACTTTCAAAGACGAAGAGACTGCTAGTCTCGGCGGCAGCGCCGACGACCGGAGCACTGATTCCTCTGTACAACCCTATGATGCCATCGCTCTTTAGGGCCTGTCGGAAGCAGTCCAAGGGGCCGGTGTATCGGAGGGGTAGGTGATCAGGTTGACTTTGCAGTCGTACCTTGACCGTGTCGAAGGGATACTCGATGTATTTACCAGCACCTCCAGCAATCTGTCTTTGTTAGCATTCGGAATCGCCGGAGAGGGATGTTACATACAGAGCCGCAGACGACGTCTACCATGGCCTCTTTGATAGCAGCCGTGCTCTTGAGTGCCAGCTCGGCTGGAGAAACAGGGTGCGGGCTGACAGCCTCGACCGCCATAGGAATGGGTTCCATTTTGGACTTTGGAGTGGATTAACAAGGGTGATGTCGATGAAATAGTAAAAGGACAATATCTTGATCCTTTGATTTTGATCAGACGCCAATCTTTAGTCGACGTGAATGGTTTCCGAAGATGGGGATGCTGAGCCTTGTTGGATGATGAGGGATGTCCTGGGCGTGATGTTGAAGCCCGGGGATGAGAATCGACTCTTACTGACGCGAAGTACTGAGCACTACCGCCAAAGCTGAGGATGAGGGGGACGCCTTATTGATGTAAAGTGCTGAGTGCAATAGGTTTCGCTATTGCATATGTGATTCAAACCTCGAAACTTTCCGCAGATGCGAGATATCTGCGCAGCTAGACAACAGAGAGCACTCGGGTACCAGTACGTAGAGGTAGGGGTTTTTTCAACGACGACTGAGCAAGGCCAGACCGCTTCACCTTATTAGCAGGTCATTCTGGACGGGTGGGAGGCGCGCGGAAGTTATAGGAAGTGGAAGAGGGGGGCTGTGTGGGGAGATTCGAGGAACCGGAGAGGACGGACAGTGAGGGGGTTATGCGACAAATGTGCGAACAAGCATCCGAGACAGGTAGCAAAGGAATGGCGAGTGAGCTGTCGGTTCCTTTTGCTTTCCAAGTCTCGGCAGTGGGCTGCGACATAAATCACCGCCCACAGACCTGCGCGATGGGGTGGATGAAAGGGCGTGGAGATGGCTTTTGGGCGCCATGAAAACAGGCGAAATTTTCTTATCGGCTTATCGGGAAGGCATGTGACATCAGGAGCCCCGTTTAAAATTCATCTACGGCCAATCAGGACACGCACAGAGTTATCAGATCGTCTGTGCTCGCCGGACCCGAGCAAGAGCCGTGGCGTTTTTTTTTCAGAGGGGTGTTGGTGGGGGCATTGCGGTAGAGTTGGAGGGGCACAGGGGCAATGTGGTGGGGGGCACAGGTCGGCAGTGGGACTTCCTGAGGGTCCTTGGAGGGGTTCTTACACCATTTAACCAAGCAATGCTCCCGCGTCAACAAATTGCCCCTGCTGGCCCCCAGTCTGGCGTCTCCTCAGGCCCGTTTTAACGGCTCTGGAAGGGCCATGTCCCCGGTTAGCGAGCTGCAGCTTGATCGACTGATTGATTAGATGACTTCTCCGACACCGAGGATGCGTCTGGAGCGGGCTTTCTGGCATTAGCCTGACCCAGCTGATGACGACTCCGGCATGGACCCGTCTGGCCAGACCTTCCATGACTCCGGTCATCTGGGAGCTGATGTGTCCGGCCCGGACGCTGAGCCCCCGTGGGTCAACGCCATCAGCACCTACGCACTCCTCTGATGGGCAAGTAGAAGCTGGGCGACAAGGGCCGCCGCCAATCCATCTCCTATACGCCATCACGTTCATCAATGGTGTGGTTTCGGGTCTACTTCCGAGGCTAGTTACTTCCATCTACTGCATCCGAGGCCCAGAGCCAATAGGACTATGCCGTGACCGGTAATACGATGCCTTGTTGGTTTGCGCGAATTCCACTCGGGCGGGAAGGATATTGGATCTTTGGGAACGGTGCCGAAACTAGGCCAATTATAGAACAACAGGGGATAAAATGCGGAAGCTGCCGTGGGTAGGCGTGGGTTACGTGGGATTTAGTCGAAAGCCAAGCGGGATGCGACAAAGACTTTGTAATGAAGAACCAGGAAGTCAACGGGCGTACGGTTACGGCAAAACGATTGACCGTGCAATCCAACCCTTGAATGATTGTAACCAAGCAACCAAGGTACTTCTCCACCGTGGACACTGCACAGCACAAATCCTAAAAAATAAGCACATAAAAAAAACATTATAAGAGATCTTAGTTATCGACTTATGTTCACTTAGGTATTATGTTTCTTTGCTTTGGTGAAAATGCTGAGACTGGGGGCCTTTTTTGCAAGAGACCCCCGCGGCTATATTCATCCCGCTTTGCCCCCCACACGCATTTGGTGGGGGGGGGGCCATCGCGTCTGATCGCGCGCCAGCACGCGTCCGACTGCTAGGATCAATTAAGCGCTGCCCGCATTTTGCATGTCCGCTCTTGAAACATTGCATTCGACTCGCATCGCCCTCACGATGACGCTTTCACAAACCAACCCCAGCGGCCAGCCCGCTAATGGCTCTGCTTCTGCCGCTAACCCCGAGGAGAACCAGTACTTGGACCTCGTCCGCGAAATCCTGGACAGCGGTGAGCGCCGCCCTGATCGGTGAGTTGCCCTGCCCCTCCACGTTGATTCAGACCAACTACAAGACTGAGAAAGCTGCTGACACCGTTCCCCCCTCTTTCAGTACCGGAACTGGAACCCTGAGTATTTTTGCTCCTCGGCCGTTGAAATTTGCCCTCAACAAGAACGGCACCCCTGTCCTGCCGCTCCTGACCACCAAGCGTGTCTTCACCCGAGCCGTCATTGCGGAATTGCTCTGGTTCATCGAGGGCAACACATCTTCCAAGTCTCTGAGCGAGGCTGGGATCAAGATCTGGGATGGAAATGGCTCTCGCGAGTTCCTCGACAACCTCGGACTGACCGACCGCGAGGAGGGCGACCTTGGCCCCGTTTACGGTTTCCAGTGGCGGCACTTTGGCGCCGAGTATGTCGACTACAAGACCGACTACACGGGCAAGGGAGTTGACCAGCTTGCCGAGCTGATCCACAAGCTTCGCACCAACCCGCACGACCGCCGCCTCATCTTGACCGCGTGGAACCCGGCTGACCTTCGCAAGATGGTCCTGCCGCCCTGCCACATGTTTGCCCAGTTTTACGTCTCATACCCGCGCCAGAAGGGCCAATTGGAGGATGAGGACGAGCCCAAGCCCCAAGGCCACCTGCACTGCCAGCTCTATCAGCGATCCTGTGACATGGGTCTCGGCGTCCCGTTCAACATTGCCAGCTATGCCCTGCTGACGCACATGATTGCCCACGTTTGCGAGCTGGTGCCGGGAAGCCTGACTCACGTCATGGGCGACGCCCACGTCTATCTCGACCACGTTGATGCCCTCAACATCCAGCTGGAGCGCGAACCCCGCCAGTTCCCAGAGCTCGAGATGGCGCCCGAGAAGGGTGGAAGCATTGACGGATGGAAAGTCGAAGATTTTACAATCAAGGGCTACGATCCTCACAAGACGATTGCGATGAAGATGTCTGTATAAGCAAATCCGATTGCGGTTTGCCAGCTATGTTTGGGATGGGTCAATTGTTTATTAGACAGAGGGCGTTACAATAATTAGAACTTATGAGCATGAGGCTTTGGATCGAGATGGTGTTTTGTTCTACGAGCCATCTTGAGACATGTTCAAATCACATAACTGGGATATTGCGAAACATGCCAAGGAGGTGAGAAACAAGGCCAATGGATATATGAGAACATGGAAGAATTGACCACCGAGGTGGGTTTGGATTCAAAATTAGGTACAACGACATAGCAGTAAAACATAACACTACTTAGTCAAACAAGACAGCATGAGTCTAGCCCATGGCACTTCCTGGTATCATAATCGCCAAAGCCTCCGGACACTAAAATGAATACTTTACTGCCTCTTCTTATTGGCGGCCTTGGTGGGGGAGCCCTCCTTCTTCTCAGCAGCGGCCTTCTTCTCAGCATCGGCGACTTCATCAGCCTCCTTCTTCTCGGCGTACCACTGGCCAGCCTGGAGAACAAGGATGCCGACAAGGACAAGAGCCAAGATAGTGTTGCTGGCGGAAAGAACCTTGAGAGTGTCCTCACGGCCAAGAACCAGCTCACCATCCTCGCCGTCGTGAGTCTGACCGCCAAACTCATCGCCGGTCCAAATATCAGCACTGACAGTTCGCAGAGCCTTGATAATGTTTGCGACGTAGACACCGAAGCCAATAATGTAGAGAATCAGAGAAGCGCCGTCAAATAGGAAGTTAGCCTCGCTGGGGCGGAAGAGCTTGATGAAGAAGCCGAGGAAACCGATAGAGATGATGATGTGGAGCATGCGGCTGATGAGAGGCGGCGAGTGGTAGACAAACTTGAGGTGAGTTTCGAGGTGGTTGAGGAAATCATCGGTAATGGGCGCCTTGGTCCAGAGGAGGGGGAAGTCGTAGGGGAACGACGCGAAGAGTACGCCGAGGAAGAAGCAGACGGCTGCGGGGGCGGGTTAGCGGGAAACGTCTCCAAGCGAGAGCGGCATGTTGGAGGGGCTCAAAACTCACGGGCAATGATCATGTAGGTTGCAAAGGAGCTTGTTCCATGGTAATTCTTGGAGCGAGTGCTCTTGGACCAGTCGATGAAGGAACTCATTTTGGCGGGTTGTGGGGGGAGTGACGAGGCTGAGATTTGCCGTTTGCGCCGGCGGCCTGGTGGGGAGAAGAGGTGGGAGGATGCTGCGGAAGAGCGCAACAAGGTGAATCGCGAAGGGGAGAGCTCGAGAGCTTTTTCGGCGATGGCCTGTGGTTGGAGAAGTGTGCGGGTGAGAGGGAAGAGAAGTGAAGAGAAGCGCACGGAGATGGAGTAGCGGGTCGCAAGAGGTTGGAGCAGCAGGCGACAGTGACCAGGGAAGGTAGACCCGACAGAGGGCAATTGGCAACTTACCTGCCAGATTCGTGGTAGGCTGGGGTAAGGTCAGAGGCAATGTGGGGATTGTGAGTGGCCGCTAAGCCTGTTTCGACCCACACCACAGACGGATGCACCGTTCAGAGAATCGACGTGCTGCTGAGCGCTTCTAGAAGCGGAGCTAACATGGCCCATGGCATGATGCAGCCCCAAGCAGAGACATGCCCCCCTGGAGCCGACAGCTACATGAGCTATCGCGGGCACAAAAAAAAAAAGAAAATACGTAAGCTGGACTTGACAAGCTGGCGGTATCTCTACTTGCCGCAAAACGGTTAGAGACTGGTCAGTGCATCGTTTCTTATCTGCAGTATCCACCAACTAAAGTCCTAGGACAAGCCAACACTCACATGTTGACGTCCCCTAAGCAAGCATCCGAAATTTACCATAAAGATAAAACAATGTTCCCGTATTTATTTTATGATTTAATTAGGCCTTATTTTTTACACTCTAAGTTTGTCGTTTACATTGTTAGGTAAATAAAGGGTAAATGTGCGAATGACATTGTTGGCACACTTGTCCTCTTATTGCAGTCTTGCGGTTAACTGATCCAGGTTTTCACTTGGTTAGCAAGCCGTGCATGTCTCGCCCACTGGCATGAAACCCGTGGACATGTTCTACATGAAAGCGTCTATCCCATCCAGAACTGCGAATTCATAACACGGCCAACTTATTTTGTACCGTCCATCTCCTAAAAAGTCCAGTCCATGATTCAAATCATTCCGAATTAGGAATAGCACTCGTGTATGCGCGTAGCAGAGAGCGTATAGCAATATTATTAGCATTTTGGAACGCCGTGGACGCAACCAGATCTCTGTCATACGGCTTCATGTGATCGTGCTGCGCACTCGACCATAGGTGCGTAATTCTAGCCATAATGCAACGCATTACAAGACTGAAAGTTCCAGCTACGAGTGGCCTCTTGTTCTTCAAGGGTATCTCAATTCATTTCAAAACTCGTAAACGGGATTGAATATCTCGACCCGGCCTAAAACTACATAATCGAACTTGGTATTGTTTTAGAGATTCAAAGGTGCCATTCCCCTTTGTTTCACAGCCTTTTGTACTGTTTCCTTCACGCCCTTGACGGTCTGTCTCCAAGATACCAGCCCCTTGCCACTCCTCCCATTCTGTTCAACTATGACATCCAACCACTTAACCAACTTTGTTACCTTTTCCAAGTCTCGTTCCTCCCGAATTACTCGCGCCAAAAACTTTTCCAATACTTCCACGTCTCGACGGTGTGGCCCTTCTCGCACTGTTCCTGAATGCCAGGCCTCCAGCATATCTTTAAGTTCCTGCGTAGAAGTCACGCCTGATCCTGGGAATGAAACCTTTGGTGGCAGGACGGCAAACTGTATTTTGAGTTGTCCATCTTCTGGAGCATTATTGGCATCGGGAGCGTGGTGTTTTCGCGCGGGAGCCTCAAGCCCTGATCGCTGCGCCAACTGTCGCCGTCGATGGTCAGCAATAACCTCCATCCGCACATCTTCTGGCAATTCGGAAAGAAAGGCAGCATCGAGCTCTGCAATCTCTTCCACACCTTCGTTAATCTCCGGCGGTCGGAAGTTCGTTTGCACAAGACCAGCTTGAGCATCTTTTTGTCGTTGTGCATTTCCAAACATGTTTCTCACGCCACCGCGCTTTGTGGGTGTCGTGGGTTTTTTAGGTGGAATAGATCTATCTTTTCGAGGTGAGGTGTGTGGTGTCGTCTGAACTGGCTTTCGGCCATACGTTGCTAGAATTTCGGCTTTCATGTCGTCTGGCAATGCGTTGAAAACTTCGGGATCAACTTGAGTTGGCAACGCCTCTCCAGGCATGGGACTTTCAGATCTTGACTTCGCAAATGGGGAATCAGACCTTGTCCTAGTTATCTTTGGCTTCTGTGCCATAAGCTTGCTTCGAATATCGCTAGGTAGCTCCGCTAGGACAGCCGGATCGGCGTTGCTGGGTATAATAAATTGGGTTCCGGATATATTGAGCGGTGTTTTGGCTTTTGTATCGTCCTGGCTAGCTTTTGAGATTCCCAACGGAGCATGAAATTTGGGCTTTCGCGGCGATATAGGGTCATCTGCGATGGGGTCCTGATCAATCTCCTTGCTGGGCGTGCTTCGAGAGGTTTTCATGTGCCCGGCGTTATCAGCCAGCTCGCGGGGAGAATTTCGCGCTGGGGAAGCTTTGAGAAAAGCTGGGAAGGTGAGTTTCCTTTGACTTCCATCTGATGCGGAATTGTTGGCTTTGATGGGCTCGAGTTTCGTCATCTGAACTCCCAAACCACGAAGATCTCCAGGACTGAACTTATATGAACGCAAGATTGACACTGCCTCTCGTCCAATTGTCTGGTAATCATGGGTGGCAACACCAAATGATACGCTTTTACTGAATGTGTCGCATTTGCCATGGCCAAGGTGCTTGGCAGGGTCGAGCGGCGCATCCATAGCCCTTCTCATTATTTTCATTGTCAATTGCTTTCCTTTCACCTGTTCGTTGAGAAGTCGTTTCTCAAGCTCCTTGCCCAGATTGTAAATGAATTCTTCTGCCTCCGGCTGATTAATGAAGCGGATTCCCCAATTGACTTCAGCAGATACTGATTTGCGTGGTGGTTGCTCGCCGACTTCGGTTCTATCGATACCTCGAGCATAGTCTCGAAGTTTTTCGCTGGTTTTGGGGCCCAGTGTTAAAACAAGTCGTTCTTTTGAGATGTTGAGGAGATCGTTGACGGTCATGACTCCAATCTCTTCAAGCTTTCCGCTAATGCTGCGCGCAACTCCAGGCAATTGCTCAACTTTGAGTTCTCCAATCATTTCCAGGACTTCTTCTGGTTTCAGTTGGTACTGGCCTGCAGGTTTCGCTTTCCTGAGCGCAACTTTGGCTTGCAAGATGTTTCCGCCAATTCCCACAGACACGTCGCATCCGGTTTTCGACTTGATCGTTTCTCGTAGAGATCTCGCAATGTCATCTGCCATGTCTTGTTCTTTTTCAACACTTCCATCGTCGATCCCCGTGCCCTGGGAACCAGTATTGACCAAAACAATTGAGGATACGTCGATAAGCGCTTCATCTACACTGACGCTCTGCACAATACCACCAACATCTAGGATTGACTCATAAAAGAGACGGCTTGCGTCTTCATAAGCAGGAAAGTCATATGGCAGGACCTTCACATCTGGATAGAGCTCGAGGGCTCGCTTCATCCACATGCCATTTTTAATCCCATACTCGCGGGCCGGGTAATTGCAACTGGCAATTTCTGATCCCGATCCAGTGCTGTGTGCTACCACAGCTGGTTTGCTCACATATTCTGGGTGACGCTTCAAAGAAACGGTACAAAAGAAACTGTCAAAATCGACATGCAATATGTAGCGTCTGGCACCAGGTCTTCGCTTGGGTTTTTGTTCCTTGGGCCCTTTCTCGGCTGCGAGTCGTTGCATTTTAGATTTCAGCTCCGATTTCCATGTTGAAAGATGATGTAACCGGCTTTCTGAGTAGAACTGCTTTAAAAAATCTGGATTTGCTGTTGATGACTTCCTCAAACGAGGATCCGATAAAAGCCATGCATTGTGTTCTTCAGATGTCATAGCTTTAGGAGGTCCGGGTGTATTTTTGTCTTCAGGCTGGGCAGCCTTATCCTCCAAGGTCACGCTTGGTACATCTGAACCTGATGTATCTTTCGATTCTTGATAATTAGTGGTTTGCAGCGTCTTAGTTAAAGGACTGCTAATATCTTTGGCATTTGGTGTTATTGGCAAATCCCGATGCCGCGGTCGAGCTGGGGTTTGGGCCCTTTCAGCAAGCTGACTTAGGGATTGGTTGGGGAGAGATGCATCCTTCAGTTGGTTTGCGTAGAAGCTACCATCAACGTGTTCCCGGTAACTTCTGTTGGTCTGCGGAGAAAACTGAGTCGACATTTTGCCACCATCGAATTTGAGGACTTTTTGTCCAGGGCCCTCATCGAGGACTCGGTAGTTCGACCACGGGAGCAGTTTCCCAGCACTAATCGACTCCATGATCCATGCCGGTTTGGCAATTCGATATCGGATGAAATCAACCGATTTCTTTGGAGGTAGTATCGAGGCAATAATATGCGTGGCCATCGTTTTTGCATCTAAATACTGAAGAAAACCACCGCCATGTTGTACAATCTCACGATGAAGTCTAATTGTGTGTTAGAAGGCGGACTGGGGACCAACTGTCAGGAGCATGCCTTACATGTGAAGCGGCGGTTGCGTGTACCCGGTGACATGCACGACAATTCCTTTGAATATTTGAGGCTTATCGGATGAAGCCCGTATTTGGGCATCCAGATTTTGAAGCTTGATCTTTTTCCGCCTGAAATAATCGCCAAACCCACCGAATTCACTTTTTTCATATTCCTCGCCCTCCTCGTTCTCGAACGTGTGGGTCTCTATCCTCTTCCTCACTTTAGAGGAATTCTTTTCGAGAACGCTTCCCATTTTGCGCAGGTGTGGATGTGATCAACTGGAAAGTCTGGGTGTCAAATATCACGAGGGCGAGTGAGAGAGAGACGTGTCGTGCTGTTCTGCTGGTGGCGACACGAACAATAGCCCACAGCCTTAAAAATAAGCCCAGAATGCGGCTTGTTTCAATAATGCGATGGCTTCATGATGCTTCAAGAATAGATATGATAGAAAACACCATTTCTTGTCGTTTCATGGATGGCCGCCTAGAATAGCGCGGTGGGAGGCGTCATGATAACCGCGTAAAGTGGAGCGCGCTTTTACACGTTAACCCGTGACTTCCGAACGCATGCGCCACACTTACTAGCCGCACCTGGCGAGGCTGACATTTTGAACTCGTTACTTTTGGTTTTCAATTCTGGCGAGCGAGCGCATCGACGCGACGCCTCCATCGCTATCATGAATAACGAACAATTCCGCAAGCTTATGCTTGCAGATGCGGCGAAAAAGGCGGGTGGTAAAGATGGGGCTTCATCAGGATCCACGGCTCCCGCCAAAGAAAGCACTCTTGGTTCGCGACAACGGGCCAACATACCGATGACACCGTGCGTATTATCAATAATAGGACTTTTAGCAAGCGCTGACTTATAACTTGTAGACGAACCGTCGGAGGAGCCCAGGTTAATTTTGCGCGTCAACTAGCAGAGCGAAACAATGCGACACGACCCACCAAGAAGTTCAAATCTTTTGATCCCAAAGGCGTCAAGTTGGCATCCGGATACGTCGATCGATCGAAGGAGCGTGAGGATGAAGAGGAAGACGAGCGCGCACAGAAGCTCAAGGAGCTAGAGCAAGCACTCAAGGACGAGGAAATCGACCAGGAAACATTTGAGAAGCGTCGGTTTGAAATTGCAGGCGGTGACTTGAGCAGTACACATCTAGTCAAAGGTCTCGACTTCAAACTTCTGGCCAGAATCAAGAAAGGAGAAGATGTGTATGGAAACTCAAACCCCGAACCTGAAGCGGAGGCTGAGGAGGAGGTCGATGTTGATGATGAGCTCGACCAACTGGAGGAACAGGAGGTCCAGGCCATTGTGAAGGAGAAGGAGAAGAAGAAGGGGCAATTGTCGACAGTATCCCTTGCCCCAGGAAAGAAGCGCACCAGAGACCAAATTTTAGCAGAGCTCAAGGCTTCAAGACAGGCAGCAAAGGAAGAGAAGGAATCAGCATTGGGAGACCGTTTCAAGAAGATTGGAGCAAAGCAGATGCCAGGATCACGAATCGAACGCGACAGCAAAGGGCGGGAAGTGTTGATCATTGTGGACGAAGACGGCCATGAGAAGAGAAAAGTGCGGAAGACCCAACCCAACGCCGATAAGGAAGACGAATCCACCCACAACGGCCTTTTAATGCCCGACAAAGATGCCAAACCACTGGGAATGGAAGTTCCTGAACAATATCGCAAGAAGGATGAACCCGAGGAGGAGGACGAGGACGTTGATATTTTCGAAGGAGTTGGGGATGATTACGACCCCCTTGCCGGCATGGACGACTCAGGTTCAGATTCTGAAGACGAGAGTGCTAAGAAGGCGCCGAAATCCCAGAATGGTATGGACAATGGTGATGAGGACTCAAAAGACAGGGCGATGCCCCCGCCGCCCAAACCACAAGCACCACACAATTACTTTAAGGACGCCAAGACTGGCTTGATATCAGAGGAGAAGAAGGAAGCGCCATCAATGTCTGACCCTGCCATCATGGCGGCTATCAAACGGGCTGCGGCATTGAATCCAATCGGGAATGATACGGGCTCAGACGACGAAGATGGAGAACAGGCAGATAGTGCAGCGCAGAAGAAGGCTATGGAAGAGCGACGGAAGAAGATGCTCCAGTCAGCAGACCGAGATGATGAGGATCTGGATATGGGCTTTGGCACGAGTCGTTACGGAGACGAGGAAGACTTCGACGACAGCAAGGTCAAACTTTCAACTTGGGGTGAAGATGATGGGAACGATGGCCCATCGAAAGGTGGCGGCCAAGGCAAACGGAAGCGAGGGCCGAAGAAACGCAAGGGCGATGTTAATAGCGCGGCAGATGTATTACGAGTGATGGAGCAGCGGAAAAAATCATGATAGCGTCGGATTGAATGTAGTCGAAACATGGAATATGAACCACAGACATCCAGAAGTTTGGTCATTTATCCCGGCCAAGAGTGCTGCAACGCTACCCTTGAGAGGAATCCGGATGGATTAACAATCAATTACCTTGGAATCTCACTACACGATAAACTGCGTTGTCGCTATCAACACGGACTCAACCGAGTAACAAATAAGCATGGTTTCTTAGCGGCATGTCCCGCCGTCAAGGGGCGAGCCACCCCACTATCGCAGTGCCCCTCCATCAGCATGCCCCTCCCCCTCCAATGACGGGCAGTTGGATTCCATCCCTCGTCAACCCTCGTATCAGATATTCCGCCTACCTGTCCTTTCTTGAACGATTCCAAAGCCCATACCAGTCGTCCGATAGAACCAGCTAGTCTCTTTGCTGCCTTGCCCAGCAATCATGTCATCTGCTCAAATTCCCGTCTGGTTGGATTGCGACCCTGGCCATGATGTACGTTCCGACTTCCTCCACCTGCATGTCTCTCGAATCAGATGAATGGTTGGCGGATGATCGCTGCATCTCAACTGAGACCTTGGTGACGACGGTGCAATGCACAATGTCGAGCAAGCGCACGCCTCAGAAACCCACCTCTGCATTCTCCCCATAGCTGCAACACTGTCACTGTACTCACAACCCGCTAGGACGCCTTTGCCATCCTCCTAGCCGCCTATCACCCAAACATCAAGCTGCTCGGCATCTCAACTATTTTTGGCAATGCCCCCCTTGAGTGAGTCGTCATATGAGCGTCGTGGCCCGGTGCAATTGAAGAATACTGATCCCAGCTAACCTGTATGAAGGAACACTACTTACAATGCCCTGTCTCTGCTCACCGCAATCAGCAAGCACAATGACATCCCTCTCCACGTTGGCCTTTCCAAAGCCCTTGAGCGTCCGGCAATTCACGCACCTACAGACATCCATGGCGACTCTGGCCTTGACGGCACCGACCTTCTCCCAAAGCCCCTTTCAAAGCCATCTCCTATCGGCGGCGTGGAGGCCATGGCCGAGGCCATTCAGGCGCAGGAGCCCGGCACTGCCTGGATCGTCGCCACTGGCGCTCTGACCAATGTCGGCGCCTTGTTCCGCGCTCACCCAGAGCTGGCTTCTCATATCAAGGGCCTGAGCCTCATGGGTGGTTCGTTTGGTGACAACTTTAGCGATGCACCGCTGGGCATGGTGGATGGCCACGAGAGAATTGGAAATTACACCCCATGGGCTGAGTTCAACATCCTCGTCGACCCCGAGGCCGCTGCTACGGTCTTTCATAATGAGACCATTGCTGCAAAGACTACGGTCGTGCCCCTTGATCTCAGTCACCAAGTGCTGGCGACTCCTGATGTGAGAGAGATGCTCCTCTATGGCCCCGATGCCGACAAGACCGGCCCCGGGAAGACGACTCTAAGAACTATGCTTGTTGAGTTACTTTACTTCTTCGCCAAG
This sequence comes from Calonectria leucothoes, assembly GCA_002179835.1. NCBI lineage: Eukaryota > Fungi > Ascomycota > Sordariomycetes > Hypocreales > Nectriaceae > Calonectria > Calonectria leucothoes. Next base: position 717,163 of record NAJI01000169.1, on the reverse strand, counting down.
ACTTACGCGTATGTTCTTGATTTTTACCAATGTGTTGTCCTTCTTACTGACATGCTAATCGTAGTGACACCTTTGGCATTACTGCTGGCCCCCCACTACACGACCCCCTCGCCGTCGCTGCCGTCTTGATTGGCACCGAGAATGAAATCCCATTTTTCGAATGGGATGAAGCCAGGAGCCAGTCCCCCAAGCACAGCGAACGCTTTGAGGTCACTGTCCTCACTGAAGGCACTTTTGAAGAGGCCAAGGCGGGCAAACAAACTGGCCGAACCATTGCTAAGGCCCTGCCTCCCGGCTCGGAAGGTGTTCGCATCCCGCGTGGGGTGGATATTCCAAAGTTCTGGCAAGTTATTGAGGAGTGCATTGAGAGAGCGGACGAGGCAAATAAGGCAGCTGGCAAGTGATTTAAAAAAGGGCAATAGAAAAAAAACATGGAAGCGCCACCTTGCGCGAGCACCATGACCCTAGAGCCACAATGAACTTGTGCAGGCATGGTTCTATTAGAGGTATTATTTTTGGTCTATAGTTCATCATTGAGGACAGCCTCCCTCCCCGAATTAAAATCCAGCATGACCTTCATGCTTTGTTCATAAGTCCATAATGTTACAGCGCTCGCCGGCGCGGCCTTGAGTAGGCTGATGGGGAGGCCCTTGTAGAGACCCCTGATACCTTCTGTACGAAGGATAGATCGAATTGCTCCCCGGGCGGTAGAATACTCGGGTATGTCGTTATACGCATACTTGCTCAGCGTAGGGCCTTGGACCTGGATGCGTTTCCGCACAAGGTCTAGAGGAAACACGATTGTTTTGGAGACGACGCTGGCCACCATGCCCGCAGTGGCTTCACCGCTGCCCCAGGGCATGTGCAAGCCATCGAGAGATGCACGAAGTGACTCGTATGTGAGGAAGAAGAGGCCCATGAAAGGGACAATTTGGCCAAGGCCGGGACCGATACCACGGAAGAACCCCCTCCAACCCTCGTCACGCTTGATTTCCCAGATTGCGCTACGCAGTGAAGAGTATATGCGGTGGCGACCCTGGGCAGCAAACCTGGTGCGCAAAAGGTCCAGCGGGTAGGTGAGACCTGTCGCAGCGGCGCCGGAGGTGGCACCAGCGATAAAACTCTCTGCAGCGTCGGGCAGGCGGGTCGGGAGGGCGGTTTGGAGGAAGACGGTGGTGGTGCGGTATGTGGTGAACTGAATGGCGGAGTAGCAAACGTACATCAGCTCGGCAGGGACGTTGCCCTTCCAGAGGGCTGTGAGGCCTTCATGCTTGAGGATGTGACGAACGGTGGCGACGGCTCCACGATATGCAGGCGCATTGCGCAGGGGGAGGAGGGGATCGGAGAGCGAGTGCGGCTGGAGTTGGAGGCGGATCTTGACGACATCGAGCGGCGCAATGACAAAGCTACGACAAAATGGTTAGTGTTCAAGGCTCGATGCGGCCGGGAGAGGGACGGGTGTGTACCGAGAGACCAAGCCCGCTATGGCGCCGGCTGACACGACTTGCAGCTTAGAACCCTATTGTCACAATCATCAGCACGCCGGCGATCGGCAGAAAATGAGACGGGGCGGGTGGAGGACAAACCTCATCCTTGAGACGGCCTCCTTCTCTGGGCGACATGCATGCGGCCTTGGACCGTGGCGCCAAATCCACAGATCAACCCTTGGAGGCGATGAGCCGTGTGTAAAATTTCCCTTTTCTCTGAAGCGGAGGGCCTATGGGTCCAAAACACGAAGAGAGATTCGGGAGGGACTCTGGGATCCCTAAGTCTAAACGAAATAGAATAAAAAGGCGACGTTGGCAAGCGCCGAGACTCGGCGGAGGATGGCGATTGCAAGTTCGAGGCGCGCCGGAGGATGAGTACCGAAGGGCCCAAGCGAGAGTTCGCCCAAGGGTCGCCAATTTTGTGTTGAATAATCGATGAATAAGCACGCCAGGAATGTGCAGCGGAAGGCGATGCGGGACAGCGCTGGCGATGAGGCGAACGAGGTGAGTCAATGTCTCTGTCGGGAGCGGCTGGCGTTGACGTTATCGTCGTTGGGGAATGCAGGACTTCATATTGGGTGGGAAAAGTAATGGGCGTCATCCATCACCGTAAGCTTTTTTTTTTGTGGTTGCCGACGGGCCAGTGACGCCATGGCGGGCAGGGGGTATAAGCGGGTTGTGGCGGCCATTGAAGGCCGAAAGGGGTGGAGATGAAATGCCCCCAAAACTACTGGACGATTGGGGGTTGAGGATCCAACATGGCACGGCAAGGCCAACAGAGGTACATGGAAAATACCACATACTTGCTCATGTCCAATGCGGCGATATAAGGCTGAGATATATTTGGGAATCTTCTCCTGTCAATCGCCATTCAGCCGCAAATAGGATCCTGTGGCATTGAGATCATCACTTAGATCTACGGCAAGACGTGGGGGATCTAAAAGTCGAACCACTTCCTGGGTTCGGTTTAAGAGCAACACTTCCTAACTAGGCAGCTTTCTGTCCATTGGTTGGTTTGCCCCTGACTTTTGCATCGGCACGGCCTCAAAGGCCCATAACCCTGTCTGTTCGACGACAAATCGAACTAGCCAGGAAAATAAGTTGACCAGCATGAGGGAAATAGCCTTATTTCTTCATTTTGCATTTTCTGATACGACTTGTAGCGGGCCGCGAAAGTAAACGTGCACTCTTTCATGGTTTTTTTTTTAGTCGTTCTAGAACTACAAACCGTCGCCCGCGCGGACCCCGATTCAAATGAAAGCATCGGTCCTTTTGCTTTGTATGCCCAGCCGCTTGACCTATTTGTTCGGCCGCAGAAATTAGGGGCCACGGTTACGTTGTCCGACCTCCAGTCAATTTTGGGGGCCTGTCGTAACAGGTCAGAAACCACATGCCCCCGCAGCAGCTCCAGTGCAAGCTGGATGAGAGAAGAGAAATGAATGATTCCACCAAAGACTGAACTCTACGTGGTGCCACTGAGACACGGCTGCCGGGAACAGCGACCTGAGTTGTCTCACTTGGCCAGAGCCAACCGCCTGCATCGAGTTGGTTCTCGGACGTACATAGATATGAAATCATGAACCAACGGAAGCGTTCCGATTAAGACGGGGGAGGGGGGCAGGTTGGAGCAATGCACAGCCGCCGAGGTTAGCTGGGTGGGTTAACCCTCCGAACAGGGCGGCGGTCCTATTTCTAGTTGTCAAGATGCTTGCGAGGGTGAGCCGGGGAGCACCATGACATGAGGATGGGGGACCATTGCTAAATCCAACCAGGAAGGAGTCTGAGTGCACGCGTCGGCGTGAGATGAGTGTGATAATGATAGCACTAGCTAGATAGGCCGCGCACAGCATCGGCGACCCCTTGCATGGCAATGGCAGGGTAGGGTAGCGATGACTGCGAATCCCACGAGCGCAGCCCATGGGTTTGGCATTTGCGGTGTGACAGAGGTCGGCATTCCGTCGGATCGCCACGGGACCAAGATAACAGAGACAGTCACGAACAGCGCAGCGCTCTAGCTCGTTAATGACCGACCGTGGGAGACAGATGCGGCACACGTTCGGTCATGTACGTACCGAGTCAGCGGATCGTGCCGTGGGGCATCGCTGCGAGTACCTCTCTACCCCACAGCACAAGCCAGGACGGTCGTACAACGCGCTAGCTTCCATTGCCCCGACGCTGCACGCCCGGTAAAGGTGGGCGTCCGGACCACTGAGAGCGCAACGAAACATCCACTGAAGGGGCCATGGTGGCTGCGCATGACGGCAGTCACGTCCATTCCGGAGCTGCGCCATTGGCTGGGTGCCGTTCGGTATCTCATCGGCTGGCCTGCTGTTTGTACAATACCACATACGGATAGCACTCGGCGCACGCTTCCACACGCCCTGGCACAGCGGAAGCGGAAGCGGCGTTCCCCCTGCTGCACTAGCTAATCAACGGCAACAGCAACGGCTACACAGACGGCTACGGCAGACAGAGCGACGGCCCAGCTTCGCTCCAGAGGGCCCAGTCTGGGAGGGGCCGCACACCGGCGGCGCGTCACTTGACGGAGGAAGAAGCTTGCCGCCTCGCCTTCCTTCCACTCCTCCGGACATATTTCTGGGGCCCCGGCACTCTCATCTCTCTTGACCCTCCTCAATACTTACTTAGCTGCCGGTTCGTCTCATCTTACCTGCTCCATCTGTGTCTTCGCTTTTTTTTCCCCTTCTCTCCACATCGACACCCCAGACCCAGACCCTCGACCTTCCTTTCTATCGAGCCAGCAGACATCGACTCTCCCAGCCGCAGACTAGCGTGTCCTCCCACCGACACAACCCACCTCGACGCACGTGAAAACCACACAGGCAGCTTCGCATCACCACAACCACCCTTCGCACACACGCAACCTGGGACGAGACCTGAGTGCGACCACCATGACCGCCCAGATCCTCCCCCCAAACCCAGCCGAGCTCCTCGCTCCTTTCCTTCCCGCTCTTCCTCCCGCCGCCATCTCGACCCATCCTGCCATTGGCATCCTGCCCCTCCTCTCGCCTATCCTGCGCCAGCGAGTCAACCTCCTCTCCTCCTCCAGCACAGATCCATGGCTGAGGCTGCTCTGCTACGATGTCGGCAAGGCCGCCAAGTTGGTCGAGATCGCCCAGAACGGCAGCTTGGAACCGCACCCTGTTTCGGGCGAAGTCGAGGTGGACTGGGACTATGACGCTGAGATCCGCTTTCGACGTGTTGATCAGGAGACTCTCCAGGCCCTCGTCGCCCTCGAGAGCCTGGGCCTAGCCTTCCAGCTAGTCTATTGCGTCAACGACCAAGAAGGCGGCGGTGACGGTTGGAGGGTTGGAGAAGTGACCGTTGTTGAGCAGCCGTCAGCATTCTCAACCTTTGGAGGAGTGTCGAGTGTTTCGGAGGCTGAGCGACTATTTGCAGAGGGTCAAACACAAAAGGAGGTGGCCAAGGTCAACAGTGCGAACCACGACCATCTCCAAGTCTCCAGCGGAGATCATCAAGAGGAGGAAGACGACGACGACGATTATTGGGCCCGGTATGATGCGACGCCTTCCCGAACACCAGCACAAAAGCGATCCCCTGCGCCTGCTTCCATGGGCAACTCCAACGTTGGTGGTGAAAACAAGCCCACTTCATCCTCAGCCGAGGATGATTACTATGCTCAGTATGATGACGTTCAGCCTGCCATGGACCCTCATGACCCCGACGAAGAGGTTGAACAGGCGCAGCCCGCGCCCCCTCTGGGTCTCGGTCGAGTTATAAGCAACGAATCGGCAGAGGCAGTTGAGTTGAACGAGACACAAGGCGCATGGACCCTCGCCGAGCTCGATAGATCTGACTCCAACCTGTTGAACCCTGATGCCGACCGTCTCTCAGCTCTTGTGCACCCACGACCTGAATCCAGTGCCAGCTCCAATGTCTCTGAGACCATTGCCAAACTGGAAGCCACTGCCGGCCGGCAAGAGCAGAATGAGTTTGGCGTCAAGAAGCACATTTCTCGCAGCATCCGCAGCTTGTTCCTGCTGGCGCGGTCTTCGGGTCTGGATCGTGAAGAATTCGAGCGCCTCGTTCATTCGGAGCTTGATGTTCTCAGCATGATGGAAGACAGCGAGTAACGAAGCATCAAAGCACAATAGATGGACCATCTATGGGTGTCAGTCACACTAATGACGATAATGTGTACATATACTTTTGAACGGCCGCATTGAAGAGGATTGTTTGGCGATGATATCTGTCACGGGATATCAAGAATGGCATATTTCGGCGTTGATTCGGGTCAGTTGGGTTGGTGGCCGCAACAGATGCTTTGGATCCAGCGTGTTTTTGGGAGGTTTTGTTTTTTGTTACTAGTGATGTGGATATAGGGGAGAATGGCACGCGTATCACATCCTTTATATATATACCATGGAAGAATGAAACTCAACAGATTTAAAACCGAAATCGGTGACTGGTACTCTTGATCCGGGTGACCTGAGCCAGAAGGCGGTAGTGCCGAGGCTTATGGAGGGGGAATGCATTCTACGTAGCCGATCCGGACCAATCCAATGTCATGGCGGGCGCAGTCACTCTCGAGCGTTGGGGCATGCCATCCCCGCACAATGGGGGTTTCGGCGTCTGGCGTACATGTCAGACTAGGGGGACAGGGCGTTGAGTGATTCAAGTGTGTTGTTTGTGGCATGGTCACACATTCGGATTCCTGTCGATGTTGAGAAATGTCGCAGACACGACAGGTGAGATATACAGACACATATATAAAAGTCAATAAATGTACAATCATTAGGAGAGTGATTTGAAACCCATCCGTTTAAAAAAAAAAAAAAACGCCCCCTGGCGACGCGGGGCTCGGCCCAATTTGAATTCCGCCATGTGCCTGCGCCTCCCGTTATCATAAACAAGCTTAATCCTTTGGAGAGTGTTTTTTTGGTTTTTTTTTGCGTTTTGGTTTTTTGAACCATTTAGTTTATCTACCAATCAAGGAGTTGAGACCAGAAAAAACTGTCCTCTTTCTCCCTTGCGGCCTCGACTGGGGAGGGTAAAAAGAAAATCTATTGGATCATTTTTTTGGTCATTCGGTAAGCAAACGTTGAAGATGAGTTTAGGCAATAACGAGGTTATCGAGGGCCACCCGCGCAGTCTCTAAGATCCTGACGCAATTGCGCTCTTCGGGGGTGCACGGTTTGCTCGGGTAGAGAATGCCCACGGGCAGGACCTTGGCGGCCTGGCCGTTGGCGATGAAGGAGTCGAGTATCTCGTGGCGCTTACGGGTGCGCTCCTCCAGGAGCCTGACGACGTCCCTCAGGCCTATCTGGGTGTAGGGCCCGGTGGTGTGGATGCCGTCGTCGACGTCGCCCATGCCGTAGACGTCGAGGCGCAGGAGGCCGCGGATGGTGGCGCGCCACAGGTCGGGGGCCATGCTCGAGTTGTTGTAGTTCCTGATGCTGGAGCAGCTGTCAGCACTCTCCCCAACCTTGCCCCACAGGCCGCCGAGGTCCTTGAAGGAGAACCAAAAGGTGCGGCCCTGCTTCTTGGCCGAGGCCGACTCCCTGTCGACCATCTCGAGGATGGTGGCGTAGGCGTTGCAGGCCGAGGGGACGAGGGTGCCCAGGAACATGAGGTTCTGGAAGCATTGGATCGGCGGGGGCGTGGCCGGGTCGTCGAGGAGCGGGACCGAGCAGCTAGGACAGTTGATAACATCGTGCGCCACCCTGGAGGCGTTGCGGGCGACGCGCATGGCCGGGATAACCTCTGGCGGCAGCCGCGAGAGGCTGTCGAGGGCCAGGAACAGAGACGAAAGGCAGCTGCAGCTGATGGTGGGCACCGCGCGCATCGAAGGCGGCGGCGGCGGCGGCGTCGACGTGGAATCCCCGGGGGACCCCGCTGATGTGCTGCTGCCGTGATCGCTACCGAGCGTTGAGTCGACTGGTGTGGACGTGCTCGTCCCTCGAGCTTGAGGTAGGCTTACATGTTCAGCCATGTACCGTTGCAGCGAGGCGCTCAGGTCTCTCGACACGGCCGCTGAATGGTCAGGCTCATCAAAATCGATCGACCCCAGGAGGTCGACGCCGCTGAGGTTCAGCGGAGGTTGCACAGCAGCGGCGGGACCCGCGCCCCCGGCCTCAGCTTCGGCGCCGAAGAACAGGTTCGGGTCCGTGGGCATGTCCCCGTAGGTGCCGGGCAGGAGGTCCCAAAAATCCATGCCGGCGGCGCCGGTCTCGTCGAGGAAGCTCAGGCCCTGGCTGGCGGCGAGCGGCGGCGGCGGCTGAATCTGAAAGTCGTCAATGGTCACGGGCGGCTGCAATGGGCCCACGGCGGCGGCGCCCAGAGCCCCATCCGCCATGTCACGGTGCACAAAGTCTTGGAGAGGCGGCTGCGGGGCGTCCTGCTCAACATGGCGTCTCTTCCTCGGGCGGCCCATGGGCTTCTGTGGCGAGTAGTGGCACGGAATGGCCTCCTTGCGGCACCTGGAGCAGCCCTCGGGCTCCTTGGAGCAGGCGAGCTTCCGCGAACCTGTTGCGGCTCAATCAATAAGTCTCCGAACCGGAGGGCCGGATCGGCCGGATCGTGGGGTTTTCCGGAAGGAGAGAGAGAGCATCACTTACGGCATTCGTCGCAGGCCCGGTGTTTTGGGACGCCATCCGGAGCCGGGGGAGGAGGAAGGGCGGATGCCATTGCCACGGACGCAAGGACGGACGGACGGCAGGAGGTTGAAATAGAGATCGACTCGGCACGTTTGAGTTTCTGGGCTGGGATAAACCGGGTGCTTTTCCTAGAGGATCCTGGGGCGATGGATGCGGAGCAGGCAGACGGAAGGAAAAGAAAGAAGAAAAAAAGTCTCCGACGCTGGGATCGAGGCCAGTCCCCGAAAGCTGGGAGCTTGATATAAGAAGGGGAGCAAGGGGCCGTGGAGGAATTGGGGGGCCGGCGGACGAGGGATCAGGCGAAATCCGTGAGATACAACCCAAACGGGCGATGAGATGCAGGAGCCGAAATGGAGCCCAGGACCCTAACAAATGGACTGAGGAAGTCGAGCGATGGAAATGGGTCAGCACGGGAAAGACGCAGCAGCTGTAGCATAGCGCGGAGCAGCCGCCAGCCAAGAAAGCGCCTCGTCCGGAGGAGGGAGGGCCCGCACCCATGGTTTTAAACCCGGCCTAGCGCCAGCGCGGCGTGCTACCGCGTACAGTGCAGCGCAGTACACCAGGTCAGATACATACATACATGGACCATGAAGACGGACCGGCTACATCATGGCCCACGGGGCAGCTAGCTGGCTGTCTGTCTGGAGTCGCAGCGCCTTCAGCCCTGTGAGGGGGACGACGGGCCCGAGATGGGGCCGCCGAGCCAAATCAGAGCCGAGCATCTGGGGCCACCCTTCAGGGCATGCACGGGAGCCTGTCGGGATGGCTCCGGCCGGGCAGCTTTTTGAGTTTTTCTTGCTGGCAGCCGAGACGGAGGGTCCATTTCGGGACCTTTGAAGGAGAATATGCATGGGGCCTGCGCCCTTTGCCCTGTGGTACGTGGCCGTCGACAAACGTACCCACCCCCCTTCGCGCTGCACGCTTCGGGTGGGCTGCATCACGGCTAAAAGGGCCATGGCAGCTTGCTTCGTAGGGCTGGCACAAATGGAACCCGTTTCCTGCGCCCACCCGCCACAGAGGAGACCTTGATGGCGCCAGCGCTGAGGAGCAGCATGAGGGGGGAAAGCCCGCTGCTATGGCGGCGCATTGTATAGAACCGCTGCCCAAACCATTGATCGCCGACGACATGCTTGTCGTGTCTCGCTTTGCTTGCTCTCCCTGAATCCGACAAAAACCACCGCATCCCCTCCTCTCTCCATTGGGCATCGTCATCATGCTAGCTCGTATAGCCGTGGTCAACAAGCTACCCCGCTAACAGGGTCTCTCTCTCGAAAAGAAAACAATGCGGCCATGTCTCGGCTGCTACTAGCCCACGTCAGCCGTTGGCGTCGACAGGTATCTGACTTACAGCCGTTTGCTGGACGTGTCTAACACAAGCCAACAACCGATGGATGGAGCCAGCCAAGAGGTCCTGGTCAGATGTGCGGGCACCCGTATGCGCTTCGAGAGTCTTTCCCAGCCGCCTAATTCCAAATCAGGAGCTATTTTGCCAGTTGATGGGTGCCATTTTGATTGATAATGTTGGGCGACCAGATGGATGGATGTGTACGGTGGTAGTGGGGGCTTCTTCATCAGCGATGTCGCTCTGCATTACACGCGAAAAAAGTGCCCATGTGTACCATCTCAAGCCAGACACGCATAGAAACAAGCTTGAAGCCAGTTGGCACTCTCTCGCCAAGGCAATTCAGCGACAGCGAGGATGATAACGGCAACGGGGTCCGGCGAGCAGAGCAGAGATCGACGGCCCCGTTGGCAGCTGCGACTCAGCCAAACATGACCAACGGTGAGCCGGCCGATGTCTCAACACAAAGCTTCCAACGCCCACACGGGTATAGATGACTATCTGTTAGGATATATTGCGCACAAGGGCCAGTATCAGAAACGGCCCCCTCGCTGGTGTCGTACAAGAGAAGGAAAAAAAAGAAACTACCATCGGCTTTACTTTTAGGTCGGATGGCTCGGACCGTTGAATTCCTCCGAACTCCAGACGGGCGCTCACTGGCCGGAGCGTGTATTTTTTCTCGATGTGGCTTGCTCTTTTTTATTTTTATTTTTACCACTCTACGCGTCTCCGTGTAAACGTTGCATGGGCGGCTGGGTAGAGACGGGGAAATGCAACATGATGGCATGTCCGTCGAGGCTCATGCACACAGGCCACCACAGGGCCCCCGTCCTCTGGTCGTAGTGGGGGTCGTGTAGGGCTGACAGCGGCACGCACTGGACACATGCCATGTCACCTGGGGGCTGAAAGCGCACCGGCAGTCAGTCACCCGGACAGTTGGGGTGATGCAAGCATGATGACAGCGCCAGCAGCGAGTGATGGCCTCGAGTTCAAGTTTTGGGGGGGTTTCCTCGGTATGTGCTCGCAAGGGAACCTGAAACATTGCGAGAACTGACCACGGCAGAAACTTGCTGTCTCTCCTCTCCACGACCCGTGTGTGATGCTCCCCAGAGGCACTGTCCCTATAACCACCCGTCTCCCATGTCCCACGTCAGCCAGCCCAACTCCACCCACCATGTGCAATCGCCTTGTCCATGATGCTTCCATCTGACTTCGATCCCGCGCCGTGTCGCTCAATCCCCAGGCGAGGTGGGCCGTTTTCTTCATTCTCTTCTTTTCTTCTTTCTCGCTTGGGCCCTGGCTTACAGTCATGGGCCTCTCGCCCATTCCATCTTCCTGACAGTGTCCAAGTGGTCTCGTCTGTACTATTCAGGTTGCCGCAGAGGGAAAAACGGCACAACACGGGAGCCTCGCCTGTCAGCTGTGTTCCCGCCCACAAACCAGTAATAGGGTGCAGGTCAAGCGGTAAACCCCAAGCCTCCCGCCGACGGCGAGACTTGTCTCTCTAGTTCTCTCCGTGCCTTTTTTCTTTCCTTCTTCCCAACCCGTCTCCTCTCCTCCGTGTGCGATGAACTAGACTCCCAGTCTCGACAAGATTTTCACCCGCGTCGCATCTCGGGACGGGCAAACAGCGTCGCACCCTGCCGCGTATTCCTCGCATCCGCCGTGCAGCAGCCCATCACACCTCACGTCGCCATGGCCGCGACTCTCTTGCCGGATCAGGGGGACCTCGCGCGGCTCAGCTACCGAGAGTCCTTCTACCGCGCCGCAGCCGAGCATCGCGTCAGGCCCCTCGTCCTCCCCTACGCCCTCCTCGCTCCCATGGTCCTGCCAACCCTCTGGCTCGCCGTCCCGCACACCGGCCGGCCTTGGCTGTATCGCTGCCGCTGGCTGGCCGCCGCCGTCATCGTCGCCATGGACCTTGAGATCATCCTCGGCATGAGCAGCTACAACGTCGCCTGCGCATACGGTGCCGGCCTCATGGGCTTCTGGGGCATCCTCCAAACCCTGGATCTGCTCATCTGGTCCCGCCCCCAGTCTGATGCAGCGAGGATTGTCAGAGTCGCCAAGGTCGTCGACGACGACGGGCACCCAACGGCCAATGGCAGCGGAGTCCCAGAGGAGAAAGCGTTGCATCAGGCCAAGACCAAAGACTCCAATGGCCATGCGTCACAGGATGCCACTAACAAACAGCCCAAGCCCGAGTACGTCTGGCAGCCATTCCCTGAAAATGCGCCGTTTCTGCAGCGCTTGAACTGGGCCTCGGATCTCATCACAAACTACAGATGCATAGGTAGGCTCGGCCTCTCCGAAAGGATGCTCCATCCATACCCTCCCCCCTCCCCCCTCCCCCTCTTCTTTGTTATTGATCAAGACACACTCCAGGCTGGAACTGTTCAATCACATCTGTCCCCCGCCCCGAGATCCCTGCTCGCATCAGCCCTGGAGATGCCGCCTCGCTCGACAAGCTCCCCGTCGCATCCCGGACCGGCTTCAAGCGAAGTCTCACCAAGTCCGAGTTCGTCTGGAGCCGCGTCAGGATCATTGCCTTTCACTATCTGCTTCTCGATTTCCTCGCCGTCTCCATGGTCAAGGACCCTTACTTCGTCTTCGGTCCGGAGCGGTCTAGCGGCCAAGAACTGCCTGCACACCTGGCCCAGCTTCCCCTGCGGGCTCTGACCTTTTATCGCCAGGTGGCTAGCCTGGCTGGCGTGTTCGCTGCCATCAGCGCCGTGTTCGCCGCTCACGACCTGTTCCAGTACTCGGTCTTCTCCTACATCTACCCCGTCCGCGGCGAGATTTGGCAGTACACCACCATCTGGGGTCCCTTCTCCCAGGTCCTCGACAGGGGCTTAGCCGGGTGGTGGGGAGGTTTCTGGCACCAGACCTTTCGACTGCAGTTCAGCTCCCCCGCCAATTATCTAATCAGGACAGGTCGTTTGAAAAAGGGCACACTCGCCGCCCAGCTGGTGACCATGTCTGTCGCCTTCCTTCAATCCGGTCTGCTTCATGCCTCGGGTAGCCTGTCATCCATGCCCAATACCAAGATATGGCGGTCCCCTGTCTTCTTCCTGCTCCAGATCCCAGGCGTCCTGATCCATAGCGGCCTGCTCTTTATCATCGACAAGCACCTCTCTGCTGCGCCCAAGGCATCCCGTCGGATATTCAACTTTGTTTTCACGACCGCCTGGTTTCACCTGACGGCGACCTACTTCTGTGATGACCTGGCGTCCGCAGGCATTTGGCTCCTCGAGCCTGTTCCCTTTTCCCCGCTGCGGCTCCTAGGGTATGGTCATCCCGATGATGGCGCGTGGCGCTGGAACAAGGAAATATTCCCAACACTACACCGAGGCGATCCTTGGTGGACAAGTGGGTTGTCTATTTAACCAGTCTTTTTCTTTTGGTTTGATTTTTCTCTTGCAACGTTTTATGTAAGCCGAGGTTCCGTGCAGAGATGTTGAGCTTGTTTCATCACGAATCTTGAACAAGGACACATGGGCGTAGTAGACAGCGACTTGCTTTTAGATTATAGACGGGCGTCACGGGTAGATAGTGTGAATAATACAACGCTTGAATGATTGTAAGTTTGATGTTTTCAGCATGGGGCCTGGTGCAAATAGACAATACGTCTTCACATTTGACTCGAATAAATAAATTTAATACTTGAATTAGTATGTTGATCTAAAAAATAACATCTTGGATGTTTTCTATCATTCTTTTTATTTGGATATTAGCATTTTACCCAAAGTCAACGCTGCGCAGTGGCCGGCGTAGAGAAATATCCTTAATATTATCATTCACGTGTTAGGTTGTATGACGGATGACTGGATGCAAAGCGCTATAATTCCCAACCACGGCTTTGAGAATGCCCAGAAGCCTGAGCCCATGACGAGCAGCAATTTAAAAGTTTGATGTTAGCATGAGTAGGCCTTCTTTGACTTCCACCCTGATTAAACAAAAAGGCTGCATCACATGATGCTTTGCATATGTTTGGTTGACGATAAAAGAAATTAAATTTTTCTTTTGCCTGGCCTCGCCCTTCTGAGGCCTGCCTATAAAGATGTCTACTCTCGCAAAAGAAACAAGAGAGAAAGCAACTCCCTCTTGCACCTAATCTTACCTCAAGCCACCCTAGCACTCTTTTTTAAATTCTCGTTGTCGATGCTAAAAACAAAATGGGAGGATCCCCCCCAACTACACAGTCTCGCTTCATGCCGTGCTCTTGCAAAAGGCCCGCTCTGGCACCAAATCTTCCCCCGAACTACCCAAGCGCTGCTTGTCCAAACGCTGTTGCCCGTTCTCAAAAGAAAATAGGAGAGCACCCACCAATTGCGCATTGGGGCATCGCCGATTGTTCTGACAGAAAACCCACTTCTACCCGTCATCTTCCTTCGTCCCAACCAAGCACTATTTCTTCAACTATTGTTGTCGATTCTCAAAGCAAAACGGGAGAAAACTCCTCAAGTTCCCAGTATGATATCATTGTTTGCGCCATTGGCATCTGTATCCTCTGTGCCTGCATCGCTAGGCTTTTGGTCCGGGCAAGAGTGGCCGGCTCCCCAAGGACCCCAACAGGCGATTCTACTAAAAGCTTGCCATCGCCCCAAAATCCGGAAGCGGATATTACGTCTGATGCCAGACAAGTAAAAGGGAAAGGAAATGACCTTTCCAAAGGGGTTTCACTCGAAAAGATGGACACGGCGATTCCCTTGAGTGTCGGAGAAGCAATGGGGAAAGAATCCCTTGCTGAGAGCTTGTTGGCCGAAACATTGAGACCAACCGTTTCTTCCGGTCTCGGTGAAATAGCTCATTTCTGTAACCAAGCGATGGGCTCCTTGATTGCCTCCGTGGCTCGAAATTCTCGAGATAGCGCCATTTATGGCCTACCTGACGAGCTTTGGTTGATGATAATTGATCGGCTCTATTCCGATCATGCATCTTTCTTCTGTCTGCGTCAGGTTTCCCGCCGCTTCCGAAGCATCGCTAATGGCGTGGAGTTTTGAGAACATCCTTTTTCCACATATCACGACGACCAAGCCTGTAAGGCATCACACGGGACACGCATGCACTCCGAATATTGTCAGCCCTTAACTCTACCACTCGCTCTGCTAAATAGCGGGAAAGTGATAAGCTCAATTGGCACTTGCCTGCGCAGGGATAGATTGTGCAGATGTTGTCAAGCGGTATATCAAGTGACGGAAGAGAAATTTTCCATTCCTCAGATGAGTTGTAAATTCCGCTATTCAAAGAAGAATCCGTATCTCCATTGCTCTGGGTGCAACACGGATCACCCTTCAACCTTGTTTTCCGCCAATCAACAAGGCAAATCACCGATAGATCGCATCTGCATGGGAAGGGAAGGACATGTTCGACTGTGTGATCACAAAATCGTGACATGGGCAGATATCGAGCTCCAGATCGCCAAGTTAAAACGGGGGGGTTCCTTGGAATCTCGCAAGGTTGCTGTTATCCAGTCTTGCAACGATCAAAGCCATAATTTTGGGTGCACGGAAGCGGGTTTCCCTCAAGTGGAACTCACTTACTTACCACCCAAGAATGATTCACTCATTTACCTCAGCATTGACATGCTTTGGAGGTCGCACTCGGGACCCTTTGCAGCTTCTTCCACAGACGATACGAGCCGTGTCCGGGAGTCTCCAATACAATCCATGGTGAAAAGAGCACGTTCCAATGCCGCCCAGTATTTTGTTCCTCGGATCTCCCCTGATTACAACCCAGAGATGCGAGTTTTCGACATCAATCGGTAAGTTTACTCTTGCTCCGATCAAATCCTCAACCAAATTGAGAATATTAAACCAGTGGTGCAGTATGCCCGGAAAAGATGCAACATTCTATCTCAATACTGTATGGTGCAGTTCTGGGTGGATCCGAGTTCACTGCTCATCGTCTTCTCCTCCCATTCAAGGTGGATGCGAATGCATCGTTATGGTTTACAGAAGACACCTTCAACGCGCCCTTTCAAACCACTGGGAGAGGGTGAACCCCAATTACGAATGGCTTCATGCAATGGAACGGGGATCATACGGCAACACTCAATATGCATTAGGTGCTCGAGAAACTTGCCCTGACAAATCTTGTTGGAATCATTATTCAATGCCGGACTGTTATCATAACTCTGATGATAGAGAATGCGGTTCTGCTTGTCGATAAAGTTGAGAGATACAAGGGGTATACGCTACTCGGAACGGACACAAACGTGTATTATTATTTTCAAGAGGAAAAAAATCACCTTCTATATAATTGAGCTGCTGTGCCCCTTTTTAGTCCATTTCATCATTTTCGAGCGCAAACCCAGCTCGTTACTATTTTTGCTGAAGCTTATCCATCTCGGCCCGCAGCCATGCGATGACCTCTCCGTGCTTCGCTTGCTTCTTGGTCAGGACTTTGTTGAACGCCGTGTACGCGATTCTAAACCGGTTAGCGACAACGAGCTTTGCCAAGAAGAGCGGACAGCCAAATGACTTACACTGCGACTTGGTTCTTTCGGATCTCGCACGAGTACTGAGGGTATCTCATGCTCCGAGACTTGCTGGTCAGTAGCAGAAACGCCACATCAACCACCTTGACGATGGTTCCTGTGCAACACACAACCCATTAGCATGGCATAGTCGGCGACGGAGGTTGAGGGTTGGAGCATACGAATAATTAAGCTGCTGCTAAGCTGTTGGACCTTGCCGAGGCATCGAACGTATGCCCACATCTTGCTGGCCGTTTCGCAAAACGCCCCGTGAAGAGAATTGAGAACAGCGCGGGTCGAGTTGTGCTTGGTGTCGAAGAACATGAGGTGTGACTGGATCTTGAAGGCATCTGCAACCGCTGGGTCAACTGTTGGGTCCTCTCGCTGGTGGGCTTTTTTAGGGCTGTAACTTACTAAGAACTTTGCGCTGGAAGTTCTGTCCAGGAGCACGGCCAAAGTCGATGGTGAGAGAAGTCGATACCTCTGGTTCATGTTAGAAACAAGAGCAGGCCTTGAAACCCTCTCCAGCCATCGGGTTACTCACCGAGATTCGCGTCCTTTTGGCGGTCTTTTGTAATGCTGAGCGTCTGGCAGTCAATGAGAGTTCCACAGTACGGAAATCCAGACCCTTGTTCTGTCTTGTAAATGTCTTCGCCGCTGCACCACATGTCAAAGTTGAGCAGCGTCTTGCTCGGGTTGACGCTGACGCCGTACTCGGGCAGGCCTCTGTGCATGGTTTCGACAAATTTCACGGCCTTGTCTCTGTCCAGCGTGATGAGGAGAAAGTCGTCAATCAGCCTCAGCAGCAGTGTGTCCGGTTCGGCCAGGAAGCTAAGGTGCTTCCTCTCCAGGTCGGCGTAAAAGTAGTTGCACAGGAACGAAGACAAGACAGACCCTTGGGGGATACCCACCTTTTGTCTGTAGTACTTCTTGCCTACCTTGACCAGGTTCTCTTCAACATGCTGTGTCAGCAGGCCAAGAAGTTCCTGTAAGCTGTGCGTTCTCTGCGCGGCGCTGCTCACAAACACGGTGTTCTTCTTCTTTCCGGCTATTTCCCCCTCGAGCCGCTTCGGGAAGCTCTCCATCTTGCCCTCGGGCAGAGCATTGGCATGCCACCGGCGAATGGCCTTTGTAGCGGCCTTGCTCCCTTCCACCTCGACCGGTTCACCAGGCTTCACCTCAACATGTTTAGCAATAGTGTATTGAGTTTGGCTTGGGATTGAACCCATGAGGCGAACGACGGCAGCCTGGGGAATCGTGTCGAAGGCAGCTTGCACATCAGCCTTGGCAAAGTACAATTTGCCGTGGTTGGGGCCTATCCGCTCCTTGAACTCCTTGAGGCGCGTATATATGTCACTGACGGAAAACATCGTCGCGCCCAACTTTGACGGGTTAAGGGTCTGCAAACGTCAGTGTCATCCCTGAAACAGCCCGTCTTGAACTTGCCTTTTCTAGCTTAAGCAGCGTGTGGACCGGCCCGAGGATTGAATTGATGCTCGGGCCAAGGGTTTTCGCCGGCCCCCGACCCAAGGCCCTACGCCTCAGGTTCGTGATCGGCCGAAGCTTATCATTTTTGGGTAACAAGCGGATCTGGCTGAACCCAAGGCGCCTGGATTGAAGGGTTCGAAGCGCATCATCCAGCCTAACCTCCTCAAACATGTTCTCCTTGAGTTTGGTCATTGACGGTTCTGCGACATGTTTCCAAACCTCGTGTCGAAAATAGAAAATCTGATATCGGTGCGTGTTTGACTCAGTAACGTAAAAGTTGTTGCGGATCAGCGGCATCAGGATTGAGTCAAACACGTAATACAAAAATTCGGAAAAGATCTCATGTCTTTTGGCTGTGTCAGTTTGGCTTGGTTTCTGATTTCTTAGACCTGGCGGTTGAAGCCACGAGATGTCTGTGATCTGGCGTTTCAAAAAGAAAGAAAAAACGTTAGTGTGCTCTCCAAGGAGGGGCAGGTAACTTACCTTGAGATCCTGGGAAATCTCGTGGAGTGACATAGTCTCAAAACGTCTCAAATTGATGAAGTGATCGACTTTTTTTAGGATGGTCGTTTTGTTGTGAAGCTGCGTGTCGCCTTCTCCCCAGAATGAATCGGGAATAATCTTTGACACAACGGCTTGGCAAAATGCCGACACTTGAAACAGGGGAGTTGATACCTCCACCAGCGATTTATACTGCAGCTGCGCAATCGATTGGGTGTTAGGAGGTGGCTTTCGAAACCGTCGCTTGTGCCCGCGGAGGCCCTGGGATGGTGCCGTTGATGTTGCCTGAGGGTTATTTTCTTTTTGGTGCTGCCCGCTGGCCCTTTTAGATGCTGATCTCGAGTTTGAACTTGGTCTGTCAAATATGCAAGGACAGTAATGTCGAAGAAGCTCGATATAAGAGCAACGAGAATGTCGGACCCGAATACGCTCTACAAGCTTTTCTGCCTCGCTGCGCAGCCGTTTAGGCAATTTAGGTGGCTGATTACTTGGTCCGTCGGTTTTTGGAGGAAATTTTCTTGAAATCTCATCCTCTCTCAGAGTGTAATCCTGAAACCTTTGAGCTGTCTGAGACGTGTCGACTTGTGAAGTAAAAACGTTATGCAGTCCGAATTGCCGAGGGAAAATGTACATCATGACCTTGATGGTACTGCGTCGTTGTTCCAGTTCATTCTCAGAGTCCTTGAGAGCCGTTTCAACACTCATCGGTTTACGTGGATAAACACATCGGTTAAGAACATCTGAAACCGGTTAGTAAATTTGCTCGCAAAGGAACAAACAAACAAGTCCTTACGGATGTGCTTAAACCCTGGCTGGACAAGCCCTCTGGCAGTAAGAGACGGTTTTGCATAGAATATCCTGTTTCTCACCAGAGTAATATCGGTTGGTTTTCTAGGTAGAGTCTCTTTATTAGGTTTGAAGGAGGGTGCGCTTCCGGACAGATCCAACTCGGATATCGGGATACCTACATCCTATTAGCTATTTCCTAGAATTGCGATTAGAGTTCTTACCACTTATTTGATGGTAGTTATGAAACCCTGCCGAAACTGAGACAAATATGGAACAGTCAAGAAGAAGATCAATCATCATCTTCTCTCCAGACCTCCCCAAAAGTGCCAACAGTTGCGGCCAGGGCTCGTCTCTAAGGGCCTTGACATGCGAGTTGGGGTAGAGGCTAAATATTCCAGGAATGGAGGACGTGGCCTTGTCGGCCGGCCCGGCCACCTTCCTGAACCCATCGCATAGTAAATGCTTAGGGCGGCGCCCTGCCTTGAGCTCCCTGGAGAAGATGAGCCAGATGGCAAAGTCGATGATCTGTCCAAATGTGTCAATGGCAACGCATAATAGCCAGAACAGCGCAACGTACTTCGGATTGGGAGTAGATAGAATTGGAAATGCCATCAGAGATTGTAACATAAGATTCGTCTCCTTTTTGGGAGAATGATAGCCATTGCTCCCACCGAGTGTCCTCAGTATTGCCGTCTTGCTGGCATGTGCACACGAGCGAGGTATCCAACAGATGCGCAAGCTTCGCTTCAGCCTCGCCAATATTTTCGCTCTTGCCTAATGATGCTATTTTCCTCCGGCGAAGGCGAGAAGTGCTTGGAAGATGAGAGAGTATGTGCTCCCTTAGAGTAGCAACACTCGAGTAGCAGCGCTCCAGCAGGTCCCTTTGGACGGTGTTTTTGTGGCCGATATTTCTCCGTTTATTGGATATCGACGCGTCATCATTGCCACTCTTTCGTTTTGAATCAGAATTCATATTCATCCAATGACGAGTGATGCACACATGTCGCGTCGTTCACCTTGCCTTCGATGTCACGGCTTTCATTAAGTGATGTCACAGCCACAACGGTCATTACATGTGAACATTAATTTCTAAAAGTGGCTTTAACGCATATGGATGTGGCTTGTGTTCCACGGGGCTTATCCCAATTCGGCTAGGGGGGCACAAGCATTTTTACCGGCTTCAGGAACAGCAAAAAGTGGCGCTGTTTACTCGCGATCGTGGTGGATTTTTCAGAGTCAATGCAGGTACACCATCTTGTCTGACAATGTGATGAGTCGAAGGTGATCTCATGTGGCTGACATGGAGGATCCGTTTCTGGCAATCGGATGAAAGCGGCCTCGCCACGGTATATTTCCTCTGTTAGCAATCTCTCCGACCAGGACAACAACTGCATCGGCATCAGGGGTGTCGGCAGCCGGGGCGCCATAAGCATTTAGTGACTGCTACAGTCGCCACTGAGGGGGGAATAGGATCATGTAGAGACCAGGATTCCTTGCCAATGTACACGAATGATGCCAGATGGTATGATCGATTGAATTGGATTCTTTTCATGGGTCCCCGGATCTACAACACCACGTTTCAATGGATGAACAAGGCGCATTGAGAAATGAAGAGGAGAGTGGGAAAATTATAGGGCTGCTCTCATGCTCTGTACACAAATGCCAGGCACCATAGGTGGCAGAGTGATTTTCCTTCAGTAGGCTAGCACAGGACACGGTAGAGTCCGTTCGGTGTCGACCAGGACCAGGGCATGTTTAAAGCGCTCGTGGTCATCATGTAATCTTCATCAGTGTCAGGGATACTCATGCTTTTAGCATGGACACGAGGCAGCCAGGCCTGGCAGACCGGGATCTGGTGACTCTGAAATAGAAATTTGTGCCATCACATCACGACCGTTGCTGGGGTGCAGAATTTCATCCGATGACAGCTGTTGCGTGCTAAATCCCCCACCTGCTGCAAAATTACGAAGCAGACAAGGAACACTTGAGGGCGTCAGTGGAGGCGAAGGAGATGAGGTATGGCGACGTATAAGGTCGGATGTTAAGGGTCGGGGCGCACAATACGGAGGACAAAGCCACAAGCACCGCAGAGCAAAGGCGGCATGCATCCATGGAAAGTTACGGGCGACCCGGGGTAACATGCTAGGCAAAGCATCATCCAATTGCTAAGGGGAGAGGGCAAAGGGGCACAGCGTCATGATGAGCGTGGGAATGGAAACAGTGTCCCGCCCATCTAAATTGATTTGCAACCCCGAGGCCCCATCCCCCATGTTCAGTGGGTGATCGATAAGCGGCCGCCAAAATAGCCCGCTGTCCCCCTGGATGGTGGGACTGGGCTGGACTGAGCTGGGCCTGATGATCGGCGGGCCAGAGGCGAGACGAGTTCATAAAGTCCAGCGCAAGGGGGGGAAGGATTGGAGCATAATTCGGACGCTCTACGGCCCTAAAGTACAATTGCTTTCTCTCGGAAGGGCGCAAACGCTACTATGAGCCGCGATCGAACTCGCCAATATTGAGCCGAAGACGACCTGCGCGTGCCATCCGCTAAAACGCATGGCCGTGCCCTCCCGCAACTGCAGGCCACGAGGGGGCCCTTCAGGTGGTTTTCTGGGCTGAGGGCAGCAATGGGTGTGGATATTGCAGGGCGAGGGGCGGCGGTTTGGCTTGGCTGGGCTTGGTGCCGGGGCCTGGGAGAGGTCTGTTGGGTTCCATCTGAATTGGACGGATGGCATCCCGCCACCCTAACTAGTCGCAGCGAGGAGGCCAGGAGGCGAGACCAGGAGGCGACCAAGCACAGCACAGCACACAAACTCGCTCTCAGCTCAGACGTGGTACAGCACCAGTTGCACAACGCCTTACCCAGCTCGGTAGGTCCCTGGCCTGGCGGTGCCTTGCTTCAGGTGCAGGTCGTCAGATCAGAGCACATCGGGGTGGCGACGATTCAGGCGCGTTCTGGCCGCGTTTGAGCTAGCTCTGGCACCGTACCTGCGCCGACAAAGGTACACACACGTATGCCCGTCATTTACAAGTCTGAGGCGTACACATGTCCTGCCCTCACAGCCGCCAAAAATGCCAACGTCTTTTTTTCTCCCCCGGCACTCCGCAGGCGATGGAGTGGACCAAGCCGGCGCCATCCCTGCCGCTGACTACTGCACAGTACCGTACTCTATTGCCTGCTGCAGGAATGAAGACCAGGCTACGTCGCCCTTCACCCATTCTCGCCTCGGGCTCTCAGAGGCCCGACAGCAGGTCGCATCCACAAAGCATGCAGGGAGAAGACGCGCGATTGATGGCCTGGCCCGGTGCGCTACCAGGCCGCTTGTACCTGACCAAATCCAAATCCACGGGAATCGGGTGCGCGCCGACCAAACCTGGTACCTGAGCGGTTGCCGACGACGAGACGGGATGGACAAAACCAGTTAAGCGGCGCCGTGTTGTTGATGGTCCACCGGCCCAGGTCGACCAATCTCTCGCCTGCATGCACGCCGCTCAGGGACAGCAGACGGGCAGTGAAGAAAATGGCCCCCAAGGTTTAGCCTTCTCCCTGCGCATGTGTGCTGTGCTGCTCGCTCCCTGGAAACACGATGCTCATCTGTGCCTGAGTTGTGTGTGCCCTGGTCCTGAGACCTTGTCGCTTGTGCCTTTTTTTCTCCGGCCGTAGAAAATTACATCCCTACCTGGTAACCTATTTTGTGCGGTCTTGTCCTGTTCAGTCCTGCGCCCATTCCCAAACCAAATTGAACTCCATCCCACATCAAGGTGCCAGGCTTGTGCGGTAGCTTTACGGAGACTCCATAGAATTCAGTCACCATCACCAGTTCCCGGTGCCCGTGCCAGCATCCCCCCCCCTCGCCATCCGGGGTCCCAATACCAAGCAGCTGCCTCCACCAGACTTCCTTTCTTTTTCGTCTCCCCTCCCCTCCCCCTCCCCATCTCCATGCCGGTCGGCGTTTGACGGATGGCTATGCAGCAGTAGCCTCTCGCTCCCCTGTGGTCCTGCAGCATTGGGTGCTGCCGTCCTATATTCTGAACGCTGAGAGGCCAGGCCCCGGCCACCCCCGTCCCTACCACCCACGACCCAACTTGCCATCAGCCTAATCGCCTCCACTGCAAACCACCACTTGCCTGCACCACCGTCTCAGCGTCTGCCAGCGCCAAACAGACTGCCTGCGCCCACACCAAGCAACGCCCGCTCCCACCCACACACCATCATACCTCAACCCGCCAACGCCAACGCATCGATGCTCGCTGCATGGGTCTCTAGCCCCTCGACCAGTCGCTCTGCTCGACGAGCCTGACCGATGCTCAGGCCACCATGGACAACCGCATGGACATGGACTTCCAGGCGGGCCTCTGCGCTGACTTCCAGGCCATGGATTCGGGACAGGCCCAGGACGCCAGCGTCGAGCCTCACCACCACCACCACCACATCCAGCACCATCACCCACTGCGACATCAACTTCCTCACCCCCAAGCCGAACACCACGATTCCCATCATCACCACGACGCCGCGCACGACCACGACCGCGCCCACGGCTCATACCCCCTAGACTACGACCGCGATCCCGCCCTTGGCCATCCCCACCACCCAGATCCCCCCCGACTCAATCGCCCCCTCGAGGCCTCCCTGCCCCAGCCGTTCGACGACGACAACGACACCGACGCCTGCAACCCTGCGTCCTACGACGCCAACCTGGGTTCTGTATCCTCAAACGCCCACCATGAATTTACTCCCGTGAATCCCGACGACTTTTACAAGAGCTACCGCGCACTGCATCTGAATAACAACCCCGATACCCTCCCCATGGCCGCAACCTCCCCCTCGCGGCCGTCGTTGCGCTCCAACGGGGACGGCACCACGCCCAAGCATCCCGTCGTCTCCCCTGCCCGCACGACGGCACGTTCGGTCTCTAATCCAGTGGACAACCGACCGACCGTTCCAGCATTCAAACCCGGTCGCACTCACCCCAGCGTGAGGGATCTCAAGAAGCGCTTCGATCAGAATGGCGCTAGTGGTGCATCATCCTCCATCCCTCGTGCTCCTGCATCGATGGGTACTGCAGCAAGGTCTAGGCGAGATGCCGCTGCCAGCACACAGCCTCGAAACGGTGCAACGTCTTACTCAACCCTGCGCGACCGCACCGGCACGTCAAATCCTGCATCGTCCACGTCCTCATCCTCCCGTTCACAAAGGTCAAAATTTGTAGCTGAAGATCAAGTCTCGAATAATTCTCAGTCGTTTGCCAGCCGCATCGGGAAGCCTCGAGCTGCCGTTAGCGGAAACCCAAATGCATCAAAGTCCATGGCCAACCCGCCGCCCAAATCCCCACCTCAGCCGTCCGCTTCGTCCCCCACTCACTTGCGTTCACAAGGCTTGCTTTTTGGCGAGGTCCTGCCCGAACAGCACAATTCCTTAACGGCAGGGTTCGGGATCGAAGGTGCCCGACCGCGCAGGACCTCGGAATCTAGCATCTCCCAACCCTGGGCCCACCAACGAAGTCTCTCCGACGCAGATGCTGCCGAACCTGACTCTCCCAGCAGCTGGTATCGCAGCCTCGACGGGCAGGCCGCCAGAGGGCAAACCAGTCGGGAGCCCAGCGCCAGCACCACCACCGCCACCAAGGGCAGCAGAGGGCACTCGCGGTCGCAGAGTGATGTTCCCAAGACGGAGACTGCTGCGTCCGTCACTCGCAAGCAAGCTACGCGGAAGCCCATCACCTCTGCCAACTCGTCCAAGCTCCCTCTCTCGGTGGTGAAGAAGCTCAACAGCCCAACGCCAAGCCAATCCTCGACACGGTCAAACTCGCCGTCCAACCTCAGGCGTATTCAGACAAACGGACGGACGTCAAGGGCAGGCTCGTCGTCTTCGACGCAGATGAAGAGCCCAACGAATACTCGGGCCAAGACACCAACGCACAAGTCTGGCAACAGAAAAGCAGCCCCTCGATCACTTGCAACGTCTGCCAACAACGCACGGCTGCGGGCCAACATTATTGCTCCTCCCCCAAAGCTTTCCCCCCCGCTGAGAAGCTCTCGGCCGCGCCAGCCAGTTTCCATAGCCAGCACGGCAAGTTCCCGAATGAGGGCGGTGGAGAGGGCAAAGTCGCCAAGCACCTTCTCGCGGCCACCCTCCAGGGCCACCGAGACGGCCGCTAACCGTCGGCCAAAAATAGCCATCGGGCCCATTGACTTTGAAAAGCGGCGAGAGGATATCCGGCTTGCATACACCAAGTCGATTCGCGAAAGTCAAGCTCTTGAAGCTCGACAAAAGGCCGCAGATCAACGGCGCAAGGAGATGGAAGCGGCTGCCAAAGCCAAGGCTGCCGCCGCTGCTGTTGCCGTTGCCGCCATCGCTTCCTCCACGCCGACTCCAGAACCGGTCGTGGTGGACCCACTCGACATTCCACCCGTGCCAGCTATTCCGGATAGCGTAGCTGGCCAGGATACTCCACATATTCATACCGATGACGACGAAGTCGAGAAGCCGCCTGAACCCCTTTCGAACGGTCCTGAAAAGACGTCTTCGCCTTCTCCCGACCAAACACCTTCCATCTTGGCATCTGACATCGCCATTGCTCTGCCCCCGGATGCCCTAATGATCGCCATCGACTCCAGGCCCGAGCTCCCCATCCTGCCAGTCCCACAAAATGTTGACTCCCCGACACTTGGAGTCCCTGGAAGCTTCCCTCCAATCAGCCCCCCGGCCCCAGTCGATCCAGTTGAGGAGCGGCCCCGGACTGCAGTTTCGGTGGCATCAGAAACCACAGAGTTCGACATCGAGCCCCAAACAGAACCTGCAGTGCGGCCCCAATCTCCCTTGGAAGTGCCCATCACGATTGTCAAGCCACCCAGCCCGCAGCCAGCCGCACCACGAGTCGAGTACCAGTACCCATTCCAGGACGAACCCGATTCTCCACAACGACAACAAACGAGCCCGGACACATCTGTGGAAATCCATCTCCCCACCCAGCCTAGCATCACCTCACCGATCATCCCTGGAGCATTCCGCGACGATCTCGACGTCGATCACGAAGTCGAGCATGAGGCCCAGTCGACCTTCCAGACTACCATAACCATACTACCCCCTTCGGACGATGCCCGGCCTGACGACAGAGCCGAGGAGACAATACCCTTCCCTCGACTAGATACATCATACGAGTCGGACTGCCATTCAGAGTCCGACCACGATGAAGTCATTCACCAGCTTCATCAAAATCACCAACATTACAACCATCACGACGACCACGACGACGCAGCGACGGACGCTTGTACCGAAGAGACCGATGATCACAACAGGACGGAGGAGTGCCAGTCGGAATCAAACTTTGGTGACCAAGACCAAGATCTTTCAAGACGAGCATCATCGACATGCGAGTCTCTGGATGTTGCCGCCCTAGGAGACGTTGACTATCCCTTGTACAACCATCATCACCCTGAGCCCCCGAGAACCCTTCTGGTGCCAGGGCTAGGCCTAGGCATCGACAGGGCAAGCCACCAAACTGCGTGGACAGATTTCTCCGTGGACAGCCACGAAATCTCCGATGCCGGGAGATCTCCAGCTTTGCCCGACTACGAAGATAACGACCCGGCCTCGATCGGCCATGTTACGATTTTCGAAACCAAGTCGATACACAGAGAAAGTCGATCTCCGTCCCGAATGCAGGAAGACTACGGCCATCCAGATATTCGTGAGTCAATGGATTCGAGTCATTCAGCTTATCTAGATCACCAACTGCCAGAGCTCGACACCGGCGATGGATTTTCCATCCCCTACCTATCCCAAAAGGGAAGTAAAAACTCCCACTACCCTGCCCCGTCGTCGATTCACGAACCACCACCCATCCCTACCCCCGTATCCGGGTCCGCATGCAACTCTCAGCGAACGTCGGGCGTTTTCTACGAGCCGTCGCAGAATGGGAGCACATTTATTGGTTCTGAGAGGGGATCTGAAGATTACATGCCAAGTATGGCAACCCCGATGTCGATGGACACTGCTTCTCTGGCGGCAAATGATCAGTATTTTGCGAACTCGATTGCTGCAGAGAGCGATCCCAAGCTGGATGTCCACGGCAAAAACAGCCCCCTCGGTAAGGAGCGGCACCGGCTCATTCAGCGCCGAAACGTCATCAAGGAACTGGTGGACACGGAGGCGGTGTTTGTGAGAGACATGAATATTGTCGAAGAAATTTACAAGGGAACCGCTGAGGCTTGTCCAAAGCTCGATGACAAGACGGTCAAACTCATCTTTCGAAATACCGACGAAATCATCGAGTTTCACACCACATTCTTGGCGCAGGTGAAGGAGGCTGTTTCCGGTGTCTACGCCCCGCAAGGTCGACGCACTGCTTTATCCAGACAGCCCTCGTTCATTTCGGAGGCTGGCCACCCGCCCAGCCAAGGCCCGGATATTGATGACACCAAAGACCGAACGTCATCGATCGGCCCAGTATTCAGGAATAACATGGAGAAGATGAAGCTGGTGCATGAAGGCTTCCTAAGAAACAGCGACCATGCGGCAAAGAAGCTCATCCAGATTCAACAAGACCCAACCGTCAAGGTGTGGTTGAACGAGTGCAACGAGGTGGCCAAGGACTTGACAGCAGCCTGGGACCTGGATTCACTGCTCATCAAACCAATGCAGCGAATCACAAAATACCCCAACCTCATCATAACGCTACTGCAACACACTCCTCAGGACCATCCTGATCGTGAAGCTCTCCACGAAGCCAAGGATCTGCTGGAGACGGCGATTATCGAAATCAACAAGACCAAGAAGAACTTTGAGCTTGTTGGTCAGATTGTTGGCCGAAAGCGAAAAGAATCCGACGTCAAAGCCGGTTTCGCGCGTGCCTTTGGAAAGCGAGTCGACAAACTGCAGTCCTCCGGCAACCGCCAAGCCGAGGATGCCGAATATGCCAAGCTCAACGAGAGGTTTGGAGATGACTATCTACGCCTCCAAGTGGTCCTTCGCGACGTTGAATTTTACACCCGGCAGGTGGCTGCATACGTACATGAGTTCCTTCAGTATCTCTCCGCCATCGAATTAGTTATTCGATTCCAGCCTGGAAGCTACCCGGAGCTGGAGGCAAAGTGGATCCAGTTTAATATTTCGATTCGAGACTTGGAGAAGGTTGCCCTTGAGGAGCACGTAAGTTTTGCCCTCATTCGAACGCAGGTCCAGTGCTAACCACGTTTACAGTTGTCACAAGTAAGGAAACATGTCATCGAGCCATTCGAGCTCGTCATCAAGGCCTACGGCAACCCATCTCTCGCAATGAAGAAGAGGCAAAAGCGTCGCGTCGACTTTGAACGATACGAGCAGCTAAAGCGAGGCGGCAAGAACGCTGACGCCAAGCTCATGGAATTGGTCGAGCAGTACGAAGCCCTCAATGATACACTTAAAAAGGAGCTCCCGAAACTGTCAGCATTGACGGAGAAGATTGGCAACATCTGTCTTGGCAACTTTGTCAATATCCAGACCAATTGGTACGGCATCTGGAAAGACAAAATGAAGGTGGTCCTGGGCAAAGAATGTCCAGAAATGCCGGACATCAAAGAAATCATGGCTACCTTCCACCGGGATAATCCTTACGCGCAGGAACAGCTATCTGGTATTGGTATTCTGAACACGTACAAGGGGAGAATGTCACAGTCAACGACACGCAGCATTGACGAACCACCACCGCAGCAAAAGATACGATCCCGCCCCTCTGAAAGCGAATCCCGCGGCCGCGGCCTCTCTGTCGGCGGCGATTCGGCTCCCAGCCTCCCACCACCAGACTTCAAGCGCCACAGCGGTTCATATACCATGTCTCCATCCAGCGCAGGGGCAGGGCCGCTCCCTAGCCCGCACCATTACCACTACCGAGACTACTACCAGCAGGGTGGCATCCAACAGGGTGCAGTCTCGCCAATGTCGGCAGAGGTTCCACCGAGCACACGATCCATGGCTGCCTCGACGCGGCCAAGCACGGGGCGAAGCTATGATTCAGTAGGCATCTCAAGACAAAGCTCGGAGTCGGCACCACAACCTCACATGCGCGATTCGAGTACAACATATAGTTCCAACACGACACCAGCACATGACCACGGCAGGTTCTCGGGAAGCATCTTCCATTCAGCGCTTCCGCTGCCAGACGGGCCAGAGGAAAGTCAACGTTCGTCACGAGCATCATCCCGCGAGCGCGGGCCAACGACAGGCGGTTACAATGTCCTATGGCTGGCCGCGTCGCTCTTCGAGTTTAATATTACAACTACAAAACATGAAGCCGGGTATCCATACTTGGTTTATCAGGCTGGCGAGGTGAGTGGACATGATTGACAGCGGGCTTGATGAAGCATGCATAAACTAACGGTACGGTTTGCAGATTTTTGACGTCATCGCCGAAAAGGGCGAGCTCTGGCTTGCAAAGAATCAAGACGATCCCACGGATCAAGTTGGGTGGATCTGGTCGAAACACTTTGCCAAGCTGGCAGATGCGTAAGAGCAACAAAATCGGACAAAGGCGTTGGCGCGAAAGGAGCGAAAACCAGGCAAATGGATTAATTCACTCATCACAATACGTAATGCATCAAAGAGGATATGCACAATGGTTCAAGAGGGAAGGATGGCGTTTTTTCCAGGACTTGCACATGAGGAAGCAAGCGGACAACTGGGTTTCAGCAATGAATTTTCCAGCCTTTTTCTTTTCTTTTACTCGTCGTTTTTTTCTATTCACCACTTTTCACTTCTAAGATTTACCTTTTGAGGTCTTCCCTAGTTGTGTTTTCTGTCCTTGATTGCTTTTTTTTCTATGCTTTCGCGAATTTGTTGTTTGTTTGGGGCTTTGTTTTTTTCATCCCTTCGTCAAGCAAGGGTCAGATCGTTACAAGAATCATTTGGGGGTGTGAAAGATAAGAGGAAAGGCTCCTTGAAACACGAGGGGATGAAGGAGGGAGCCCTGTGTTCAGAACAAAATACCATGCGTACATGTAAGATTTCGAATGCTACAGCAAGACGAGCAAAGACGGGAAACGGCACGCGGGCAGGGCTTGCGTCAATACCTGGCCATAGTTACGGTGGAGCAGAGGCGAAGATACCAGAACAGATGAATTGATAATATTTTATCACGGAAAGGAGTGCGTGCAATGTGAAGATGAATGATGGATGGTGGCATTTTGCCACCACTTTTGCACGCCTGCAAATACACAAGTGGGCAGTGACACACCACGGCCAATTGACTTCGCTGCTGCATTGCTTACAATAGGGGAACAGAGATCCAAGGACGCCGTCACTAGCATTCACCTCTATTCATCAAACAACTCAACAAGTATTTACGTATATATAAAATTAGTCTCACTCAGACCAAAGCATCTTATTTATTCACTTTCACGATGGATGTAATCCCCATCTTTATAGGAAGCATCCACGTGGTGTTTGCGGACCTTCGTTTGTCCCATGACCTTACCCTAGAATCACCATTGATGGGAGTTGAGGCTTGAAATAACTTGAGTGTCATCCTTGATATAATATTATAATCCCTAGTCTTCAATAATATGATCCCTAACCTCCAAAGTCATAATCCCTAGTCTCTAATCTCCAATGTCGGGAAGAAGACTGTTTGCTTAGTCTTGATTTGTTTTTTCCCTGGATAGACTGATTCTTCTTCTCGACTCCCATCAGTCCGCCTGCGACGCTTTTTAGAGACGCTATCCGTGATAGTTTGGCTCACATCCATTTTGCTGGCTACAGCAACTTCTTTCAACTTCACAGGGCCCACACCTGACATTTTGACCTTGGATTTTGGTTAAAATTTTTGACTCAAGTCGTCGCTGTGCTTGGTTGAGAACCTTCATTTGTTTAGCGGGGTCATTTACCGCAATCGCAAGTTGGCTGTTCAAGGATTGGAAATCTGCCACATGGTGGTCTTCCTACTTCTCATCTTTACGTCGAGTTGGATCTTTCATGACCCAAAGGTAGGTCAGAACGGCATTCATGGTCTGGACTGGGGGGATCAGAGTTGTTGCACTTTCCATCTGAAATTCTTTGGCTGCCTCCTAGACAGAAGAGTCGACGTGTTTCTCAATCAATTGAAATTTGGGAAGAACGAAACAGGGGTATTTGACTGTGCCAGCCTCTTGTTCTTCGTCGAAAGCTGGGTGGGATTCCCAGATAAGATGTCGCTGGGATCGAGAAAGACCAGAATTGTTCACCCAAAAAGCCATGATGCTGTCCAGAGTGTGAAATTTGGCATCAATGCCTTCCTAGTGAACCACACTGATGGCAGATGATTCAAAATCTTTCTTCTGCCTCATCAACAACATTGGTGTCCTTGAGCATGAAGAACTTGCAATCTTCGACTTTCCACAGATATATGCGACATACTTATCATCGAAATACCCGCTAACCAGGAAGACTTGATGTCTGTCCTGGGATATAACGACGAGTATAGAAGGCAAACTTAGGATCATTATTCAAGGGAAACATGGCCATGCGGGTGTTGGCAGACTTTTGTCCTATGACTTTACAATCGCACTTATTCACATTGAATGACATCTGTATGTGTCAGGAGTGGAATTATTCATTTGCACATATCAGTCCAAGGGCAACCTAGATTAGCTAAAATTATAATTATAATTATGATTTCTTATGTTGTACCTGATCTCTAGGCTAACTTCGTAGTTCTAGCAGGAAACCCTCCAGCCTCAATCTTGGCGTGTAGTGCCAAACATCCGGCAAACACAATGATTCGTACAAAGTATTTGCCTAAACGCGCAAGTCTCTATATTTCCAAGATAATAAAAGCGTGATTACTATCATAATTTTCATTTCTGACACTTTGATGCTTAGCCTTGCAGCTACAGCCTTGCAACAGCTGGTTGGGTTGGTCGGTCAGTCACTGTATCAGCCATGTCATGAAAGCGGTTGAGGGGCTGCAAGCGAGGTCAATTAATTACTAAATGGGGCTGATAGTCGTTGATAACCCCGGATTTGTTTATTTTTAAGATGGGGAAACCAAAATGGAAGCCAAGGAGCTAAGGTCACAGTGGTCTTCCCCGCCAAGCTAGAAAGGGGAACAAGGGGAGAAGCGCCCTGGCATTAGCGAGTGGCCAGTGGGAATGGAGGGAGGGACACTGCACCTCCCCCTCGGGTGCCTATCCCCATGTCCCGCCCATGTCCACACAGCTGCATGTTGCTACTCCATCATTGTATTCCATGCGCATGCACTCGGGAAGCTGAATTGCACCCATCGCCAGCCAAACACCCTCGAGTTTCGCCAGCCGCTTTGTCCACCCCCCGAGCCGAGGGCCTGGTTCCATGACCCGCTCAATCCGTCATGGCTGCGACAAGCTCGCCGCTACAGCGCCACCGTCATAGCACTGCCGCCTCGGCCAGCAACAGCAACAGCAACAGCAACAGCTCCCCTCGCCAACACCACCAGGAGAGCAACCCTCACGGCTCCAACCTTCTTGCTCCAACGTCCGCGTCCGCGTCGGCCTCCGTCTCCGCCTCGCCCGTCCTCTTGACTCCGGCCTCGGGCCCTTCTCCGTCCTCCTCGTTCGTCTCGGTCCGCACGTCCAATCTCTCGCCCGAGCCGTCTCCCTCCCCGTTGTCAGCAGCCATCTCCAACACACCACCTGTCGACCTGTCCGGCTCGACCCGCGGCTCGACACCTGCGCTCCGCACTCCGTCCTCCTCGAGCGTTGACACCGACGAATTCCATTCCCCGCTGCAGCAAGATTTCGGCTTCCCCCCCGGCGCAAACCCTCACAGCGACGCCGTGCATCACAGCCGCGATTACGGCCGCAACCGCTACAACTCGGCCGCCATGGCCACCTGGAGCGGACAGCCCTCCGTAAAGGGCGGCTCCGAGGCAATGCGCATGATTTTATTAAACTTTGTCAATATTGGAATCACGTATGTAATTGGCAAATGATGGATGAAAAATTC
The DNA here is from genome assembly GCA_002179835.1 of Calonectria leucothoes. Classification (NCBI taxonomy): domain Eukaryota; kingdom Fungi; phylum Ascomycota; class Sordariomycetes; order Hypocreales; family Nectriaceae; genus Calonectria; species Calonectria leucothoes. The sequence goes on along the minus strand of NAJI01000169.1, from coordinate 684,513 downwards.
ACCTGGCTAAAATACGAGCTCTGTTATTTGGCTGCTAATACCTTTGTTATACAGCTTCACGTGGGGTGTCGAGATGACGTGTACGAGCTCACCCCATCCGTATGGGTTTTTGCATTTGGTTGCTAACATCATTCCCCTTTAGACTGCACACCATATCTACTTGACCTCGGCCTGACCAAGAGTAACACTTCGCTTGTCTGGGTCGCTGGCCCGCTGTCAGGTCTCCTGGTCCAGCCAATTGTCGGCGTAATTTCAGACGAGAGCAAGTCAAAATGGGGTCGCCGAAGGCCTCTCATGGTCATTGGATCCATCATTGTTGTTGCTTGCCTCCTAGTCCTTGGCTTCACGCGCGAGATTATTGGTGTCTTCATCAAGGATGAGGAGGCCGCAAGGATGCCAACGATTGTGCTGGCTGTGCTGGCCATATATGTCGTCGACTTTGCCATCAATGCAGGTATAATTTTTTTACCGAGGGCATTGACCCGTGTATCTCTACCGTGTTGTATACTAACAAAAAGCTAGTTCAATCATGCGCCAAAAGTCTCGTGGTTGACACACTTCCTATTGATAAGCAGCAAGCCGGAGCCGCATGGAGTGAGTCAACTAAGTGTGTGTACATTGAGCTTTAACTGATTCCTACCTTCAGCAAGCCGCTTGTCCGCTGTCGGCAACGTAATTGGCTATGGCGCCGGAGCTCTTGATCTGCCAAGCGTGTTGGGCAAGTCTCTCGGCGACACGCAGTTCAAGCAGCTCACAGTCGTTTCGACATTGGTTTATGTCATCACGACTGCTGTCACATGCTGGGCCGTCACAGAGCGAGCGCTTGTATCATCCAAGTCTGCGGAGCACCAAGGTCGCTTCGGCATCTTCCGTCAGATCTTTTCCAAACTCCGCAACCTCCCACCTCGAATCCAAGCCATTTGCTGGGCCCAGTTTTGGTCTTGGATTGGCTGGTTTCCCTTTCTCTTCTACAGCACCACGTGGATTGGAGAGACTTACTTTCGGTACGATGTGCCAGCCGAGGCAAGAAAATCGTCCGATACGCTTGGCGCTATTGGGCGCATTGGCAGTACATCGCTCGTCTTGTATTCTATGATTACATTCTCTAGTGCCTGGGTCCTTCCGTTGTTTGTAAAATCGCCCGATGATGATTCGTTTACCCATCGGCCACCACAAGCGTTGGCAGGGTTTCTTTCACGCTTCAACAAAATCAAGCCCGATTTACTAACAGCCTGGATGCTCGGACACCTCATGTTCGCGGGAGCAATGGCGCTGGCACCGTTTGCAACCAGCTTTCGCTTCGCGACAGTTCTGGTCTGTCTTTGCGGAGTGTAAGTTTGACTCTTGTTGCGTTCATTTATCCATGTACTGACAAACATCAAGCCCCTGGACACTGGCCTTGTGGGCGCCAGTTGCTTTCCTCGGTGTGGAAGTCAACAAGCTCAGCAGCAGCGCCGAAGCCAGCTACCATCGTCTGTCAAATGATATTGAATTACCTGACATGAACTCGGAAGACGCGCATCTTCATCTCGAGCATGGGTCGGACTCCAACTCGCTACCTGCTGCAGGGTCTACCGGGGAGTTGTCCGGCATCTACTTTGGAATTCTCAACATTTACACTACGTTGCCGCAGTTCATCGGCACATTCCTGTCTTCCATTATTTTCTCTATCCTTGAACCGAAAAGTTCTTCGAGTGATTCGAAACTAGAAACTGACCCTGAGGGGCCAAACCCGATTGCCGTGTGTTTATTCATAGGGGCGATGAGCACGTTGGTGGCGGCATACATGACACGCAAGTTGAGGTATTTGTAAAAACATTATTTATTATGATATTGGGTACCATGTACAATCAAAGCAATAATGAATGCGGAATAATCCAAGTTAGAGGAGTTTATTTATGAAACATGCTATTTGCACCTACCGCATCGCGTCTGTTCGCTTGATCCTGAAAGTTGCCAACATATTAAATAGCAACCCCAAACCGTCGCCATGGAGCTTACCCAGCTGTTCCTGGTGCAAATGGACGACGGCACAGTAATAACCTGAGCCAAAACAGCTACAGACAAGAAATCCACAAGATATCTTGGAGAAGAAGCAAGCGTTGCTTATGTGTATCTTATTCTTCTTCCTTCCGTTCCTAGTGCCGCCGTTGAGACGGTTGCGTTCGGAAAAGGAAGCAAACTCCCGGTCGATGGAGCGGTCATGCCGGGGTTTCACATTGTGTGTTGCCATCTTTACACACTGGTCAGCTTGCGCAGAAGTCGAGTTTCCCATCCGTTGTGGTGGGGAGGAGGGGGGGGGGTTCTTGGTCTTTGTTTACAAGACAGGAGACAGCTTGTCTGAGTGGAATGGGAAATGAGGGGGCATGGCGTTGGTCCCAGGGTTGACGGAACTTTTTGCAGGACAAATTGGCATGGACGAATCAGCCAGCTTCGGCGTAGCCTAGCTGTTTTGGTTTACGCAGCTGAGGCTTTGTTCAACGACATGATGCCGGGCTGGTGTCATGTATCACTGTATGCAATGTCACGCGACAGGGCGAAAAATGGGTTGCTGGAAGGCTTGCAATGGAAAATGACTTCGCACAATGACGGATGGCGTACAAAAGGCAAGGTTAAACTAGGCAAAAACAACCATGGGAATGATTACCTCTAGATGTTTGGGCAGGTAGGGTGTGTTTACGCTGTATCTCATGTACAATAAAAATAGAAAACATCGCTCCTCAAGGGGGGTATCCTCAACATACTCGTCATCATCCCATATCTTCCGAATAGTCATTTCACATTGTCATAGGTTGAGGCTTGCGCAGATGAAGTGCGCTACAGCAGTCATCTCATCTCTTTGTCTATTTGTCCTTCTCGTTCTCGGAAGCCTTCTCCTTCTCGTTCTCAGAGACCTTCTCCCACTCATCCTCGGTGCTCACGCTCGACTGGGTCCCCGGTCCGGGGCGGTGCTTGACTTCTCCGCTGGGATCAATAGGCTCCAGCCCCGTAGCGGGCGAGGCGGCCGGCGCAGGGATGGGTTCGGGTTCGGGAGCGGCGGCGGCGGCGGCGGCGGGTGCAACGGTGGGGGACTTCTTGACAGGTGCGGCGGTCTCAACCTCGGTCTCGCTGGCGTCGTCGTCGCCATCCGAGGGCTGGTTCTGCTTGCGCTCCAGCTCCTTCTCTTTGAGCCGGGCCTCCTCCTCGCGCTCGCGGGCCTGAGCTGCGTACAGCTCAGTGGCGAACCAGTTGATGCTCCACCACAAGCCTGCACAAAGGACGGAGAGGATGATGCAGTGGATGCTGTAGGTGGCCAGCAACATGAGGAAGAGAACGAACTGCAGGGCGGCGAAGGAGGCGTTGGTGGCCTTGAGGATGGTGGGTGTGGGGCCCGGGGTGAAGATGGACTCCCAGAGCTCGACGAAGAAGGACGACATGGTGGCGAAGGATGTGTGGTTCGTTTGGTGGTGGAGCTTTTCGTGTTTCGGGGATTTCGGTCTTGTATGGGGGAGAATGGATGGAGGAGGAAGAGCTGTGTCAAGAGGGTATTCGTCTCGCTTCGTGACCTGGGTCGTGTTGGCGCGTTGTTATTGCGAGCGAGAAGTTAGGCTAGAATGTCGCTCGCGGATGATGAGCTTGAGGAGTTTTTATAGATGCGCTGGGCCTGGAGCCTTATTCACAGGCGAGGTGGCAGGTTTGCAGAAAACCAGATTTGTTGCTGCGTTGTCCAAAGGGATATCGCTGCCTGGCGACGGGGTTCGTCGTTGGCGTTCGGGTAGAGGCAAGGGGTGACGTTTTGTATTTAGCTTAGCGCCGCAGATGAATCGCCCGAGCTGTGGTGGTGGTGGGTTATTATCATGGGTCGGGACATCGGAGTGGGGTTTTTAGAGCGAGGGGAGCTTTTTTTACCTTTGGGAACGAAGGTGTTGGCGACAAAGAAGCGAAAATGAAATAAAACAAATACCGACAATTTGAAGAAGGGGTGAGAAAGAAACGAGATGAAATAAAGCACCAGATCAAGACGACAAAAAGATCAAGTATAGCACCCAAGCATCAAAATGTAAGAGCTAGCCTCGGGGCTGAGGTTGTGCACAGAAAACGGTCCCGTGTGTAGCAGGTGAGCAGGGCCAGCTGATGTGTGATGTGATGCTTTGGCCTTTGGGCCGTGTTTAGTGGGAGAGCAGTGAGGGGCAAAGGCGGGCAGAGGTGGATTACATAAGTTGGGTTCTTGCCATGACACGGCAGAAAGAGGAGCAATGACGAGCTAAAACACCCAGTTAGTGAGTATTGCTGGCATAGCGCTTAAACTCCAAATCCCAACGGCAATCACTATTGTCTAGGGTAGCTCGGCGCGAAAACGGGCACAACCTCCATATATGGGGGGTTTTTTTTTTTTCCGGAGGGGAAGTGGCCAGAGCAACCAGCCGCTGCATGCAGTCGAGCGCATGATAGGGTGATTGCAGCCCAGCGCGGTCCAGCCCAGAAGCCATGACCAAAACCTAGAGTGTGACGCAAAAAAAAAAAATTAGGAAGGAGGTCCCTTCTCGTACACTGCGGGCATGTCACATCGTCGTTCTCGCGCCCCAGACCCAATCATCTTGTTGTCGCACACTCTCAGCCTCACTTCCCAGCGGTCACTCTCCTCCATCACCTTTCTTTTTCCTCTTGCGGCTCAACGTCTATTTGCCTCATGTCATCATAGGCTGCAGCAGCGATTTGTCTCATCGCTGTCGCTATTTCCCATTTCGAGAAGGAAGTAGAAAAAAAAACTAAAAAAAAACTGACCACTCATTTTTTGTCTTTCTTTTTTTTTTGCTTTTCACTCCTTCTCGAGCGCGGGACGACGACAAACGACAAGACGACTCGTGTGTCGAATGGACTCACCCCCATCGCTCCGGCCGCAGACGCCGACGCAACCGCCTCAGCCTCGGTCGCCGTCTGATGCGCCCGGCCAAGACATTCGCAACGGCGATGGCGGCGGCGGCGGCGAAACAGAAACAGAAACCCACCACGGCGCCGAGAGCGATGACGTCGATGTCGATGTCACCGACGCCGCTCCCGCTGCCGTCCCCGTCGCACCCCCGGTTGATGTTGACGACCTCCGGAGGCATTGGAAAGGCAAGGCCAGGGCGACGGAATCTGAGGACCCCGCACTACCGCCGCGGACGCCCGTCGACGAGCGCTCGCCTCTCAGCCTCCTCAAGCTGCCCGTCGACATCCTTCGTCTTATACTCCATGAGGTGCGAATGCGACAGCTCATCCTTCACCTACCCTGTACCGCATCACTGGCTTACAAGTCTCATCATGTCGTCTAGGTAGCCCAGCCCAACAAGGCAGATCTTTTGTCTCTAATCCTCGTCAACTCGACGCTTCATGATCTTTCAGTGCCATATATATACTCATCCTTTAGCATAGTATGGCCCGACGAGGGCGGTAGCTACTTCCGCCCTTCTCGCGATGACCTCGTCGATGCCCTCACTCATGGTCTTTCTAGCCTCGCCCTGGACAACAACTTTGCCAAGGTCATGCACCGGCTCCACGGCTTACCGCCTCCCAAGAGGCAGGAGAGCAACGCTCGGTTCATCAAGAACTTTAGTATCAGTAACGGCGAGACCAAGTGGGTGGCCTATTACTCTATCACCAACGAAGCTGGCATGATGCTCAACACTCTTGTCGCCCTGGCTCTCCCAAAAATGAAGAATCTCGAGTCCTTCAAGTGGGACATGCCCACAGGCTTGTCGTCCAACGTTTTCATGGCACTGGCATCTCTTGATGACGACGGCTCCTCTTGCCTCGATGAAGTTTGGATCCGATGGCACGAGGACCCTCCATCAACATCATCGTCATCTAGTTCCCCCATCTTCCACAACGGCAACATGCCCGCCCCTCCACCGCCTCCCCCCATGGCGCCTCCGGCAAACCCTCCTTCGCCCCCAAGCAGTAATCCCGAGTCTCTCGGGAGTTTACCCCCTTTCCACCAGTTCTCGCCCTACCAGAGAGTGCCGTACAAGGATTCTAGCGTCGAGTATCCCACCTACAGCGTCCTTCCAGCCCTGCGAAGCATAGCTGCCCTTGACGTTGACCAGGTCTCGTATCTCGACGAGCTCGCAATCCTCATCGAGAGATCCAAGTCTATTCTGCGGGAACTCCGAATTAGCGTCGCTGTCAAGTCAGCAGGGGATGACTTTACTCAGATCAAGGGTGACCAGCATGACTTGCGTCAGTATGATCCTGAAGCTCGCTGGCCAGGGGAGAGCAGAATCAACGGGCGCAGACTCGGTGGAGTCCTTGGCGTCGCTTTGGCTCGCGTCTACGATCTCCGAAGGAATCATCCTCGTCGGCTCAGGGGACAGTCAGATTCCAACGGCATTGGCGTGACTAGCGGAGCGTCAGCAGATGCAGGTACGACGGCTACTTCCGTTGGTGCAGACCCCCAGGATGAGTCGGAATCTTACCACCCCGACGTCGCCGAGTCTGCCGATGCAGCTACGAACCACTCTGTGGCGACTTGGGATGACGGTGCAGTAGCTGCAGAAGTACCAACGGAGGACCAAGCAACAGATGCACCCTTGCCGCGAACCACCAACGGCCACGGGTTCAAGCTTGCGCTCGAGTGTCTCGAGTTGGCCAGAGTCCCGCTTCACACCACACTCTGTGCCCACGCCATTGACTGGACTGTCTTGACCACTCTCACCATTCTAAATTGCGATCGTCAAGACAGGTTATGGAGAGTATTGAGAGATCAGTTCCGTCCTACACCTCCGAGTAGACCACCTCGCCGGGATGCAAAAGGACGTTTGTCCAAAGAGGGCACAACGTACCACCTGAAATTGAAGAACATACATGTGGATATTACCACATTTGCCCTGATTTACTTCATCAAAGAGACCCTGGCCCCTCACACCCTCGAGACTCTCTTTCTCCATGACCGGAGGACCACGGTCCACCCTACCGTCCCCATTGCCACTCTCTTCGCTTGCACCGTCAAGAGGCACTACTCCAGCCTTAGGAAACTCCTCCTCGACAGTTCCCACCCGAACAGGCTTGGTCAGTATAGCGACTACAGAAGATTGGCCTGGGCGTTGCCCACCGAGATGATCCTTGACGTGACGAGCGGGCGAATGACAAACCTCAGGGAGCTCTCGGTCTGCTTACAGCCCAAGGACTGGGTATGTTTCAAAAATCATCCACTCCCCCCTGTCTTTGCCACTTATCCCTTGGCTGCAGCTGTTGCTAACTATTTTTACATTTTCAGCATACGCTTCTTCAGCGATTACCAAACATGCCTAACCTCACGGCTTTGCACATGCCAAGTTTGGGAAGAGATACCCCGACCTCGGTAATTACACATCTCGCCCAACAAATCGTAGACGTGATAGCTCTTCGCCCGGAAATCCGCCTGTGCTTTCTGGCAATAAAGAACTATTGCTACCAGGTCGTCGAGTCCAAGCACGGGAACCCGGACTCGGATGGCGGAATCTGGAGCAGCGATGAAGCCTCGAGTCCAAGTGTAGCATCCGATATGGCTCCCCCATCTGAAGGGGCCTTTAGTACCGAGGATTCGATACCGGCCGAGGACTCGGACGACGAGTCGCACTCCTCAAGAAGGCTATTTTCGGACCATGGCTTCCCCCTGGCGTCTGGGTTTTCAGGATCTGCCAAGACCTATCGACTTAGGAAGATATTCTTCTATGAAGAGGAGGTGGCGATATTCAAGGCTAGACATGGTGTACTATGAAAATAGCAACGGCCCACGGCAATTTCAGACAACTCCTCCTAATACCGAGGAGTTGAATCCTTTGTGGGAGTGTGTTACAGAATTCAACGACTACGGGTACCCCGAATGCCGCTATCTCCGGGAAACCAAGAGTGTGAATACTCGGTGCCGGTGAAGACTCAATGTAACCCGAATGCATGGCGATGGTCTCATCTAACCCTCTCCACCATGGACCACATTGCCATCCCCCGCCCCCCATACTCGGTCCTACTTTTCAGGAATCGCGTTTAGCGACAAGCGCAGAAACCTTGGCTTGTACGGTTGACCATGTAAGGCTAGGGGTGCCGTTTGCAGAACGGTGGGGTGGCACCATTCCACCGCTCATTCATCTTTTTTTATCTGCCTGGAGTCGATCTGTGGAATGATAGGTAGCAGTGAAAGGCCTGGAGCCTCAGCAGGACCTGCGATCCTCTTTGAGGGCAGGGCCTGGTTGACAAGAAAAAGGATGGTGAACCTGGCGGTGTATACTATCCCCAGGGCTGGGGAGTGGGCGTGGGAGTAGGGGTGAGGGCGTCCCATAGCGGCATTTCACGGGGGTCGGCCGCTGGAGAGAAAATGGGTTTGCGAGGGTGGGACCCGCGGATACTGACCTTCTAGAAGGAAAAGAAGGCTGCAGCCAAATGGCGTGGTATACCGTAGCATTGCAATGGACTAGCCTTACGCTTGTAAGGTAGATGACGATGAAACAAGGCCCAGTTCCCCGATCCCGTCGTGGCGGTGCTGTTTCGCGAGCACAGCCTCTTCCTCCCGCAATGCAATACATGGCCGGCACGCTTGCGGTTGTTGAAACTGAACAGCCACGCTCGAAGGAATACTTTGGCGCTGCCATTCAGGTTTTTGGGAAAGGAGATTAGAGATGGCGAGGCGCGTTTCATCACCAACACCCCCCCTCACTCTGAAGGATGGGACTAACGCAGTTCCCCTGCGTGACATGGTTAAAACGCAAGGGCCAGGGCACTGGGACCAAACAAACCACCCCAATAACATGCAAAATCCGTTGTAGACCCCAAATAGTGTGTTTGATGTCGCCTTCCTGTTGCATACATACCGCACATGTGTTCGTGTTCCTGTGCCCTGCTCCCGCTACCGATCGGAGCTGATTGGAATTGTCCAGGAGGAGAAATAATAATAATAGATCGAGGAGAATGGGGGAATAAAAGACTGCGCCACGCTGAAGGAAAAAAAAACCCCGCTAATCCCCGGTCAACAGTCCGGGCTGGACGGGGCCGGCGCGGGAGCAACATGTATATTGTTTTGCAAACTAGTTGATCGTCTCTGCAAGTCGTCCGGCAGACAAGCCATCCAAGCTAACGCCGGGGACGGCGGCAAGGCACTCTAGGGCTCCGGATGAACTGCTATGCCGAACGCTGGCCAACGCCATCGTTATGCGGTATTGGTTCCGGCTCGAAGCCGGTCAGGAGCCTTGATCTCCGGATGGTTCGCGATCGATGGCGGAAGTTTTACGATCGATAGCAGATGGTTTTCGATATGTTTCAGGACAGACGCCCATAAGGCGGCCCTAACTCAACCTTGTGGAGTTTAGGTAGCTTGGATTCAAGCTCTCCCATTGGTGTCTAGTACGACTAGCCCTGGCGACAGCACCAACCTCAATCCTTGCAAGGGAACGCCACCAAGAAAAGCGGACTTAGCGTGTGTACGCGAGAGGGCTGCGCAAGACCCGGCACTGGCACTTGAAGATCACAGGTGAAAGGGGCGGCCGATGGAGGATTTTTTCTTGCTTTCTTTTTTCCCATAGGGCTAGCCTAGTCGCTCAGTCGGCAACACTCGCCAATGCTCGCCATTAAGCTCGCTTCGTGGTCTCGGCTAGTTCCTAGGCACCAGTATTTCAGAAATGCAAGCCACAACGACCTGCCCAACAGAGATTAGTTAGCATCACGCCTTCTGCGGGACGACATTTCGTCCGGTTGGGTCATTCAGGAACGCTCCCAGGAACACTCCTAGGAACACTCCCAGGAACTGTTTTTTTTGCAGCATCCGTCCCTCCGGAACAAGCGATTGAATTGATCGAGTTCAAGGATCAAGCGAGAGGATGGTTGGCCACCAACTGGCCAGAGCGTTACCCACGGACTTTTCCTTTGGGCCTTCGGTGGGCTAATTGATCAATCTTGCCCTTTCAAGTAGGATATCGTCCGAGCAATAAAATCGGAACCAAACGTGGACTTCTGCACGTACCGATCGACTGTCTCTGGAGATGAGCTAACCTGTGTGTGATATGCAAGTTTTGTAAGCTATCAACTAGGATTGTGGCAGTACATCATCGAGTCTGGTTTTGGCGATTCGTGTTTCCGGGAGATCGCGGACAGGGAACCGGCGCGAAGTGGGCGTCAATGTTTGTCAGAAAGCCCTGGTGCTGGCTGTCAAATCTCATTGTAAATTACGGTGTTGTTTCGAGTTGAGGGGTTCTCCGGACCAGAGCACGCCAAACACGCCTGTTCACGGGGTGGCCCGTCTCACCCCGGTCACTAGACCGCTGTGTAAGCACACGCCAATTTGAAAGGCCGTGTGTTGCAGCACAAGTTGGCTGCACAGCTGCTCCGTAGTTCCCGTCAAGTGCGACAGTCGTCTGCTCTTGGAAGAACATGAGTCGTCCTTCTTGAGGCCCTGCGACCCCTAGCCAAACCCTGCAGCCGATCTTCCTCAGCCTTCTTCTCTTGCCTCTCCACGTAAGTTTTGTGTCGTGGCCAATGTTTTTTTTACTTCTAGTGTCGCAAGGAAATCCTAAAACGATCATTTACGCGGTCCACGGCGCACCAACATAATGGACGAATTAGTGCGGCCGTCTGGGTCTTGGGTCTGAAAGGAGGGGTGAGAAGTCCATTTTCGTCACATAACAAGGGGTTTGAATTTTTTTTTACGGGCATGGTAAGCAACCAAGCCCCAAACTGAACAGTGGAGTTGACGGGACTGCGGGAGTAGCATAAGGCCTGCAAGGAGTGTAAAGCACGATGATGTCGACCGGTATAGACCTTGAAGCGGAAGGGACAGGGGTAGTTGGGAAACAAATCTCCAGCTCCGAGCTGTGGGCGAGCCAATTCTTCCGATTGGGGCCATTGGCTAGGTTAGGGTTGCTGATCCAAGCCAGCAGGTGTGCTACAGCTCTCTGTGTTGGCCGAAGCACCGTGCACGCTGGCCATTTGCTGCGCGTCTGCGTGAAAAGAGGGGCCCAGGCTCGATTGGGTTCATTAGACGCCGTAGTTTGTCTGGCCTTCATTCGGGAATACCATTCAAGCGGTGACGACTGAGTTGTCGGCTTAATTTGTGTTACATTTTCGGTTAACTATATGGGCCGAGTCGCAGAAGTGGGACGGTGCATTGCGTCTATCTCGACCAAAACATACTGCCGGATCAGATCACGGAGGGAGAGTCTTTGGCGACCTCGAGGTAGGGGGATGGGAAATAAGGCGCGGCTGAGGCGATGAGTATCTTGGATGCAACTAACGAGTGAAGACGTTCGAGACCTGGCTGAGCGCTTGGTGTTGGTTTGGTTTCCTGCATGTGTGGTTAGACTCAAGGATGCTGGTCTAAGTGCGCGCGCGCGCGGTTGAACGTGTGTGGTGAGGACATCGGTTCACTGGCGCGCATGGAGGAGTGTGTGCGTGCCGTTCATGGCATGTCGAGGATCGCCAGGTTGAAGCATCTGCAAGACCTCGATGGTAATTTGCCGAAGCAATCCTTTCGCATGGCACCCTGGAACCGTGACCCGCAAGACGGCGAATTTTGCGAGCAAAAAATAGCATCTGGTGAACATGGCAGAGGAGCATCGTGGTGCCGAGAAGTAGACAGATTCGGCGGGATAAAGGCGGGATGGATGACAGGGTGCACAGCCAGCGCATGGGTTGATTGGGAACCAAGATGAAAACATGCGATGGGGTACCTTAGAAGACGAACTGAGAGATGAGGGAGGGGTCAAAATCGGGGGCAGCGCGTGCTCGTGGCAGGGCGGCAACCATGCTCATGGCGTCCACTTGTAGCCTGTTGAGGAAATCTTTGGGCGAATCCGAGCGAGTTGCGAGGGGGAAGGGGTGGAATCTGGCCCAAGTGGATAACGGGCAGGTAAGGTACAGAGCACGATGGCCATGGCTCCTTCCTGAGTCGGTGTCTATCTCGTGGGCAGTGGATAGAGGCACTACAGGTACCAGCTGCGCTTACCTAGGGCAGGCACGGAGGTACGTACACGGCACAGTTGAGCTAAGGCTAGTAAGGTAGGTAGGTAGGTAGGAAGGTAGGTAGGATGGTGCATTTGACACTGGCAGGAAAAGTGGTATCAACCATCACAGACAACACTACTTGCTGGAAGGAGCACCAGGGAGCCCCCCCCGGAATCGCGGCAGCTGTTCATCGCCTCCCGCCCAACGGTCGGCAGGAGCAATCGTCTAGCGCAGCCCAGAGCGTCTAAGCAGGATTTTGGGCTGCATGGTGCCGCCAACGCCAACGCCAACGCCATAGCACCACCAAGACCAACAGCGAGCGCACCCATGGCCAGTACCAACGGTTCACGGCAGATCGGGGTACCTGAAGCCAAGCCTAAATCTTGTCCGCTTGTGGCTTCTCGTTTATTCTCAAATCACAAATCCAAACTCTATTTCGTCACAATGCGCTCAAGGGCCCTTTGGGTTGACCCTAGCCTGGGTCGATTGAGCTTGTTAGCTCGTGGGGAAGGCTGTCAGACTCGTGGCAAATGATCTGGGATACCTTGAACTCTCGTACCTGCACACTCGCACTTGGAGAAGCCAGACTTGGCTGCCAGGTACCAGCCCGAGTCGGTTCAGCTCTCGCTCCCGTTGTGACCTTGCGCGACACGGCCAGCTCCCGTGAGTGGCACAGCACAGCGCCTGCTCCCGAAACGGAAAGGCGCCTGTATTGTTCGTTGCCGCTACACACACGGGGGCGAAACGTGCACGCACCGCTTCCCTCGTCAAGATTGCGACGTGCGTTTGCTCGCATTCTGGCGGTTGACGGCGAGAAACCAAACCCCAGAGACAAAACGGCAGCTCGTCAACGCTCTCCACGGCACTCAAATTCTACAGCACGTCAGGCGGGCGTTGGCCCCCGGCTCATGGCCCCCTGTCCCGCTGGACGGCAGCTCCCATGACGTTGCTGCAGTTCCCTTTGGGTCATGACGGTCCCTGATCTGTCTTGTTTCTGAATGCCTCAAGCTTCGCATGTGCATCTTCCTCGACGCGCTGCCCGGCGTATAGCATGATTTGAATATCCCTCCAAGTACAGCCCCCTCGCAACCTTCTATGGCATAGTTCGACCAGCCGACGAGTCTGCCCGGCTTGCCTGTTGTTCCATCTTGGCTACCAAGCCTGCGCCAAGCCCGCAGCAGAAAGAGAGCCACAAGGCGACAGGGATCCGGCTCCTACCGCTGCTGCTCAGAGTTCCCGCCTCCCAGCCGCCTCTCTACTGCACGGCGCTCACTCAGGTACTGTTGGTGACAGTTGCTGTACTTGCAGAGTGATCAGGCTGTTGGCCCCCCTCCCATGACACCTTGAAACGGCCGCAAGGCTCCCTCTCCATAGTCAACGGGCATCCATCATCAGCCTTTCTCTGCTTGTGCAGCATTGGCACGGCGGCACTGCATGGGCAGAGCACCCCGTTGCAAGCAGCTTGGTGAGTTTGCAAACGGAATTCCGCAAATCCCCTAGAGCAATCTAGCTCCCGAGCTTTCTTGCCGTGGGACAGACGGACTGACAAGCACTGGCCAGATGACAGACATGACGGCCTTTGAATCCCCACTTGAGTTGAACCAAGTCGCTGACGTACCGATGGCCTTGCGGTCCCCATCGTGGGACTTGATCAAGCCTTGACTTGCCAACTGCAAGTCCAATGGGCCCCCGCCAGCTGCGGCTCCCGCTTCAGCCCCAACCCCAGTGTCGGCTCTCGTCTCATCACCCTAGTCTCCATCTTGGGCAGGGACCGTTGGACCTGGTAAACGACCCGCCCGTCCCCCATGTCATGGGAAAAGTCGCTGGGGCGAGTGCGAGTGGGCTGTCACCCATGGCTGTTGGCCTGTCCACTCCCATTCTCACTCACACTCCCTGCCCATACCCTACCTCACCTTAGCACCTAGCTCTGGCTCCCATGTTGCCATGTACCCGACCTTAATGGCCCTAGCAGGGCCACTCAACACGGGTTGGCCATTACACTGCTGGACTCGGGCCTATCGAAGGCTCCTCCTCGCTCTCCTACGCCACACTCTTGCACCATGACCCGCGGACTCCTGGACGCTGCCTTGCCTGGGTGTTGGATCTGGCGTCCACACACCCCCCTCCCCAACCTGTACCCCTTCCCCTCGTTCTCGTCGCTCTCGCCCTTGGCCCTCCACCCGTCTTCTTGATGGTGCCACTCCCGCCATGATCAAACACCCCTGCTGCCGGCAAGTTGGTCTCGTTGCCCGCTGGCTGGAGTACGCAGTACTGCAATACATACCCTGCTCTGAATGTACTGTTCCCATGCCGGCCCAAGCCAAGTCTGGCCCATGTCGCTCATCTCTCCCGGATGGTAGCTCTATTCCCTGTCGATGCCTCTCCCCTTCGTCATGCACCACCCACGTTTGCCCGTTGGATGCGACAAACTCCACCCTCTGTCTGTACTGCCCGATTTCATATAAGCCCTCGACGTCCTAGCCCTCACAGACGTCGAGGCTCAGACGATCCATAGATAGATCACTTCCACCAACTGCCACCCAATGCTTCTTTGCCTATACTCAAGTTTAAAACAACTCGTTATATATCTCAGTCTCTCTCCCGGCTCTTGATCAAGTCGCACTGCTGCTTCGCCTCGACCAAGATCTACACACCTTCCTCCTCTTCCTCCACCATCTCCACCACCACCACCATCATCATCATCGACTTTGTTATTTCACGTCGTCTTCCCGTATGTCTCAACCCGAGTTTCTTCAACTTCCCCCCTCTCCCCCATCATCCGTCACGATGGACTCGACAGCCAAAGACGGGAGCTGTGATAACTCAAGCTCACCGCTGCCCAGATCAATTACTGGGAACCAGGCCTCAATCAACGGAGCACAGCTTGTCAATCATTCAGATATAACGGCTTCTCCCCAGAGCATCTCAACGGAAGCTGCTCGACCGCCCACCTCGTCCTCAGGCGTGTACCAGTCCACTGCGTATTCCACTGCGTATTTGAGCCCTTCAACGGCCCAGCCCGCTTATCACCCCGCCCCGATTACCCAGTCCTACTCTCCATATCAAGGATTGAGTCCCGCAGTCTTAAACTCGACCTGGTCCCAACCCGACCCAATCCCCGAAGATTCCACTCCACGACTCTCTCAACAACAGCAAACCCGCCAGCGACCAGCCGACATGAGGTATGACTCGCTTGACACCAAGCAACCTCGACGAGTTCATTGCAAAGCTAACAAACCAAAAGTACCGTTGCTATCCAGTTTGACCCTGCCTTCTCCATGGGTCCGAGGCCCGCATTTACCTGGCCAGGTAGGCAGCGTCTGGTCTCTTTTGCCATCGAGCAGTTGATGATGCTAACAAAGCACTGCAGGACCTCTTGAATCCCACGGTTCTGGCCATGCCATGCTCCACGGCGGCCTTTCTCCTATGGGCCACGGATCTGAGCCTAGCCTGACCCCTCCTGCAACTCGATCATTGACGTCCAGCCCCCCGCGCTTCTCCCTCACAGCAGAGCAGCGGGAACTAAAGCGACAGCAAGACAAGGCACGCCGAGACTCGAGACTCATGACCCGCGTCCGCCGAACCAGCAGCCCTCCTTACATGCCCTCTTCTTCGCCAACCCTGTCCATCCACGACGTGTCCAGCGCAATGAACATGCCAGCCTACACAACCGCTGCCGCGCCCGTCTCTCTCATGACGGAACCAGTTACTTCGATGAACACCTCGCCCTACCTGGCCGCCTACAGTCCCTCTGTGGACGATCAACAGGCCCAGGCTACTTCGGTGTACCCAACTTCGTACCCGCAGGGATTGTAAGAAACCACACCCAACATGAGCATTGCCCGAGCCGAGCTAATCTCTGTTTCATCAGACAACCAAACTATGGTTTGGCGATTGATTATTCGACCGTTTATGCGGGGCATGGCCATTACAGGTAAGTCCCGACTCTATCACATTGTGACTTGGGGCTTAGCTAATCCTTCTCGAAATAGTACTCCTCGACCAACATCGGTACCTGTCACCCAGGACGTTGGTCTCATGTATCAGGTTCCAGCCGTAATGACTTCTGGGGGCGCAGGCTCACACGAAGGTGGACACGTCAGAGTGGTGCAGAGCCGACCTAAACCACGATGCTGGGAACACGGGTGTAACGGGCGCCAATTTTCGACCTTCAGCAACCTCCTGCGACATCAGCGCGAGAAATCGGGACAGGCAGCCAAAGCAACATGCCCCAACTGCGGAGCGGAATTCACCAGGACTACTGCGCGAAACGGACACCTCCTACACGACAAGTGCAAGGGTCGACGAAACACCTAGGGTGTTGTTTCCACTTGGGTGATCCGGGGGTTGGGATGTTCATGCGACTGACCCTCTTCGGTTCCGACCGGGGGCCCAACACGACCGCCGCAAATCGGACTTTTTTTTTCTCTCTTCGGGGCTCAGCCTCGGGCGCAGCCTCACCGAGGCCTTATTTTTGCCTTGTGCAAACTGTACCCCAAATATGCTTTGGCGTCTATTGCTATTATTATTATGGGTGGGACGGCGTTAATCGGATGCAAAAGGATCTTTGCCGGTGTTGCAGGGAACTTTTTGAGGACTGGAATAGATGGGTGCTTGGGATGAGCATATGCATGAAGGGATGACTTTTGCTTGTTAGAGGAGCAGCAATCGCTGTTTTCTCGTTGTACACGGAGGAGGAAATGGTATCATCGAATTTTTTGATTGGCTTATTTTTTTTTCTCCTCTTCTCTTCTTATTTTTTCTACATACCCATTGTCTTAGTTGGAATATCAGATATTTCTGGAAGCTTTGTTCCATGCATTGTGTGTACATGAGATGGTGACGAGCGACAGCGGCATTGCAGGTAGCAGCTGTCAGACAACGAGCTGGCGCCAAGGCGCAGCCAGTGTTGGGGACCTAAAAAAACAACACAAAACGAAAACAGAAAAGCCGGACAGGCTGACATCAATGATGGACATGGGTGGGAGTATGGGTAGATTGGTGCAGTCTTACTGCAGGGCCCAACCAGGTGCGTCTACCAGGCGGGCCTCTACGTAACGGTGGTAGTGTCGAGATATTTTCGTTTGTGTGCTGCAGCTAGCAGCAGACTGGCAGACAAGCCGCCCAGCTACCGCGCGCAAAGTGCTGGGCAAGACGCGCCGTCACAGCACCCGCAGCAGAGAGAGGCGCTGTAAGGCGGCGTCTGGCTGCAGTGATAGGCACTGAGGAATGCAGCCATACCAAGAGGGTGATTGGGGGCTAGAAACGATGCAAGAATCGAACGACGGCAGAACATCTGAAACAAGAACTGGACGGGATCCCCCAGACGCTGGGGGGGCACAAGACCGGCGCTGGGGATTGGCCGCGAGTGGGAGTGCCACAGGGCAGAAGCAAATGATCGTCGCGGCAAAGCAAGGAACCCTGGCCTTCTTCACCCTCCCCACACGCCAACGCTCACACACCCTCACACAGCCACAAACCAGAACCGCAGGCACTCACACCTCTTTTTTAGGACTTGCAGCACACAGCCGCGCCGCAAATAGCACGGACACTGGAGTCACCAACAGAGTTGATACCTGCTGTAGTTGGATGCACGAGAGCAGCCGACCGACATGCACATGCGTCCACCTACATACACATACATACATACACATACGCTGCAACGCAGTCGACGATTTAGCATATCGTCTTGTTTAGGTAACTGCCGAGACATGGCAGCACGTCACTTTACTTTCAACAGCCGTCACCGATGCCCCGTGGCCATGCACACGCTCATCCCCAGGTCGCCTCAGTGGCCAGACGCGGGCATTTCGAGGTGCCCTCTCCCGCCAACCCCGACGGCCCCCAAGACGGCACTCCCTGCCAACACATGCTAGGCCTTACGGATGGGCCTTTTTGCCAGCCGCTATAGCCTAGCCAAACCAGGGCGCCGTGAGTGGCCGGCCAAGCGAGCACGGTCGCAGCGAAGGCGGGCCAGCAAGGACGGCACGAGGTGGGTGGTGCCTTTACCGTCGTGACTCTCGGCTGTCCCTATCCATCCATGCTCCCCTTCCGGCTCGCTCGCATTCTCATTCGCCAAGCTCGCTCAGCTCCTTGATCAACGTCGAACCCATGCTCTACTTTCGGCTTCCAGCCAATGGGAAGCGGCGCTGTCTGAGCAGATTAAACAGCAGGGTACCCTGAGGGCGAGTGCAACACGTGCGCTCATCATCTCCAGGGCTCCCGGGACCGTGGTCGTCGGATCGATGTCGGATCCTGTACGGTTGCAATGGAGTACGGACATCAAGTTGTTGTCCGTGACGGAATTCCGGTAAAAGTCCCCACGCACGACAAGGCGCCCGCTGGGGGAGAGGCTGACCCCACCGCCTTGCTCGACCAAAGGGAAGAAGGTGTGGGTTGGTGTACCAACCGTGTGGTTTCTTTTTCCACTGACAGAGGCACTGTAGCATCTGAAATTGGGAGTCCTGACACTCCCCCTCCCCTCTCTCCTGCAACCCACCCCTCCCCTTTGGCCAGAGGTTGCTGCTGCCATGGCATGCAGCGGGGTGCGCCGCCGTTGGGACTAAAGGCGCCATCGAAGCGACGGAGCCACTAGAACGGGGGTAGAAGATCAGGGCACAGCTTCCAGGTGCGGCCGCTCTGCTTGAGTGAAAAACGTTTATTGGCGTTTAACATTGCGGCCCTAGACAAACGATCCCGGCAAGGACCTGAAAATTGAAAAAGCAAATCAAGCAATCAAGGTAGCTGCTGAAAAACAGGCCTGCACTTTCTAATTTCCCAGGACCAAGCCGCTTCGGTCAGCGGCCAGTAGCCTTTGAGAAAACCCAAAAGAAAAACCTGCAACATCCCAAGTCGAGCTATGGCTCTCCCGGCTTTACCGGATATCCTCCGTAGCATTGGGATGCAACAGACAGATTGATTGATCGGATCGACACCGCCAGGTACCAGCTAGTTGGATTAGGAAATTCGTGACCTGGATGCTACCTTTCTGTCACTTTCCGTTTTGGCTACCTGACTAGCAAGGGCGCTGGGAATGCTTTGGCAGACCAAGCCTTTTGGGGATGCTTAGTTTGAAGGAGAGCACGGGAAGGGAGTCCCTGGCAAGGGCTGCAGAGTGTACATAGTATAGAAGGCGAAGGGGTGTGCCAGTTGCTGTACTCCGTAATCTTATCCGTGCGGGTGAGCTTGTGCATCGAAAGATGACGACGAGTCTGGCGGAGATGTGGGAACGGGAGGGTCCAAAACTAGTTCGACCAGTGCTACGGAGGGGGAAGGGGGGGAAAAGGAAGCATGGTGGATGGAGCACGTGTGTGTGTGCTGGGCGCATAGTCGGCAACGACTGATATGGAGAGAATCGAGAAGGTCGCGAATGGGTTCCTGTGCGCGCGAGAGAGGGCCAGTGGGCAACCGAATGCTTCGCGTTGCGTGCTGGGCACGGTACATAGGACTACAGTACGTGGTGGGCAGGGGTTGTTGTGGGAACGAATGGAGTGCAAAGGCGAGCAGACGTCGAGATTGCTGTCAGACCGACTGAGTGGAATTGACGTGTGATTCATCAATCGCAGCTCTTGGTGAGCTCAGAGGCCACGGTGAGTGGTGGAGAGCAGGATGACAAAACGGCAAGTGGGTGTGAAGGTCCAGGGGCAGCAGCCCAGGGGGAGGCTGGCCGGCAGGTAGCATGACGAACCGGATGCTTCTGAAGTCATCCCCTTCTCGCATGGAACACCAGATTAATTACCCTCTTGAGTAAACGCCATGGGTGTCATGACTGACTGATGCAAGTAGGCTCCAGGGTGCCATTGGGGGCCATGGCAGTGGCCTCGCCTTGCTGTGTGCGCTGCTGGCTGGGAGAGAGGGGGGCCGTTTGCTAGTGTACCGCGCAGGTACGTAATCGTCAGCAAATTGGAGAGCCCACAGTGGGAGACTAGAGAGCGGATGAGGGGAGAGGAGGGGGGTTATGGCACGGAAATGCCAAGGGAGATGGATGTCACTGAGGAGCAGCATGAAGGCAGTTTGATGGGGATGGGGAGGGGGGAGGGGGGAGGAGAACGGATCCTCTCATGATGATGCGGAAGAGCGTGGCCATCGAGGGGACCGAACGGAGAATTACAGAGCAGCCCGGGACCGAGCCAGGTTTCTCTCGTGCTGCCAGGTAATTCGGGGTATTGCTGGCCTGTGGTGTACAGTTTTGCAGTGTCCCGTGCTCCCACGGGCTCCAGTTTACTGACTGTGCAGCATTGTGGAATTGCCCCAGACCCTGGCCGTTGCCCGCAGCGCAGCAGGGGGGGGTTAGACAAGGGCTTGGGAGCTCCAGTCCAGGCCACATGGAGGGTGGTGGTGGTGGTTTTTTTTTCTCTTTTTTTTTTTTTTGGGCGCTGATTTGGAATTTTGGGTTACACCCCATTTCGGGAGGCCGGCCCCCCCGGCGCAGGGAGAGCAAGGCCCCCCCGCGGGATAAAATCGGCCGGGACCGTGACGATGGATTGCTTCCGGAGCCGGGGTTGGGGGCGAGGGGGGCGGGCAGGATCTCCACCGGCCGAGTCCCAGCCGGATGGTGATGATTGACCTGGAAAGCCCTACACAGTTCGATCGAAGCAGATTGGTGGAGATCCGTAATCACTAGCACAGCTGTCAACGTTGTTGTCAACGTCGTCGCTGCCAGTGCCGGCCGTTGTTAGCCTGCCCGACATGGTACGCTCGTCTTACGTCCCACTTCTACTAGGCCGCCGGGTAACATTGTACGGGCAAAAACCCCTTCCCAGACGGGAATAAACCGTGCCCATCTATCGTATTAACAGCCTTCCCGACCTTCTATCATCCATCACATTCAGCCCTTATTTGCAAGGCTACCAAATAGGACGCAAAACCCACTGCGCAATTCCCCTCTTTCCCTTTCCTAGCGATTTAACCACCTCACGTTGCTCCCGCCTCCACCCTTGTTCCTCATACCAGCGTGCGTGGCTCTCTCTTTCTCTCTCCTCGCACTCCTCGCACTCCTCGCACTCCTCCTCGCATCCCACGCTTCGCACTCTCAGTTGCCCGAGCTCTCCACGGCGCTCGGGCTTATTCATCCTTCTCTCTTTTCCTTCTTACTCCGGCCGGACCCGGAGTTGGCGCGTCATCGCCTTCCCCCAGCCTGACTCGGTTGCGAAATTTGCCAATCGCTACCCGCCAGACGTGCCGTGGGGAGCAACATCGAAACAGGCCAGGGCAGCCTGGCCGTTTTGGACGTTGGAGTCCAGTCTTACACATTTATTACAGAGCATAGTCGGTCACGACGCCTTGCCCCGTTTTGGCCTTAGCACGGAAAGCTGGGACGCACTTCTCACACACACCAGCACGTGCACCCGCGCACGACACAGCTGTGGCGCTACTTGAGACGGCGCCCCGGAGAGTGATAGAGGGGGCGCGGCGGCATGAAAGGCGACGGGCGAGGATGAGGGTTCTTTTGACGTGCAACGCTGGTGCTTGGGCGCTGAGCTGCGTCCAACGGCATATCGTACGTTTGTACGGGAACGGAGCCCGCGCATGAGGCAACGAAAACGGCATGCACTTGGAGAGAGTGAGGCGGGCTAGGGGAGTGAGTACGCGTACACGCCATAGCTTCCTCCTGCTGCTGTAAATTTACGGTATGAGCTTTCTCGTGTCCGTGTGTAACCCGCTTCCGCACCACGTACAGCAAGCACAACTGCACCCTTCCTCCCAGAGATCCCGATGCGTTGGTCGACTTTCATGGATCCTGCATCCAGTGCCGTAGGTGCAGTTCGGGGCGGCGCGTGCGTTGGGATCCTGATCCTGTCGCTCAGTGACGGGCTGCTGGGTCTTGGGGACGACGGGGGGTGCAAAGGACGGGGGGAGGAGGAGGTCCAGCCTGTGTGGTGGAGAGGGTACTCCCGTCGGGGTTATTTTGCCTTGGTGGTATTGCTGTCCTCTTTAGGGTCTTCGATTCGAGGCGGAATTTGGCGCACTAAGCGCGCAATCTTGGCGCAGATCGCTTCGCTTGGTCCACCCCTGGCGGCTGGACGAGGGCGAGCAGTTTAGCGACCCGAACTGGGGGCCAAGCTGGTACCTGCCTCTGCGCCTGGTTCCCCCGGGCAGTGCAGTCGGTACTAAGCCAGTGTGTACTGTGCCGCTGCTGTAAGTACATGCGCGAGGCAGGCTGGGTGGGGTGGGGCCCGAGAAACATGGCTTCCGCGCTCAAGCTTCTCCCGCCCGTACATCCGCCAACAAACCCCCCCTCCAAAAAAACGACCGTCAAAACACACATAGACTGGGACCCAGACCCCCGACAAGAGAGGGGGGGAAAGAAACTGACAGAGAATTATCCGACGGGTCGCCCAATTCGAGTCATGCCATTCGTCCAGCAGCATTCAACATGACGGCCTCGCGTTACCGGGCTCGCAAGCAGCGGGTCCTCCGGTCCGTCTTCCACACCGACCTCTCTCAGCCTACTCCGCGCTCCACGCCAGTCGCGCCCTTCACCAAGCCGGGCGTTGCCTTTGGCGGTCCCGTCCCCCATGCGGCGGCATTGCTCTCCTCGTCGCCGCCAGAGTCTGCCGGCCCGTCGGCCGTGGACCAACAGCCTGCTGCTGCTTCTGCAGGTACTATTCTCGGACCTGCTGCTCCCACTCCGCCCCATCCCACTGCCGCTTCTCGTCAGGCCAGCGACCAGGTCAGGTGGGATCGTGCCTGGCATGCCGTCACCTCTAGTATCCAACTGCCTTCTTCAGTTACGGTTGAGGACTCATTTGGCACCCTGGCTCCCGAGTCCCAGGAGCCTGATCTCGACGCAGACTTTGTTCACGCGCTAGCCCTGGTCCTCAACCCCAGCCGAGCACTGCCACAGGCCACCCAGACTGAAGATATTCTACTATGGCACACCCAGCAGGTCCGCCAGCACTTTGTCCACCATGTCATGCCTCTGCTTGCCGCCTGCTCCGCCCAAGGTGACCAGACTCAGGTGCTGCTCGGTAGCATTTCCACCCTGGAGGCTGCGCATCGCCAGTACCTGTACGGACTGCGCCTGATTGCGAGGGGGATCGGGGATGAGATTACAGAAGCTGCCGCCACCGCCAAGTTTCTTCGTGATCTGCATGCTATTATTGGAAACTCCATGACGCAGGGTCTTATCGTTGCCCTTCGAGGTGTTGTCCACCAGTTGGTTCGCGTCATTCTTGGCTCAGGAAGACGGCACGATGGGGAGCTGGCCCCCTTGGATCCTGACGACAGCCAACGTGTTTCAGCGGCACGGGGGGAGCTCCTTGGCCTCCTCGAATCGTTGCGGAATGTCGGCTTGACGGGTGAAAACTTCCAGGTTCAGTTTGCAGAAATCATGAATGCAACCATGGTCGAGTTTATCCGCAACTCCTACTCGGGAGTTTGGCAAAAGACGGAACCAACAAGCACCACATCTGCAGCTGTTCTCTCCGGGTGCCTCTCGCATCTCTCCGAGTGGGTTGAGAATCACTATAGTCGTCTGGCGGTTGAAGTTTTCAACCGGCTGGGAACCCAAATCGCATGGAGCGACGTTGAATGCTGGAAAGACATAGCCATTGGTAGGCTAGCAACCTTGCGAATACAAGAGTTGTTTGACATTGCAATAAACTGGCCCGAGAGCAAAGGCGGACTTGAAGACCTGCGCTTGGCCGTTACTACTCCGCAGCGTCGACTCCAGTTGACTGATGCCTTTTCTGCCACTTTGCAAAAGAGACTATTGCACCCGGGTCGTTCTACCCTCGACATCTTGCAAACGTACATTTCCATGATTCGTACTTTTCACGCACTGGACCACTCAAAGGTTCTGCTTGATCGCGTTGTGCATGCCCTTCAGTTGTATCTCTGCCAGAGAGACGATGCTATCCGCATTGTCGTCACCGGACTCTTGTCAAACCCAAACACCACCACCGCAGAAGAAGCAAAGACAAAGTTGGTCGAGTTGGCCGTCTTACTAAACAACTCTGCTCAGCAACAACGACGCCAGATAGATGATGAGGACCTCGACTGGAACGATATGGCGTGGGTTCCCGATCCAGTGGATGCCGGAGTCAACTACAAACGTCCCAAGAACGAGGATGTCATCGGAACGCTCATCAATGCCCTCGGATCGCAAGACATATTCATCAAAGAATTCCAGCACATCATTGCTGAGCGTCTGCTCTCCAACCAGGCGTCATTCATGCAAGAAGTCAAGGTGCTGGGCTTGCTGAAGAAGCGATTTGGCGAAAGCGCACTCCAAAATTGCGATGTCATGATGAAGGACATACAAGACTCGAAGCGCGTGGATGCTGTCTTGTGCAGAAACATCAAACGGCCATCAAATACCGAGGCTGGAAATGTCACATATCACTCCAAGATTATATCAAGGCTATTCTGGCCCAGTCTTCCCAAAGATCCATTCCAAGTACCACCTCCCGTGGCAGAAATTCAGAAGCAGTACGAGCAAGGTTTCGAGGAACTCAAAGCATCACGGAAGCTCACTTGGTTGGACAACCTCGGCTTGGCAACTGTCAAACTAGACATGGAAGACCGGTCAATCGAGGTGGACTGCAAGGCCTACGAAGCAGCCGTTATTTACGAATTTCAAGCTCAAGGAGGACCAGAAGATGCTAACCCTCAGCAGCGGACATTTAACCAAATCTGGGAGAAGCTGATGATTGATGAGGATCTTCTTGAGCTCGCTTTGAGGTTTTGGGTGGGCAAACGTGTTCTTCGCGACATTGGAGACCAGACATATGTTGTTGTTGAACGCCTGGATGATGATGCGGCCGACCAAATGGAAGACGCAGCCAGCCCAGGCGGCGCGGAAGATCAACCGTCACCCCGCAAGACGAAGAACATTGACGCGAAAGAGAAGGAAAGGCGAACAGTCCACTGGCAGTTCATCGTCGGCATGCTGACAAACTCGGCGCCGGCCATGCCGCTGGCTCAGATTGCCATGATGATGAAAATGCTCATGGCGGATGGGTGCCCGTGGAGCAACGAGGAACTCCAAGAATTCCTGGGAGAAAAGGTGGCGGACAATGAGTTGGAACTAGTGGGTGGCAAGTATCGCCTGCCCAAGAAATGAAACTAGACTCGGGTGTTGGCGGTTTGGGGCCCTCGATGCCGGGCGCAGAACTCTGCACGTTGACCTCGATATGACAGATTGCACCATGCATTTGGCGTCAGCTCTCGCAGCACGGCGTGACCTTGACTTGGACCTTGGCAGAAGTTTGCTCGGGGGGGTCCAAGCCGGCCAGTGGATGGGGATGAATTTGTCTCGGCGAAGAAATGAGGCGGTGGTAATGGCAGGGAAGGGCCCATGAAGGCGTCTGGAACCCCGAGGTTGACCGGTAGCACTGTGTTGGGTCGAGTGCACGGGATAGCTGCAGACATGACGTTAAGATGCGGGGGGGTGAATGGGTAAGATAGGGCGATGGCCAAGAGCCGCTGGGACACCAAGCCAGGGGCAACGCGTACCCGGAGCGGGCGAGCCAGCAGCGGTGGCATGAGCGGCGCGGCTATCAATTTTTGTTCTTTCTTGCCTGGCCTGGCCGCATGCGTCGGGAGTGGGGGAAATGCCCAGGTTGTATTTATATCGAGCATACGACGATATCTATAGACCCGAGCCACCATGACTAAGTTGGCATGCACCGTAGCTTGACACACCAGAAACTCTGGAACACAGCCAATCCAAGGAAGGGACCATGAGACCAGAAATCACATTACTCAGGATGCTGTCCCAAACGGGAGAGCTCTTCATGATCGTCGGCCAGGATTGGGAGGCGGGGGGGCGGGGGAAGGATCAATAGGGAGACGTCCGGAGGCGGATGGCTGAGGAGGAGGGTTGCTACGACTTGCAAGTGCTGGGTTTGGTTGGTAGTTGGTGGTTGGTGAGAGCCGTGGACGGGCGAGCGAGCGAGCTGGTTCTGTACGGTTGCAGGACTGCAGTGCGCCTCAGGGTGCCAATCTGACGCCGCCGGGGCGCGAGGGAGGTGCAGCGCGCAGCGTTTGGTGGAAACCACCCGACAAGCGCCGCCGTGCGGTGTAGCTACAGGGCGTGCGAGGTGGCAGATACGCAGGTAGGTGCTAGAGGCAGGTGCTAGAGGTACGGATGTGTGTATGCGTACAGGTATTTATGATATGACATTGCCGGTGCAAATCGGGGCGGGACACGCACAGGAAGGAGGCTGCGTGCCTGGGAAGAAACCGGCCAAGGCACAAACAAACGCATGCCTTGGCTCACATCTTTCGGAGGGGGCGTCATGGGGAGAGGGGGGCCAGAAGAGACAGGTCAGAAGGTAACGCAGTTAGTTGGACGAGGTGGTGCTTAGATGAGGGGCCGGTGGATGGCTCTGAGACAGTGTGAGTGAGTGAGCGATCAGGGATACGAGAGGAGCGCCCTCTCACTCTGGCTCTCACTCTGGCTCTCTCATCCTCTCGTTTTTTTTTTCCCTTGTCTTGGTTGAGTGTGATGACTAGTAGGCAAGGGTGCATCATGGCAGATGCAAGGTGCATGCAGGATATCAAACAAGTCTCGCAACAGATGGAGGAGCTGTGGATGCGGCTGCGGGCTCAGCTGCCTCTGTCCTGCTTTGTTTCTTCTTTCAACTGCACATCTGCCCATTTCTGCTACGATGCACCGCGGCACGCTTGAAATATCTGATGAGTCAATGTTACCATGGCTGCTTGGGATGGCTGTTTGGTGGTGGCGGCTCAAGGAATCAAAGACATCAATCAAGTGTTCTTTTTTTTTTTCGACGTTGCTGTCAACTCATCTGGTTTGACACGCAACAGCTTTGGCCGCGTGCCAGAGACCAAACACACATGCATCCACGCCCGAGTCAGGTCAGGTAGGGTCCTATCTCGCGTTTCTTGGCGGCGGCGATCCATGTGTGCATGTTGCTCTAATCCCAGCACCTTGCTCGTTTCCTTTCTTTTCTTTTTTCCCCTTCCGTGATTGTTTGCGACGCCGGTTAGGATACAGGGGATTGGACAAACAGGTGGACAGCGGGAAGCCAGAATGGAACATGGCACACGAGAGCCTGAGAATTAATGAAGGGACAGGAAATAACACCCCCCGGGAACACCACATGCAGCTAAGCGATGCAATATAACGCCAGGTTAGTTTGGGTTTAAGTGCTATATGGTTGCCGAGAAATTTGACTCGTGTATCAGTATCCTATCATTCTGTAGTGTTGGCTCGAGACGACCCAGAAAAAAAACCGGGGTTAGGTGAGCATGTCACGGAGGTGCAAAAAAGAAGGAGAGGAAAAAACGAGACATCCATCTGGAGAGGGCGAGAAGCTCGAGACCACCTTGGCTGTGGCACCAAAAAGGTGACGACGGGTGCAGGGATCAATGGCCCAGAGCGCAACGCAACGCTCCAGGACAAATCCGACAATTTGATGTGTCGGTTTAGGGCGAGACGCTCGGGGGCAAATGCAATGCAATGAGGTGCCGTGTAACTGCAGCTGTGTCAAGTGCAGGGTAAGCCGAACAAGCAAGGTTGTGCCGTTGACAAGGACAGCCAGAGACAGAAGACAGGCAGACAGAGAGAAAGGGAAAGGCGAGCGAGAGGAGAAGTGAGGGAGGGGTTGGGAGGGGTTGATAAGAGAGTCATGGATTGTGCACTGCCTTTGATGCGTCAAACGTAAGACGGGGGGGTGTAGTAGGGTTGACGGATCTGAGAAGAAGGGAAAAAAAAAAAAGCTTCGACGACGATGACGAACGACAACGACGGCGACGACGGAACAGTTGGTGGAATGGAAGCGGAATAGCGGAATCATTCAGGTAAGGCGATAGCCACAGAGGGTTTGCACCAGACACTCCCGGCTCAACCATTAGCTGGATCGGCTGGGGCGCACCAGCAGCTGTGACAGTGGCTTTTCAGGCGAATGGATAAGCAAGTTGGTGAAAGGGACCCAATGTTCGGTGAGGTGACGGCTCGCTGGCTGGCTATGCGTGGGAATGCGAGAGCGGCGGGGGTGAGGAGGTGCTCACATGATGGTCATGGCTACTGCTGGGCGTCATGGCCATGGCTGGTCAAGACTAACTCCTCCTGCCCTGTCCTGCTACATGCGCGGTTGTGGTTGTGTGGATGTGGGATGTGGGATGTGGATGGCATGCTTACACTGGAGAAGGCAGGCTGCTTGCTGCTCCTGCTGCTGGTGCTGGTGCTGGTCTGGGCTGGGCTGGGCTTAGCTACCTGGCTAGGGGCTTGCTGGGTGTCCATTTGCGGGCTGAACGAGTGTGATATGGAATTTTGCATCATGATGTCTGTCGCCCGCCCGCTCACTCGCTCATGTGCACACCCGACCCCCGACTAACAGCGAGCGGTAGCAGCAGTAGCAGCAGCAGCAACCACGCACGCACCCATCTGACTGCGGCGGGCGGCGGCGTTGGCGGCTTGTTCACCTAATAGGCTATTACGCAGCGCACCGCATCCCTGCATACCCAAAGGCACGTCGCCTTTCATTACCTAACACGTACAGTGCCAGGCAGAGGTTCCAATTTATCAAGACAAACCACCTGCTTGTTGTCTCCTTGTCTTCCTTTTTGGTCCAACTGGCTGACGCTCGGCGGGCCCTGGTTGGTTGCGCCTCTGCTGCCCCCCCTCCCCATCGCTGCTCCCGTCCAACCCCTCCGGCCTCCGGGGGTGGGCGCCTCTTGGTGAAGCTAGGTAGTCTCTTCACCTGCGCATGACCATGCTTTGCGCTCTGCACTCTGGGTCACTGGGGGCCCATGACTTGTCTCTTATGTCCTGCCCTGTCTCTGCCCTTATTTTTCCTTTGCCCTTTCCTTTACCTTTTCTGGCATCCGGCCTGAGAGGGGAAGGGGTGGGTTTTGCGTAGTTTTCTCCCTCGGGCGGACTTCTTTTTCTTTTTGCGTCGTGCCTTTCCCAAGCCTTGATTCGCTGCCGTTTCGCCTGGCTTATGCCCACCTCGCCCTGTCATGGATTGTCCCTCCTGGCGCTCTCTCTCTCTCGCTGTTGACAAGCCAGTCGCAGTGCTTTGCTTGCCCTGTCCGTGGCAAATCAACGTCTCTGGTCCAGTTTCTGTGCAAGGTCAACTAATAACTTCTCACCGTTGCTCTTGGCGGCCGAGGAGGGTATCCCTTCCCGCGTTCGGACCACGAGCACTGGCCATTAGTTATCTTTTTCCCCAGTTGCCGCCGCTGTGGTCCTCTCTACCGCATTGCCGGTTGATTGATTTGCCTGCCTGCTTGCCTGCCTAACCTTGCCTCTTTCTCCGCCTGTGCCTTTTTTTCTTCTCTTTCATTCTCCATTCCTGCTGTATTTTTTCCCTGGCCTTGCCTCGCTTTTCCTGCCTGCGTACAACCCCCGGCCCGCATCCAAATAGGTACCTTGGCCGGGCCGGCCTTGGCCACTTGCGCTGCCGTCACCCTCGGACGGCGCAACAAAATGCAATATTGCGACAGAGGGGTGCAACAGCCTTTTGGTTTTCTTTTGCTTCGGTCTTGGGGGTGGGGAAAGAAAGGCAGAGACAGAGCTGGGAACCCAAAAAGTCAACCCACGGCCACATGAGAGAAACTGGCCTAGACCTGAATCTGGACTTGGAAACCCTGGGATGCCGGAGCTGGACCTCGTGGGCGCTCACCATGGCGAGACAGGTCAACCCATTATAGATGACTTATTATTCATTCGCCCTCGCCTCTTCTTGCCCCTCCTCGTCTCGTCTCGTTTTGTCCTGTCCGATCCTGAATTATCCTGTCACTTTGTCGCATCGTCTTTCCGGAAAGCTGGCCCCCTCCCTGGTTTTTTTCCCATGTGCAGCACAGCGCTGTAAAAATAAAAAATAAAAGTGCAGCGTAGTGCACCTTTTTATCCATTCGTGTTAAAGCACCCTTTTACAATATACACACCGACCGTGCCTTCTTCTCATCGTCCATCCATCGCCATCCCCCATATCGCCATCACCATCCCTGCTCCCCCTCGTCCCGCCCTTCGCCCTGCCTGGCTCTCACTCCCCGTACACACCTCGCACACACGCACACTCATACATGCGCACGCCGTGACGCCGCTGCCGGGGAGAGGGACTTTCACACGTTTGACGCTCACGCCCAGGCCCAACATCCACATCCACACTCATACACATCCCTCCATCCATACGTCCACGTCTAGACCAGCCCGCCGGCCACGCCAATTACTAGGCCCAGCTGGCGCAGCCCTCGCCCACGGACAGACAAAGACGACTGGGAACTGCTGGATGCCGCCCGAGACTGTCCCTGCAACCGAGCAAGCATCATCATCAGGTCCAGTTCCAGCCTAGTCCTACGAGACGTGGCATTCGTTCTTTTTTTTTTTGGACCTTTATTTTTTGCTCCCAGCTCTCTCTCTCTCACTCACTCTCTCTCCTCATTTCTCCCCGCTTAGCTTCTCCTCCCTCTCTCTCCTCCTCCTCCCCCCCCCCAGCTTCACATCTTCCTCGTTTATCCTCGTCACGGCTACGGTCACGGACTCTCACTCACCCCACGACCGCCGCTAATTGGGGCCAACCAACATCGTCATCGGCGCTATCGTCAGTCACCGATAACGAACAAGAGCCCCTCCTCCTCCGCCGTCTCCGCCTCTTTCACTGTCGCCTTTCGGCCCAACTACCCTCGTCCTTTTGCCTCCCGGGGCACTCTGCTCCCATGACCGCAGCGGCTCCGTGTGTCCCGATCACCACTCCATGATCACAGCGTCTTGCCCCGATAGTCCTAGTCCACCATCGCTTTAAATACCAATTCCTGCCCCATCTGCCACCATCCTGCCTAGCTAGCTTTGCTCTGCCTTGTCTCCTCTCCCCGCCAAACTTACTTACTCTCGCCATCCCCCTCCTCCGTGTACGAGACTCGATCCGACGTCGTGCATTGGGCCTGTCTTGGGCCCCGACTCTTTTTCTTCCAGCTCGTTGAAACAGCTTCCAGGCCCCCGAGCCGCCTGCCCGTGATGGAGCGCATGGACTACGTCTTGCACAATCAGCACCCAAGATCTGCCACCCACTACGACCCCGTCCACGCTGCCCCGGGTCCTTGGGTGCCTCCAAACCACCATTCTCAATCGCCGACCGTCTATCCGTGGCACTCCCACCCTCCAAGCATGCCTCATTCGTTTTCCCACCACCAGCAGCTGCAGCCCGCTCACAGCTCCGAGCATTTCCACCTTGCTCCGAATGGCGGCCTTCCCCCACCGGTCCCGGGCTTCCACCCCAACCCGCCTTCTGACGTCTTTCCTGGCCCGATATCGTCACGACCCTTCCATGCCTCCCAGCACCGACCGTCGGTGTCGCTCCCGGGCATGCCAGGAACACACATGACCTCTGCAAGCGATGGAGCCTTTACTAACCAGCTGCCCGGAACTCGACCTCTGAGCTTCCAAACATCTGCTGGCTTGGGTATGCCGCCTACTGGCGTAAACTCGGAAGCTAATTCACTGCCTCGTCCGCCATTTCCACTGTCCGATCCGGCATCGAATAACTTCGCCCAGCACAGCAATCCCGGCCCGCCTTTCTCTATTCCTCAGCCTCCCCTGCCTCCCAGCTCTTTCAACACCAGTCCGCCTCGGCGAACCTACTTCTCCTCAGCCTCTCCGTCTACCAGAGCCTCGCGAGAAGCCCACTCTCCTCCAAGTAAGTTTGCTCGTCCTGTGTGTTTCAGCTTTTTTTCTTCTTCCCTCTATAAAAAAAGTCTTTTTTCCCATTGTCACACGAAGTGCTATTCTATGGGACACTTGGCCCGAAATTAACAACCCCCCCCCCCTTTCTCTCTCTCATGTTTATTGCGGTACCTTTTTCAGCCACTAATAACTCGAGAAGGGGCGTCACAATCTTCGTCGAGTTCCCGCCGCTCACATCACAGAGCACGACGGTCCATGTCATCAAGATTTCCCGACTTCGATCCTACCCCGGACGATGAAGATGTGGTAAATAGGCACCTATTTATCGAGCACATGGTTGGTTCAACTCGATCGGAGCCTACTCCGGAGCAACAAGCCGACGACGCCATGTTGAGACACATGCAGCTGGCTCGTGGGGTCTCTACCAAGCTAGTAGCTTCCAAGGCGGCACTCCGGTCTCTGCAAAGCGTCAATATCGAAGAGCTTCCGGAATCGGAAAGAAGTGAGTTATCCCTTCTCTGCCCCCCCCCGGAGGACTGTAGATGAGGAGCAGACAACTAACGGTTCGGCAGCCTGTGTCATTTGCTACAATGATTATGGAGTCGAAACCCCTGAGGGTATCAACGAGGCTCCTCTTCGCCTACCCAAATGCAAGCATGTTTTCGGAGACCACTGTATCAAGAAGTGGTTTGAGGACTCGGATAGTTGCCCATATTGCCGAGACAAGCTCCAATCGGAACCCAAGCAGCAACAACAACAGCAACCACCCCAAACAGCCGCGGCGTTCGTGAGCATGATGAGGAGGAGGGGCATCCATCTTCCTGCAGGGTACGTTCCGAGCATGATTGAGGGTCAATTGAAAACCGGTTGAGTTGGCTGACAACTGCTATAGGTTAGCGGTGCACGCAGATGAGCTTCTCATCAGAGCCATGACAACAACGACAGACCCGGACTCGACCTCGGCGTCCAGGCAGAATTCCACAGGTGGGAGACGGTCTCCGCCGGATGATGCTGGCGAGCAACAACGTCGTACACGGCCGCGCCACAGCAATTCGGATACTCAATCAGTCAACCCACCCAACCGACCTGCCCCATTCGACCGTCATACGTCATCCAGACCGGAGGGTCTTCCATCCCTGCCCTCGTATCCACAGCTGTCTTCCCCGACACGATTTTCGGCTCCTCGTCCGTCTGCCTCCGCGCAACGACGATCATGGGCGTCTGCTCCTTCGGTCGGAATGCCAACAAGCAGCACGACTGAGATGTCTTCTAGACGACCAGCGCACCCCCCAACCGTAATGTCTCCTTCGGCACCGACATTTTACCCCCGAGGAGGCGCAGACATCATGAGCAGGCCGTCGGCTGAAATTTTTGGCATTGTTGCAGGGTCAGAGGGTCTTCCGGCTCCCCCAGCCTCATCTAGACTTCCCAACTCTTTGCAGATGTCCGCCAACGTGACACAAGGTGGGCCACAACGGGATGCCATGAATTTGCCTGGACCCCGATCAGGCGCGACTCACGAGGATGCAAGCCCCATTCTTAACAATCACTTCTCGCCTAGCCAGACCACGAGAAATCGCCCTTGGTAATTTATGATTTTCAGCTTTGCCACCTTAACAAAGAATACACAATGTGTGCGAAATGACTGATGAGTGAGGCCCCCGCACTGCACGGTCCTCAGCTACCCGGGCGCAATCATACAGACTTTTGCAGCAGCGACCGTGCAGAAGGAGGGGTCAAGGACGGATCCGCGAATTCCGTTCAATCAGACAAACGATTCGACGACTTTTTGATGTGGTGGTATGAAATCTGCGGGGTAGAGCACATGCGATTTGGACGGGGTTCGGGCAGTTTACTTGGGACGGCGTTAGATTTGGTTGTTTTGATGGAAATTGTCCACACCGGAATTTGTTTTATTTTCCTCTCCTTTCCCTTTCTTTTTTTGAACGAGGATCTGTTGGTGCGAACAGCGCATCCACTCACCAGGCAGAAGACGGCTAGCCACCCTATTACAGGAGCGTGATTAGCGATAATTGCACAACACAGCAAGAGAACCATGTACTACTCCATGACAAAAAAAAATTGTGCCCAGCTTTTAAATTACAGAGCTGAAAAGAGTGAATTACTTTGTTAGGATACCAAGACTCCAAAATCCGAAATCCGCAGCGCACTCCGCAGCTCCACTACAACGAAGTTACACACACGACGTGCATAGACGACGGCATGGTACATGGAGCCACCCACCTCACGTCGAATGGAAGTCCAAGCCGGGTTTAGCGCATTAGCCAGCTACACCCCTAGGCCTCCAATCATGGGTATCGCGGCGCCGGAGGGTTCTGATTACTCTCCACAAGTCCGTTGAACTCCGTTGGGATCGGCGTATCCCTGACGACCGATCGGTCACTAGCAGTCCCGGCGGCCCATGTTACAGTTGCTAGCCATGGTCTGCAGTTGATGACGGACCTGCTACCAGGTCGGTCGAGTCTTGACTCGGCTACCTGCTGCCGGAAACCTGCGCGTCGCATGCTGGATGTAGCAAATCGCTTACTGTTGAGACGGGCCGTGGCTGTCCTCCCTGGCCATTTTAATACATGACCTGCTGCCTCTTCTGCTTCTGCCCTTGTTTCGTGTGTTGCACCACTCCGCGTTCCAACTCCAACCTCTCGACCAGCCGCCGACGGGGTCAGCCAGAGCTGTTTTTCATCCTCCTTTTTTCCCCTCAACCTCCTTCTCGGTGTTCTTCGATGGCGTTCCCTTGGAAGACAATCACAGGCGGCGCTGTTGCGGGCAGCCTGCTGCTCTCCTGGGCCGGTAAGGAATTTTCGCGATGGCCCGTAGCGAAGTGGTTTGGCCTCTTCTGGCTAATGGGTCTTGTGTCGTGGGGCATCTGGGCCGTTTGGGTGTATCCTCTACTTGTGTCGCCGCTACGCCATCTCCCTTCGCCTACGGGCAACCACTGGCTATACGGCCAGGGCAAGCGAATCATTGCCCAACCCTCTGGTGTGCCGATGCGAGAATGGTATGTCTGCTGCCTATACGGTCCCCCTCTCCCCTCCTTGCTGGCAGAGAGCACTAACACGGACGCCTTTTTTTTTTCAAAAGGATAAATGAAATTCGCCACGACGGCCTCATCTGGTATCGAGGTCTGTTTAACCAGGAGCGTCTCTTGATTTGCTCCCCCAAGGCATTGGGCGAGGTGCTGGTCACCAACAATTATGCCTTTGCCAAACCCGCCAATGTTCGATGGTCCATCGGTCGCATTCTTGGTGTCGGCGTTTTGCTCGCTGAGGGCGAGGAGCACAAGATGCAGCGCCGCAGCCTGACGCCGGCATTTGCCTTCCGACACATTAAGAATTTGTATCCTGTCTTTTGGCAAAAGTCCCGCGAGGTAACACAAGCCATGACGGCTGCGTTTAACGCCGAGGGCGAGACGGAAGTCGAGATCGCCTCTTGGGGCTCTCGAGCAACGCTCGACATTATCGGAGTGGCCGGCATGGGCAGGGATTTTGGAGCAATCCGCGACGAGAATAGCGCGCTTGCCAAAACATACCGCAAAGTCTTTGAGCCATCCAGGCAAGCCCAGATACTTGCATTGCTCGGCTTTCTCATTCCTCACCGGCTCCTCAATCTGCTGCCGGTTCGCCGCAATGAGGACATGAATCAAGCAGCCAACGAGATTCGTGCCGTCTGCCGTGATCTCATCCGCGAGAAGAAGTCGAATTTGACCAACAAAAAGGACGCCGATGTGGACATTCTCTCCGTCGCCCTCGAGAGCGGCGGCTTCTCGGACGAGAATCTGGTGGACCAGCTCATGACATTCCTTGCGGCTGGGCATGAGACAACGGCGTCGAGTCTGACGTGGGCCGTCTACATGTTGTCCCGATTTCCGGACGTGCAGAGCCGGCTAAGAGCCGAAATCCGCGAGAGGCTACCGTCGGTGGATGAAGATGTTGACATCACCAGCATGGACATCGACCGCATGCCCTACCTGAATGCCGTCTGCAACGAGGTGCTCCGCTACTTTAGCCCTGTGCCCGTGACGGTCCGCGAAACTGTGCACAACACCACGATCCAGGGACAGGCGGTGCCGCGGGGCACGCGCATCATGCTGGTGCCCTGGGCCGTCAACTACAGTCGCGAGCTCTGGGGCCCGGACGCAGACCAGTTTAACCCAGACCGGTGGATGCCCGCCGCCGGCGACAGCGCCGGCGACAAGACTCGTGCGGCGAGCGGGGGCGCCAGCAGCAACTACGCGTTCCTGACCTTCCTGCATGGCCCGCGAAGCTGCATCGGGCAGAGCTTCGCCAAAGCCGAGTTTGCCTGTCTCCTGGCGGCGTGGATCGGACGGTTCGAGTTTGCCCTCGCCAACCCGGAGCTCGACGACGAAACCAAGCTGGTGATTCGAGGTGGCATAACGGCAAGACCCGCAGAGGGGATGCACGTCAGGGTTAAAGTTGTGAGTGGATATTGATAAAATAGTGTGCATGCGTGTTGGGGTTCTTTTTCTTTTATGCTAGTACATTAAGAGGGGGGGGGACTATTCTTCCTGTACGATACGATAAACGACAATGTTCTCATGACGATAGGGTAGGTTGGATTTTTCACGAGCATGCGAACTCTGTGTTTGGTATCTACGCCGCAGGTGCTGGCATCCCTGGTTCTCTCCAAATGTCAAATAGATTGTATTACGTCAAGACCCATTCCATCTGGCTTCATCCCCGGAACCGTGTCCGAGCACGGGTGCAAGCTGGTGATCCACACACAAGACAAACTCAGTGGCTATAGCTTGCAACTTAAACACCATGGCGGCTCTCTCCAAGACAATGGGTTCGCGCACGACAAGCTTTTGAGGAATGGAAGCACCCGCCAGCTCTCCGGATTCCTGGTAGCCCATCGCAAACAATTGGTTCACCTTTCCCAGGTGGAAGGGCATTATGGAGACACAGGGAACGCCGTACAGGGTAGGTGACGCGAGAGGAATCAGGCCATGCTCGATTGATTGGCTGTGGTCAGAGCGAGCAAATCACTCAAAAAGCGGCCTCGAAAGAAGGCCGACACGTGACGCTACATGTGACCGCCAGCTGGCAAAAGTGGAGATGACGCATCCGCTCAGCCAATA
Organism: Calonectria leucothoes; assembly: GCA_002179835.1. Classification (NCBI taxonomy): domain Eukaryota; kingdom Fungi; phylum Ascomycota; class Sordariomycetes; order Hypocreales; family Nectriaceae; genus Calonectria; species Calonectria leucothoes. The sequence goes on along the minus strand of NAJI01000169.1, from coordinate 647,872 downwards.
TGTGGCGGGCTGACGACTAATGAGGCCCTTTGCTATCAATGTAATCTCAAGATCCCTGACGTGAACACTTTTTTCCCTTAGTCTCCGAGAGCGAGAAAAAAAAAAGAAGGTCCCTCGCCCTCGGAGCTGTCAATTCCCTCCCTGCGAGCGCTCGCTGAAACATACGGTCAAAGGCCCTATTCAGCCCGCCCCCCCTCCCATCAAACTCAGCCCTGGACTCGGTAAATAGAGGGCTGAAGCGCCCGGGCAGCCTTGTATTTTGGGCCATTCTGAGAGCCCAGCGGTCGATCCAATCTCGAGCCCCACCGCGTCGAGCCAACGACGGGGCCTAGCGCCTTTGTCGGGTAAAACCACCCCAGCCACCGCCTCTTTAGCGGGCCGCGGCGACGGGGTCCCCTTAGGAAAGCTGGCCCAGCTGCCAAAACAAAACACCAACAACAACATCGCTGTTCCCCCCCCAATCCGTCACGCCGAATCACCGGCATCATGATGCGAGGAAACCGCCCTCGGAGTCCGGACGACGACCGGCGACGGCGGCACGATCCTCGAGACCCCCGCCAGCCGGCCGCGCCGCCGTCAAACTATGGGCCGCCTCAACCATCGATGCCTGGTTACAATCAACATCCACCGCAACAACAACCGCCACCACCACAGCAACACTACAACCAGTACAACCATCACGCACCGCCACCGCAGCAAACGCCGCCGCGGCAACCACCACGACCGCATCCTGAACAGTACTATGATCAGCGTCACGAGCAACGTTACGATCCACGTTACGATCAACGCTACGAGCAGCGCTACGATCCACGCTACGATCCTCGTTATGAGCAACGCCATGAACCGCGGTACGACCAACGCCAGGATCCACGGTATGAGCAGCGACATGATCCAAGGTATGACCAGCGCCAGGAGCCACGGTACGAGCAGCGCCAGGAGCCACGATATGATCAGCGCCATGAGCCGCGGTATGAGCAGCGCCATGAGCCACCGCCATATGACCATCGCCGGGAGCAGCAGCGCACACCGTCGCCGACTTTTTCATCATCCAGCGGCAGCTCCTCGTCCCTGCTGGATATTTCGCGATACAAGGATCCCAAGCAGTACGGCGGTGTTCTCAACACCTTCTTCAAGGCCCCCTCGGAAAACCACAAGCAGCGTCGCCGGGCCAAGAGGAGACGGCGCGTGCTGTACCTCGGCGCAAATTCTTCCTCATCCTCTGTGAATTCTGATCTTGCCTATGGAACGGGATACATCAAACAGGCTAAGAGCCGCAGCAGCAAGAGCCGTAGCGTAAGCCGAAGTTTCAGTCCCAGAACCCAAAGCCGCAGGTCGTCGCATGAGCGTCTCAATCGCCCCGAGATAGCACCCCCTCTTCCTCCAAGACAAAACCAGCGAGAGCGTGATCGTGCCTCGAACAAGCGGGGCAAGAATCCTGATGAAGAGATTGCTGACCTTGGCCGCCGGCTGACCGACCTGGCACGAGGAGAGGACCGTCGCGGTTCCGGCAAGGGCAAGGCGCTCATGCTTGGTGCCGCCGGTGCCGCCGGTATCGCCGGCGCATCCCTCATGGCCTCTGGTTATGGTCGCAGCCAACATGGAGAAAGCTCCCGTCACGGAGCGGCAAGTTCCAAGGGTCGCCGCGATGAGTCTGACGATGAATCTGACTGGGAAGATGCCTCGGACGATGAGGACACCTCCAGCAGCGATGGCTCAGTACTGGCGTATGGCAACGCCGCAGTCGTCTCACAACCAACGAAGCCTCCCAGGGTTTCTTCCAGTGTTGTTGGAGGCGGCGCGGTGCCGCCACCGGCGAGTATGGCCTCTTACCGACACCACACTGATTCCCACTCGGAGTATCGTCGGTTCAGCGACAAAAGCTCTGTTGTCGACCCCAATCTCTTTGGTCCACAGAATTCGCTGCGTGGAATGATCAATACTCCATGCGGTTTTGTGGACGAAGAGCAAGCTTCACATTACCGGCGCTCCTCAGGAAACGGCTCGGCTTATCACCCTCCCGCTTCTGAGTATGGACGCTATGATGCACCTCGCAGCACAGTTTCCACTTCACGCCGTGAATCCCAGCAACAGACTCGACCCGCTCCTGTCCCCATCCAGCAACCTGTCCCCCAGGTACCCGTGTCTTCCAAAGTGTATAATGCTCATTCCCGCGAACAATCAGAAGATAAGAGTAGCCATTGGGCTGGACCGGCCACCGCCGCCATCGCCGGTGCTGCTGTCGGCGCGGCAGTCGTATCCTCGTCTCGTACTGATGAAAGACGGGAGCGACGTGATGAACGCGTGGATGACAAGTGGGACCGGGACAACCGCCGGTACCGTAATGATGAGCGTCGACGTCGGGAGCCGGAGCATGATGCCCGTTCCCAAGCTTCGAAATATGACTCTAATACCCTCAAGTACACTGATGACCGTGATGCCAAAAAGGCCTCAGGATTTGATGATTATGATGATACCCCCCGAAAGAAAGAGGAGAAGCAGAAGCGGAAGCAGAAGCAGGAGGAGAAGCAAGAGAAGAAGACTGATGCTGTAATAATACCCCAGAAGGACCAGGTGTCCTATGACCACCGTGGATACGAAATCAATCCTGAACACCAAAAGGATCTACCCAAAGAGCATCGCGACGACAATGCTCGGGCCGAACAACCAGCGCTTCCCCCATCAACCATGGCAGGCCAAGATTTTGCTGCGGGAACTAGTCGACCAGCTCTGTCGACATCAAAGGTTGACCCGTTCATGTACCAGGTTGCCGATGATGCATTCATGACTCCCAGAACCCGCACACCTCATCGACCTCTTACGCCTACTGTTGTGACCGTGGATCGCGAGCCCAACTTTGACAACGACCCACCCGGAAGGCTGAGTCGCATAGATTCGTTCGAGATTGAGAAGATGGCTGAACAATTCCGGAATGGAACACAGGACGTATCCCAGCCTAAGGACCCTCGATCAAGCTACGCATATGAGGAGCACGAGAAGAAGGCAAAGGACATCTATGATGGAGCAAAATATGCCGCTATTCCAGTTGCAGCGGCGGCCGCGGCGGCGGCCGCAGTTGCTGTTGGGAAGGAGCATTCACAGGAGGACAAGGACAAGGCTCCTGCCGAGTCTGCCTCGCGAGAGAGCAGTGCCAAGCCAAAAGATCCAGTTCAGGAGGAAGCAGACCGATACTACAGGCAATCTGTCATCGCGCGCCGAATTGCTTCTGACGAGATTCGCTCTCGCAGTACCTCACCAGACCGCTCTGTCGTGGATAAGTGGCGAGATGTCGATGATGTAGAAACCTTCACGATCGTCACGCCCCCGGAAATGGAGGAGAAGGAGAAGGAAAAGGAAAAGGAGGCAAAGAAGAGCATTTACGATGGTCCCAATGCGGATGTGAGGATTGATAATGAAATCTTCCCCCACGACGAACATCGTTTCCGAACCTCTCCTACGGACATGCATGCGCCGCCCTTTTCTTCAAGAGATCCATCAGCAGAACGCGAGCGACCGGTCCTGAACCTGGTGCGTCCTACTCCAGTTCCCAGCCGCGCACCCTCCCCAACCCCCGAGTACCGAGAGGCGACGAGGGAAGTGGAAGAGCCATCGGATGTGACAAAAGAGCTACCAAAAGTGGCAGGGGAGCTACCAATGATAGTGGACGTGTCTCCCAGGGAAGTAGAAGAGCCTCCCAAGGCCGTGGAAGAACTCTCAAGGACAGTTGAAGAGTCTCCAAAGGTCGTGGAAGAGCCTCCAACGGTCGTGGAAGAATTCCCAAGGTCAATGGAAGAATTCCCAAGGTCAGTGGAAGAATTCCCAAAGGCAGTGGAAGAATTCCCAAAGGCAGTGGAAGAATTCCCAAAGGCAATGGAAGAATTTCCAAGGGCAGTGGAAGAGTTCCCAAAGTCGGCGGAAGAGTTCCCAAAGTCGGTGAAAGAATTCCCAGGGGCAGTGCAAGAGCCTTCAATGGTGATGGAAGAGCCACCGAAGCCAGTGGAAGAGTTTCGCAGGACTGTTGGGACGGAGGATTTCATGGTTGGACCTAAAGATGAAACCTTTCAGCCAATTCCTCCACCCAAGTCTGTGTCCTGGGGTGCGAATGAGACAAAGAATTTCGACATCGAGACCCCCGACATCAGGAGCGACTCTGAAGGCTATGTTTCTGCAGAACCTCCCACTGCTGACAAACCCCGCCCGCGCCTGAACAAGGACAGCCGATGGGGGGCCATTGCTGCTGCATTGTCTGGCAGTTCCATGGAACCCATCAACGAGCCTGACATTGAGCTTGCACCAATGGATGGGGCTAGCCGAGATATCTCTGCTCACCCTGCTGTGATCTATGCCGATGACTCCAGCCAGGAACCTCCTGTCCCTGGCCCTAAACCTATTAGCCCGAGGATGGAGCAAATGCCGGGAAGCTACGCGGACGACATTGAGTTTGCAGCCACCTTGGCCGCCGGCTTGAAGGATACCGGCTTCGATCCTAACATGGTCATCGAAAATCCTACCTACTCTCGTCGTGATTCCCCTCCGGGGGTTCAAGATGCCAATGGCGATACTTGGTACAAACAGCCGTACGCTGAGACTGTCACCGATTTCCACGATGTCCCCGCGGTGAAAACCTTACCAGACCAAGGATTTGTCCTTGGCGAGGTGGAGACTCCTCAGGAAGAGAAGACCGTCCCGCCGATTTCTGACACAGACAAAGAAGTTGTCCAGAGCATTCAACCTATCGAGAAGCTAGGATCACCCAGCGACGAAATCTTTGCTCGCGGCGACGTTCCGCTTGAACTCAAAGAGGACAAGCCTGAGCAGCGAAAGCGGGAGAAGGTCGTAGTTGTCCAAGATCCTAGTCCAAACCGCTCCGATGAGACCGACAGGCGAGAATTTGGTGAACAAGTTTGGGAGAACACTCCTCGACAGAAAACTAGGACTCGCCGAAGGCGCCGTGATTATGACGACGACGATGACTCTTACATTTCTCCCCAGAGAGAGCGCCACTCTCGAAATCGATCAGCAGATCGATCAAGGGAAGTGAGGTCCGACGATGAATGGGAGTCGTCTCGACGAGACAGGAGGAGGCATACCTCTCGCAAGGAGGATGACGTTTCCCGGGCTATCCCCCCGGCCCTTGCATTAGGCGCCCTTGCTTATGCCGGCCACCGTCTTGCCAAGGAGGCACGCTCGCGATCAAGATCAAGAGAGCGCAGATCTGATGATGAATACGAGGCACGAAGACACTCTAGGAGACACAGAAGGGATAGAGACACTTTTGACGACGACGACGACATTCGATCTCGTGTCTCTGCTCCTGTCAGCTCTCGGGATGGTCACTCCTCGAGTCATAGAAGCCGAAGGGAACGGGATCTATATGATGACGAGGTTAGATCTCGCGGTTCCGGAGCTGGAAGTTCCCGAGACGGACATTCCTCGAGCCACAGAAGTAGGAGGGACAAGAGGAGTGCCGCCGATGAAGAATTTTATGACCATCCTCGGGAGCGTCGGCGGGATGACGACTATGACGAAAGGGACGTGTCGTCTGTGGTCTCGGAGTCTCGTTCCAGCGACAAGCGACGTGAGAGAAGACATCGACGGATGCCCTCAGACTACGATGATGACATCAAATCTATTGTTTCTGCTCCTGGCTCTGGTACATCTCGCAGGAAGAAGGACTTTGATCGTCGGGATCCTGAGAAGAGGTCCTTCAGTGGAGGTCTTTCTAGTGTTTTTAGGTCCAAAGGCAACAGGGATGAGAGAGGGAGTTCTTTTTTAGATAATGCCGACACCGTTGGCGCTGGTGTCGGCCTTGCGGGGGCTGCTGTCATTGCGTCCGGCGTCACCTCCCGCTCAAATGCCACCGACACTCTCACAACCCAGGAACACAAAGGGTTTGACGAATCCCACCGCAACAGAAGCTTTGAAATTTTCGACCCGGAGGTTGCTCCCCGAGCCATCAAACCTGCCATTGATCCGCAGTATGGAGATTTGCTTCCTCTGCCGCCCAGCGAACCTGGCAGCCCTGTAACAGGCCCGGTGACAGAGCCCGAGGAGTTGCCCGCCCTCCCTGGTAGTCGCCCGGATACGCCGCCCCAGGAGCAGGTCAAGCAGCAGCGGTGGAGCCATCACCGCCGACGCAGCACCCAAGATACCCCAATCAAATCACCTAGCCACACTGCAATTCCTATTCAGCTCCGTCTTGGTCAACGCTCCAACCCTGGCTCTCCGATTGCCTACAAATCCTCTCCCACGAACTCTCCTGTGGCGAATGTCACCGACTCCCCCGGTGTAAGGCGATCGTCTCGTCCCATGTCCTGGGATAGCTCACGTGAGTTTAAGCCCCTCTACCTTGTCGAGCATTCTCGCCAAATCGCGCCTGTGGACCAACAAGCGCTTCCTAAACTCCCTCCTATCCCTCCGAGCGAGGCTAGTGAGCCTCCTTCCCGGGCCTCTCCCGAACCTGAGTTTCATGAAGATGCTGATTACTCTGGTCTTGGTATTGAAGGTGCTCCCATTGTGGGACCCGCTTTGCAAATCAACACCATCGTCACCTCAACCATACCGAGGGTTGAAGGTGAAGACTCTCAAGATACAACCCCTCGCGCTGAGACCGGACCTGGGCTCCCCTTCACTTTTCCTATGAAAACCGGCGAGCCTGAAAGTCCTCGTGCCCTGTCTGTCATAGAGGAGGCTTCCAATGATGTTCCGCAAGATCCGTTTGTCAAAGGTTTTGAACCAATGCCCATTGATCACACCACGCCCATTTCTGTCTATAATGTTGAGACGGCAGCTCCGCCTGTGGAGATTAATCAGACAACTCCCACCAAGCAGATCAGTCTCAACAACAAGCTGACTGAACCATTCGACGATCTGACATCGGCAGACGAGCACTTTTCCGACGCTGCGGATGGCCAACCAGGGACTCCAGTGACCGAAGAACTGGCTACTCCACGAAAGGCTCTGAGTGTCGATGGAGAACCCATCAAGGATGTGGCCCGAGATGGGGCCGGCGAAGCTCTACCCAACATCGCCGCCGAGGAACTCATCCATGAACCGATTGTTCAAGAGCTCCGCGAACCCCTTTTGGAGCAAATCAAGGAAGAGCCCCGTGAGCTCCTGACTGAACCTGTTCCAGAGGCTACTCCCCAGCATGTTCAGGAGCCAATCCTAGGTTTAGCTGATCCCTTCACTGACATCACCCACGACGATGTGCGAGAGGCCGTTGTAAGCATCCCCGTGGAAGCCACCGAAGATCCTGTTGAAGAAGTCATTGCGCGCTCTGCAGAGCCCATCCCAGAGGAGACTCACCACCTTGTGACCGAGGTTATTCCTGATGTTATCACTGAGGAGGTTTCGATCCCAACCCCTGAGGACGTTCCTGAGCCCAGGGATGTTGCGAAAGATGAGACTCACCACATCATGACGGAATCTATTCCCGATGTTACTCGGGAGGTTCCCCAAGTGCCACCCATTGAGAAGATTGCCGAGTCCGCGGATCCTCTCAACGATGAGACCCCCCAGCCGTTGACAGAGGTTTCATCTGATGTTGCAGTTGATGTTCCTTCGGATCCACATGTTGAGGAGCCTGCTAGACCTTCTACTGAGACGAAACCTATCTCACGCGGTCTCTTTGCAGGCGCAAAACCAAGCCCAATTGCGGGTGCGGGTCTCACTTCTTGGTTCAGGTCTCTAATTGAAAAGAAGCATGATGATGGAGAAGAAACAAATGCCACCCCCGATGCTACCGACGATACCCAAACCAACGCTGCTGACGCCTCTACACACACAGAAAAGCCCTTATTCAATGAGCAGGGCTCCGGTGAAACTGTAGCTGAAGCTGTCGTGGAGTCTGTTGCCGAGAAACACTCGGAAGGCCTTCCTACGGAAGACCAGACGAGGGAGATCACCTCCGAACCTATTGCAGAATCTGTGCCTGAGGTATTCGCTGAATCAACAGTAGCACCAATCTCGGGTGTCATGAGCGAACCTTCTGCGCCACTTGAGGTTGCTCCCGAAGCGACCGAGAATGAATTTACGCCGGAGGACTGGAGCAACCTCAACGCAAAGGAGAGAAAGCAGATTAGGAAAGACCTCAAGAAGAAGGGTCTGGAACTTGTGATCAAGCCCCGTGCCTCACCCGCAGAAACTGCTAAGGAATCCGAGACAACGATGGAGTCTGTCCAGCGAGCTATCGACCCCCCTTCCGAGACGGTTCCTGAGTCTTTGAATGAACCTGTTCTCGAGGCCAATGTCGATACCACTGAACCAACAGTCGACCCAATTGAGGAAACCTCCAGGGATGTTGGGTTCATTGAGTCCGCTGAACCGGTGATTGAGCCTGTTTTAGCGCCGTCCGAATTTGAATCTGCCCCGGTCAAAGAGGCAGCCCGAGAAATCGAGATGGTTGAGCCGGCTGTTGAATTGAGTGAAGACCTCAAGAACTCCGATGTTGTTCAGGAGGAGCATGCCGCTCCAGAGCCTCAGGTCGTTGAATTCATAGAAGCTAGCGAACCTGTTCCCAGCGTAGCTGGGGACTATGTTTCCCAGCCACCAGTCGCCCAGGAGGTGACCGAGCCTGTCTCCTTGGCAGCGGAGTCCACCGGTATTCTCTCTGCACCTGAGCCTGCTCAGATGGGCGATGTCCCAATGGCAGCTGAGATTCACGAGACTGCCGAGCTTGTTCAACCAGTCGCCGAACCGGCTGAAATTGCCGCTGAACAGGAACCTGCTGCTGTTGTAGTCGAAGAGTCCCCAAAGGAGACAGATATCATCGAGCCCGTTGAAACGGTAGCTGAAGCTGCTGTCGATGTTGCTCTCGAGACAACAGCTGAGGCCACTCCAAAGGCCGAGAACGAATTCACACAAGAGGAGTGGGAGGGGCTTGCCTCCAAGGATAGGAAAAAGATTAGAAGGGATCTCAAGAAGAAGGACCTGGAGCTTGTCATCGTGGGAGCCCCTGTGGATGAGACATTCAAGGAGCCTGAGACACCCATTGACCAGGTAGCGGCAGCAGAATCTATGGGATCCGTGGTTGAACCTCTAGCGCCCGTTCTAGAATCGACTTCAGAGCCTAGCAACGACGTGTCCAAGGAGCTCGAGGTAGTCCCTGAGGTAGTTCCTGAGGTGATCCCTGAGGTGATCCCTGAGGTGATCCCTGAAGTGATCCCTGAGGTGGTCCCTGAGGTGATCCCTGAGCCTTCTGAGGATATTCAGCCTGCTCAACCTGTGTCAGAGTTTGTGGAGGTTCCTGTTGAATCTGCATTTGTTGAAATCGATGAATCTCCCAAGGAGGTTGAACCAACTGAAGCCATCGAGTCTGTTCTTGAGCCCATCCAGGAGGTTGCCGAGGAATCAGAGCTATATAACGAGGCGGTGCCACCTGCTGAGCTTGTAACAGAGCCCAGTGAGTCCGCCGTTGAGCCGACAGTCGATGTTGCTCCGAAGGCCGAGAATGAATTTCTACCAGACGAATGGGAGAGCCTCACACCAAAGGATAGGAAGAAGATTAGAAAGGACTTGAGGAAGAAGGACCTGGAGGTCGTCATTCTGCCACCAGTGGCTGACGTGCCCATCGAGGCACCCGACGCAATTGTGGAAACTACTGAGCCTGTCTCGGAGTTCACTGACGCTGTTGATGGGCCTGCCCGAGAGTTTACTGCTCAGCCTATTTTCGAAAACCCTCTCCAAATAGCTCCTGATGCAAATATTGGGAACGGCGAGTCTATTGAACCTGCTTCTGAACTCGCGGTTGAGGCCAATGAGCCCCTGACCGAGCCACTCTCCGATTTTGCTTCTCCGCCAGTCCTTCTTGAAACCATTCCTGAGGATGTTGAACCATTACCAGAACGTGACATTGGGCCTGCCGATGCAATCGTGGAGCCCACTTCTGAACCTATAGCAGAATCCGCCCCCGAGCCCGTTCCTCAGGCCGCTGCTAAGGCTGAGAACGAATTCACAAAAGAAGAGTGGGATGCCTTAAATTCAAAGGAGAAGAAGAGGATCAGGAAGGAGCTCAAGAAAAAGGACCTTGAAGTGACCATCGTGTCTCCTCCACCAGCCGATGAACTTTCCAATGAGCCTAAAGTTGCCAATGGTGATGAAGTTGCTCAAACCGAGGAAGTCCCTGCCAACGAAGCATCTGCCGAGCTGGAGAAAGGCGAGGAACAAATCAGCTCAACTCTGGAAGAGAACTCCTCTGAGCCCATCGACCCCGGCAATGTTGAAGTCAATAACGATGAGACAATCCAAGACGCTCAAGAGTCAACGCAGGATGCCTTCGCACCCGTAGAACCGGCTGAGGCTGTTGCCCTGACTGAACAACCGTCAGGCGGCCCCGGCGACGATGAATTTTCAGCTTGGGATATGGATACGGCCACTGTCGAAAATCTTGAAGGTCTTCAGCAGACTGAGAACAAGCCCGATACTACTCTGGACATCGATAACGGTCCGGCAGAAGGCGAGCCGACGGCCCCTCTTTTGTCGCACATTTCCGAGCCGCTCTTCTCCCAAGGGGACTTTCCATTGGAAGAGTCCCAGGCACTCTCCACCCAGCTTGAGGAGTCCATTTCTGTCCCAATGCAAATTGGCGATGGCGTTCCTGCCAGCGGAGAGGGAGATGTGAAAATCGAAGACGTTTCTGCTCATCCTTCAGACGACCCCGCTGCGGAGTCTTCAATTGACAATCTCGTTCAGCAAGATGACATGCGTGATGCCGAGGACGGCGAAGGCGACTCAAAGAACCAAGACAAATCTGCTGCTTTTGACGAGCAGGAAATCGCCCACGATTCGATGATTGAGAATCCTGACCAAGCCGTTCTGCAAGACCCGCTTGTTCAAGAACCCAACCAGTTGGATGAAGCTACCTCCGCTACCAATGAGCTCCTGCCATCCCAAGATGAACAGGCACCTGGAGGAGAAGATACTGAGACACTCGCCACTGGTGACCACCAAGCTGAGCCGGAAAGTCCTAAGAAGTCAAAGAAGAACAAGAAGAAAAAGAAGAAGAACTCCATCTCACTGGATGATGGCGAGCACGCTTCCCAAGAACTCTTTGATGGAACCAAGGATCCTGCCACAGATGACCCCTCCCCCGATAGTGTAGAGCAGCTTGAGAAGGGCAGCGGTGAGGCCATGGAGGCCCCGCCCCCTTCTGAAGAGCTTGTTGCCCCCCCGTTGGAATCAGAGGAAACCCCCGAACCCGCCCCCGAACCCACCCCCGAGCTTGCCCCCGAACCTGTCCCCGAACCTGCCCCAGAAACCGAAGACCAGACAAAGCCGGCTGATGTCCCAACCCCCTTAGAAACCCCGCCCGTCCAGGATGTAGCAGATGCTCCAGCTGCCGATATGCTCAATGCTTCGGCTCCCGAAGAGTCGCAAGTTGTGGCCACTGAGACTCCCGAGCCCCTTTCTCCTAAAAAGTCCAAGAAGGACAAAAAGAAGAAGAAAAAGAAGGGTGCGCTCGAGGAGACCACAGAGCCTGAGCTTGGCGCGGCTGTTGCCTCTGAAGAGGCCAGTGCTGGACCATCAAACGATGCTATCCCGACAGAGCCCGAGCAACAAACAACAACAGAGCCTGCATCTGAGGCCGAAGCCGCACTGCCGGTCGACGAAACTTCCTTGGCCGCATCTCATGAGAATGGAGAGCCGCCTATATCCAGCCAGGAGCCTGAAGCAAATCCTGAAGACGAGCGGGGTGGGTCCAGTCCAATTCCCAAGGACGCAAAGAACAAGAACGCTAAAGACATCGATTTTCAAAACCTGCAGGACTCAAAGATTCCCTCCCTGGAACCGGAACCGGAGCTGGAAAAGGAGGACGCCGCAAGAAGAAGCGATGAAGCTGGGGACCTGGGATCATCTGATTGGGACAAGGACGTGAAGGGGAAGGGACCTGCTGTTGACATTGGGGCACCTGTCAAATCTGATGCAAAGCCGGAACCAGAACGGGAATCAGAAAAGCAGGAAGATGTCGATGAATATGCTGGCCTGTCCAAGAAGCAAAAGAAGAAGTTAATGAAAGCAAAAGCTTTGGCTGCTGCTGCTGCTGCGTCGGAGTCTGTCGAGTCGGGGACACTCAGAGAACCAGAGGCCGCCTCTGAAGTGCCAATGGAACCTGTGGAAGAACCCGGCATCGAACCTGACCTGAAGCCCCAGTCCGAGTTGGATCGTTCGGTTGAGCAAGCTGCTCACCCGGACGACGATTCTCAACCAAAGCCTGAAAACGAGTCAAGCCCCGTGGCTGAATCCGAAATTGTACCTATAGTCGAGCCCGAGACTGAAGTTGAATCAAAGTCTGAACATGAGACTCAACCATCGGCCCAAACCGAGGCCCAAACCGAGACCCAACCCTCCGAGGTCGAGGAACCTGTTGCTGAAAGCACAGGGGAAACTGACCCTAAGCCTGAGCGTGAGGCTGAGCTCTTGGAGCGGATCCCGTCCAATGTCCCTGAGCCAGAACTCAATGCCGCAGAAAATCTCAATGACGAGGAGAAGCTCGCTGAATCTACGGCCGATGATGCTACATCAAAGCCAAGATCTCAGGCTCTGCCTCTGGGGAACCCCGCTGACATCACTGAACCTGCCGCAGAGGCACTTGTAGAATCGACAGCAGACGTGGAAATTTCTAACGAGACCAGTTCTCCAGCTCTAGTTGACAGTATCGATTCTATGGTTGGACGCACGCTAGATGATGCTAAAGTTCCATCTGAGGCTACTGGACTAGTGCCCGAGTCCGTCCAGCGCGTGGCTGAGCCGACTCGCTATGAGGACGAACCTGTGCCAACGTTCCGAGCATCGCCTTTCTTGGAGTCCGGGGCTGGTTACCAAAATGCCCATGTCAATCAAGCCGACGAGATGGTGGATTTTCCCACTACTGGCAATTTCGGAACTGGCAACCTGGTTATGGAAGAAGGCCGACCTCGTGAGACTGATGCTTCAATGGGAGACCCAGATATGCCATCTACTAACCCTGAGCCGACTCGCGAGCTAACTGAAGCTGATTTTTCCTTTGCTTTTAACCCGGAGAGTGAGGTCAAGCAACCAACATCTGAGCATTGTCCTGATGCCGTTCTTGAACTCGCTGAGCCCATTCCCGAATCTCATGTAGAGCTCCAGGTTCAGTCCCAGATGGAGCCTGAGATTCAAACGGATGTTACGGAAAAGAATGAGGGAAAGGATACCGAGGCTTCAGTTGAATCTACGATTTACTCGGAGCCGGCTGTAGAACTTCCCCAATCCTTTGAAGGAGTGAAATGGGTTGAGCCCGTTGAGCAATCGACCGAAAGCCCGGAAGTGCCAGAATTCGGAGTACCTGCTTCGTTTACTGAGTCTACGGAAAGGCTAAATCCTATTCGTGAACTATCTGAGATTCCCGAGACGCTTGAACAAACGCCTAGAGAACGAGAGACTACAAGGGAAGCCGAAACTGCCTTGGAGCCAGCTGCAGAAACAGCAACAGACATGGCATGGGTGTTTCCACCTGAGCCAAGCTTTCCTTCTGAACCAACGGATCAGTTTGAGGTTGAGAGCGCGGCTGGACTGGCTGAGCGCACAAACGTCGCCGAAGGCTCCCAGGGCGTATCTCAGCCTGCCAAAGACCTGGAACCCGCTTCTGATCCAAAAGCGAGATTGGAGGAACCGAGAGCCGTTTTCGAGCCAACAACCGCACCAGAGCTTGAAAAGCCGACCGAAGACGACTTGTCAGGCGCAGGTGTGAGCAAGAAATCCAAAAAGAAAAAGAAGAAGGAAAAAAAACTCGCAGCTCAAGCAAGGGAATCTGGAGAGCAGCCCACTAGTTCCGACAATGCTCCAGCATCCATGCAACCTCTTTCCGAAGAAGCGGTCAACCCGTTCGGGTCCGAAGCCGGAGACGTCGGATTGGCGGTGGACCGCTCTTTGAGCCCACACCGGCTCGAACTAGAGCACACTATGCCTAAGGGTTTGAGTGACCTGCAAACCATGGACCCACTAAACAAAGCACTGGATCCAAGCGCTGTGCAAGAAGTCAGTGAGACATGTCTTGGCGATGCAACGGGCGAGGATGTCATCATGGCCGCACCTGTGCCACTGACGGACCAATCGCCTGCCGCCATTTCTGAGACCGAGAAGGCCGAGTCCACTTCTGAGCAGCGTCAATTGCTTGGTATCTCTGAGGAGCCCATGGGAGAGGCTATAGCCAATGACGCTGTCACGAAAGATCTTCCTGCCTTGGATGGAGTGACGCTTGATAACCAAACCCGTCTTGGAGAAGAACCTGCTACCACCCCGGCTGCAGATGAGTCGGCGCTGGGCCCCGACGCTGAGAAGTCGACGCCAATGTCTAAAAGGGAGAAGAAAAAGGCAAAGAAGCTTGCTCGTGCCATGGCACTTGCTGAGTCCTCAGCTGCTTTAGATGTCTCACCTGATGCGTGGATGGAGCAACAACCGGAGCAGGCTACGGGGGACCCTGTGCAATCCCGAGACATTGTTTCTTTTGAAGGGGCAAGGGATGGATTTTCACCTGCACCTATGGTCGAGGCGCCACATGATTCCAATCCCTTTGTACACGTTGGATCTCAATTTCCACAACATCGTGAGATGGCAGAAGCTGTTGATTTAAGCTCAGTTGCTGGCGACGAAGACCAGTGGGCTCTGCCTGCCAAGAAGAAGGGAAAAAGCCAAATTATGCCTGGCTCACTCGATGTTGAACCAAACCCATTCGCTTCCGGGCTGCCAACTTTTGATGCACCTCAATTGAATGAATCATACTGGCCAGTAGAAAGTGAAGATGCGGATTGGGCTTTGCCTGTCAAGAGGAAAGAAAAAAAAAACTCGCGAACCATTGAGCCAGGGCACTTGGAAAACCCATGGGGGTTGACAGAGGCTGAGCCACGTTCTACACATGTTGATATTCCTGCAAAGGCAAGTGTGGAGACAACCGGCGTTGCTCCAGAAGGTCGGAGCCAAACGCCCGTGATCATTGAGCCAAGCCGGGAATTAGAAGCTACGGAAGAAAAGACCAAAGAGCCATCAACTTCTAAATCCAGACATAAGAAAAGGAGGCAGGCATCCATTGACAATAGGCAATCTCAGGAATCAACCTACAGCTTAGGCGCCTATGACGCACTGCCTTCTGGCCTTCGAACACCGCCCCGTGTACGAAGAGGAAGTCATGGCCCCGTACCTGTCACGCCCGAGGCGGACAGGTTGAAAACACCGCCTAAGTTTAGGGAAGAGTCCGCGACTGCCAGCGAAGTGGCTACAGCAATGGCTGCAGGAGCGGGAGGCATGGCGGCTCTTGTTGATAGACTTGGAAGCAAGAAGAAGGACAAGGCAAAGAGGAGACTCGGAGAGGCGGCAGAGATAGAAAGGGGCCTGTCTTTGGATGATGATTTCTGGGGAGGAGGCATCGAAGACGGAAAGCGGAAGAAGGAAATCGGACTTCAACTAGATGATGGTTTCTGGGGAGAAGGCACGGACGACGGACAACGAAGCACGGATACTGGGATTCAATTGGGCGATGATTTCTGGGGCGACAACGAATCCCTCAAAGCTATCCCACTGGATTTCACTGACAAGACCCGGGACAGGAAGGAGAAGCTCAAGTCTGCTACTCGGAACAGGGAGCATGCCGCATCGCATGATGTGACAGAGCTCCCTCGGGACTCGAGCAGCTCAAAGGGAAAAAAGAAGGATAAGAAGCCCAGGGTGATCAGCGAAAACCTCACTCGACGAGACAGCGACGATATGGAGGAGAGTCCTGTGTTGGGACGAAATGCAGACTTGCCTCGCGCAACACCCCAGGGTCTTCTTCGTCGAGCAACCGATGTTGAGGAGCCCGCGGGTGGACTCTTGAAGGAAGACAACCGAGCACCACCCTCGTTTGTCGAATTGGGCTCTGAGCTGAGCGAATTCAGACGGTCGCCGGCATGTAGTCTGCCACCAGTGCGGGAAATGCCAGAGGCGGAGCCGGAGCCAGTCAAGAAGTCATCCCAGTGGGAAGAGGCAAACCGGGACAGCGGGTTCGCTGAGGATTCGCCAAACGTTCAGCGCCAGAGCCGACGGCTGAGCGAGGAGCAGAGAGACAGCGGGGTGCACACTGGAGACTGGGTTGATGGCGAGCGAGAACGGGCCACCACCACAGCTGCCAAAGGTACCACCACTGCCACACAGACGCCAGACCCCGAGCGACGGCTGCGCCGATCGCCGCGGGGCACGCCAGCCCTACGAGAGACGCCAAATCTACGAGATACGCCAGTTCTGCGAGAGCCACCGGCTGCTGTGGCTACACCAGAGCCGGAAAAGAAGAAAAAGGCATACGGGGCCCTGGCGGCGGCAGCAGCAGCAAGCACGGCGGCAGGAATGGGCATGGCGGCGTTGCGGTCTGCAGCATCCACGCCATCTCGAAGCGTGTCGGACAACCCGGCGATATCTCGCCAATCATCGCCGGTCCCCGGTGCCGTCCCTCGCCGATCCCTGTCCAACACCAGCCTCTCGCGGCGGCGCACCCCCGAGCCGCTAAACTTTCGGCCTCAGAGTCCAGGCATCAACTGGGCATCGGGCACATCCACTCCACCGCTTCGTCGAGCCGACAGACGAATGAGTAGTGACTTGCGGGCGCTGCGTCAACAAAACACCACTACAACCACCACCACACCCATTGCAAATGAAGGTCGTGTCCGCACCAAGGACATGGCCGACGTTTATGTAGGTTCAGCCCACGCTCAACTCTGTTTTCGCCTCACTAACTCTGTTTCCCAGGATGGCTACGGCGAGGGCCGCATTGGCTCCCCGCGTTCGCCTACACGGCCCCACAGCATGCGCCGGCGACAGAGCATGCAAGTGCTCGAGCTCGAGAATAGAGTCGAACAGCTGCTCGCCGAGAATCGTGCTTTGACCGATGCCCGCGCGAACGCCGAGTCGGGCATCACCCAGCGTGCCGCCACCACCCTGGCCGACCGCGACGCGGAGATTGACGCCCTCAAGCAGTCGCTCAAGTTCCTACAGAATGAAGTCACCCGCCTTACCGAGGTCAACGATGGCCTGGCGAGCGCCAATGCCGAGCTCGCCAACAAGGATACTGCCCGCTTCACCGATCTCGAGACACGCCATGCCACTGCCTCCCGCGAACTGGACGCTGCCAAGGGCCAGTTCGACCAGACGCTCGAAGAGAAGGATGCCGAGATCGCCAAGCTGCGAGCACAGCTCGAGGCTGCCAAGGAAAAGATTCGTGACATGCAGCGCCAGATCCTCGAATCCAAGGCCCGCGACAGCCATTTCCTCAACATCCGCGACGAGGACCACTTTGATCATCGTTGCCAGCAGCTGTGCTCCCACGTCCAGCAGTGGGTTCTGCGCTTCTCCAAATTCTCCGACATGCGCGCCTGCCGCCTGACGAGTGAAATTAATGACGAAAAGACAATCGACCGCCTCGACAATGCCGTTCTTGACGGCTCCGATGTCGATACCTACCTCAGAGACCGCGTCAAACGACGCGACATTTTCATGTCCATGACCATGAACATGATTTGGGAATTTGTTTTTACCCGCTACCTGTTCGGCATGGACCGAGAGCAGAGACAGAAACTCAAGTCTCTTGAGAAGTTGCTGACTGAGGTCGGCCCACCCGACGCGGTACGCCAATGGCGTGCTGTAACGCTGACGCTCCTATCGAAGCGAGACGGCTTCAAGCGTCAACGCGATCTGGATACCGAGGCCGTTGTTCAGGCCATCTTCCAGACGCTGTGCAAGATCCTCCCACCTCCGTCAAACCTGGAGGATCAAATCCAATCTCAGCTGCGGCGCGTCATGAGAGAGGCTGTTGGCCTCTCAATTGAAATGCGCACGCAGAAGGCTGAGTACATGATGCTGCCACCTCTGCAGCCCGAGTATGATGCAGACGGCGAGCTTGCTGCGACGGTTCAGTTCAACGCTTCCATGATGAATGAACGCAGCGGCTCCGCCAGCATGACGAATGAAGAGCTTGAGGCTCAACACGCCGTGGTCCGGGTCGTTCTCTTCCCTCTCGTCGTCAAGAAGGGAGACGACGACGGACACGGCGACGAGGAGATTGTTGTGTGTCCCGCCCAGGTGCTTATCGCTAGCCCAAAGTCTTTTTTTGGCGGATCGAGCTCCGTTGGAGCTCGTAGTCACGTTAGCCTGGTGGGCGATATGACCCAACCTGAGGCGGAATACCTGGAAGGTGGAATTTAGGGGTGAAAATTACGACTGAAATGAGCCATGCTGGGATATTGGCGAGTTTTTGGTTATCTATGATGACGGGCAACAGCGACGCCTATTTTCCTTTGTTGGATATGTTTTGGGTTACCGGAGAGGAAGGGAACAAAAGGTTCATGATATCCCGATTGATGTAATTTCTTTTTTGTCTCATTTGTTTCTTCTTCTCTTGCCTTTCCTCTCCTTTTCACGCACCGCTTTCCTTTTTCCGTGTTCGCTTCGGTTTTTGTATTTCCGTTTTTGTTTTTTATACTGTACGACCTCATTGTTTGGAGTTTACGTGGCTTGGTCTGTAGATCGGTTGTAATGACTCGCAACAATCTGTTGTCTGAATTTGGCTTCGCTATGTGGCCTAGATGGCTGCTTGTCGTGTTCAAGCGATGAGGAAAAAAATGAATTTTTAATTGTCTTCAGCAATGTCTTGGCCTGTCTGTTTGTTGTTTTAGTCGAAATTTTAAATGATACCCGTTTTCTCTTCATTTGACCATGTCCATGTTGTTCTTGTGATGTCAGTCCGAACTTGATCACAATTAGTGGAAGTGTGGTTGGTCATGTGTATTCACGCAAGGTATATATGCGTACGCCTTTGAACATATTGGTTTGTACATCCAAGGTTGGTCTATCTAGTGGCATATTTAACATGCCGACGACCCGACAGCATCTTTTCTGACGTTATAGGCTCTCTCTTTCCAGTTGGTTTCCGGGACCATTGTTTCCCACCCATCTCTTTTATCCATTGGGCCTGTGCCCATCTCTGCAGCTATCTGGGCGGCATACCTCTCCCTCTGCATTATCTGCCATGGAATCCAGCCCTTGTTCCAGCTTCCCCGAACCGTTTGGTCGTCCCACGTATCAGACCCAGTAGAACCATGTTTTCCCTGCTTCCAGTGTCCATCATGGCGCGAGGCGCGGAGCTTAGCGTGCTTGGAGAGAATTTTTGTACCAAAGGCCTCCACGCTGTGTGTATTTAGCCCTGATGCACTTTCGGGCTTTTGGGTGACTTGGGTGCTTTGGTTGAGCTCTTTTTGAACCTGCTTCACCTCGACTCTCTGCTGTCTGAATGTTTGATTGCGAATCGTCCATTGCCACCCGTGTAATTGTACGAGTACTTGCCGGGCTTCTTCGTCCTTCATGTTGCGGGAAATAAGTTTCGACATCCATTCAAGTTCGCTTCGAGTCCACATTTGCTTGTACTCTGAATCCCTGAATATCAACTCAATGAGACAAACGAGCATTTCGGGTGTCGGAGAGTTGTTCACAATCTGACAAGTAGCAATACATTGCGTGATACGCCGTCGGGTTTGGCGATCATTCAGGTGACTCGCTTCGAGAAACCACTTCCCCATCAGCTCAAGCAGCTCCGTCGCGGTGTTGATACCATGCGGCGCCGTACCAGGACGAGCCTCATTAGGTAGACCTTTGTGCATTGCCAAAACACGCCAGATGATGGAGTCACCTATGCTGGGGTCTTTGATCATCTTCTCCATATATGGCGCCCATGCTGTCCAATCCCACTGACTGGTCACGTATTTGGGCCCCAACCAAAGGTTGGCTATTCTCCAGAGATTGAGGGCTTGGCGATAATCTCCGGTTGCGATGGCGATATCGCGCAGTATCATTGAGTCTCGATTACTGTTCCAGCCCATACGTTCGATGAGGTGTTCTGCCATCGCTCTGAACTGCCCTGTTTTCTCAGTGGCTTGGTATAAATGTTGGAACAGGACTGCGCGCTTCTGCGGTCGAGCGGCGCAGATGTGTGATACTAGTTGAGACCAGTTCATACCAGTGACTTGCAGATGAAGCAAGGCAGGTATGGAGTTTGCCGGAAGGCAATTGGATGACCATATGCGACCTATAGTGAAAAGAAAAGAATCCTCGCTATTCCATGCACCTGGGTACGCTTTAAGACACTGCGTAGTTTGTATGCGGGAGTCGAAGGACATCAGGAGTGCTGTTTGCCGCCGAAGGTTGTTGAGATGCTCGCCTGTATGCTGCTGAGTTAAGGAATCCATCACACGCTCCCACAGCAATGCAGGCCTTGCGCTCCCTAGCCCTTTAACGGCAGCAATGACAATTGTGTTGTATTTGACCGCATGCTTGTGACTAGCTGGCAATGTTGCGAGGAATCCTATGCCGCGGGCCAAAGTATCTGTGACAAGAGATTGGCGGAGCCACCCTTTACCAGTTTTTTGGGCCGCCTTGGCGAGCCGGGAAAAATAAAGGTAGGTTGCAATTTGATTTTTGTCCATCCTCTTCAACAAGGCAGTACTTGACACCCAGAATGAGGCTGGACATGTGCGGATTTGGTTCGAGTCTAGGAGCGCGCGGAGAATCAGGTTTCCAATCCTAGCCTCTGCAGTTGCCAAAAGTTCACCGCTTAAACGAGCTTTGTTTGCAGTCGTAAAAGGTTGGAGAGCGGCTTGCAAATTCGGACCGGATACTATTTGTTGAGGGATTGCGAATTTGAGATATTCGGCAAAAGGTTTGCAGGCTATCCACAGGGACCTCTCATTGCTTCGTGAGGGGTCAAGAGTCTCAAGACGCTCATTGAGTTGTGTCAATTCTTTGTCGTAGTTCGTTATGCTGTCATGTCGGCCAAGATCAATCGCTGCAGTATGCGCCATCTGAGTATCGGCGAGGCCGGCCCTATCCATTTCCAAGCTAATTGATTCCACGTTGATCCTTTCTTTGGAGCGCACACCAAGTCCCTCACTACCGTATTTGTCGGCTTGAACTGTCATGGTTGATTTTACAGCAGCTTCCGGAATAGACGGGCGTGCTTCGGTGTGCTGAGAGACAGCTTCAGCGCCAAAGTTCTCCAACCACTCAATTGACCTGTTCAGCAGACGACCCAGGCTCAGTTTGTTTCTGTTTCGCATTCGATCTTCGGGGGTATTCGGGGGTTCCCATTTCCATTCGTCGAGGCGGAGAGGAAATTCCATGAACCAGGGAGGGGGCGTGGAACGGGACTCGGGCATGATAGCAGTCATATGACGCTTGCCTAGACGGCGACGGCTTTCCATGGGGCCATGGTATGAGCTGATGGAATGGCAGGGCTGTGCAGAAAGACGGCTGTAGCGCTCAATGGCTTCTCTCAGCATGATGTCGGTGATCCAGATGCCGTCTTGTGGTTGCACCGGGTTGAGACCAACCCGGTTGCGTACGGCTGCGCATCTCGGAGGCATTGGGTTGACTCAGACGGTAAAATATGTCGAGGGGAATGACGGCCCATTATGCGACAGGTTTGTGCATCCGGATGGAGGCGAGGGTGCCGCCGTCGGCGGTGGTGATGCTGCTTCGAGCGATTTCGAGGCAGATACATACCCTTGGCTGGCGATATTGCGTCTGGAGCTTTGGATTTTGGTGGTGAATGGCTGGAGACGACTTTGGGGCTGCAGCCAATCAGAGCCGTGCCAATCGACGACGGCAATGTCAGCCGTGTTGATGGGATGTGGCTGTGGTGGCTGAATGGAAGTCATAAACAAGCTGAATCGCAAGCGGCGGCAAAAGGTAAACCCGCGCCGCTGTTTTCTTCGGGAACGTCTCAAGCTGAACCCGAAACCGACATCTCCAGCTTGGCGCCAAGCCACAGTCTCGCAGCTGGAATGTTGACCCATCGGCGACCTGCTATCCCTGAGTGGTGGGGCTATATTAATTACCCGTCCAAATGGCTTTATGGCCCATGCGGGCGCCGACGACAACTCCATCCACCTCAGTCCATCAGCCAACCACGGCCTTTCTTTCGTCTCCCGGCGGCCCTCGCTACCCTTGCCACTCTGCAGCGCCCCTTACCTTGCGCATTACCTTATTATACGGCGCTCACCGTCCACCCCGTCGCTGCGCGGACAAGGTGTAAGGAGACTTCGACTCGGGGCGGACGGATCGCCCGCATGGTGCGAAAAGACACGGCCACGAATCACAGTCACGGCTCCCTCGGGCGGCGCTCTCAAATAAACGTCCGGTAACCCGCTCCCACGCGGCGCATCACCGAACCGATCCTCACTCTCTCCCGCTTTGAGCAACCGTCAACCCTTGTTAGTCTACCCAGCTCGGGTACTTGAGCGCATCGACGTGGAGCTTTCCAAATAGGAGCAACAACAACAACAACAAGTCCCGCCTGTCCTCGTGCTTCTCGTGGGAATATTCGATTGAATTGCCAACGACCGACCTGGCTCGACTTCTTACTTATTAATCGCTTCAACTATACTGCCCTGTCCGACATCGCTATCCCCGACCGCGCGTGACGCCGCGCCTCCTCTCCTTCTCCTCGCTTGCCACTGGCCACTCTATGGCTTCGCGTGCTCCTTATATTCTCCCCGTCGACGTCACAGCCTAGTTAAATGGAGCCCGTTGTCTACGACGAGACGCCTTTAGCCGACTATCTCAGAGGTAAGCGCGTTGTCCCCTCTCGCCTCTTGGTTCTACATGCGAGTAGGAACCCCTTACTGATCTTGATGTGAAGATGGGGGCGATACGTCGCAATCAGACTGGGCGCCAGGTGCCACCACTCCTGACCCAGGTTCATCGACTGGGCGATCCAGCCCTTCACCACCCCCCAGTCCGTCTCCGTTCGCACCGACTGGTCGACCTTTAGTGAAGGCCCGATTTCGCCAGAAAGCGCCCAGCGAACTGCAACTAGATGCCCCGAAACCTGTCTCTTTGCGATCCATCCGGAAACACTGTTCAGTATGTTCCCAGAATACACGTTGCTGTTGCGCCATCTAACCACGTTGCCCTCCAGGCCGCCGTAGCAGCCAGCATCGACCGTGCCGACAATGCCAAGTTTCTCGAGCAATTTCGTTATACAATCATTGCTTCCCAGCTCTTAAGTGGTCATTCCGGACTAGGACAGTACCAACCGCATGCCAGCGGTCCAGGGGCACCGAGCAGCCACAATGCCGATTCCCTTCTGTCGACCGAAGGCATTATCGCATCGGTGCTTAGTGCATTGGCGGTGGCAGTTGTGTTGAGTTGGGTAATAGAGAGCGGTGTCACCCGCAAGCGGCTCGTGTTCCTGGTCATCATCTGCGCTGCTGGTACTTTACTCGGCCAAGTGTACATGAGGCGGCAATGGTTACGCTATCGACGATCACAGTCTCTCTCCGAAATTACGACCCTTATACAGACGTCCCATAACTTTGATAGTGCCTCGGGGGCTGCCTTGTCTCTCATTCAGGAGGTGGAGTTGGTATCTCGTGGCTACCGGATGTGAGTTCGTTGTCAGCGCATTTCGTGAAATTCAATGCTAATAATATTATAGAAGCGCACCACTGCCTCCAATCAGTCGCATTGAAGATCGTGCACAGACGCGAAAGTGCGTGCGATTGCGCAAGGCTCTCCGGAACGCGTTTTCTGAGATTTTGCAGGTGTATGATCGAGTTTGCAATGTTGTAAATGGGTTTGCTGAGCAGACGGACCTGGAGAAGTACTACGACATCTACGATGTTAGCGATTTCGATGTCTCAGATGCTCACCGTGGGTTTGACAAAGAAGAGTTTGAGGATACCGAGTCGCTGAGAACTCTTAAAATCCTTGCTGCTAGATTCTACACCCTTCGCAAGATGATTCTTTGCGCTCTGCTTGCGCTAGACGCCAGCGGGGATACCAGTGACCTTGCGCGATGGACCATGGCTGTTGAGAATCTTCGAAGTCTAAACAGCTCGACAAGCGCCATTTACGAGAGGTTACAGGATATTCTTAGGGAACAAGAATGTAAGTCTTTACCGCCTTTATCTTATCACTAAAAATGCTAACGATGTTCGAAGCTTTCCCCATACCTCCAACTCCAATGATCGCCTTGACACCTGGAAGGGAGCGTTGGCGCACCCAGCTCCGAAAGCTCAACTCTCTCTCAACGGGAATCAGAGGGCTTCAAGCCAAGCTCCAGCTGCTCCGTGAAGAATCAGATAGGGCACTGGATGATTCAAATGATATTTCGGAACTTGGGCCAAATCTCATGGCCCAGTTTGAATCCATTGGGGTTGACTTGAAAGAGCTCATGTCAGCTTGGGAGGAAGGCCGGGCTGCTCTGGCACTTGGAATCGATAGGAACGAAAAGAGGCTTTCATCAATGAGCACTCTTCTCTCCCCAACCAGTTGCTTCAGTGGCCTTACCATAGCTGAGGGCAGCGGGAATGCCGTCGACGCGCTAAAAGCATTGACGGGGGAGTCACCGCCTAATTCCGACAATGGCTCGGCAGATCACGACGCTCCGGAGGTGTTTGAGGCAGTTGCACGCCCACGCCCTCGAAGTATGCTGACAAGAGAGGAAAGAATAGTGAAAATGAAGGAGGAGAGGGAGCAAAAAGCAATTGCTCGACAGCACATAGACGCCACCAAAGGTATGCTCCGAGAGCTAGAAACGGTCATCAACCTACGCCCACGAACCCGTATGAGTGCCCCCGGGGGGCGAGTTGTCTCCATGTAGAAAGGGACATCAACAGCACAACCATCGCCATGAAAATTTCCAGAGATCATCAGCGCCACGATCATTTTTGAAAACCTCTACAAATTTTTCAGAGGAGTTTTTTCGGTCTTTTTTTTGTGTATACATTGAGCCGGCATGACACGGTGTGCAGAAACGCACATGCACACATCATCTATCATCTATTAAGCACAGTCACGACGACATGCATGTTTTTTTTTTGGGCGGCACATTATCATAATAGAACGGACAGGCGCAAATAAGGATTTAGCTTAGTTTCATACCTGTGCGATCAAACATTTATACGCAGGTAGAACGTGAAATTAAAATTGAAATTAATGTCAAATTTTTCATGTATATGAAGTGGTTGTGAATACAGCTCCTATGGACGGATTGCGAAGCTCATCGTGCTCTTGAATCTCGCTCAAACTCTTCCTACCAGAGATCCATGGTACAGCATTGACGGAACAATAATCAAGTAGGGAAAAAGGGGGGGGCTTCCAGTATGCCCCTGTCTACTACAAGATGAACTGGTCAAACCACGGCATAAATTATGTGTACGGATTATTATCTGTGCCTATTCAACATGCTTGTCCATGTCCAACATTGGTGCTTGAATAAGTCGGGCTTAATTCAAATTTGTGCCCCGCGTCGGGTTGGCGTCACGACGCGTCCGATCCCCACCACTCTCGCGGGCCCGCGTGTTAAGTGCTTGCTTTGTCCAGCCCTGGTATGATCCTACCTCCAACAATCCCATTCTTCCCATCAACGATAACAAGCCCTTCTCGCTCCTCCACTGCTCTCACTCCAAACCATCCACCCCCTCCTCCTCGATTCCTTCAATCCCTCTGCTTTCCCTTAATAACTAAAACCTCCAAACTCACACAGTCAGTAAGCTTGCTTTCCACCCCCGCCTTTTTTTTTTCCGCACAAAGGCACCCACCACGTTGCTCGAAGTTCAATCCGCTAACAGGCTTCGTGCATCGCAGACATGTTGGAAGCACGACTTGAGCAGGGAGTCATCCTGAAGAGGGTCGTCGATGCCATCAAGGACCTTGTCCAGGACTGCAATTTCGACTGCAATGACACTGGTATCGCCCTGCAGGCCATGGACAACTCGCACGTTGCTCTGGTGTCCATGATGCTCAAGGCCGAGGCCTTCTCCCCCTACCGCTGCGACCGCAACATTTCCCTGGGTGTCAACTTGACCTCTCTCACGAAGGTCCTACGTGCTGCCCAGAACGACGATGTCATCACTCTCAAGGCTGAGGACGGTCCTGACGTTCTCAGCATGACTTTTGAGAGCAGCGAGAACGACCGCATGAGCGAGTACGATCTCAAGCTCATGGACATTGACCAGGAACACCTTGGTATCCCTGACACCGAATATGCGGCTACAGTCACCATGCCTGCTCCTGAGTTCCGACGCATCTGCACCGACTTGTCTGCCATGTCCGAGTCCGGTTGGTTCCCCACCGCCCAGCCCCCTTCAGAAATATACACCGCCAATGCTAACACCTGGGTCCCTATCTAGTGAGCATTGAGGCTTCCAAAGATGGTGTCAAGTTTGCCTGCAACGGTGACATTGGTAACGGTTCCGTGACGCTCCGCAGCCACACCAACCTGGATAAGCCTGACCTGAACGTCGCCATCGACCTGACTGAGCCTGTGGCCCTCACCTTCTCCCTCAAGTACCTTGTCAACTTCTGCAAGGCGTCTGCTCTCTCAAACACAGTCAAGATCTGCCTCTCCAACGAGGTTCCTCTCCTGGTTGAGTACGAGGCTGTGGAAAACAGCTACCTTCGTTTCTACCTTGCCCCCAAGGTTAGTCCAGTTCCCCTTCTCCTTGTCCAAATCTTGGCAAGAAATGTGTTGGTGTGCTAACCAAATCTCCAGATCGGCGATGAAGAGTAAAAATCGTATTCAAGACGTGACATGACACCATCCTACCTACTATCAGCGGCGTTGTCAGGATGCGGTGAAGTTGCTTTGGCGCGGAAAGGGTTCTATCGAGAAAATGGATACCAGGGCATTATTTATGATGGAGAAGAACTGAGATGGACTACTGTAACTAGAGCAAGCAAGAGCCACGGTTTGACTATGGCTTGCTGTAGGTTAGCTGCATGGCTGGCTGGCCTTGATACGATAATGATTTGAAGCCTTTGTTTTACTCAACGCATGATAGGCCATGGACATGATGATACTTTCAAAACCAGGGGCTAGAACTGCGGTGTGACCCTGCGTTCGCAGATAGGTGCCGCTCTCCCGTTGAATGGTGTGGAGCTTGTCGTAACTGGAGTGGAGGTGAGGAGTTTATTGACATGCATCATGATCAGACATGCACACAACAATGACCACACACGAGTGAATTAGCCCGCCATGGTGCGAATGAGGCAACATGGGGGAAGAAGACACGGCACGGCATTCCTATGCTAGAGGTCTCCAGCTGGCAAAAGGATGGGTTGCAAATAGGCGCTCTGCACATGCGGTCGCCAAAAAACGCAGAAGGCCATGACTCCTAATCAATTATTCAACGTTCAGTCCAGGCTACTCGAAGGGGAGTTTGTGCGGGGCAGGATCCTATCGCACCGGATCTCTGGCGGGGTCACCCGTCGCTAGCAGGCCAACTCGGGTTGAGTCAAAAGCCAGTCACCGGGACAGGAAC
Source organism: Calonectria leucothoes (assembly GCA_002179835.1). NCBI lineage: Eukaryota > Fungi > Ascomycota > Sordariomycetes > Hypocreales > Nectriaceae > Calonectria > Calonectria leucothoes. The sequence goes on along the minus strand of NAJI01000169.1, from coordinate 620,576 downwards.
TCTGTCGTACATCTCAGCCCCATTCCCTCTCCGTCTCTGACACTCGGTCTTGTAATTTGTGATCGGCGGCGACTTTGCCAACACGACAGCGGCGGACACGTGCTATTAATCACACATAGCACGGACGGACAAGGACAAAGACCGCAACCTCGCACCCTCTGTCTCTTCTGGTCTCGTCCCGGCGGCAGCCCACTCCAGTTTCAAGGCCGACCTGGAAGCGGGTGCTATTCTGCAAAGGTATTTGAGTGCAGCATCTGCTGGTCAAGTGACATCGCTGCACCTCATCACACCTCATCCCTTCCTCCCCGTTGCATCCGCCCTCGCGCCTAACCAACCACCTTTGCCCGCCAAGCGGACGCGGCTGTCACTGCGGGTGGCCATGTCTGATCCCATCCTGGTACCCGACACGCGGGTCCTGGCCGTCGCGAGCCATGTACGATTTCCCACTGCTGTCCCGTTGACTGGCCCGTTCTGACTAATATGCCCTTGATGCATCCAGGTTGTCTCTGGGTAAGTCTTTGGCACCCTGTCTACCCATCCGCAGCATCTTTTGCGGCAAAGTCGAAGCCAAACCAAATGTGCTTTTTTTTCTCTCTACTAACCGAGGTTGTTGAAGATATGTTGGCAACAAAATTGCAGTCTTTGTCTTGCAGTCTCTAGGGTGCGATGTTGCCGCCCTCAACACAGTACAGTTCAGTACGCCACTCCTGAGCCCCCAGCAGCACCAGATGACTAACACGTTTGTTGCATTCAAGGCAACCATACCGGCTACCGGCAATGGAAGGGAACAAAGGTGTCGGCGCAGGAAATCTCAGATCTTTACGAAGGATTGAAGATGTCATACCTGGACGACTTCGACATGCTACTGACCGGCTATATCCCCGGGGCCGATGCCGTCAACGCCGTGGGCAAGATTGGACGCGAGCTCCAAGAAAAGGCAAGGGATGTCCCAGGGTCATTCTTCTGGGTTCTCGACCCTGTCATGGGCGATAACGGAAGGCTTTACGTTGCAGAGGACGTTGTGCCCGCCTACAAGACGCTCATCCACCACGCCGATCTTATCCTTCCCAACCAATTCGAGGCTGAGTACGTCCACTGCCCCTGAGATGCAGTTGCATTGTCCTCTACTAACAGAAACTTACTTGAAGGTTGCTATCGGAGTGTCAAATCTCCGACATGGACAGCCTGACCAACGCCATCCAAGCCCTTCATGACAAGTACAAGGTGCCGCACATTGTCATCACCTCGGTCAACTTTGACGCCCCCGACCACCCGCCTTCGCACCTCTCCGTCGTCGGCTCCAGCATGGACTCCAAGGGCAAAGCTCGCCTGTTCAAGATTGTGTTCCCCTCCATCGACTGCTACTTCAGCGGCACCGGAGACATGTTTGGCGCCCTCATGGTTATCCGCATGCGCGAGGCCGTGTACAGGGCAGGCGGGGAGCTGAGCTTCACGCCGAGCTGGCTCAGCGACGACAGCGTCGCCGCGGCCGAGCTGCCGCTTGCGAGGGCGGCCGAAAACGTCCTCGCCAGCATGCACGAGGTGCTTTCCAAGACGAGCGAGGGCATGATGAAGGTGGTGGACCGCACCACCGACGACATGTCGCCCGAGGACAGGGCCGACGACAAGAAGAACCACCTGGTGCGGAGCAAGGCGGCTGAGCTGAAGCTCGTCAGGCACCTCGACTGCTTACGATCACCATCAAAGAAATTCCATGCCAAAGCGATATAGACAGAAGACGAATGAATGATAGAGTACAAGGGCAAGTGGGAATGTCATAGAGAGAACAGGATAGATTCACATGCACACAACAAGAAGGACACTATATTTTTGTTTTAAAAAAAAACATCTTGATATTGTTACTCTATGGTGGTTTTCTACCCCGTGTCCTGTCTTTCCCATGGCATCGCATCTCTTTTTTGAAATCCGAAAAAAAGTCTAGTAGATTCCCATAGTCTCGGAGAGCACTCCCAAAAGGTCGTCGTCAGTCGTCAACTCGTGACGGCAGGTCAAATCAGTTCTGGCCAGTGCTGCCGAAGCCACCAGCGCCTCGCACGCTCTCGGCGAGCTCCTGGACCTCGACGACCTCGGGGGTGTAGATGCGTTCGAGGACAAGCTGAGCCACACGGTCACCCTCCTTGATCTCAAAGTCGGTCTCGGCGTGGTTGAAGAGCAGCACCTTGACCTCTCCGCGGTAGTCGGCGTCAATGACACCGGCACCAGTGTCAATAAAGTTCTTGGCAGCGAGGCCGGAGCGAGGGGCAATGCGGCCGTCTGCAAGTCAAAGCGTTAGCGGTGGAGGGTACCAAAAGACTTTCAGATGAGAGTAGTTCTGAAATATGGAACTAGGACGATAAAAAAAAGGGATAGCGGGGGAAACGTACAGGTTCCCTCAGGCACAGCCATGCTAATATCTGTGCTAACAAGGGCCTTGCCGCGGGCGGGAATGGTAGTATCGCGGGCGGCATAGAGATCGTAGCCAGCCGCAAAGGCGCTGCCGCGAGTAGGCAGGCGGCCCTTGTCGGAGAGCTTCTTGATCTGCAGGGGGATGGGATCCATGGTGGCGGCGGCGGCAGTGGCAGTGGTGGTCTTGACTCGCTTGGCGGGAGGAGAAGAAATGGCAGTGGTGTCGGTGGTTTCGGGGGCGGAAGACATGGCAGAAGTGGTGAAGAAAAATCGAGACGACGGATGCAACAGCGGTGGCAGCAGCAGTAGGCCAGGTCGAGATGGACAAGTTACAACAGCAAGCGCAGGTGGAGTTTGGGCCTGGAGCAGCAAATGATAGTTGGCAAGTGGTTTCCAGCGGTGGCCGCTCAAGCGGTTTGCGGGGGCGCGCGACGCGAACAGCCGCCGCGACGCGTGCTGCAATTGGCCAATGGGGGAGCTCATTGTTTTAAGTGGTTTGCTTGTTCTGGCACTAGTCTAGTTGGGACAGACAAGAGAGTCGGCCAGAAGATAGGCACCGCCGCACAGGACAGGGCAGGACAGTGTCAACTGAGATGGACGGCACTCACTCGTCCGAGCTGGTTCACGACGCTGAGAAAATGGAGGGGCACAAGGACAAAAAAGCAATTTGCACCAAATAATTGTGACAGGTCAAAGCAGCCCGAGAAAATTAGGGGAGGGGAAATTACACACAAGTAGTAGGAGACCCCTCATCGCGCGCGGTGGCATAGGCTATCATCATTGGCGCCATTCACTGCTATGGGCTGGCTGGGCGGCCTTCAATCTATCCGACTACGACCCCAGCTCACGGCCGAAATCAATCAATCTGAGCTTCGTCGCATCTTTGGGGTGGAACTGGGCCACTTTGGACCGCACCAGAAAACGTGCCACTGCTGACTCTCGTGGCAGCTGCACATACGACGCTGCTGACTCGCCCTTGGCCTCGGAGAGCTGGTTGAGGAGCTGCTCTGTGAGCTGTCGCATTTCTCCCGTCGCAGCTGCAACCTCGTCTTGCTGACTTGCGCCCTCGTTCCCCTCGCCGCCGGTGCTGGCCTGGCCCCAAATCTCATCGATTCGCCGCTGCCGCTTGTCTTCCTGACCCGCGCCCTCCTTGGCCTTCTTCAGCTTGCCCTGCGAGCTGAAGCCTCCGGCCAAGTCGTCGCCGTCAATATCCATGAGGTCGCCAACCACGGGGCCGCCAAGCTCCTCAGCTGCAAGCATCGGCGCGAGGGTGCTGTTCATGAACTCGAGCAAGATTTTCATGAGCTTGGATGTTTCCTTGTCGTAGCCCTTCTTCTTTGCCCGCAACTCCTCGAGACGCTCTCGCGCGCCCTCCTCGGGGCTCACGCCCTCATTGGCATCCAACTCATTGCGAAGCGATTTGATCCGCGCTTCAAGGGCATCTTTGAGTAGATTCTGGTCCTTCAACCTGGCCCGGTCAGCCTCCAGCTGGCGGGCGACCTGCTCGTGGCTGGCGCGCTGCGACGCCAGATAGGCATTGGACTCCAAAATCGTCCGATGCGTCTTGCGCAGTGCCAGCAGAGCTGGCAGCAGAGACGCAGGGGATGGCAGGAAGGGTTCCGAGTCTGTCACTTCATCCAATGCTGTCTTGATGACTTGTGCTTGTCCCGCCGCTGATTGAGGGAGCTCATCCTGGCTCGAGCGGAGCTAGTTTCCAGTCAACATGCGACAACGCAGACGTCGTGAGAGTCCAGACATACCTTTTTCAACTCGCTCTCATGTTCTCGAACCTTCTTCTGAAGCTCTCTGAGGGTACGGTCAAGATTGGCGGTGTATGCCTGCGCCTCAGCACCCTGTAGCCTCTGGCTCATTGTTTGACAATGCAAGCTCCACAGGTGCTAGTGTTTGCAACCAGAGATTCAGGCACGGTAGACGGACGGAGCTGATGCAGATGTATGAGCGGGCAAGGGCTGCTGCTGCGCTGCCAGAGATAGAGTGGACCAGTGCGGACACCAAAAAGAAAAGGCGACTTGATTCATGCACGACCGGTGCCGGCAGATGCGTGATGCGCTGGACGGCAAACGGGGCGCAGGTGATTCGCGGGGCGGTTGAGTGTTTTTGTTTCTTGCTGGTTAGCTGACTCCGGCACTCGGGTTTGAGGCGGGAAGTTTCCGGGGATTTCGGGCGCCTCTCGATGCTCGAAACGCCCCCAGTCATGCATCAAAACGAATGTTACGCGCTGCCCTGATGTCGCGCTGCCGGTTTGTTGTTGGGCCTGGGGCCGATGCGCCGTGCACTGTAGACCGCACGGCCACGGACGGGGGACGACAGGGACCCTGGTGGTTGCGGCGAAAGATCAGCCAACGCTAATGGCTCGATGTCCTTGATGTCAGCTCCCCCCAGACGTTGATGCTGCGGGAGTCTCCGCACTGTGTGAGTGTGAGCGCCAGGACGTGCGTGTGCGTGGTATTAGCTCGACGGCGGACGGCCGCAGGTAAAGTGCGTTGCACGTGACTTGCCAGCACATCTCATCCAAGCAGGCCATTTGAGGTCGTTTCAGCTACCTCTCCCGAACATTCTCCCCAACTCCCATCTCGCCCTCCCCCGACTCTGGTCATCTCCAGCCCCCTCTTTCATTTGGCCTCTGGCTCTTCTCATCTTCTCTGCCGTCAGCGACCATCGTAGACCCCGTCCTGGCATCTTTTTTTCTTCTTCTTGCCCCCCTCCCCCTTGTTCGGATTTGGTCGTTTCTGCCTTGTTCGCCCCCTCCCTCCCTGCGCGCGAAAGTCATCGCCAGCCCTATCACCCCCGGAAAATCGGTCCTCGAAACGTGCGCGGCCCTTTTCGCTCGTCCGTTATCTCCCAAGTTGTCATTGGCGACTTGCGACGCGACGAATCCCGTTTATTCGCCCGTGCCCAGCTATTAGAGGTTGTTTGCGACACCAGGAACCCGTGGTCACAAGGTTTGAGCCGAGCACTTGCCTCTTCCTTTCTGCTTTCCAGACCTCCGTCTCCGTCCCAGCATCGATTTGTCGCTTCACCTCCTCTCCTCAACCACTCAGCATCTTCACAAGTCATCTCCGCCCTTCTCCTTCCCGCCCACCGTCTGGGAAATCTTCCGGGCACTGCCATCCCGACGCCCGTTGCAAGACTTCTGGAGCCCGCCCTGAGTCCGAGAAAGGATTGCCCTTTTGAGATTGCCTTCTCCTCCCACTCAACCCGTCACTCCGTCACGCCTATTCGCGGCACCAGTCACTTCACGAATACTTCACCGAAAGCGCGATCCCACCGACCCAAGTCACTACACCAGCACGTTTTCCTTTGAAAACCCCCTGTGTGTATATAAGACGAAAATAAAGAGCCTTTCTATCCAACGAGCTACTCAATCGTGATCCATTAAACCAGCGCAAACATGTCTGCTTCTCCAACTCAACCCACCCAATCGGCCAAGCGCCCTCTCGAGGAGGCGTCCTCTCCCTCACGCGCAACTGACCAGCCTGATGCCAAGCGACCTGCCCTTGACAAGGTCATCAAGCACGACGAAGACGTCGAGGTTCCTGAAGCCCCCATCGTGCCCATCCTCGAGAGCCAGGAGCAGAACGGCGACGAGAAGACGAACGGCGCCAAGTCTGAGCAGGATGATGCACCCGCCACAGATGAGGGTTCCGACTCCAAAAGCGCCACCACCGCCGCGGCTGTCTCGACATCCAACGCCGTCTCTTCAGCTGCTGCCCACGACGAAACATCCTGGATCCATATTCGAGCTGTCATCTCTAGCCCGGAGGCGGCGACCGTTATTGGAAAGGGAGGCGAGAACGTTTCCAACATCCGAAAGCTGTCCAATGCCAAGTGCACTGTCAGCGACTACCAGAAGGGAGCTGTCGAGCGCATCCTAACCGTCAGCGGCATAGTGGACGCTGTCGCAAAAGTAGGTTCCCACGTCACACCCTGGGGGTTTTTTTGACTGCTGACAACCTCTAGGCCTTCGGATTGATCATTCGGACCCTCAACAACGAGCCACTGAACGAGTCCTCCACCGCGTCCTCCAAGACCTACCCCCTGCGCCTCCTCATTCCTCACATTCTGATCGGCTCTATTATTGGTAAGGGTGGAGCGCGTATTCGTGAGATCCAGGAAGCCTCCGGCGCAAGACTGAATGCCTCCGACTCATGCCTTCCCATGTCCAGCGAGCGTTCTTTGGTGGTCATGGGCGTCGCCGATGCCGTTCACATTGCCACATACTACGTAGGCAGCACTCTGCTGGAACAGCTTAACGACAGGTTTGGCGGGCCTGCTGCCTCTGCGTACGCCACCCGCAGCGGTGCTCCCGCCGGCTCCATCCCAGGAGGCATGCAGGTCGTCCCGTACTGCCCTCAGCCTGCCTCTGGACACTACGGCCGAAGCGAGAACTACGGCCGCCACAACGATCGCCGTCCCCACCACATGCCGCCCGCCCCCTACCCGCAGCAGTACCCTCATGCTGCAGCTCAAGGCAACCCCGTGATGCCCATGCAGTACGGCGCTCAGGGAGGAGCATACGGCGCTGCCGCTCCCCACATGCAGCCTCACATGGCCCCTCATGTTGGGCCCCAGCCCCATGGCGCTCCCACGGCGCAGCCCATGGCTGGCGCAATCCCCGGCGGTCCCATCACCCAGCAAATCTACATCCCCAACGACATGGTCGGTGCCATCATCGGCAAGGGTGGACAGAAGATCAACGAGATACGCCAGATGAGCAACAGCGTTATCAAGATTAACGAACCACAGGACAACAGCAACGAGCGCCTGGTGACTATCACTGGAACGGAGGAGGCAAATCGCATGGCACTATATATGCTATACTCTCGACTTGGTGAGGTGCAAAACAGAACCAACAGCAACTAAGCTTCTAACATGTGCGCCCTTTTTACAGAATCGGAGAAACATCGCATCTAATTTTTTACGACGACTACGACGATATTTTAGGCTCAGCGGAGCGTATCAATTTCGACGGGGACGGTGTTTACTTCAGTATGGAACCAAAAAAAAAGGGGGATTGGTGATGATTTATTTATCTATGTGGGAGAAGAAGTCGGAGAAATTACTGTTGGCCGCGCAAGTCTTTTGGTCCCCAATCAACGGCGCGGTAGATATCTGGAGGCCCTCGAAGAGGACGCCAGGTGTCGTCCTCGTTGCGGGTTTACGGGACAAGAGTCTTGGGCGGTTGGGATGGCATAGACAAGGTGTAACAGGATGGGACATTGACATTTCATCGCTTGGGACGAATGGGTGAGAGTGAAATTGTTTGCTTGGAGCGGGGGGTTACACTGTAACAATTGGCGACTCCCGAGGTACTCGATTATAATGGCGCAACTTGATATTTTTCTTCTTCCATCAATCAGGTTCACGTAAAGAATTACCATGTTTCATGGATGGTAAGCTGAAGTGAGATTGATCTACATATGATAGTGCTGGAGAAAAAAAAAAAGGGAAGGCCGCTAACATCGCACGTTCTCAATTCCTCAGTCTTGAAATTGTTTTGCTGCTTTACCTCACAGCTTTTTGAGAGGGACATGGTACTGCCAGGTAGTCAGGTTGAGACATGAACTACGATGGTGGAGTTGTGTATACTCACCAACTCGACTTCCTTTCGACCCTCGGCGAGGAGGTGGATGTACTTGTCGATGACTGGAGCAAGATTAGGTTCATGCTGACCAGAAGCTATGTAGAGCTTGGCTCACCGCTATCGACCCCCTTGTGTTGGGTATGGGCCTCCTTGCTGTCCCAGCCAAGAACGATTCGCGAAGCACGGCCAGGAATCAAAGGGGAGCCAGGCTGCTCCGGCTGGACAAAGGTGGCTCTGGCCATGCCGCGGTAGCCACTCAGCCCAAAGGCGTCGACGGGGTCAGCAAAGGCGTTCATCTTCTTGTCGTGGAAATCCTCATCCGCGCCCCAGCACGTGCAGACCTCGGTGCAGGGCGCACCGAGCGCAGCCTCCACATTGTGCGTGTACTCGGCCGGCGGGTTCATGATGGGGGGCTCGCCGAGGAGGGCGCCGAGAGCAGACTGCAGCTCTGCGATGAGGGCGGACTTGGTGAAGGCTTCGGCGTCGGCGGCAGACTCCCAGTGCACCACGTACTGCCATCGCTTCGGGTTCTCCATCAGCTGCCCGAGGTAGAGGCTGACGATGCCGGGCACCGTCTTGAACTTGGCAATGACATCGGAGAAGGCGGCTGGAGGGGTCGAGGGATCGGTCTGGAGGTCAGCATTGAAGGTGAGGAGAAGGAATTCAAGGAGGGCCATGGCGAAGGCGAGGCGGAGACGGCGTGTGCGTGTGTTTTGCTTTGTTTACTGGCTTTACAGGTCGAAATCTTGGGTTGGCAGGTATCACGAAACACAGGACAAAGCAACGAGCATCCTAGTGGTCATCACTGGACCACATATATAGCAAGAAGAGAAAAGCCCTCGGGGATCTTCTCTGGGCATGTCCATTTCCAGCTTGGCCAAAGTCGAGCTGATCGGCTGCGGACAATTCTTCAGCCTGAACGCAATGCATGTATGCGCCGGGCTTATTGGACGGAAGAAGGATATTCGGGCCAACCAAGCAACCTGCGTCAGACGGGCGTCCGAGATGGTACTTGTGTTTTCCTTCCCTTTCCCAGATAAGCTTCCAATAACGGCGGGTCAATCGAGCATCATTATATGCGAGCTGACGAGCACATGATGGGGACGGACAAGGGTGACGACAGGCTACAGCATCAGCATCAGCAAAGACGTGTGTCCATTACGGGCGACCCCGCTTCGAGTGAGAAGCACATGCAACAGGTTATATGCGGCGGCGCGAAAGAACGACGTTCTCTGCATCAGCGAGCGGTGTTGTGACGCCGTACACAACGTCCGTCCCTGTGGTGACACCATTACCGTTGTCGGGGAACGTCAGCCGAAACCAGTGAGATGTGCTTTTTTCTTCAGGTTGGACAATCTCGATTGTCACGCTGGTGAAACATGCGGGGATATCGCTTATGGTAGGACGAGAGCAAGGTGAGCTCACCGTTTGATGCCACGACCCAGATGTCATGATTGGTGGTAGAACTGTGGGGATGAGCGCCTCTGGTTATATGGCCAAATTTGCATGTATCACATTGGCCAGAGCCGCATCAATCGATTACCTTGCGGCCTATCAAAGGGGGTTCTCGCGAGTTCTGTTGAGGATAGCGAGTCTCGGATGTTTATACTTTGCGGGTGTGTTTAGATAGCAACGGTCAATTATTTATATCACTTTTCTTGTTTAACTTTTGCAGGGAATGAGAGCTTATACCCATCAGCCAAAGCCAGGCTACCAGAAAGATGATATGAAAATGAAAATAGAAAAATAAGTAAATGAGAAAATGCAGCAGTAGCAAGAAGCAATATGGCACAGAAGATGTAGCTACGCATCCATGTTTTTCTATCATCATTCTTGGTTTGAAGCATGTATCATCAAGGGGTCGTCATTACATACGAGCGAAGATTGAGGCTGACAGGCAATGTTGGACTGAACATCGAGCCGGGCCCCACGCCGCTTCAACGGGGGCAGCTCCAGACTGGGCTTGTATCGGTCAAGAACAAGCGAGCGATACAGGAGAAGCAGGGGGCATCCAAAAAATACTAGAATAGAAGCGAGTGGTGAGGACGACAGGGGACGTATAAGCCATGTCTCCGCTTGCCGCCATGGGCAGAGTCAGTCGGTCTCACATGCGATGGTGCGAGGGTTCGCGGTCACGTCAGGGCTTGGCATGGGGGAAGAAGAAAGAAGAAGAAAAGAAAGTAAAGCAAGGAATAAGGCGAGCGAAGCGAACAAGTCCGTGGTCGCTTATATCAAGAGGAGCGAAGAGCAGCAAATGCCGATGTGCACGACCGAAATGGCATGTTCCAGCCTCAACACGCTACGGGTGACGGCTGAGGACATAGCTCCTCTGCACCAGCTTATTCATTTTGCCTGTTCACCAGAGGAGTTCGTGACCATGGACATTGACACTTATCGCGCCGGTATGCCAGTCTGGGCTGTGCGCCAGCTCACTAGTTAATTTGCCGCGAAATTAAACAAACGCCTGGTCTGCCACCGCGCAGCCCCACCAATCCCAATCGCGTGCTAAGGTTGGCACCATAGCTTCCGGCTGGCCCAGGAGCAGCAACAGGGAAGGTGCCAGGCGGGCCTCGGCGCGCACGCTGCACGCCCGACTTTTCTGGCCCGTCATTTTAAACAATGGCACATGGGTCTGGTCTGGTCTGCGCGCGAGGAAGGCACGGAATACGGGTTCAACAACTCCTCCGGCATCACGCCCGCCGGCTTCCTTTCCTTTCCTTTCTTTTTCTTGGTGGCCACTCTGTGACATCCAGCGCCCCCTCCAATATAATCATCCCCCCCGCATATACCACAGCGCCTAGCTGCGGCCACCGACCTACCAAACATCGACAATAGGACCGACTGGTGCGACTGTTGCCGTCGTCTTCATTTGCCATACTAAAGCTATAGATCCCGCCGCTTGGGCCCTTGAAGATCGCTCCATCTTCGCTGCCCTCCCTCCCAGCTCCGCCGCCCTCAACCTCGCCCTCTACACCTCGCCTCGCTTCCCACTCTCCCGAAGAAGCCGTCAACGACTCGCTGAAGCTCCCTCACCATGCCCAACGCCGCCGAGAAGGGCAATCCGCCGCCTCTCAATACCAAATCGAAGACTCCAGGCGAGAGCAGCACACCGTCCGAGCTCAATCTTCTTACCCTCAACTGCTGGGGTCTCCTCCACATCTCTGCTCTCCGCGCCCCTCGCCTAGATGAAATTGGACGCCAGCTCTCTCTCCTCTCCCCCGCCCCCGACATTGTCGCGCTTCAAGAATGCTGGACCCAGGAGGATTACATGGCCATCCGCCGCCACACCCGCCAGATCCTCCCCTATGGCAAGTTCTACTACAGCGGCGCCTTTGGTGGTGGCCTCGCAATTCTGAGTCGCTGGCCCATTGAGGAGAGCTCCATGTTCAAGTATCCCCTCAATGGCCGTCCTACGGCTTTCTGGCGCGGGGACTGGTACGTTGGTAAGGGCATCGCATGTGCCAAGATCCGCTATGGACCCCGAAGCAAAGATATCATTGAAGTCTTCAATACACACGTAAGTACAGCTAAAAACAGCATTGAGTTGTATAGAATATCAGTTGGCTAACACCTTATGTATAGACTCATGCCCCATATGAGCAAGAACCCAATGACTCCTACATTTGCCATCGCACCGCACAAGCATGGGAGATGTCGAAACTACTTCGCGGCGCCGCCGAGCGTGGCCATCTTGTAGTTGCCATGGGAGACTTCAACATGCTTCCCCTCTCCCTTGCCCACCGGCTCATCACCTCCCACGCCCCAGTTCGTGATGTGTGGCGGGTTCTTTACCCAGACAGCTCGCTCGGCCCCTCGCACCATCCCGCTGAACAGGCTCGCCGTAGGCCTGTACCTACAGCCGACTTCAACCTCTTGGAGAACGGCGCAACCAGTGACTCTGTTTACAACACTTGGCGATGGACCAAAAACCAACGGAACCTACTAAAAACTGGCAGTCCCTGTGATATCGATCCTGACTCGCCGGACCCTCGCGGCAAACGCCTCGATTACATTTTTGCTTCCACGGGCGTTGATCCGGACGCTCCCCCGTCGACTCCTGGTTGGGTCGTCAAGACTGCCATTGTCGCTCTTACCGAGCGCCATCCCGATCTCCGCGTTTCGCTCTCTGATCACTTCGCTGTTCGTGCGACGCTCACCCGTCACTCTCCCACACCTCTCGCGTTTCCCAAGCACGCTCGAGCTGAAACCCCATCTGCTGCCCTCAAGACTGGTGCCTTCCTTGCCAATGACAGCCCTGCCAGCAGCATCCGTTCCGTTCCCAGAGCTGCCGATTCGGATCCGGATATGCAGCTCTTCCACAACCATGCTGATGAAGCTCTCCCCAGCTCCATATATGACGAAATCATTGGCATGATCCACAGATACCAGCTTCGCGAAGCGCATCAAAAGTACTGGCGCGGAGTTCACTTTTTTCTCGCCCTGTTTATATGGGTCGCCTGCTTGGTTGCCGTCTGGTTCAGCCCGGCCAACTTTGTTGCTTTTATCCTCATGCTCGTGAGCAGTCTCTGCCTGACAGCCGGCGTCATTGACGGTCTTCTCTCGCTCCTCTTCTTCTCGTGGGAGATCCGGGGCCTCAAGGAGTTTGAGTGGGAGATTCGAAACGCAAAGGCAGTCGCCTCGGGCGAATTGGTCGCCTTGATCGAGAGGGGAGGTACCGCCGGGAGCCCTACCAAGACCCCCATAAAAGAATGAGATGAAGCCGTTTTTTGAGTATTGATATTTCTTGATGAGTCATGGATAAGAATCATGAAAAACTGGATTTGGAGTTGGGATACCAGGAGTTGGGAATAATGAGTGCACACAAGATAATGTCTACTATTAATCGATACCGCTATGCCTGCCACTAATGCTACTCATGCCTTCTAATTTCATTGACTCTTGTCGCGTCGTTGTGTCATAGGGGACTCATTCCACCTGTCGCTATCAAAGACAACGCCTTTCGCCACCAGCCCGTCTCCGTTCAGTCGACCTCTCTTGCAGCCGTGTATCCGCCAGGTCTCATCCTGCGCCAAGTATAGCCCATGAATGCCGTCTTTTTCCTGATGTTCATGACGGTATCCTTCAGATCATGGTCCCTCAGCAAAATGTCCCTTGGTCGCCTGCGTTCTTTCTGCCCGTAAAGCCTCACAAAGTGTTTCAGCATTTCCTTCTCTTCGGCTCTCAGCCACGAGGCTTCAATCTCTTGATCCAACTTCCGTAATCTGATTGAGTCAAACGGCGACTCAATGAGTTTAATGGCCTGGTCTTGCACGTTCGTTGTGAAGTCATGCAGTATCTCTCGCACTTCATCAGGGCTCAATATGGCCCCGGGAGGTGATGAGCCAGTCCAGTCCTCGATCGATTCAGATTCGTCAAAGTAGTGCGTGTCATCGGGACTGCGTATATGCGGGACGAAAGGGGGTGGGATGTTCTGCAAGCGATCCCATTGAATATTCTTGAACCAGCGATGTGCTTTGATGTCCTCGGCGTCGTCGGCAAAAACATGGCAGCCAAAAACATCATTCGATCCAGCGGCGTTGGCTTGGTTTCGGTCCTTTACATGGTATCCCCTCGAGCAGAGCCGATATTCCTTGTCCTGGATCAGGCGGAAGATGAAGTCCTTGCATTTATTAGTCACAAATGGTCGCTGAGGAAAATAGAGGTGATTCTTGTATTCCTATCAAACTGTAAGCTTCAGGTCGTCTGTTTTCGCTTTGTTACTTAGAACTGAATCTTACCAGGATTTTCTGCTTGGTCTGCTTCCGTCCCTTGTCTGAGATGAAGGGCGTGTGCCCATAGAGACACTCGTACAGGATGATGCCGATGCTCTACTAGTCGCATCTCCCGTCATACTTTTGGCCCAAAACAACTTCCGGGGCCATGTACTGACTCGTTCCAACAATAGAATTGGCCGCAGGGCGAATACCGTTTTGGTTTCTCCAATCAACGAGTTTCCCAAGGTCGTCGCTTGTAGTAGCAGGCAATCTCCCATGTCTTTCTAAGCTCTCCACAAGAGACTTGTACCATTCGAACTGCGTCAGTATTCCTCGGTTGCTCTTTCTATCTGCATCATCTCCGTTCACGTCAATCCCAAGTTTTCGAACCAGGGAATATCTATGACAGTTGTAGTACGAGGCATCATGCGACCAATGACCGTCAAAAGCCAGGCCAAAATCTGAAATTTTGAGATGTCCCGACGCTGAAATGAGAAAGTTGTCCGGTTTTATATCGCGGTGGATGAAATTGAGACGATGCGCCTCTTCAACTGCAAGTATCATCTCGGCGATGTAGAAACGCGCAACCGATTCGTGAAGAATATTCTCACGAATCAACAAACCCAAAAAGTCTCCACCCGGCATGTATTCCATGACCAAGTAGAGATTATCAGCATCCTGGAAACTGGTGATCAACGGGACTACCCTAAGAGCCAAACCGTTAGCCAAGGGCGGTTTTAGAGTATTGTGCAAGCTAAAATGAAAAAGTCTACTCACCAATTTGACCCCTCAGAGGCAACGAGAAAATCTCTTTCAGCCCTCAGGTGACCTTCTTGGGAGCTTCGAAGCATTTCGGACTTCCGAATCACTTTCATGGCATAAACCTGCTTGGGAAATGCGTGACTCGCATCATGCTTCTCCCGAACCAATCGGACAACACCAAAACTTCCTTTTCCGAGAATTTTCAAGGGCTCATAATTCCGAAGATATGAGCGCTCCTCTTTGCCCTTTTCCATCCAATTGTTCTGAGACTTCATTAATCTTGTTTCTCTTAGGTGCCATGTCTCTTGGTTGCGAAAAGACTCTCTGATGGCTTGCTTTTGCTCCGGAGTAAGTTGTGGGCTATAGTAAAGCTGCGACTCGAGGTAACGACATCGAACCCCCCGAGGGCTCGGTTTGTTCAGAAGGTCGTTGAACTTCGTTTCCAGATATATCTTTGCTGCCGCTGTTCTTTCCGCTGTCGCGACAGTGGGTCGAATATGAGCTACGCCCAGTTCCTCAATGGTGCCAAGAGCACCGCCCTCGGGAGTGGATCGCGCCCACGGGCTTCGTCTACCATGGCGTCTGGTCGTCACGTCCTTGGCAGGAGAAGAGAACTGAGAATCTACTGACGTTTTCCCGGTCGATTTATCTATTATGGTAGAAACCTTGGTGCTCAGAAGAGAAGAATCGGATGTGCTGGGGTTTGTCAACATTACCAAGTTGGTGTCACCGAGTGCTTGGAGTGAGTTTTGTGTTCTTAAATGAGGTTTGTGCAGGACAATAGTAGCATTAGACGCTAGGGCTGGATTGTTGAGCTGCAAGTTTTTGAGCAAATATGTTGGAGGTGTTTCCCCGTCTTCTGTTGGTAGTAGAACAGTTGGCTGGCCTCCATTCAGGACGGTGGTCTTATCAGTGCAAGACTTAATGGAAGCCTCCTCTGAAACACGATCGTCATCCTCTTCATCGGTCTCGGAATCTCCTGGTTGCCTGTTTTCTGGCTGTCTTTTTATACTGCTGCTACTTCGACCAATGGCCCTGATAGCACCCCGAATGTCTGACCAAACACGCGAACTAGTCCGGCGAAGATTGAGGGCATGGTGACGCCCAGCAGAAGCCTCCTCTCGGATTGTACAAGGCAAAGAGCATCTAGCATTGGTTTCAACTGAGTCATGAGAAACAGTCTGCATGAATGGGTAGGTCCCTTTGTGAAGAAGGGCTCGCCTCATGCTGGTCCCGGATAGATGGGCGATGCGTCGGTGATATGGATATTGATTGACACAGGACAGGCCAATCCACGGTAGTCCGGGTAGAGTAATGAATGAATGGGGGTGGTCATACGGTCGGTACTTAGTTATGTCAGTAAACCTGTTGGGGTAGATGTTTTGGGGTTGATGCCAATGTGCGCGTTAGTCGAGTGGTAGGTAGTTGGCCAAGAGGGAAACCCCCATGGGGCCTCAGCATTTAACATGGTAATTGCCTTCCACCTCCACCCTCTCATATTTACAGGCAGGAGCACAAGGGCAGCTCACACGTAACACCGCCTCTACGAGTTTACAAGCCAACACATTGAGCACTGCATATATCAGAGAGTATTGCTTATAAACAGAAGAAAAACGTCTTTATTCGGCAAATCCATATTACCTACAACCGAGCCTAGAAAAACCATTCGTTGTGATTGCCGAGAACATCCGACGGCATCAAGAGAACACCATTTTTTATCGTACGCCATTCGTGCAATGCAGGTCCTCGCCCCATCATCCCTGTTCAACCCGACTGCTCTGCAGCGCCCTCTATCGGACGCGGCATCTCGGCAGAAGGTGCAGGTCTAAGGCTCCTCACCATCGCATGTAGCGTACCCAGCGAGCACATGGAAGGAATATTGGAAACTAAGAAAAATCGACATCATCACATAGCCAACCGTCATCCCGCATGCCCAAGTGGCAGGTTACATAAGGGTATTAGTACACCCCGCCAAAGGCACAAGTCAAGCTGGAGCAAGAGAGTCTAGCACTGAACTTCTCTCTTACTTGATCTCCAGCAGCTTGACGTCGAAGGTCAGCTGGCTGTTGGCAGGGATGCCGGGCATGCCTCGGGAGCCGTAGGCAAGGTGGGCGGGAATGGTCATGCGGCGCTCGCCACCGATGGCCATGCCGACGATACCAATGTCCCAGCCCTTGATGACCTGACCCTTGCCAGCCTTGAAGCTGAAAGGCTTGCCCTTCTTGTTGGCTGTGATAGTCGTTAGCTTAAAGAAGAACACGAGACAAACTAAAGTAGCCACTTACCATCAAACACCTGACCGTTCTGGAGCTTTCCGATGTATCGGACGCCAACGCTGTCGCCATTCTTGACGGTGCGGCCCTTGCCAAGAGTTCGGTCGTCGATAGTGACGCCCTGGACGGTCTTGACACCGGTGGTGGCCTTGGCCTGCTTAGCCTTCTCGGCGGAACCAGTAGGACCCTGCTCGAGGTTCTTGGCAAACTGGACCTTCTTCTTGCTGTCCTCAGCGGAGACAGCCTCGCCCTTGTTGTTCTTCAGCTTCTTCTGCTGCTTCTTGGACTCCTTGGCGTCCTCCTTGGAGATGAGCTCGTCGAGACCGGCAGCATCCTCAGCAGAGCGCTTGTTCTTGCCCTTCTTGACAGGAACCAGCTTGGGGGCCTCCTCCTCGTCAGACTCAACCTCGGTGACGCGGGGGTTGTCAACGTCGTCGAGCTCGTCGCTCTCCTCTTCGCTGTCATCCTCACCACCCATGGCGTACTCAAGCTCATCGGGGGAAAGGTCGTACTCGTCGTCGTCCTCAGAATCCTCCTCATCATCATCCATGATGTAGTTGCCAGTGAGGTAGACAGTGTGGGTACCAGTAACAACGAAGAAGACCTTCTCGCCGTGGTTGACGGTGATGTCAAGGGGTTGCTGGTAGTTCTACAGGAGAGTTAGTTGATTGCAAGCGAAAAAAAAATTGGCGGTAAAGGCATACCCTCTCAGTGTCGAGTGTGCAAATGACAAAGTTCTCGAGGTCAGCACCGTCCTCGGAGTCGTCGTCAGAGTCCTCCTCCTCATCATCCTCGTCGTCCTCCTCGGTAGCCTTGGCCTTGCCCTTGGCCTTTGACTTGCCATTGGGCTTGGCATCCTCCATCTCCTCATCCTCATCGGAGTCGCCCTGAGTGGCCTCCATGAGCTTCTTGATGGCCAGAGCCTGCTTCTGCTTCTTGGCCTTGACGGGGTCGCTGGGACCGCCGTTGGCCTCCTCTTCCTCGTCGTCCTCATCATCGTCAGAAGCGGCGAGAAGAGCCTTCATGTACTCATCATCGATCTCGTCATCCTCGTCATCGTCAAGGCCAGGGAAGGCGCGCTTAACTAGTCGGAGGGTAGAGCGAGGAATGGCAGGGACGTTGCCTTGCTCATCGGCCTCGGGCTCCTCAGTGGGATCGACGGCAGCCATGGTAATGCGGAACTAGGAATTTCACGGTCAGCATGTTGAAGCCTAAGAGCGGATGCGATAACCAAGAGCGGCGCATGCTGGCGCAGGCGCAAAATGAGGCTCGGCGGCGGGGAAGTACCGTCGCATGAGCTGCAAAATCTTCAATGGCTGCGCAAAAGGGAAAACCTACAGAGGCAGGGAACTCCATGGTGGCAGGAATGAGGATCTCGCCAGGAGGGACCTCGAGGCCGTAAACGGGACCGGGAACGGCAGACATTGTGACAGCCTGTGGTATTATGAAAGGGGGGATAAGAGTATAAGGGTGTATTGGTTGGATGTAGAGTTGTGAGAGAGCGGGAAGCAAAAGAGAGAGATTTGGGGGGAGTGAGGTGAGGGATGAAGTTCACAACGAAAGGAAGAAAATCAAGAGAATCCAGGACGCATCTCAAGAGAGCTTTCGAAATTTTTTTCTGGGCCTCGACAGCCTGCAGCAGCGCGACCCCACTACCAAAACAAATCCAGCCAATTACGCGCGGCGATAAGGTTCTTATCGCGCGGGAGCGGTCGCTGTCTCAGCAACCGCGCTGAGTGCGCAGCGGGTCAGGTCCCTGAACGGCCCCGCTATTACGCAGATTTTCCCGGTGCATGCGACCTGTAATTCAGGTCGACGAACGGCAAACTGCTGGCCCCCGGCGTACAAGGACAGCGTGGAACAAACCTCTTGGATGGCAAAAAAAAAAAAAAAAAGAGGTATCCGAAACCGGGAGCGAACTGGAAGCGATTGCTGATAACGCCAAGGCCTCCTTCTTCGGCGAGACGGTTTCAATTGAGCTTAATGAGCTAGCAAGTTGCGCTGGCAAAAAGCTTATCGAACCACATGATGCTTTAGCTGCCGGGTAAGTACTTGTTGGGATAAAAGTCGTATGAATGAAAATAAGAAAGAAGAAAAAAAATGTATTGGTATATTGGCGCTTAGCCGTCTTTCCGAAGAGCATGCCTATTCTCAGACACCAGCCGTAGATGTACGCCATCAAAAGTTCTCCAACTGTTCACCCACCCCCAGATTCCGTGCATTAATTGCAACGGCCGCCAAACTAAACTGCCTTGTTCTTGGTCGTCGTCGTTCCGAAACCAGCAAACCATGCCTTGACCAATGTCCACACGAACCCAAGTGCAAATGTGCTCTGCGCCGCATCATATATTTGCTCGCGGTCTCCAACATCCGTGAGCTTGGCCCCCAGCTCGGCAATCGGTCGAGCCCAGCGCCCGCAGCCCTTGGCATATGCCGCCATTAGGTCGTTGCCGTTTGTCACACCGCCTACAGTTGGTCAGTTCGCCCCCCGGGGGAAGTTCATCCAAGCAAATCCAAGCGCCTGGAACAGGCGGCTGTGGCGCACTCACCACTTGACCAGATATTTCCGTCCTGAACCCATCGATACTTCTCTCCCACTAGCTTGACATTAGGGAACTTCTTCGTAATGTAATCCTGCATTCCCCGAGGCCCGCTCGCCTTTTTGCCATCCATGATGCCCGCGGCAGCACAGATGTAAATACCCGTGCACACGCACAATATATGTGGAATAATATGTATGTGTATTAACGTCATTGGTTTCTCCAAGTTCTAACGGGCTCAGCTATCCCAGAAGTGAATGCAGGCAGCTGCCTCAGGCTGCCACATCTCAACACCACCCCTCAGCCGAAACCGATCCAAGATTCAAGATAAATCATCAATTATTATATATTTATTTCCTTGCTTTCATCATTTACTTACTTATTACGCCTAATCTCAATCCTTCTTAATTAGTCCCATGTACAATTATGCCAAAAAGCAGTTATGCTTAATAGATAACAATAGCTTTATTATGCCATCTGCAGTTATTTCCTTTGTTCCAACCTGTTCAATGTTAAAATATCCCTTCTTGGTTCTGTCAATAATCCATTTATATTTAATATTAATATAGCATATTCTAGTAGAATTATTCTTATTGAGAACCATTAGGCGAGTATTTTAACTATTAGTGATTATGATGTTCGGTGTTGTTTATGGAAAACCTATATTAACCAAGATATTGTTAATCCAAATCATCGACATACCTACCAGGGTCAAGTTCATGAATTCTGCTTCGGTCGATAACAAGGCCATGATGGTCTATTTCTTTGACTTCCAGAACACCGGTCTATTACCAACAAATACAATATGTCCGGCTGTTGAGAAGTATGTCGAGAGATCATCTACAAAAGACACATCTACATATACCCTTGGCTTAAGATCCCTAATATTATATTAACCTCCAAGGTAAATTGCAAAGTTTATGGTGCCTTTAATATACTGGAAAAGATGTTTCATAATTTTGCCATGGATTTCTAATGGGCTTTCGTTTGCCTTATATAACTTTTGAGTTGTATATGTAATATTAGGTCGTATAGCCATTAACAAAAAATTCAAGCTTCCAGTCCTCTGTAGCTATTTCTTGGTAGGCATGATAATTACTATCTCTTTCCAGTTTCCTAGAATCTCGACCTTCGGTAGCCATGGCGATTTTACTGGGTGGGCAACCTACTTACCAAATTTCTCAATAATTAATTCGGCATATTTCTATTGATGGATATAAATATATTAGTATAATTAATCTTACATAATTTATAGACCTAAAAATTACTTTATCTTGCCTAGGTATTTGATCTTAAATAATTTACCGATTTTAGCAACCATACATTCTACATCATTGGTCGTCTTGGCTGCAATAATAAAATCATTAATATAGAGGAGAAGGAGAGTGCCGTCATCCCTCCGGAAGATATATATCTTAGAGCTAAGTAGTATAAATCTAATTATTACCAATTCTCTCTTTGCCATATCAAACCACCAAGCAAGTGCAACCAAAAGTCCATAAAGTACTCAATTCAAACAATAAACCCGACCAGTACCATCTTCAAAACCATAGGGTTGTACAATGTAAATATCCTTTCTGGCAAGTACATTTAAGAAGACAATTATTGCATTACATTATCCAATTTCATAGTCAAGAACAACAACCAGCGAATAGAATAGTCGGACTAAAGCAATATATACCATGGCAGCATACAATTCTCTAACAGTATAATTATCTTCTTTCAGGTCTCCTCTCACTACCCATTGTACTCGACCAAAAGGTTCTATGTTCTCAGGGTATTTTGCATTATAGACCCATCGTCCTTAAAGAATATTTGCATTTGCTGGAGACTATACCAAGTCCCATGCCTTCTTCTCGACTAAACTTCGGAATTATTTTTCTTTAGTAGGCTTCCATCTAGCAATATAATCAGATCTCTTTTATACTTACTTCTATGTTTTTGGGATATCGATTCTCTTTTCTACAAGTTAATCCATTACTGCCAGTATAGTAAGAATAACATTCACTGGCTCTTCCCCGAGCAGTTCGTCTTATTCGCGGTAATAGATTGCAAGATTTGACTATTCTCGCTTGATATATGGCCATGCTTCTCGATAATTTAGTCTCAGCACGTTTCGGAGTCTGCCATCACCAGCGCAATTCTCCTTATTTATCCTATCCCAATATTGTATTTGTCATAATACTTCAAGAGGAGAAAAGTTCATTCGTCGGCAATTTCGCAAGTTCTAAATAATATCATTCCATTGCTCACCAGTCATTGGAAAAATCATTTAAGGACCTAATATCTCAATTAATTAGATTAGAGGAGACTTGCTCAATCTGTTCTATTCTGGATATAGAGAGTTATTGAAGTCGAATATTTGTTCATTTGGAGGCTTGTTCAGAGGTTTGTTCGGATTAGATGGAGATTCGGTTGATCGGGGGTATGGAGACTCGCTCGATTTGTTTAGTTCGTTCGATGTATATTGCAAGTATTTACTCGGCTGGTCGTGAAAATCGGTCGGAGATTTCCTCCTACTATCTTTAATCTTCAGTAAGTTGTCATCATCGATAAATATTCCCGGCATTCTTTTGAAAGGTTAGTCCTATTCCAGGATTTTATCCTTATTATTAGCATTATCAATATGGATTGGTAATGGGGTTTGAATGGGGCTTAGCAGGCCTCTTTCGGTAGATTATCCATCCCTATTCTTCTTCTGTATATAAGTATATTTGGTCTGTTGATTGTCAATAGAGTTCTCTTCCGGAGGGAATGGCTGTCCCTTATCCACTTGTATGAAGATCATTCTCCTTCCTTCTATGATTTCAGGATTAATTAGTGTCGCTTTGTATTTGATCTCTGCAATCTTTGGATTATCGGGTTTATTTTTATGGATCTTATGAAATTAAATATCTTTCGTCCGCAGAATTTGTTTCAATTCCAGAACCCAGACCTGGTAGATATAACCTTTCATGCCTTTTATGCCAACTAACTTTCCTTTCCAGGCTCTCGGTGCCATCTTGCGTATATTAGTTGGGCGGTTTACGTCTTTTTTTTGAATTTTGACATAGGCAATACATCCCTATGTCCGAATGTGTTGAATGCGTGGGTTATAATCCACCTTAATGGCTTCAAACATAGCCTGAAGGGGTGACTTGTTTTTTGCGTTGGCGGATGTAGGTAGTCTGTTTATAATATAAACAGACATTTCCATGAACTATGGCCATAAGAACTCTGGAAGTCCTATCTTAATATATATACTCCGTGCACTTTCTATGATGGTTCTCCCCGCATATTTAATTTTCCTGTTTTGCTGTGAGGTATATGGTGGAGATTTTCGCACAGCGATACCTTGCTTCTTTGTCCAGTCCATCTTTGGACTGTAGAATTCTGGAGCGCCATTATAGCCCATTGTTTGAACCTTATATCCACTACTATAATTTTCCACTCCATTGGTCTAGTTTTCCAGAGCCACTGGTACCTTATCCCGAGAGTGGAGAAAGATAATCTAGTAGTAAAATGTATAAATATCTATCCCGTGAAGGCTATTGTTGTACTTGCTATATCCTTTGGGTTTGTGGTCAATCATATCCTAGAATATGTGTGAAAGAAACTGCTTGGGCTTTACAAGCGGGGTCCGATTGATTATGGTATTTATTTTTGCCATATGGCAACTCTTATAATGAAATTTGTCAAGAGTCTTTGGATTAATCTTGATCCCAGCCCTCTTACATGTAAGTAAAATTCTATCTTTGTTGGCATGTGTAAGTCGCTGATGCATTAGGCCATATTTGACTTTTGCTGTTGTGTTCTTTGGCAGAGTTGTAAAATTTAGGAAACCTTTGGGCTTTGCGTGCGTCATAAATGCAATTCCGTGTTGCCAGTGAATATTAGTGATGATTTGTCCCGTAGCCTTTACTGCGAGAATGTCTCTGTATCTATCCAGAATGATGCCCTTCTTTCTTAGTACTCCCGGGCTGAGCATATTTGTTGGTGCATTAGGGCAATAATAAATATTTTCCAGCTCCATAATACTGTCATCTTCAAGTTCCATTTTGGCTATGCCTTGGGCTTTGACTCTTAGGTCTCTGCCGTTGCTTGTCATTATAAAGTCTGCATTGCTAATATCTACTAGAAAAGTAAACTATTTCTTGTTGTTAAAGTAATGAAGAGAATATTCCGAATTAATAATAACTTTATTTTTCAAGGAAGTCATTTATATTACTGAAGATATTTCGGGTGCAATCTCAATAGAGCTTATTAATGTAGTTGTTGACTCTAATGCTTTATCCTCCAAGGAGTCTTCTTGTGTTGTCGTCAATGCCAGTGTTAGACCAGCAAAGTTTCGTCCTACTAAGGCAATGTTTGTATTATCCTTGTTGGTGTTTGTTGATTGTCGATTGTCATTATTATCGCCTTCTCTAGTCTTTTTTCTGTACTATTTAGGTCTCAACTTAGGGTTGGCCTTCCAACAACTATCGACTATATGCCAAACACCCTTCTTGGACAGTCCGCAGGGCTTGCAAGTGTCATCATCGGTCGGTTTAACAACTCTAGCCGTGTTCTTTGTCGCGGATTGATTCTTGGACTTCTTGCTGGTGCTTGTTGTTGCCATGTTAAGACCCATCTCCTTTTCACCATTGGCTTATTATGACAGGAAATCCACCAGGTCCTTCTTCGTGATCTTGTTCCCTCTTTGTATGTTGTGAGACCAGTTATTGTGCCATATTGGGTTTGATTTCTTAATCCCATTTATTGCAATAATGACGAACATCTCCTTAGGTATTGTTGGGAGTTTGGTTATAATGTAGTTCCAATAATAGTGTAGCTTGTTGAGGTAGTCCTTTAGTATCGAGAAATTTTCTTGGTCTAGTTTGACGAACGTCATCACTAGGTCGTAAAGTCTATCTTCTGGTGTGTTGGTAATGCTCTATTTGACCTTCTTATATGTCTTGCGAGCTGTAGCGTTCTCCGGACTCCACCCATCTCTCCCAATCTCTCCCATGATCTTCTCTGAGATATTATTGATTAAAAACGCCATAGCCTTTATATCAGAGATGGCCCATCGTTGTTGTTCTTGTTTTGTGGCGTTTTTGGATAGTATTGAATCTGTTGTATAATAGCTAGAAAAGCCTAAGACTTTGGCATTTATTATAAATTTGATCCGCCACTAGTCCCAGTGGTCGCTATTCCTTAGCTTATTAAGTCGCGGCATAAATAAGGTTGCAAAACTATTATTTTGTGATAGGAGGTTTGTTTCCGAAGATATTGCGGTCTCTTCGGGCGTTATAAACCTCTTTTTGTTGTTTCGTTTGTTGTTCCCTTTCTTGTTTCTGCTTAGTGTTTTTCGAATACCCCCGCCTTCTGTCTTAATCTAGACGATTTATAGGCGATCTGCGCCCAAAGAAGGAATTTGTGGGCCCATGTCAGGGTTTAGGGCTCCACCAATTCTGGAGCTTGGAAGAGTTAAAATTACAACTTAGATCTCTTCTTGGGTATTATTTGTAGTAAATCGCGGTTTTCGATAGTCACAGTGTCTTTGGACTATAAAGAATTATAGCCTTATTCAAAATTTCGGCCAAAGAGATGTATATAGCGAGCGCGAGGGCTTATAACCTATGGAATAATATATGTGTATATTAATGTCATTGGTTTCTCCAAGTTCTAACGGGCTTGGCTGTCCCAGAAGTGAATGCAGGCAGCTGCCTCAGGCTGCCACATCTCAACAATATATCTACGCCTGGCGTCTCGGACTGCGCTTTCAACCACTTGAGTTCACCCTCCTCGACTGTGACTGAAGGGTCTGGTCCGGGCACAATGACAATGTCGAGTTTGCCTGGTGCTACGCCTGGATCCTCATATGAGTGTGTGGCCTTGACAGTCGCATTGGATGTGAGAGGGATCTCCATTCCTTGCTTGGGGCTGGTGATGTATGAGAGAGTCACGCTTGGGGCCAAAGCCACTACGTGAGCTGGTAGCATGGGCAAGACGCCCAGGTACTCTTTGGACATGACACCAAGGACGTCGGCTGTGGCCACGTCAAGGAATTGGGCCCCCAGAGGAATAAACACGCCGACATGAATGTTTGTTGCCGTCATTGTTGTTGATGTCTGAGTAGCGAGGTTGATTAGGAGAGATAAGGTGATGGGGAGTTGGACGCCGCAAAGGGAAGGAACAATGGTCAGTGCAGGATGGAGAATCTGTCGAATTGCCAAGGCATATATTGATATTTATACGATATCAACATTGAAGCGATCTCTTTATCTCCGAGACCCTCTTCGGTTGGACTGCTATTGTCTCCGCATCTGAATCCTGAATTGGTCGTCTGCCTCGTCATGATTGGCTATGCGCCATTAACATCCGAGGAGGTTCGGAACTTAGGCAATTCCACCACTAGCAACAGCCCCGATTTGCTCAGCTGAATAAAGAGAGGGCTAGCAACCCATTTCATTCGTGAAGACGGGAATAATGCACTATTCACTAACCCCGCAAATAAACCTCTCGATTTGGATTCAATCGTCTTCTAGGATTTTTCCAATTAAAATAGCATTTTCGGAGTACAGGGTAGGGTATTTCCTAACGCACCGACTATGGTATATGTAATCTAAGTTGCCTTCATTTACCACAACTCCGATGATGTATATTTAAAAAAAAAATAGAATTATCTGTGTCTCGGTATATTCATAACTTAATCGAGGCGATTCTGACCTAAAACGGGTTGTTGTGTAAATGGAGATTATTCTGACAACCACTATGGCTGCCGGACTTTTCCAGTTATATTATCTACTATGTGATTACTGTGAGTATGCTTATTTCCAACTAGACTATTTGTCCCAGGCGCCAGGACCTGTTCCTCGCATCATTCGTTCAGGACGCTCCCTCTTAGCAATTCGCCTAATATCATATCTAAGAGGTAGTCTATGCCCACCCATTCATGCTGATGCTGATGCTGCCCCCATAACG
Source organism: Calonectria leucothoes (assembly GCA_002179835.1). Classification (NCBI taxonomy): domain Eukaryota; kingdom Fungi; phylum Ascomycota; class Sordariomycetes; order Hypocreales; family Nectriaceae; genus Calonectria; species Calonectria leucothoes. The sequence continues at coordinate 594,331 of NAJI01000169.1, read as the reverse complement.
CCGGATGGGTTTTGAAACCGAAGAAGAGAAATCGCAATGCCAGCGTTCATCTGTGCCAAGTAAGACAGTCTTTCATGCCGTATATACATCTCATTTCGACCATGATTGAATTGAATGCCAACTCCACAAGCGAGAATACCTTGTGTGCTGTATTATGTTTTGAGACCAGTACACTCATCGTTTAAGCCATATCGTCTACTCTTATTACTGGTGCCGGCTGTCGCCGCGTCGCTTTTTTGCTGACGGTATACACCAGATCCTGGTTCCAGAGGTGGCAGACCAGTGCCTGGGCACTGGGAATCGTGCCGTATAGCGGGGCCACAAGCGGCACCATGAGATAATCCTTCCAGTTAATGCGGAGAGATCGCCGAGAAAAGTCCATGCCGTCAGAAAGACCGGCTTTGACCATTGCTCGCTCGCGGGCTGCGACGCCAACTCTGTGAAAGCTCTCATACAAGAATAGGTAAACGCTGATTTGGAGGAAACCAAAGATTCGAATGGTATTGGACCAGTTAAAAACCCACGCTAGGTTGTGTGGGTCGTCTTTGCCCTCCATCACCTTGACGTAGATGGTCGAAGCGATGACTAGGATGGCCATGTGAACTGGGAGGAAATGAGCCTCAAAGATGCGGTGCACCATGTAAAAGACGTGCTCCCAATGGGGCTCTTTGATGTTATCTTTGGTAATGTCCGAGAATATGCCATTTCCACCAGCCTGTGCTGCACTGTCGTCGAGGAGCTGGCTATCGGGAATAAACAAGCCGGAACTGTCGCCCACGGTGCAGTGAAGGGGTTGATAAGCACGGGAGGTGTGTTTACGCTCTTGCCACATACCAGCCAGCTTCCGCATGGCAAACCCAGTATCAAGAGCACCCCACATGTGACGGAGGGCCTGCTTATAGCGGGCATTGATATCAGCGTAAGCGCCACGCCAGCCTTTGCCGCCTCCTCCAGTGACGTTGCTTTGGCTCACAGGGCTGTTGATTACGCGACTGGTTAGGTTGCCATTCAGCGCAAAGAAGCACTTGATGTACATGTGAAGATCCTCGCCAATAGCCTCGCCATCGCAATCCCAACCACCAACACGATCGACCAGGTCCAGGGGCAGCGAGTAGACGGAAGTGGGCGGAGCAATGCTGGAGCCGGGGTAGAGACCTGACATACCGGCGGCGCACCAGACAATATCGGCGACGCGGACAAGAGGGTGGACGTTGTGAGCATTGCGGTCAAAAATGATGGGGGCTGAGTAGACAGTCGTGAGCGCAGTTTCAGGGTAAGACAGATGCATGTTAGTGAGCAGTGTGAAGTAATCAGCAGAAAGGTGACTATCGGCTGTGGCGGCCGGAAATAACCCTGGTCAGCAAATGCACTAAAACAACGGTTGCTGCATGGTGGGTGGCACCCGTAAGATGCTAATCTCATGCCAAGAAAAGCGCACATACCATCGATTCCCGTAATGATCACGTCTTTTCGGACTCCCATTGTATATTTCGCACTGAGCTTGCGTGCGGCCCAACCGATGTTGCTACCCTTTCCAGCTGCCTCTCCCGGGATATCGGACGGGTGCATGGTGAAGTCTATCGATCGGAACTTTTTGGCGAATTCTTGAATCAGGCCCAAAGCCTTGGTCTCGGCATCGGCTTCTCGCTGTTCCATCCCCAAATACACCTGTCACGCGGGAGTTAGCATGCTTTTTTTCTCGCAGACGATTGCCGCGCATTGACAAGAGCCCATAAACAACCCCACAGCGCGCGAACTGCGAATGCTGCGGTCGTAAATACTTACATCGTACGAATCGAAAGCCCGCGGGTGACATGCCAAAACCTCAAGTGTTTCCCTCAGCGTGTCGTACTCCTCCTTGTAGTTCGGGATGATGATTGCGTGAATCACGTTGTCGGCTGCGGTGGACACACCGTCGGTAAACGACTCGGGGTCGAGGTCGCCAGCTTCGCTAGTGGTGGAGGACGTAATGTCATTGTGGCTGGAGGTCAACGTCTCAGAGCTGGAGACGGAGGTGTAGGAACTGCGGCGTGCAGCCAACTTTTTCAAGTCGAGGAGGGAATTGCTCTGCGCGGATCGTTTGAGGGTCTGGGTGAGGTTCCAGACAGTCCAGCAGGCTCGCAGAGGGAAGACGCAGACGAGAATGTGAATCAGGAGACAGTAGTAGGCGAAGATATAGGTCCAGATACCGGCACCAGTTGTTGAGGTGGACGAGTAAAAGGATCCTCCGCTGTCGGGCTGCTCATACTTGTATCGATGCTGCTGGGTTGAGTGCTCCTGCGAGATAACCCAGTAGCAGAGGCCGATGAGGGCGATCATGCTCAGGCCACCGGCTCGCCGCGACACCCACGCGAAAAGAGACATGCTTGGAACAGGTCGAGTGGAAGATGAAGCGGGTGCGCGGGTCCGAAATCGGGAACGGTAGGCGAGTGACAGAGGCGAGGAGGGGAGGAGGGGGAGGGAGGAGAGAAACCGAAGGGGAGGAGCGCCAAAAAGGCACCAACGGCCAAAGGTGGTGAGGGTGAGTACGAAAGAGTCAGAAGGCGACCGCAGAAATGCGAGTGCTAACTAAGGAGGAGGAGAAAAGAAAAAGAAACGGGAAGTGTAGCTTGAATAAATGACGGTGGAGCTAGACCCGGGAAAGAGAAGGAGTGTTTGGGAAGGAGTTTGGCTACCACGAGGACAAGGCCGTTGGACCGGGGAAGGAAGGAGGGTGCGGTAAGGAAAGAACCGGATGTACAGTACAAGGGAGGAGCGAAGGAGAATGAAATGAGAGCAAGTATAATAGACGAGGTGTAATGAGAGAGGGCAGCGCTGGCGGGCTACGGCGTGGCTGGAAGATGACAAGAGAGCATGCTGGGCGAATGAGAATGCTGCAAGACAGTCACGGTGGCCAACGATGGAGATGCTTCCAAGTGTTTGAAGAAGTTTAGGGTCCAAGCCGCTCTGACCAATTCTTAGACTGGGGGATGTGGATGAATGAACGAATGAATGGGGAAAGGTGAGGAAGACCAGGGGGGAGGGCGGGCAGGAGGGTGACGATGGGGTGAAAGTGCCTCTCAAGCAAGGCCTCGAGTCAAGCCAGAACGAGTGAGTGAAATGGGCCAAGCCTCGCCCAGGACACCAATACACCAAGACCCTGGGCCACACCCCTCGAACTAGGATGGGCATGTAGCAACAGATACATGATCAAGCAAGGTAGCAGCAGCAGTGGCAGCAGCGTGCAGTGTGTAGCCAGGCCGACAGGGCGGCAGTAGCAGAGTTAGTGACCCATGTAATCGAAGAGGCGCGTGCTCCCGGTCTGATAACATCATAGGCCGCCGGCAGAGACGTCGAGACGTGGCTAGTAAGGGAAGTGACCTAGTACCACACAGCTATAGTAACCGCGGGACGGTTACATAGGGCTATTAGAGATACGGGGGGGCATGCACGGAGAGGATGGAGACATAGTTTGATGTCAAGTTTTGGAGAGAGGGAAAAAAGGCACACTGCTCTGCCACCGTCAACAGCAGCCCGGGAAACACACACACACACACACAACAGCTGACATGGAAGACACGCACAGGTTTCAGCCATATTCACGGGCGAGGAGGGGTGAAGAGGCGCAGGAAACTTGGCGAGCGCAGACAAGTATGAGCCGCAGTTGCGCGAGCCGCAAATAGGTCATGTCACAACGCATACACCTCATTGGCTACATGGAGCTTGAGCCAGAGGAAGCGAGAGAAGCGCGGCGTTCGCCCATGTTAGCCTGTGGTGTGTGTCACCGGCTGCACCGTGGGCATCGATGCGCCCCAGACCAATTCGCACGGCCCGATGTGATATGATGTGCAGCGCAGGCCAGCGGGGTTTTGCGAGGCCAGATTCAGTCTGTGTGTGCCATGGTGGGCCCTCCGAGATGGATGGATGGCCCCAGCACAAGGGACCCCCCTAACAAGCTTCTCACACTGGGGCCTTGTTTAAATCGCAGGACGGACCACAGTACGGGGTCGTCACCGAGCAGTTCGCCTTGGACAGGTCGGGGCTCCCTCTTCGTTCTTGGAAAATCTCGCACTCTGGATCCTAAATTGTTAGTTTGCACACTTTCTTATCGCCGGTCGATCATTGCCGCCAGCGGCTCTGCACCAAAAAAAAAAAAAGAGGGTGCTGGGGCCGGCTGCTGTCAGCGTCGAGGTCCACGGCCGTTGTGATGTGTATATTACACGGCAGAGGTGAGCCGACCAAACATCTTTTTAAGTTTGCCTTGGCCATCTTGCAGCCCTTGACAAGGGGATTACCGGGTCGAGGCAAAGGAGGGCTCCCTTGTGATACCGCAATGGCTGCAAAAGAAGGGTCATCATGTGCGATGATGCAGCAGCGAGTGTGCGCATCATCATCATTGTATTACGTGTTCACGGGCACACAACTTTGCATTGTCAATGCTGTTCATAAACCTGAAGACCTCGGCACCATTGTCAAATGTTTGCATCTCACGAAAACACGACTTGTTGCGTGCATATTATTCGCATCGAGATGATTAATTCCGGAAAAGGGTGACGGGGCGGGTGTCGCTTCCATGTAAAAATAAGAGGGCATCTGTGCTTGAGCTACCCCTGAGAATCCCAGCGCTTCGAGGTCTGGTTGGCTGGGGATTTCACTCTCCCAAAAAAAGCAGCAGACGTTTTACTCGTCCGTGTGGGATTTGGGTTTTTTGGTCGGTTCAGGTTGATTGATGTAAAGCTGGGGGATGGCTTCGGCAGTCCAGTTATTGTTCCGACCGCTGATCACTCGGTTCCTGGATGTTGTCGGGAGTCCAATGACACTCAAAATTGGTAGCTTGTTCCGTGAGTGATATTGTACTGTAGCACCAAGGTCGGTTGATAGATCCCCTTTTGTCTATTTACTTTTTCGCTTCATTCGGAGAGGGAGGGGTCCCGTTCAGTTCTTTTCCATTTTCGCTCCGATACTTGGCGTGGGTATCCTGGTTCATCTTTTTCGGTTTTTTTTCGTTTGCTCTGGACCCTCTTTTCCTCCATTGGCCCTGGACCCCTTCCCTCCCCCCTGTTTGTCAGTCTGCATGTACATGTATGTATGCATGTTTGGACTGTCGCCCGCGCAGGGAGGGGAGGAGGGAATGCAAATGGACCTTGTGTGGCTATATGATCAGGCACTAAGTATGACATGGAGAGAAATGCTGCGGTGGTGGCCGGAGCGTCATGTCTTGCTCCTGTGTCTGATACACTGGTCTAGATCGTCAGTTCAGACAACAGAAACAACAACAATTTACCATCAACACACTTTGAGAGCACAGCCACCACTCTTCTCCACGCGCAGAACATTTCACAAGTAGGGAGGTGCCGAGACAACACAATTACATCGAAGACAGTGCCTCGTGGAACATTTAGCGCCCGTAGTATCGCCGTCTTTGTGCTCTTGCATGCAGGGTGTTGTGTGTTGCGCGACGGAAAACCAGTGCGTGATACCATCCGCCATGTGAAGGTGCAGGCTTGCGTATGTGGCGGCGGCTTTGATGCTGCAATCTTCATGTACAGTACATCCAGCTTAGCAGGCAGGCTCTGGAACAACAAGCCTCGCAGCCAATCATCCATCCCACGTCAAATCCCCCGTCTCTTCGACTGGTCTCGTCACGACACATTTGGACCTCATGTTTGCGATGGCATCTCTCGCCTCCAACCTCCACACCCCCCTCCGCCTCGACTGCCTTATCTCTCGTCAATAACTCACCAAGCCCGCCACCCTTGTTTCTCCTGCCGCTCGTCATTAAGAGAGCGCACCTTGGCCGGTCACAAGAGCATCGCGGCGCGCCCCTGCGCTGTTCCGAAAAACCTCGTTTGCGCCCTTGGGTTGCCTTTGCTGGCCAACGTTTGCGAGGCGCCTCCTCTGACTGGCTGGCGCAGGTTTGGGCGTGACCCAGGCGCTTTTGGGTGGTGCCGTTGACCGCTGAGACAAGGCTCGTCAATCGCAATGCTTGTGTCCGGCACGCGTGGATGCTATTGGCCCGTGGATGGCTTGCTGGGCTCAAGGTCCCTCCACCCTTGACTTTGTCGTCAAGACTAGCTTGCCATCAAGGCTGGGGCCAGCGAAAAGTCCGGCAATTGAGGCTGCATTTAGCCCATGGCCTTGCCAGCCCGCCCGCCGTCCCACCTCGCCCATCATTGGCCACATGTTTGAGTGATTGGATCCTGGTCGCCCAAACCGCGGTCACCACCCTTGTCCACCTTAAAACCGGGTGCTGGAGATGGCATCAAATTCAAAGCTGGTCAGTGCGCTTTGGGCGGTAATTCTGCCACCATGTCGCCTTGGAACTGGATCCGACATTTTTCTGATACACCCTCTTGGCTGCCAGGGAGGGCCATGTCGTCATGAATCTGGAGTCATGAGGGCTGGCCAACTTCTCAGTCGTCCTACGCGTATCCACAAGACATTGTACTCAAATGCTTCCGACATACACGGATATTCGGCGGGTCCAATTTTAGTGTCATCGGTATCTCTGTGGTCTTCCCCAAGAGGGGGTATTTTAATTATGCCTTGGGCATGGTGCCGTTGTGGCTTGCCTCGACACATGGTTGAGCTTTTCATGACTAGCATAAAGCGTTGGTTTGATCCAGAACTCATCACCCAACACAGTGAACATGGTGATGTGTTTTGAGAGTGGTTATCTTTGATTGTAGTATAATTACATCGAATCTGGTAAATTCAAGTCTGGAAACTTGCTGCATGGCTATGCGATGCTAAGTTCCTCTCTCGTCACCTCATTACGGATCAAATTCTCCTGCTGATTGTGGACGCGGTATAGGTGGTTACTCATGGCTGGCATTTATGTCATGATCTAATAGCACGTTTGATCATGAAAAAAATTGGGTTGTAAGTAGTTGATCATTCATTTTCTAATCCAATCCAAAGGGTATCATCTAACGTGTGGCTGACCTTGTCAAGCCATGTTGTGAAATATGTCCTATTATCTTCTCTTCTTCCAACGTTGCCGATGTACGAAACGCCGACTTGTGTCCTCCTAAGATTATATCGCAAAGCCAAGTACTGGCTCAGCCTCTCAGTCTGATGTCGACAGCTGATGCACCTCGATAGTTTCATGTGATGGTACTGGGGCACCGTCGTTGACGAGGTTGGCGTGGCTTTTGATGCTCTGTATGTATGAGTTATCGACTGCGCCACATTATTCTCGGCCCGGCTCGTGTATGATGGTCATTTTTGACATGAATGTTGTTATGCAGTTGCTCTCACGGTGCCTTTTCAAACAGTTTCTGGATGGGTTTCGCGGCCTATAACATGTCAGCTTTCGGATACTACCAACGATTGATTGGATCCGGGTATGGTGCAGAAAAAACTCACATCAATGAACTTTTCTAGGTCTTTATCCAAGTTGGCCAAGTCGTCCTTTCTCCTTTTGTTGTCGGCAATCAGCTTCTGTTTGCGCTTCAAGAGTTCTTGTCTCTGCTGCTCCAAGGCCTCTCGCTCCGCTCGTTCATGGTCAATTCGCGCCACCATCAGCGTGTTCTCATCAACGTTTTCATGTTCGAGGTGCTGTGCCAGGAATTCTTCTGCTGGGATTAGAGGGAGTTGTTGGTATTTGTGACTGGAATTGAAGGTTAGCGCTCGGCTTGAATGTACCACTTGGCCTCATCGACCATGCTCGTAGAAACGCACTCATATGACTCGCATGCCGCGATTTCTCCCTGGAGATGCCTCTGCTCGTAGAACAGATTCTGAAGTTGTAGGTGCAGACGGTCGACTTCTTGACGCGCCTCGGCAGTCTCGGCCTTGGTCTCTCGCGCAGAGAAACAAGCGTTTCGATGCAGGCCTCGCAGATGGGCAATGTTCGTGAAGAGAAGCTTTTGCTGTTTCGCAATGTGGGCTTGTGTTTCCGCAGAGACGGTTCCCTTGGACGTTTCGTCGGCGAGGTTGACCAGGGCGTTTGCCTCCTCGCGTGCTTGCTCCGAGATTTGCAAAACAGCGACGAGGCTGGGCTCGGTCACGATTTTGTCGATCGCCATGGTCGTATGATTGAAGGGATTTCGCAGGGGAGCGGCGATGGACAAACGCAATGGCAGATGACTCGAGTTACGGTATTCGAATGGATGCAATGACGAGGCTGAGGGATGGCAGGCGAAAAGGTTGCCTGTTGGCGAAGTGTCAAAGGCGTGTGGAGACGTGGGATAAACAAGGCTGAGAGCGCATGGGCCAACCAGCGAGTGTCAAAGGCGGCACCATGACGGATGCGCTGTTGTGGATGCTGCACACAGAACCAAAGAAAGCAGTGATCATAAAGATTAAAGCCGAGACATATGCGGGTGACAAAAGCACATGCTTAGCATGGGCCTATTCCATCCCACCTCCCTGTTCTCTCCTATTCTCCTCTTTTTTGTTCTCTATCTTGCAGACCGCATCCATCATGGCTGATTGTTGTTGGGGGACTAGAACATCTCCACTCGGACTGGTCCGAACCGGAACGGATCAAATGGTCGGCAGTCATGGTCTGGACCGAAACCGAGACCGCTCGCTGGCCATTGGGAGCGAGCGGCCGATCAAACCGATCAGCATGTGAAAAGCAATGCAAAAAAAAAAGTCAGACGACGACGAGGCGAATAACACGAGGTCATGCTGGACCGAGACTCGACGCCAATTCACCCAGTCCTCGATGCCCAATGGCTCTCCTGACGGCACCTGCATGACGGATGGGAAAGCAGTCAAATTTCCCAGCGCACTCCGATAGCGTCCGTGTGCTGCTGCTTGCCCTGCAAAACCCCAACTAGATCGTCTATGTGCTCCAGGCACAGGGACCACCGGCGGTACAGGGGCTCGGGCTCTGGGCAACCAGGGCTGCTGGCGACCCCAACGGCGGCCCCTCGCAGCGCTTGAGGCAGTGATTGGCGGAGCGCCATTTCGCGTTGACGGGCCGCAGCGGGTTTTTCGTCCACTGTCGGCTGCAGTCTGGCCCATTTGGCGGCGTGCGAATGCTGCTTCCGGCGGGCTACTGCTGGCCTACTGCTGGTCTACAGGTGCCGATTGGAAAGCGCTCCCAGCGAGGCGGGCGGCATGTCGCCTGGATTACTCTTGTAAGTTAAGGATGTCTTGATTTCTGCAGAGAGTTGGGGCATTTGGATGGGGTACAACGCGGCACGTAGTCAATTTCCCTGACTTTCTGGGGGGATCATCTGGTCTTCATCCAATCATTAATTAATTAGTGGAGTGCCGCCAAGGCCGTGGGCCGCCGAGCACATCCGTAAGACCCAATTTCAGCTCTCCTCAGTCTGATCTAGTGATTCCTCCTACCTTCTTCCACTCCTTTGCCGGTTCCAGGACTGTTTGAAGCGAGCACTCGGGTTACCCCTGACCCTTCTCCCTTCGTCCTGCGCGCCTTGGCCCTGGGTAGTATTTGTACCAGGCAAAATCCGAGACTGGTCGGTGTCGGCGAGGCCAGGAGGCTTTCATTCCATCCCATGACAGCCCGTTGAGCCAGGCCCTTATTCTCGGAAACCCTCGTTCTCAAACGGCCAATCACCAGCACAGCCCCCCCACGACTCGCCTCTCGCCCCAACTTGGCCCCCTCCGATCCGACCTGTAGCGACCAATTGCATATTCCACTCTACACGCGTGGCTGTATCGACGACGTATGTAAAGCCTCACCTGGCTGCACGCATCACGGGCCTTGGACGTGGCTTCGCAGCCAGAGTTGTACTGCCGATCCTGCCGCCGCAGAGACAAAACCGCCAGCTTCTGTCCCACCCCCAAGTCGCCATCATGTCCGACGTAACGACCACCATCACCAGGACTTGTCCCTGCAGGCCTCAGGACGACGAAACCATTGCTACAGTCTCTGGATCCAACCCCCGGACCACCGCTGACCAGCCTCGCAAGCGACGACACTCCTTTTTCATTCCCCGGCGCCGCTCCATTGTTGGCTCCATCATGGATGGCGAAGAGGGCCTTCTGCTCAAGGTCGACCTGTTCCTCTCCGAGCTCGAGCGCCGCCTGGATTTCATTGAGAGCTACGCCGATCTAAGCAAGGACTCTAGCATATCTCGCGCCTTCTCAACACTGCAGGCTGTTCGCACGCGATGTTCCCAGGCCTCAGAGGAGGTTCTCGGAGCTGGCCGAAGACGATTACATATTATGGTCGAGACGCTCGAGACGAGATACCATGTCGGCCTTGAGGCTGCAGAGTCCCTCAACGAAAAAGCCCGTGTCGGTGTCGAATTGCTGGAGGAGATGCTCACCGAATTTGAAACCCGCGCTTACAAATTGCGCGAGCAAGGTTTCGCCAATGCTGCCAACGCCGCGGAAGTCTTCATGGGCGAGGGTCGGCGTGTGGCCAACGAAGGAATCGAGCGAGCCATGCGCGCTGCCCTCTCGCTCGAAGAGCACATTCAACAAGCCATCGGGCAAGCGAAGGAAGTTCGACTCATCTGCTACGACGATTTGCCCATGCCTTGGCGAAACAACCCGCATATTCGCAAGGGATATCGCTTTACGGAGTCCAAGCTGGAGTGTGTCCTGTCTGCTTTCAACCTTTCCAACGAACTGGTCAACATCTGGTCCCATGCACTAGGCCTTGTCGTGGTGCTTGCTATCGCTGTTTGGTTTTACCCAAGCAGCGCCAACTTCACCATGAGCTCCAACTCTGACGTTTTTATTGCCGGCATCTTTTTTGTGACGGCCTGCCTGACCCTGGTCTGCTCAACCATCTGGCACACCATGAACGCAGTGGCGGATGTCGATGCCATTTCCATCTTTGCATGCGTGGATTACACCGGCATCTCTTTGCTCATCGCTGCCTCCATCATGACAACCGAGTACACAGCATTCTACTGCGACCCCATCAGCCGGTGGACTTACATGAGTCTGACGGCCCTGCTGGGCATTGGAGGCGTCATTCTTCCCTGGCACCCTCGGTTTAATGGCGCCGACATGGCCTGGGCACGTGTGGCTTTCTATGTCGGTCTCGCCCTGACTGGTTTCATGCCCATCGTTCAGCTGTGGTGGACTCACGGACCCGAGTTTGTGCACGACTTTTACTCACCCATTTCCAAGTCCATGCTCGTCTACTTCAGCGGCGCCATCGTCTACGCGAGCAAGATCCCCGAGCGCTGGTGGCCAGGCATGTTCGACTACGTCGGTGGCAGCCACAACCTCTGGCACGCAGCCGTGCTTGGTGGCATCCTGTTCCATTACACGGCCATGCAGACCTTCTTCTCGAACGCCTTCCACCGCGCGCAGGGTGGCTGCCCTGCGTACTAGGCAGGCTTGCTCTGGACATTCAGTGGAACACCAGCCTTATCCGGCACGTAATTGTGCCTGGCCTTTTTTATCATCTCAAACAACATTTCCTCCCAACATGAGCTACGTCTGGATTGTCGCCCAACCGTGCGGTCTTATCGAGTGGGTCTAGATCAAGACCCAAGGGATTCGATTACGCACTGTCATGAGAAGCTTGGGCCCGTCCAATATAATTTATGATCTCTTCTGTTCTGGACCCTGGTTGGAATCTTCCAACGCACGCGAGAGAAACAAGTCTCCACAAAGGGCCAAAGCCACTAGCTCAACAAACGGGTCTGACTTTTTTTTTAATGACGGATATGGGGACGATGGACCAAAAAAATTTCCTTGTAGAATTTTCTACAGCCCATCATGTTTACTGGAGCCAGTCGCATCTGGGCAACTTCTTCTTCTTCTTTTGGCCAGTCTCGCAATATGGTTGGCTGTGCCCTTGCGCCAGTGTGCGCGGCTTACATGGACTGATTGTAATGAAGACACGAAGGTCGTGAAAATGGGCACGAAAGGAATGAGAAGAAAAAGTAATCACGTCGCCCGTCGCAACTTGGCGGCGACGGGGCAGCTGATATACAAAGTATTTTCACGAAAGGGATAGCATCAACGGCGTTTCTTTGGACCAAAGTAAGCCAGCCAGCCCGCAGCCGGCACTGGCCTTGGTTTCAATGGTATATATATTACTAGGCATACATTTGTTCCGTCTCGAAAAAGGCTCCATTCGCCCTTTTTTTTCAACTTACATGAGAGGTGGACAACGGACACACAGAGTTTTTTTATTTATTTATTTTGAAATATAAACATAGTCATTAAAGAAAGCACAAGTCATTTCATATCTTCATTAATTCGTCCAACAAGCCATCTGAAACCACTCGAAGATGTGTGTGAAATCCTTCTTCCTCGCCTGGTTCGAGTTTTTGGACATCTGCTGGGCGCGTAACGACATAAATACATGAACATTTGGACAGTAGGAAATCCTATACTCCCGGTTCCATCCTTCTCGTCCGCCATTAGTTTTGTCATATCATCATACAAAAAGGGACTCGCAAGTCCTTCACGTGCGAGTGGGCATTCTGATAAGCCCATAGGGCCGAGAACTGCCCGGGGCATAATTGGGTTTAGCTTTCCCCCCATGTGCTTGCTAGCCCTGCATCGCATCCAACGCAGGGCACCCGGCCCTTCCGGGCGAGCCCTGACAACCGGATCGGCCCGCACGAAGGTGAGATAAGATGCAGGTGAGATGCATTCTTTTCGGGAGCGTTATTAACACGCCCCCTTGCCCATTGTGGTTGGGGAAATTCTCCGGTTCACGTGGCAGTCACTGTGCGCCATCCGTTCATGAAGCTCTCTGGCCAAGACCCCTGCGCATTGATGCCTTTCCTGGCTGCCTGGACGTTGTTGGTCCGTTGCGTTTGTCCCGGATCTACGGATCAACCATTGGGGTCAAGGTGCCTAGCTGCTGGGGCTACTCGGCCCGGACTTTAGAGAGCGTGGGACACGATTTCAGCGTAGACATCGTCGGGAATCTTTTTGATAATGCCGATGGTGACAGACTTGACCAGATCTGCATTGAGTGGAGGGAAAGATCGAAGGACTTTGTTGGGGCTGTTTCTCATTAGCACTAATATTCCAGCAGTTGAGCAACCATTTTTTTTTTTTTGCATACCTTGGAGACTGAAGAATCTGGGTCCGCATGATGGTGAGCTGGGCAACAATGCACACAATGTTAAGATGCGGCCCGTATGCGAATAAAAAGTCCCAGAGACGGAGAACCTCGGGCAAAGGCGGCGTGCAAGCACACAGAGTCAAGACTGAGGGGAAGGCGTAGATCTCTGCAGACAGACCCTTGGCGGTCAGGTACATGCTCAGTTTCGGGTCCACGATGGCTAGGACCTTATCAACCAACGCGAGGCCTCTATGGACACCGTCCATGGCACCACGTATGTACCCCGGGCACTCGCGAGTGAGTAGGGAATGGAAGGCTACGAAGGCCTCGGCTTCGCTTCGAGCGGCGTAGAGAAACGGGGCAGCGAGCACGTTCATTCCCTGGACGTAGGTACCAGATTCCGAAGCAGTAGCGGCGCCTGTGCCGGATTCCGAGCCCTCCGTGGTCAGTGTGAGGGCGCGAGCCCGGCTTCGGGCAGTTGGAGACGACGTGCTGGTGTGAGACTGGCCAGAAAGGGACGCACGGCTGCTACCCGGGCGACTCTGGCGCTGCTCCTCGCGAGCATCGTGGAGCGTCCAGGCGATGGCATTGAGCAGACGAATCAAGCTGGCTTCGCTAACCCGGCGGCGGAATAGAGGGTCTGTTGTGAGAGTACGGAACGTGTCGTTGCGAATCTTGGAGTAGGCGGGGGAGGCACCGCGGTGAATGAGGGCGAGGTAGTCATCGGTCGAGAGTATAGGTGCATCGAGGAGAATTAGCCAGACGTAAATTCTAAGAGTTGACTGTACGGCAATGACGTGTTAGCAGTGCTCTCGGAAGGTGATATCATGGATCATCTTCTCACCATTCCATCCTCGGCGCTCTTGACACCTTCATCGACGACCTTCCATCGTGCGCTCTCCAGTGCTCCCAGGAAGTCACCATCGGTTGGACCTTCGCGAATGATCTGCTGGAGAGACAGGTGACCGTGGGAAAAAACGGGCTTCTTCCCACCAGCTCGCTTGCTGGCGGTGACGACGTTCATTTGGTGGATGAGTGGCGGCGTAGCATCACTATTTGCGCGGCCGCGCTGAGGCGAGCGGTTGACTGGAGGGGCGGACGAGGAGCCGCCCTGGGAAGCTCGAGTGGGAGACACATTGCGCTGCTGCTCGAGCAGACGCTGCTGCGAGATCAGGGAGGGAGGGTTGCTGGCACGGGCACCCAGGTTGTGGGCGGACTGGAGGCGGCGGAGGGCGCGGTGAGTGCGCGGCGACGGAGGAGCCTGGAGATGGGTAGCGATGGAGGCGGGCAGCAAAGGGATCGCCGGTTTGGCAGAGGCGGAGGATGACGAGGGCTCCGACATGGTTTGGGCGGTGGGGTTCAATTAGAGAGGACAAGGCATTGACGAGGAGCACAGGATGGTGGAGAGGAGTAGGATAAAGGCGAAGAAAAGAAAGCGAGACGGAATCAATGCGGTGCAGCGAAGCTGGAGGTTGCACCAGCAAGCGGGAGCACGTCAATGTGTGCTGTTGGAGTTTGTCGGTGGTGTTTTGACGCCCCAAACCCCGTTAGCGGGGAGGCTGGAACATTGTGAGGCTGGATGGTTCAGCGGGTGGTGGGACACTATGGCGCTGCGCGTTGGTTTCGCGTTGGCACATAAGCTCAAGTGCCGAGACAGGCACTGGACAGTGAGACACGACAGCCCTAAGGGAGAGGGAAACGGCGTTGTGTTGGATTGTGATAACTCATGGGTGAAATATATATTTTTGGACACCCGATTTGGACTCCTCCTGCCACGCGACGGAACAGGCTGAATGCTTCACAATTCCTTTTCTGCCCTTTGAATTTTCGACCTGAAGCGATCTGTGTGCATAGGGTTTGGAAGTGAGGAGGTTGGGATGAATTGGTAAAGTAACCTAGATACCGAGTCATGAGAGATACATAAAAAAAAAAAAAAAGCCACCGTAGTAGCCTGTATATTTAGTAATCCATGTGGCAAGTCTGAGGATTATTCATCTTGAGGCTTGAGGGCTGCATGAGGTCGAAATTGTAATTGAACCGGCCAGTCCGTCCACCGCCTTGCTTCAAGAGTGGCGTTGAAAGGTGGCGCCTGCAGAGGCTACGTACCGTGGGAGAAGGCTGACAGCTACACCAAAACCCCAAGAACCAAGGACAGAAGATCAATTCCTGAAAGAGAAGAAGTTCAACAACTCGAGGACCGAGGAAGAGAAGCGGAAGAGAAAGAAAACGAGAGAGGAAAATAAAGGAGCAAGGGTACTTTAGGAAGAGGCGACGTAAATGGGTTCAGTGACATAAATTGACTGTGCCACATTGACTACCTGCTATGCAAGGGCCGAGCACGAATACATAGCACGAAGCCAGCGACGAATGGAGCTGACGAATGCCGATGGTCCGGCGCGCCCTCGGACTGCTGCGTCTCAGAATCAACGAGGATCATGGAAGAGAAAGAAAAAAAAGGGCCGCCAACGTCGCTGCAGCAAAGAGACCTGTTGCTGCAGAACGGGTCCGGGAATGACGTGGGGGTGCCAACTCCCCGAGGTTGCCGCATTTTTTCCCTTCCCTTTTTGCCAGACTCCGAAACCTTAGCAATAGACTTGTTAGCATGCTCAGGCGTGGGGTTGCTTTGGGGCATTTGGGGGGAAGCGTGGGACACGATTGTCAGCGTGTCGTCACTTGTTGCATCCTCTTCTCCCATGCGGGCATTGCTAATCCCCCTTTGTTGGAACCCTTCTCTGCTGGAGCAGTAGATGAAGCAACGGGCTACGTAATGGCCGTGGTCGACCGACACGCAGTACCTACCTAGCTCGCCATGGCGGGGGTGCTCCAACGGAGGCCGCTATGCCGCAAGCGGTAAGGCGGCTATTACACCATCGGGTCATGTTAGAATGCGTTTCTCACTTGGGACCAATTTAGCTGTGGCCACCAAGTTTGGTCATCCACCACACCCACATCGCGCTCCCAGCTTTCGTCATGGCCGCCAGTGGAATGGGCTCTTTGCTCAACGACAGACGCTCCCCTGCGCTCTTTTTTACCCACGCCGACGGCCCGACTCGCTGCGCAGTGTCCACACCGATACCCGATGATCCAGCAGAGGCCAGCGCGACATCCCGGCCGCCGCCCTGGCTTGAGTTGTAAGCAACGTAGTCAGTAGCTGGGGGGGGCTGCTAAATAATGGACCGCCCAGCGTCATTCCCATGCCGTTTACGCGTACTCTTGTGTGTCTGCTCTCGTTGCCCAGGGGCGAAAAAAAAAGAACGAGGTCGTCGTGCGGTCCATCTTCTCTCTCCTCATCATTTCCCTCTTCTTCTTTCTTCGTGGTTGCCATCCTGTCAGTTGTGGTCTGCTGCTTGCCGAGTCGTGAAATGTCGTCTTTCTGTCCTTGATATTCGTCATCCACCCGCCCCGGCCACGAGACATAAGTCACCTCCCAGGCCGTCGCCCCATTCGCTGGCATCCCACCCTTTTACAGCCGTTAGAGACGGCTACACGCCCGTGGCCGACTTCCGAGACACGGGGCCCTCGAATCAGCACCCAAGTCCCGTCGCCCTGTGATCCGACCCGCGTGGGAGATCGGATCGCACATCTCACGCCTTGAGCGTATTTCCCCCTCTCTGCATTATCCTACCTTCATCTCCCCGAGCTCCCCGAGCTCCCCGTGGCGGGCTGAACAAATACGTGCTGCATCCCCCATTACGCCGTGGTTGTATAATACAAAAAAAAAAAGTCTTGGCTCTGCCATCCATTTGTATTACACCGGCCCTGCGACGAATCAGCGCCCTCCCTCATCGACGGTACCTTACACCAGCAATACTACCCAGCTCAGCTTAGGCGCACCGGCTGCTACTGCAACGCAACTCTACGCCAGTCAGCGGTCTCTAATTCAACATGCCAGGCCTTGCCACCAAGGTTGGCCACGGCCTGGCCAAGGTTCTCGGCATCAAACTCGAGGACCAATCTGCCATGTACAATGACGAGGTGACGAGGGGAGAGTCTGTGATGTCTGCACACACGAGCACTTCTTTTGTCGAAAACGTCCCTACCTCATCTGAATGGCTTCACGACCAGGTCCCTTCGTCAGAGGAGGTCCTCGCCTACACAAAATCGCTCTTCCCCTTTCTCTCATGGATCACCCACTACAACCTCCAGTGGTTTGCCGGTGATTTGGTTGCTGGCATCACCATTGGTGCCGTTGTTGTTCCTCAGGGCATGGCCTATGCCATTCTCGCCAACCTGGAGCCCCAATTTGGTCTCTACTCGTCCTTTATCGGTGTCATGATCTACTGGGTGTTTGGAACCTCCAAAGACATCTCTATTGGACCTGTCGCTGTTTTGTCTACCGTTGTCGGAAACGTCGTTCAAGATATCAGTGACGAGAACCCTGATATGCCCGCATATGTCATTGCGTCGGCCCTGTCCATCATCGCCGGATGCATCGTCTTGGCTATTGGCTTGCTTCGATGTGGTTGGATTGTCGACCTTATCTCCATCACCTCCCTGTCGGCCTTTATGACAGGGTCTGCCATCACCATCTGCGTCGGTCAGCTTCCTACTTTGATGGGAATGTCAGGCTTCTCGAGCCGCGACTCGCCTTACAAGGTCTTCATCAACACACTCAAGCATCTCCCGGATACCCAAATGGACGCGGCCATGGGACTATCAGCTCTTGTGCTGCTTTACTTGATCCGCTTTGCCATGATGACTTCGGCCGACCGCTTTCCCAAGCACAAGCGTATTCTCTTCTTCACCAACACGATGCGAACGGTATTTGTCATCTTGCTGTACACGCTGATTAGTTGGTTGGTGAATCGTTCACGGCGCGAGGATCCCATGTTCAGTATTTTGGGCACTATTCCAAAGGGTATATATAACCAACCCCCATTTCAATATAAAATTCAATGACTGACGAGCTTTGTTAGGCTTCCGCCACATTGGTGTACCGACGATGACATCCAGCCTCGTGTCCAAATTCGGCTCATACCTCCCGGCTACCGTTATTGTCTTGCTGGTTGAGCACATTGCTATCTCAAAATCGTTCGGAAGAGTGAACAACTATACGATCGACCCCTCGCAAGAAATGGTTGCTATCGGCATGACCAACATTATTGGGCCTTTCTTTGGCGCCTACCCTTCCACCGGCTCGTTTAGCCGTACGGCCATCCAGTCCAAGGCTGGAGTTCGCACACCGGCCGCAGGAATTGTGACGGGAATTGTAGTCCTTATCGCTACATATCTTTTGACGGCAGTCTTCTTTTACATCCCGAAAGCTACTCTGGCTGCCGTCATCATTCATGCCGTTGGAGACCTCATCACACCGCCAAACACGGTGTATCACTTTTGGCGCGTCTCGCCAATTGAAGTTTTCATATTCTTTATTGGTGTTTTTGTTAGCATCTTTACCCAAATAGAAGACGGGTTGTACGCGACAGTGTGCCTTTCGGCTGCTGTGCTCATCTACCGAATCCTCAAGGCCAGGGGTAGGTTCCTGGGCAAGGTCAAGGTTCACTCCGTAATCGGAGACCACGTTATCGGAGATAACCACCGCCAGGTGATGGGCATGTATGGAACGTTTGACAATGTGGATAGCTCGGCTCGAAATGTTTTCTTGCCGCTTGATCACGGCGACGGCTCCAACCCGGAGGTGGAAGTCGACCATCCATATCCTGGCATCTTCATCTATCGCTTTTCCGAAGGCTTCAGCTACCCCAACGCAAATTTCGCGTTGGACTATCTTTCGGATTTTGTCCAAGAGCATACTCGAAGAACCAGCGCTGAGAACTTTGACCGGCCGGGAGACCGACCCTGGAACAATCCGGGACCTCGGCAGTCATCCAAGAGACCCGCAGCATCTGATCTGGATTACAATAAACCTTCTCTCAAGGCTATTATTATGGATTTCAGCTCTGTCAACAATATTGACATCACCTCCATTCAGAGGCTGATTGACATCCGGAACCAGCTCGACATGTACGCGACACCCAATGCTGTGGATTGGCACTTTGCTTGCATCAACAACAGATGGACCAAGAGGGGTTTGATATCTGGTGGTTTTGGTGTTCCGGCCAGCCATGGTGACGCAGCTACGCAGCGAAGATGGCAAACCATCTTCAGTGTGGCAGAGATCGGTGGCAAGCACTCGGCGGCCGCCGCAGCAGCAGCCGAGCAAGACGCTGCCAATGACGTGCGCAAGGCAGAGCGTGGAACGAAGGATGAAGAGCTTGCACTTGGCGGTTACACTGTGGAAGATCTTGACGTTGGCATGTCATCGGGAGAGGAGGCAGAGAAGCTGAGGCGAAAGGGGGCCGCAGTGCATGGACTGGACATGCCCCTGTTCCACGTGGATCTGACCAGCGCATTGCAGAGCGCAATTGCAAATGTTGAGGGGCGACATGAATAGGTGTTCACCCTTGTTTTGATGGTACGGCATGCCTAGACATTGGCAAAAATGGCGTTCAGGTGAACAAGATATTTAGCGAGCATTGGAACGGGCTTGGTCCTGTTCAAGATAGAAGGGGTGGCGTTTAACGGAGCATACTGTAGTAGTATATGTTGGAAGAATTGATTGAGGAATATTTTCCGCATTTTTTTTCTCGATGCTCCGAATCTTTATTTAATTCAGTTTGTTCAACTACTAGTCTTGAACTATTGGTTGTGAAAGGGTACTACTAACACAATTAATGGGGTCACATGATGGCGCGTCTAGCTGGCCACTTTACGCGTCCAGTCACTGACTCCACCTTCGTCTCGCTGCGTCATTCATCCATGCTCAAAAAGGGCGGGCTGGCCAAATCGCAATATCTGGATGGTGTTAATTGATGCTGCCTGTGTTTCCTCGTTGCCACCGCGAATTCCCTCTGCCAAACAAGACTTCCAGATGCCGCAAATGGTTGCTGGATACCAGCGGCTGAATGAGAAAAAGTCGCAGCCAAACCCCAATATTGTCTTCATCAAGCCTCTCGAGGGCGCTGACGAGAAGATTGCACGGGATTTTCTTGAAAGAATAGCAGCGCAATGTCGTAAGTCATTTATCTATATACACACGAAATAAGTTGATGTGTGTGTGCCTGACGTCCGTAATAGGTCCCATCATGCGAGAGCATCATCTGTATGTCACATCCCTCGAGGAGTATGAACCAAACCGTGAATTTGTCGGGCGCAATTTCAACGCTGGCGAGGTTGTCCAACTTGTCCTCAAGTCGCCCACGACAGGGAGATGGCTCCCGTTTGACTACGTGCAAATGGTCATGATGCATGAGCTGGCTCACTGCAAGCAGATGAACCACTCCCGGGCATTTTGGGCGGTGAGAAACGCATACGCGGCGCAGATGCATGACCTGTGGTCCAAGGGATACACGGGAGATGGATTGTGGGGAAGGGGCGCAAGCTTGGGGACTGGCGAGTGGGAAAGCAATACAGTGCTCGCAGACGAGGTTCTTCCAGAGCACCTCTGCGGCGGCACATACAGGTCTCGCAAGAGGAGGCGCAAGGCGAAGCCGACTCTCTCCTACCAAGAAAAGAAGGAGAGACGGATTCTGAAAAAGTTTGGGAAGAACGGAATGGCCCTTGGTGCAGACGAGGAGGCCAAGGTCAAGCTGGAGGGAGGAAAGAAGGTCCAGAGCAAGCCCCGTGTTGCCGGGAGCGCTCGGGGACGAGAGCTTCGCGCGGCGGCGGCGCTGGCCCGGTTCGAAAAGGTCAAAGAAGAGCCCGCCACGCCCAAAGAAGAGGACGTGAAGACGGAGTCGGAGAGCGGGAGCGAGTACGAGGACGATGCACCCGACTCCAAGGATGCTGTGGATGTGGACGGATCGCGGATGGTGGATGGCCAAGGCCGGGGTCTGGTCAAGGTGTGCGAGGACGAGGACACCAACGACACATCCGCAAAGAACGAGCTTGCAGAGCTGTACGGCATGTTCCGAAGGATCAAGAGGCAATCACCCGAGGTGCAAGCACCGGGGGCTACTACAGGGCGCACTCAAACGAAAGGAAAGGTCAAGCTGGAACCTTGCCAAGATGCCCCAATGCCAATGCCAATGCCGAGCCGGAGGATCAAGGCAGAGCCAGACGATGATGGATTGTCTGGCATCGACGAAGCTGCAAAACCAAGGACTACTACGAACAAGGCGATAGCACGCGCCGCCCACACATCTCAGCAGGCTGGTTCTTTGAAGGAATCGCCTTCGGAAACCGACAGGCCCGCCACGAGCACCCAAGACAGCCAAAGCACCTCATGCTCGATGTGTTCTTTTTCTAACCCCAGGCCTGCAATCACTTGTGCCATGTGCGCCAACGTTTTGGACGCTTCCAGGAATAGTTCCTGGCAATGTCAAGGTGACACATGCAGGAACACGTCGTATCGCAACGCGGGCGACTGTGGAGTGTGTGGGCTCTGTGGCCAGAGGCGACAAGGCCCTGGGGGCGGCTAGAGTTGTAAATGCTGCGCTGACTGCAGGCGCGCGCGCGTGTGTGTGTGCGTGTGTGTGTGTTGTTGGGATGTTGTTGACACGAGATTTATTGTTGGGCATTATTATTCTAGGATTACCAAAACTCATGATGGATGATATGACGAAGTTTAGTGCACATAGAAGAAGAGGAGAGAGGGAGGAGAAAGCTACAGCGAGGATATCGGCATGCCCGAAAAACCATTGGCTACCGGCGTTCGGAAACGACGGGTATGAAGCCGACGAACACTTCAATTTCGCCCAAGAACCAATGCCGTGCAAGTTGACGCGCCGCCTCGAATAGCCACTCCCATGCACGACCTAGGGGGGCCAACCCCCTCCCCCTGTTTATCACAGCTGTGCGTGTTTCAACAAGGGCGGCCGACGCTCGTTTCACTCTTGCGCCCCTAGCGCCAACTAGGCGCTCACCAACAAAGCAACCACTACAGGGCACGAAGGAGCCGCACTCTTGGTTCCGCCAGAGGTTGAGAAGCACATTGGCTACAGGCCGGGGGGAAAAAGCAAACGAGGCTTTGCCCGCCCAGGAAAGGAAGCACAACGCCATGGCCCGCGATGCAGGGGGCGACGACGCAAAGCCATCGAGCAATAATCGGGCCCGTCGTGTTGTTAGAGGCTGATGGCGGCTCGCCTCGCCTCTCTCTTTTAACTCTCCTCTCCCATCCTCTTGCTCTCTGCTGCTTCTCTGTCATCTTGTTCAATCACACTGCTTGCGGTGTATCCTTTTTTTGCTTCAGCCGTCCTTTTCGTACCTGCACTTCTATTCCCGTCGATCTGCGATCGACGACTTTTTGAGCTTACCTCACCTGTGTGCTTATCTCCATCGCCTTGCAGCGGACGATTCGGGGATCCTGCGAGTTTCGAAACCCGACCTCAACGCCTACACATCGGCTCATTCCCGAACCTATCCTTTTTCACCGCCATAATGGTCTCTGCCCAGACGTTCATCAAGGCAGCCCTTGCCGTCGCTAGCGCGGCTGTTGTTGTCGCCGAGCCCCAGGGCTACAAGGTGTTGGATCGAGTCCCGCTGATGCCTCGGATCCCGAGCCATGCCAAGCACGACGAGGTTCTTCGGGCGAGATCTGAGATGGAAGTTGACCATGGCGCATTGGCCAGTGTAGAATGCGTCGACCCAAGCCAGTAAGTCAAACGCCTTTTCTCCACCACCCTGCCTTAGACCCTGAGTGGGTTCAAAGTGCAAAGTGCAAAATACTCGGAAAGTGCGAGTCGTATCCATAGATAAGTCGCTTACATGGGGTCTATTTTTTTCTGCTTCACAGGGAAATCATCCTTCATGACGAAACCATCGCCCAGCTGAGCATTTGCGGTGGCATGCCGGGTTCCATCGACCGATGCGAAGGTGAACCCACGCAGACGGTTGGCGAGACAGGAACGGCCGTCTTCGCCGTCAGGGCACTGGATGCGGGCGCCTTCATCAACATCACCAAAGAGCAATGGATGCGGTGCGTGCAGGCGGCGCGGGACCGATGCCCGACTGGTAGTATCTCGGCGACATGTGTGGGGGGTGGATCAACCGGTGACGTGAGCTTTACGCTTGAGAGGCCGCAAAGCCACGACCTATAAACGTTCTCCTGCACGGTGGCATCGTGGTGAGGTTGCTGGAAGTTTGTACCTGTCGGTGAACTGGCGAGGCGCACCTGTGGATAGATAAGGGCGCACTGGGACTCCCAAGGTGAGGAGTGGAGGAGAAGGGGAGGCACAGGTCAGATGCCGACTGGCTGTGTCCTTTGAGCGGGGTTCGAACGCCAAAGGCAACGCCGAACCAAGACGGCCTTGGACATGAATCTTGTGAAGGTGGATGGGGTGACCCTGTCTCGCCGATGTTCTTGATAGTAGTAGATGCTTCCAACAAGACGTGATGTGGCAACCCCCATAGATAGTGTCTGAAAATAATCATTGGGCACTCACGTCAGATCGGCAACCAGCTCACCGAGTTCTAGACCTTGATGGACCGAGATCGTCCGCAGTAGGGCCCTCCAAGGACCCCTCTCAGCCAAGGCGCTGAGGCTGGTGTCATGCTTTCACCGCATTCCCCACAGAGAGGGCCGCCAAGGGGGCACGACCACGGTTGCCCGAGCCCCCGTCCAATGCAGGAGAATGGCACTTCCGCGGGCTGCTGATAGGCAAAGACAAGCCACTAAGCTCGCCAATCTGTGAAGGAAGGGTGGTGGGGGAGGGCCAGAGATGCGTCGCGAGATGGGGGGGAAGCAAACGAGCTTAGTTGGGCTGAGATTCTGGAGCGGCAGGGTGGGGTCCGCTAAAGCTGCTGCCAAGGTGGTTAACCGGGGTAGACGGCGGGTTAATTGCCTGGCCATCGTCGGCGGCTTCACTCGCCGCGGCGCCAAGTGAGCTGCGACGGCTTTGACCTGATTTCCGGGTGAATTCAAGGTATGCATGCTACCTCGTAAGCGGCTAAGATTGAAGCATGCAAGAGAGCCATGATGGGACGTGGCACATGACTGAGTGGCTCAAGGGGGGAGGGGGAGAGCGAGAGAGAGAGAAGAAGAAGGAATGGGGGCATCAAAGGGGGGGCGTGTGGATGCATGGCAATGACCAAACCAGCTAAGAAAGACAAAAACGATATTGATATTTTTGGCATGGTGTGCGTGCGTTCGTGCGACTTGCGTGCCCTGTTGCGTGCCTCTGGGTGTGTGTGCATGCGGATTTATCGACGTAATAACATCCCAACGAGAGGGTGTGAGAGTCCTAATGGATGGCTGTGTGGATTGTCGCCGGGCTTGCGACAAGAGTTTCAACAAAGCAAAAAGAAGAAGGAAACGAAAGAAAAAAGAAAAAAAGAACGATGAGACAGGCACGGGAGCCTGTTGTGGTAAACTCAGATAAGCTTAGCAGATAAAAGAAACACGTGAAGTATTACTTCCATTTTTCTCATTCTTTCAGATAATCAGTGGAATCCACTATCCAGTTGGTTTAGCTACGTTTTCATCCAGTCTCCTCTCCCCCAGCACTAGCGGGCCTAGCGAGCCAGTGTGGATGATGGCCTCCGGGAACAGCATCTCTCCCCCGGCCGAGGGTGCCGGGGGCCGGTTTCGGGAACATGTGCGTGCGGGGTAATAGTTTGGGTTGTGATTGGAAGAGTCGCCTGAGAAGTTGAGACAACGGTGTCGACTTTGAATGCTTCTCCTGCTTGGCAGCCGTCTTACAAACGCAGATGCTATCATTTGTTAACCAACTCGGCTAGGTGGGTTCAAAAAGAAGTGTAGGAATTGTTGAGTGTGTTTGGGGAATGTTGTGCATGGGGACAAGGAGCCTAGCGAAAAGACAAACACAAAGCTTGGATGCTCCATTGGAACCTTGGAGTCGCCTTGGCTGATCGTACGTTACATCTCAACAATGGAGAGGCAGGGCATAATGAGAGTTGCATGGCAACTAAGACACGAGAGGGCGGGTATTTTGTTGCAGAAGACGGGCGCCCTCCAAAGTTGAAACTAGCCCGGGGCAAGAGAAGGGGGAGCGCAGAAGCCAAGTTCAGCAAGGTGGAGAAGATCCGTGGAAGAATTAAGTGCCATGCGTCGGCGTCGGGGTGCGGCGGCTTGAGGCATGGAGCAATAGCTTAATGAGGGGTGGCGGTGGGTAGGGGGGCCTTTGATTGACTGAGAAGCGCTCGAGTTTGCTGTAGCATGGTTGGGGGACTTTCTTCTCTTGTTCGTCGTCCTGACGTCTAGTTTCACCCTGGCTCGGCGATTCAGGGAGGTGCGGGCTCCCCATCCCCATGCCGCTTCGAAGTGAATGCTCCGGGGAAGCCAGACTTGGTGCCGGTAAGAACGGAACATGTTAAGCTAACCGTGATGATCCTTCGTTTGGATGTGACGGAACATCACATCATTTGATGTCAGGTTGAGGCACACTAGCCGCGAGAAGTGTGTGCGTGGACAAAATGTGGCACTGATTGTATGGAAAAGCTAGAGGCGAAGCTTCCCCAGAAAGCAAGATGCATACTAGGCTAACATGGACCTCAAACCAGATGGGATTTCGGACAAGACGCAGGCAGAGCAGAGGGAAGCACGCGCCTGGCTTCGGCCATTTTGAGTTGGCTCCAACCCAACGCCCTTCTGCAGTGGCGGGGTTGGACGAGATAACGGATGGCGCTCTGCAAGCCCGACTCATCTGACACGAGAGCTGGCGAGTGAATGGATCCCCAACCTAAACCCCCAGCCCAAAATCCCGGTGGGCCAAGGCACGGAATACGCGTCGTGAAGATGGTCGGCGATCAGTAGTCAAGGGGTAAATCGGTTGATGTCTGGGATGTGATAGGATGCAGACGGCGTAAAGCAAAAGAGCAGATGCTAGCAGGGGCAAAGCGACGGCCGGGACCGTCTCTATCACTGCGACTCCCTCGTGGGGAATGGGATGACGATGGTGCTGTAATGGAGGCTCTCGGACGGTTGCCCCGCAAAAAGCAAGTTCGCCAGTCTTCTCGCACATCCATGATGCCACTGAGGCTGGTACTTGGTGTGGGTGTGCAAGCATTTGTGCGAGTGTGCGTGTGTGTCTGCGCGCGCGCACGCTGCGCTGCCGTCGCAAACGAGACGGCGACGTATGTGAGTCGGAGACTGCAAAGTGGAGGTGACGTCGGTGACGAGGTGGAGGTGGTCAGTGCTTTTGTTCAAGCTCCAAGGGACTTCTTTAGGCTCGCAGGGATATGTACATGGCACTCCTGCAGTGGCCACGCCCCTGATTTGTCGGGCCTTGGGCCATGATCCCAGACGTACTCCGCATTCGGGGGGCTCAAATCAGTCCGCTTGGGCCTGCTAGCGCTGCGTCAATGGTGGGGGAGGGGGAGCCGCGTGGTACAAGCCCCCCGTCGCCTCCGCCTCAGCCATGTGCAGAAGACAGTCGAATGCGAGCGTACAAGAGGATGACAAAGTGGGTGGAATTGGGCGGTGGATAGTGCAGCTTGTGCAGATTCGCGTCAACGTGCTCTCTCTGTGTGCGCTTATCGTGCTAATGCACTGCCCATTGAAGTTTGTTCCACATACAGTAGTGTTGGCTGGCAACGCCATTCTTTCCATGTCGTAGGTTCATGTATGTGATAGAGAGGCGGTAAGGGCATGGAGTGCGTCCTGTTGCCCAATCAGTTAGATATGTTCTGTGGCCGAGAAGGGTAGGATAGACAATGGGTGATAGAGAGGCCGGGAATGGCAGTGTTGGATAGGTGCCGTGTGCTGGTGTCAGAGTTTGGCCGAGCGGTATGCAATTCGAAAACCGGGCATTGGTTGAGTATCCCTGATGCCGATGGCACATCTCTTGGTATTCCGGCTGCTGTGGCAATGAGCACCAGAAATATTTCCCCTTCGCACCTCGCCTCGCCTCGCCTGGCTTCGCCGGGTCTAGCAACCCTTTTGAAGCTTGGGCAACGGTCGGGAGGGTTGCATTAGATGCAGCCCAGCATTACACCACCGCACATTTCGGACAGGACGGGTAAGGAGTGAGGTGCACTCGAGGCCACATGCTCCTTCCTCTTCTGCTTCGTTTCCCATTTCGACCCGACTGCGCCGTATTGTCTGGGGCGTCAGCGTGAGCCTGGGCATTGTCGACTGCCGGCCGTGCCTACCCGTCTATAGTCTCTTTCCTCTGTCTCTGTTTCTCCTTGTCCCTTACATCGTTCCACTTTCAAAACACCACTGGTATCTAAACTTTGACCATCTTCCATCAGTACCTATCTTATACTAGCCCGTTCCTCATCCTTCTCTCGCTTGCCCCTTGTTTTGTCTTGCTCGACTTTGTTGCTTCGTTCTCGCTTTGCTCCCAGAACCTATCTGCTCACCCTTTGCCCCATCTCAGCACAACAAACACGCACAAAACCCAAGTCAAACAAAATTCAACTGCGGTCAGCCCACGGGGAGGCACAGGCGGCAATATACAAACCATCGGCGTCGCAATCTAGCACCTCTCCGCCCACCTCCCATCAACCACGCATCAATCACACTGCAGATCAAACAGGACGGACAAAGCAGGCCCAAAACACGGCAATGTCTTGCCAAAAATAAAGGCCAGAGACAGTTTGCCTAACCACCATAGCTGCCCGGAGTCAGCAGCTCAGCACCCAGTACCAGATAGCGTACCGGGTGTGCTTTTGCTCACCAACCTTGAACCCTGAAGCAACCCTACCTACTGCGCTGTGTACCTTTTACGGTTCCACACGCCAGCCGCTCGAGCCAACGAAACCCTGCCCACCCGATCGCGGCGCGGTAGCGTTCCACACTCGACGTCACCTCGGCTCCCCGCGAATCGCCTCCCCCAAGCTTCACGACCCCCCATCGCGCCCCATCTCCCGCATACCTGTTCGAGGGGGCTCGACAGCGCTCCACTATAACCCACGTTTGCGCTAGGTACCAGCACCGCTGCCGTGCTCCGCCTGCTCCGCCTACGCCGCCAACTCCAGTGCCGCCAGCGCCGCTCAGCATCCATCTCATCGGTCGACCCTAATCTCCGTGCCGCGTCTTGTAGCTTCCCGACCTTCTCACTCTGCTCCCCCCTCCCCGCCAGCCAAAGAGTCAAAAGAAGACGCTTCTGGCTTCCGACCCTCTCGCGCCGAACCAGCCTGTGCCAAACTCGCCGCCCAAATCCCTACCATCCCCTCGCCAATTTCACCTTTATCCGAAAGCGGTAACGGTGATCTCCCATCACTGACCGGCACGTCTGCTCCCTTTTTTTAAGTTGATCGGCGCACACCTTCACCTTCCTCTACTTCTTTATCAATCCCCCTCCCACCTCCTGCGACCTGCTTTCATCTTTCCCCTTTCTTTCTTCCTGCATTCTCTCCCTCTTACTCTACTCACTTATACGACCTCTATCCATCACGTTTCCGCCCTTCAATCAGGCCACAATCTCCCAACACTACCACCCTCCAAAACCCACGCGTTGCATCAGATCGGCGTCAGTCGAACCACTCTCGCACCACTATTTTTATAGTCTCGCGACCGCAGCGTCACCAACCAACTATATCTACCGACACTGCCCACGGCAGTCAATCCATCATCCGCAATGTCTACCGAAAACGCACCCACCAATCCCGAGATGTACACGCGCAACCGACGAGGCTCCATTACCCAAGCCGCCCTCACCAACCTGTTCCAGAGGGGTAACTCGGCCCCCAACGGCTCTGGTTTCCCAGCTCAATCCAACAATCCCATTGACCCCAATCGCCGGCGTCTCTCGGTCACAACACTGGGCCTCTCTGGCGCCTCTTCCGCCAGCGCCCAGCCCTACAATATTCGTCGGGGCAGCCTCTCAACCAACTCGAACAACTCCGACTCTATTGACGAAAGCGTCATTGAGGACGATGACTTTGGTTCCAGAACCGCTCCTACCACGCCCTTTGCGAGGCGGATGAGCTTCGGTGGCACTTCTATGCGGACTGTCCGCCCTGGCGGCAGCCCCGGAACTGGTAATCCAACCTCTCCTCCTCCTTCATACCCGCTGCACAGTGGTCAAAAATCGTCGCGGGGCTCCAGCTTCTCAGTCGCCTGGTCAGCTGCTGGGCGCCGCGGCAGTTCTGGCCTTCCCACCTCTCCTCTCCCACAGGCAAGCAACACCAATCATCCAAGAGCCCCTTCTGACAGTTATCCTCGCCTAGACCAGCACGGCTTCAACTGGTCCGAGCAGCTTAGGTCTCGCGCCGAGAGCTCCGTCACTGGGGCTCGCCCCTCCTTTTCTTTGGCCTCTGGCTCCCCTCCACGCGGCAACTCCATCCACGAGAGGTCCAAGTCAATTTCCGAAATGCCGCCGCCTCCGGTGCAGGTCTCCTCCATGAAGCCCAAGCAAGAGCGCCAGAGACCCGACGCGTTCCAGGAGAGAATTCTCAAGGGCGATTTCTACATGGACTAAAAACTGTGCTGCCTTCATATTTGACTTTGACGATTATGAAAATGATGAATATTGCAACGAACCGACGACCAAACACTATCTTTTTCAGCCAAAATTTCTACCTTTCAGCTTGTGTTTCTTGACAACCGACGCTGCTTGAATCTTGCTCTCAATCTGTACTGAACTGTACATGCACTGCACTCTGTTTCAAGTTGGCAACGTCGGCCAAAACTCTTCATCTTATATTCTTTTTTACCGAATTTACCTACATTCGAGTTGATTTTGGTTTATCTTTTTTTTTTCTTTTTTTTTTACCGGGGGCTTTTACTCTTTTGGCGAGGACTTATCTCTGGGTGGGATCCCACGATAAGCCAGGCGAAAACAGAAATGAAATGAGATGCCTCAAAAAGAGGCCGGCGCAAGGGACTATGCATGCGAGAATGGATTCTACAGGGCGCGGGAATGATGTTGGCTTGAAACAGCCTAAGGGGGGGGTGGGCAGGCCGTCACTGATGACCTGGCAAGCACGAACAAGGAGACTAGCGGGAATGGGGAGTTTTCGGTTCTTTTTTGGCCCGGATGTGCTGGCGTACATGGCTTTGCGTACATGTGTCTATCAAGCACGTGTCGACGGGTTGCCTAGTGACTCGTCAGGGGATGATGAGGATTACGGGAAGGGAGATTTCGAACTTGTACAGAGGTGGTCACAGATGCTGGCATTGTCTTGGCTACTGATCTGAATGAGCCCTCACAGTAAAGGAGCGTACAAGACAGAGGAAGGAAGTAGCGAGAGATTGAAACAGTTTTTTTATTTTTTTACAGCCAAGTCAGAATGAAAACAAAAGAGGTCTCTTGCTATGTACTAAAATTTCCAACATACTTGTTGCAAGTGACAAAGGCCCTATAAGTTGCTATCCAATCAAAGTTCGGCCGTTGGGAGTGGGAAAGCCCGCTGTGAATCGTGGTATCATAAAAGAGTGGCCCAAACAAGGCGTGTAGCAAACCCGCTAAACAAGGAGAGAAGCCAACAGGAAAAACAAAAATTAGCAACAAGAATCCCTGGCATCATGCCGCAACAGTGCACCCTTTTTTTTTCTCCTTCTCTTCCACACGTGTACAAACCACCGTGATCGTCAGTTCAGCACACCGCAAAACAACAAGCGACGGCGTGCCCCCCTCCTGTCTCTTCTCCCCTCCTACCCCACGTGCTAGCCGGCCCACACCGCCACGCTAAGAAGAAGCCCCTCCCCCCCCAGATGGTCGAAGTTTCCACGGGCAGAAACTAGTTTAGAGTGGGAAGGCGACAAGGGAAAGGGGAAATCGAGAACCTCGCAGGCAAGGGTCGAGGCGCATCAAACAAACGGGGCTGGCGAAGTGGGTTATATGTTGTAATGATAAGAGGAATGGGGCAAGGTTTGGTTTTCGCCCCTCTGAAAGGAAAAAAAAAATGGATGTGATTAAGAAGTAGGTAAATACCAGAGGGGGGGGGGGGGTTGCAAAAGGGGTCAAGCAACGAGGAACAAGCCAGGCCAGCGCAAGCATCAGAAATTAAAGACGTGGCCTGGGCCTGGCAACTGGCCAAACATGTCGCTGAACCAGGGCTCGTCTAGAAGCATGCGCACGCCATCCTCGTACATGTACTGTGTGTCTGCGGGGAGACCCATGCCCTCGAGGTCAAAGCCCGCCGTCAGGCCATTGTCGATATCGGACGAAAAGCCAACGCCCTGGACGTTGACGCCGGGGACAAGCGGCGCGAGGCCCGGGGCCATGGCGGCCATGAGGCCAGAGCTGGCGGCGCCGACGCTGGGAGGGAGCGACTGCTGGGGCGCAGCCACGGTGGAGGGCGTGCCGACAGGCGCCGAGGGGGGAGTTGAGTCGCTGTTGGGCGCAGGGTCGTGGAAGAAGGGCTGTGGGGGTTGGCGGACGCCGGACCAGCGTGCAAAGGGTGCGAGGTGGGCCGGGGTGTCGCCGGCGCCGGTGCCCGAGCCCGAGTTGCCACTGCCGGCGCCGGCGCTACTGCCCGTGGCAACCTCCGAGAGCAGCTGCAGAGGTGTGTTGACGCTGCCCGCACGCATTGGCGGCTGCGATGGCGCATTGCTGGGAGCGGGTGTGGGAGCCTGCGTGGTTGCCCCGTCCTTGGCTTCGCCCTTGGACTGCTTGTAGAACCAGCTACGGAGCATGACCAGCACCACCAGAAACTTGGACGCGGGTCGAGAGCGGTCGTCGGCGGCTGTGGCGCGAAACTTGTCAAGCAGGTTGTCGAGGTAGTAGCTGACGCGCATGTCTTCTTTGTTGATTACGCGGCCGAGCTCTGAGCCGTTCGAAGACGCCGAGAAGAAAAGTTTGATGAGCATGACCACGCCATATGCCACTCGCACAAAGTTGAAGACCGGGAGGCAGCGCACTGTGTCAACCTCCATGCCGAGGAACGTATCCAAAAGGCCCTCGATGGCCGCGAGGGATGCTGCGAGTGCGCTGATATGTCCAGCAGACAGTGGCTCAGAGCTGAGGAGACCATCGCGCAGGTTTTCGGTTGAGAAGCCAGGTCGCCCTGGTTCGGCACTGGGAGAGTGAAGAGCCATTTCGTGCATGTAAAGGCTGAGCACATGAAAACTCATCTTTAGCGTTGCTAAAACGAGAAGGATTAGCTCATTTCCGTGGTCGAAAAGGGGTGCCAGGTGACTCTGGACACTTACGTAGCATAAGATCTGGTGGTATGGAGGCACTGTACTTGTCCAGGTCACGCTCCAGGCCTCTGAGGGCATATTGGGTTCTCGCATCATTAATATTAATACTAATACTCTGGTCGTCGTGCGAAAACTGAATCCCCACCTCCTCAGCCAGGCGGTGGGTCCAGACCAGATGGCAGAAGTACGCATCCGTTGGAGCCGCATCAGGAGAGCTCTCAAGAATCTTGACACATTCGGCCATGAAGGGAGTCCAGCGGATCAGGTTCGGCCGGTGCAAGGCCATGGAAGTATTGGCGCTCAGAAAATAGCATGTTAACCACACCCTTCGGTTCTCGATGCTTGTGGGGTCAGGCGGCACGGGCCGGCGGCTTGGATGAACCTTCCAGCTATCCATCAACAACTTTCCGCGGCGCTGGGGAACTCTCTGGCCCAGGCCAATGTCGATAGCCATGACAGCGGCTATGTGCACCAGCTGATAAAACTTGAGCTCTTCAAAGTGTTCCGGTGGCCAATACCAGATGACAGCCACATGCAGCGCCTGGATCAGCTCCACCGTCTTCTCGCCCGTGAGCATTACCTTGTCGGCGAAGATGTGCATGAGCTCCTTCTGGAGAACTTTCTGAACTGGAGGTGACTCCGATGCCGCCGCCGCCATCACCGACAGGAACAATGTGGGCTTTGTCTTGCGCAGCTCGCCAACAGTGAAGCCCGGTGGGAACACGACAGCTGGCAGATGTCTAATCATGTGGTTGTTGTACCGCGCAAACAACTCCTCTGCCTTTTGCATGTCGATGACACCGCGGTCAACAACATCGCCTTGGTATAGCTTGGAGAAGAAGGACGAAGGGTAGGTGGACTCTCCAATTGCATCCTCAAATCGATGCCGGCCGCCTTCTGCTCCTTCAAACTTTCTCTTCTGCCCAGGCGCAGCAGTTGATGAGCCGCTTGCTGGGCTTTGACTTTGTCCACCGCGGTCCCTGGCTATCCCAGGATTGAGCGATTGTGTTGAATCTATGGCTCCCCAGTGTGGTCCTGTCATGGTCTGGCCATTCCTCGACAACTCTCGCCATGCCATCGCTATCGACGACGAGGGTGTTGGCTCAAACCCCGGCTGATGTGTCGTGCCAGGCGATGCGGAGGGGGCATGTGCCCCGGCGCCCAAAGGAGCCCCCTTCGCCTGCAGGCTGGCTGTCAAGGCATCGATCTTCTTTTCTAGCTCTGCGACTCGGCTATCCGTCTTCTTCTGTCGCTTACGCGTGGGCACAGTCACCACGCAGTTCCGCCCAGCCTTCCGGCAACGCTTGCATGGTCCCTCATCGTTGGGATCCGGTTCACAACGCACCTTGAGCCCCCGGCACGCCTCGCATGCTCGAGGCCGTTTTAAATCCCCACCATCTGCATCAGTATCGTGATGCTGGCCCGCGCTAACACCGTTGTCGGGCACATCGGATGTCTCGGCGCCGTCGCTTTCGGCACCGGAGAGTGGCATGAGGGTGTTCCCAGTGGCCGTGGTTCGCTGAATCGAGGGGGACGGGTTTCGGGTGTGGGTTATTGCAGCATTGGGCGCAAATGATCGGTCGCCACTGCTTGCGGCAAGTCGAGGGTCAAGCTCCATCGGCGTTGCTTGAGCCCAGCACCGGTTGATTAAGATTTGTCTGTGGAGGACGGCAATGACGGGCGCCGAGTGTCCGATCACGATTTGCCCAATTTCACCAAAGAGCTGATGACTAAGCACCTGTCGGGGCTACGTCATCCGATTCCTCCGTCATATCATGTACGGGCTAGCCAATAAAGGAAGTCTGACGACCAAGAATTGAAACTACACGGAAACACGGCCCGTCCTTGTGTTTTTGTTTTCTTTTTTCATCTCAGGGCTCAAGTCTTGGATGCAGCATGTACTTCATTTCTCAATCTGTGCAGTAGCATAATATCCGAATTCATGTCCAAAACTACATACGAATGCGTCTGATTCGAGAGGTACCCATGTCTCATCCATGTCATCCCCACAACAAACCGAGAGGTCTGATGTGCAAACAATCCGTAAACGCCATGCTAAACCAGAGGCATCTCCAACTATTGCTGTAGACGGGCGAACACTATAAAGCCTCCAGGCCACTCAGGGCTCCCGAAAAACTCCGGTGCGCCTTGAACCATGCTCTTCGTACATTCGCCACCCGCAAGCCCTCCTCCCTTGAATCATCACATGTAATCGGAAGCCCGAACCATGGTCTTTCAGCATGTTTCATCCACCTCAGAATTGAAATCTCTCATCAGGTAAATTGACAACCTCCTTTTGTACTTCGTAACCAGAAGGATGTTGTCCAAATTAAAAAAAAAAAAAAAAAAATAGTCGCTATAAATGGTATCATCGCTGTCGAAACGAGTGGGTATGTTATGTATGTTGTAAAAAATGACGGGAAAAACGACCGGTCGTTTCATATACAATTAAAATCGAGTCTCCTCGCGGAGACGACTCTTGGATCCTTGATGCTGCGGGCCCATTAGCCCACCCATGAAGATGGCACTCTCACGACGTCTGTTGGGGGTGTAGGATTGCTCGTAACCAGCTCCAGAGGGGTGGAGGCTTGAGGCGTCGTAACCAGCATAGCCACCCTCATAAGCCGGCCGAGCATTGCCGCTCTGATCACCATAATTGGGCTCATATGTTTGGCGAGCTGCTGGCGTGGGAGAGGATCGAGCGTTACCCAACAGCGGCGGTGTAGGTGTTGACCTCAGATCACGAGTGGGATCTTTGCGCAGGTGACCATGAGGCGACCCGCCACCAGATGTTGATGGGCGCACAGGAAGCTCGAATCGGGGCGGCATGTCGGCAAAGCGGGCCAGGTCGGGCTCAGAAACTGGAGATGGCAACTCATAAACTTCCGGGTCAATACCAAAAATGCCCTCATAATTTTGGAGAAACATGGCGAAAACAGGTGCCGGTATGTTGAGGGTGGGTGAAAATACAATGCCCACATTACGGACCGTCATCTTGTTGACGTCCGCATTATTGATGATCTTGATGAGGAATCCAATCAGATACTTGAGAAGCGTTGCGTTGGCCTGGGGGAGCCTGAGGACGAGCTCGCCAAGACCAGCAATCTTTTCAGCAGGATCCGTTATCTCGGTGCACGACAAGAATTCCAGATGCAAGTCTCGGGTCAAGATTGTCGTGGGCAGCTCACGCAGATACATTTTGAGAAGCCCGGCGATAGCGTGAATGTCGTGGTACTGAGAGTCAGCAACCAGGTTGATATCGCCTTCAGTGTTGAACCTTTCCCGAAGTTGCTTAATGACGAGATTAGATCCGCTCAGACGGAAGATGCCCTCCTCAAGGGTGGCGTTCTTTGCATCAAGATATTGAATACATCGATAGACGACGGCAGGGAGAGGCACGTTCACGTCGGTAGGGGGGCAGTAGCGAACTGCCTCACCAAGCGGGACTCCAAATGCCTGGCGAACTGGGCCGTGGTAGCCGTTTTGGGGTGGCGTAGAATTGGAACCAGTCTCGCTGCCGCCAAAGAGCGAGTCTTGTCCATCCGAGGACGATCGCGTCTTGGGTCCAAATCCGAAAAAGCTTCGCTTCCTCACCTTCTTTTCCTCTGTTGTTGGAAGTGGAAGTCCCGGCTTGTTCCCCCATGCAAAAGAATCAGAGATAACCTGAGGATCCTTTGGTCCAGAAATGAGCTTGGACGCCTGTGCTGATAGACCCTCAAATCCGTAGGTGTGGTCAGGAACGCCACCTGCAGTCTTGGGACGCACATTGGCAAGTTGAGGGGCGTCTCCAGCCTGAGTTGCATCATATCTCACGCCAACGAGGGTATCTGAATCCGAGGGGTGGTGATGGGGCTTAGTGCTGCTCTTCTTACTCTTCGCTGCTCCTGAGCGTTCTTGTGTTCCTGATGACTGTCGCTCGTGGGGAGGGCTGGACTTGGTATTGGGCGTGTCAGTATCCTCCGGGTCGCGATAATCAATCCATCGCAGCAACGCATCGACCCAACGGTCACGCTCCATATCGCTTTCAGCACAAAGTACATGCTTCACGTGGCTGCTCGAATCTTTCTTCTTAGGCTCCAGGATAAGGAAAGCGTGACGATACTGATTGTCTAGTTCTTCGCTGTTTGCTCCACGAGTTGGAGAATGGGTATCGCTGTTCTGGGACTGCTTGCCAATCTGAGCATTCTGAAGCTTGATCGTTCCCAAGTGAGCACCTCCAGGAGTCTCATAGTATTTCAAATGAGGTCCGTCGAGAACAAAGAATCGAGCCTTCCAGCCACCGAAATTCTTGCCTCGCTTCGTCAGGTACCCATTTCGAACAGGGCGACCATCAGGACCAGTTTTGGTCGGATTGCTAACGATGTTCTTATCACCCAGTGAAGCGGTGTCATCCGAGTTTGGCGGAAGAACATTGGTGGACAGATATTTGCACACTTCAAGCGCTGTGTTCGTGTCAAAGGGAGTGTTGAGCATTTCATCCAAGTAAAACCCGAGAATGGCGCGGCGAGCATCCAATTTTGCGGGTGCGTGGCCGTTGAAAAGCGACCGCTCCGGGGGCTTGGCTGTGAAGGAGGCAAACTGCTTCAGACGCTGGTCAAGCTTTGCCAGGGATGCAGAGTCTTTCTCGACTCGCCACAATTCACCACTGTCCGAACGAGACATAATGGCCAGTGTGAAAACCGGATCTTCTTCCAGTTGGGTGAGAGATAGGATGCTCGCTCGGGACGGCTTCATACGTGACGAGGCAACTTTGACCTCGATGGAGGGCAGAGCGTTGGGCGGGAGCAAAAGCTCAGGGTACTCATCGGTCACGAGACCCGTGTACACTTGAGTTCGCCCATTGTTGGACCGGTTGGTCGGGTTTTCCGCGTGGCCGATAGCCGCCATCCGGCTGCTTCCTTGGAGCCTTGGCGACGACGGGCCCTCGATGGCAACCGTCACAGCTGGGGTTGCCAAGGGGGTGTTGGGTGGCAAAGGAATTGGTTGGCGCGGCGGGCGGGGCGACAAAGGACCTGCAGGAAATCCAGCGCCGTTTCTGGGAGAAAGAGGAGGAGAGGCAATTGGTGCCTTTGTGCTGAACGGCCGCGGGCTAGCAGGTAAACCAGGGCTCAGAATTGGCGCCAGAATTTGCCGAGGCTTCTGGGCTGAGAGCATCTCTCCAAGCGAAGCGGCGCCACTGTCAGTCCTCAATGGCAGAGGCATGGGAGCAGGGGGGACATCCTCTCTTGGAGACGCAGGCTGGCTCGATTTGCTCTTCTTGGAGGCGCTGCGTGCCGCTGCCTCCCTAATGGCAATGATTTCGCGCTCACGGTCATCCTCCTCACGAGTTCGTCTTCGACCACGCTTCTCCTCCGTGGGCTCGTCAACCGAGAGAATGTCATCAAAGTCTGAGTCGCTGTCTTCATCATCTATCGCGGGAGGAAGTGTGGCAGATCTGTCGTTATTCAGCTGCAGAGGAGCCGGTGGTGGCTTTCGCGGCGGTGGCGAAGGAAATTGCGACAATCCCTCATCCGGCTGAGGCGTCGCCTCAACTATAGCAACAGTTGGGACAAGGTTGGTTGGGGGTTTCGGAGGCGGCATTTTTGGTGGTTCGCTAGGTAAACTGCGCGAAGGCGGCAGGGAGACGTTGTATGGGAGCTCCCTCAGCTGGCGCTCGGTTCTATCCTTGCGCGCCTGGTCGGCGGCCCTCTCCTCTGCCTCGTGATCAAATTGATCCAAAGCGTGGTCCTGGGGTTTTGGCATGGAGCGAGTCGGGTTGAGAACCTCGCCAACAGCTGAGGGTGAGGTGTTGGGCTGATCGGCAGGGGGTGTGATTGGATAGGGTGCCATGTGAACATCGTTCTTTGGGCTGTCAGACTCGAATATTGGTGAGTCTGGGGCGGCTTCGTGTTTGGCTCGCCCAATTTCCGTTCGGGGAATCGTAACAGGTTTGGGTACAGCCTCTGTGTTCCTATGGGATTTTGTCGTCTGCGCCACCGGCGTCGGCGCAGTAACAACTTCTTGCAGCTTTTTCCTGTACTTTTCCTTGTCCATGAGGGCCCTCTCGAGATCCTTGTTCAATCCCAGGATCATAGCTCTTTGCTTATCAACCAAACGCCAAAGCTGTGCATTTTGCTGCGACTGGGAGTGTTTCTCTTTGAGAAGGTACTGAATCAAAGCCTCGGGGCTTCCTGCTGTCTTGATGAGGTGAGCAATGTCCATGACGCCATTTTGCGCTTCGTGAGAGCCATTCATTCCAGATGATTTTGTGGAGATGGCCGATATGGCAGAATCAATCGACGAGTTGCGAGGAGGAAGTCTGCAGGACTCAGCCTGTGCCGCGGCCACCGGACCAGCCATGGCCGGCCGGTGAGTTGAGAATGAGCCTTGAGAAGGCTTCGCGGTTATCGGATCAGAGACGGTTCGCGATTCATTCGAAATACCTGGGAGAACGTTCCTGCAGAGTAGCTGTTAGTCCGGCTGCGACAAGACGGTTTGGGTCCCGAAGTGTCCCCAGTTCCAAAACCGCTTCTTTTTGTTGTTGAAGACAAACCTGGGGCTCCTGGGTTCCGGGGATCCTGAATCGGAGGAGTCGCTGTAAAAAGTTGTCGAGTTGACTTGTAGACCAGTCGTGTTGAGGTTGTGCGTCTGGTCGACCGGGATTGGAGGTGGTGTATACTGGGGAGGGAAGGCAATGGTACGGGGGCTTGGGCTCGAAGGATCGTAAGCCAAGCTGGTGTTTGTGGAAAGCGGACTAGAGATGGGCGGCCTTGGGGATCTCGGACTTTAAAAGGCGAGCGAGTTAGTCAAAGAAGGTGGTAAATAATGAACGGTTCCACGGCAGGACGCCGGCGGATTTAGGGCCAACAGATAAAGGATCGTAGGAAAATTGCACAGGAAACAAACGGGCCACCTCGCACAGCTCTTTTCTGCGACCAAGATGATATACGCAAAAAGAGAGCTGGAAAAAAGAATGCCGGAGATCAAGGGAATATGTGTGTAGAGAAAGAGGGTGTGGGTAGGCAGAGGCGAACGGCGAGTGCGTCGAGAGTCCAGGAGGCCCTGGGTCAGCGATGACCGGGGGGTGTGGGGTGGGTGAAGACGGAGGAGGGTGGGTGAAGTTGGGATGAAGGTGCTCACCTGGAAGTGGAAGCCGACGGCAGGGTGCCGAGAGACGAATATACCGGGTTTGTGTATATTATGCGACCGACTGTAGGGCTGTCTTGTTGAGGAAAATCCAACTGTGCGTTCAACCGCCTAAACTCGTCGAGAGACACCTCTTGGGGGGTGCTGGTGTCGGCCGATACGGGGGCCGAGAAGGAGCGAGCAGCGGGCGGGACCATTGTGGGCGATGTCGTGGGAGACGAGCCCTGGGCAATGGCAATGGCAGCGTCTGGATGAGAAGCCGAAGCCATGGGAGTGGCTTGAGCGCTCTGGAGCGCAAGCTGCGACATGGTGCGCTACTCTTACGCAGCGAGACACATGAGCCAATGGGCTCGTCGATGGGGCCAAAATATGAGGTTTCGAGATGGGCGCAGCGTGGCCAAACCGCCGGGGCAAGGTTGCATGCGACACAGAGTGCGATGCAGAGCAGCGAGGTGCAGCGCGGTGCAGTGCAGGAGAGCGCTGCGGGAGGAGGCCGGTGCCGGGTTGCGGTTTCGAGGGTGGAGATTGTGCTGTGGTGAGCTGGACGAGTGGCGGCGAGTGGTGGTGCGGTACGTGGACGGGACGCAGGCGGATGTGGGTGTCGACGGCAGCAGCAGGACGGCAGCCGCGAGCGAAAGCTTGTGACTGCAATATCGAACAGACGAACCGATATGCCTTAATTATAAAAATAACAAGAAACCAGGCAATGCGAGACGAGGCAGCGACGCGAGGCAAGGCGAAACACCAAACCAGGGGTTGAGGTTTTGGGGAGCGAAGGTGGTGGTGGATTGGAGCAGGAGAAAAGAGTGTGTGAGGTGGGATGTACGTGTGGACGGGCAGGGATGGATGGATGGGTGGAAGATGGGCAATTGCTCCGCTCCCCTGGGGGGTGCTGTAGGTATCAGAACCAGGACGGGGAGGTGGTAGGTATGCGAGGTACCTATTAAAGAGGATCGGAGGTACCATTTATGAGGAGGGGAATAAGGTAATTTGCGATGTGGTACCTGGTCCGACAGGAAAAAGGTACGGTTAAACGGTATACTTAATTGCATGCGGGCGCCGGCGCCGACGCCTACACTACGACCACTACGACTCCACGGGCGAAGCAGAACTGCTCCGATCCAACCCCAGCGTGGACGGACGCCAGGGAAGTAGACCAGGAGTAGGTGGCCGGCAACAGGAGGATGGGTGCGCTGCGGTGCGGTGCACTGCGCTATCCGAGTCGTGCACCTATGCGCGACTCGACAGACTCGACAGCACTCGACTCATCCAATCCGATAGCTTCTCGTGCTTGGCTTTGTACTTGCGGCGGGCTTGCCGTGGGCTTAAACTCTTGACCCTTGGGCAATCTCATGCTTTCTTTTGCCTCGTAATGGCCATCAAGCTGCTCCCATCTACCCAAGGCGCAAGCTGCAGAGCACAATAAACAAATCACAGCGGCATCCGGGCCCCCAGCATAGGATCGGCTGAGGCCACAGAATAGGATGGATGCAGTCGTTCGTCGTCGTAGCGCAGGCGACCAGGATCAAGGCCCCTCGCCTCCCATTTAGCAGCATGGCGGCACCCACCAGGCCCAGCCAGTGGCATGCCCTCAACGGGCGACAGCAGCGCACATCAGAGGGACCACCTAAATGCCTGTGGAAGAAATAAGGGGGTAGCCCAGTCAGTGTCCACGGGACGCCGCCTCAAGCCGGGTTCTCCCCTTGGCCCACCCCAGGGCTCCCCGCTAAGCTGCCACTAACGAGAGAATCGAAAGGCGCTAGGGGAGTGCCCTGCAAGGGTTGCTGGTCTGTGGGTGTTCTGGGCTGGCCACTGAAATACGTCGCAGCGGCGACCCTCAAAGCCGGATGTGGGCATCGCGCGGCATCTGCGGGGGGGCAATCGACATTCGATAATGAAGAAGAATTGTCACATCCCACCAGGAGCGAGCGTGCGCGCAGCTCTGTGCTGAGCATGGATGCGCTGTACGTGCGCGCTGCCGCGGTGGTGCATGCACTAAACGGCCGTGGTAAATGCACATGTCTCGTTTGGGGCAATTGGCTTCAGCATCAGACACGGCAAGCGAAGCTCCTGGGACGGTGCCTGGCGGGAATTGGAGCTGGAACACCAGCTGGAACAAGAAATGGAACAAGAACTGGAACTCTAACCATCGGAACCTAGGTGGTAGCAAACACGTCGGGAAAACAAGAGACGCAACTGGGACATGGCTTCAGGTAGTGGATCCCGGGACGTTGCGAGCTCCCGCCCACTTCCAGGGGCTCATTCCAACCACTCGCCCACGCTTCAGGGCCCTCGGCCGTGAAGAATGCAAGAGCATGGGGTCCCCTCCACAGCGAGTTGATACGTTACTTACATCATATTGTTTACCACTAGCTATAGCTCGCTTGTTATCGCCCACCACACTACCGACGTATGTCGTGCATGGTACCTGTCGCAACCGTCACAGAATGTCAACTGCATTGCTGTGAAGAGGAACCGAAACAGGGGAGGTTGGGAACACTGGTGGTTATGGGGGGGTGAGGCTGAAAAAAGAAAAAGTGATCCGTCCATGAATGAATGTTTCCATTTCCCCCTCCTGCTCAAACACATGCAACAACTCCCTCGCTTTCTCTCTGGTGCTCCGCTCACGTCAGCCAAGACATAGGATAGTCGCTGTTTCTCTTCAGAGTAAGTCATGGCAAAGACACAATGGGCTAAATAAAGAACACTGAAGCTGCAGCGACGCCTCAGAACATCAATGGAATCCAACCCGCCTCCAGGAAATAAAACCCAAGGGCGGCATCGACACATGATGCGAATCATTCTGATGCGCGTGGGCGGGCCTGTGACAAGTCCCTCCCAATCCTCCTCCACAAGAGGTAAAGAGAATGGGAAGAAAAAAAACCACTGTGGGTTTCCCACAGCGCCAGTTAGCGCCTCTATGCGCTTTCACATCACTCCTCACGCCTCCCAACCACTGAATTGACGTTGCCCACAGCACTCTGCGAATGGCCTTGATTAAAGTGGACACGAACATCCAGGGTCATCCCCTCATGTCGCTTCACCACTAGCGCCGACAGACGCCTCTTCCAATGAAAGGTCCGGTGTCCGCTATGACGCCGGTAGGCCACTTTCCAAGCTACCCCAGCCCCAAGTCGTTACCGCATCCAGTGGCCCGCCAGGCAGGCCAATCCGTGCTCCTCATCCACTGACTGGACTAGCGAGAGACCACATGCGTGCCCGTGAGGCGGGAAGAGCAATTAGCATCCGCACAAGCACGCAAGAGGTATGAAGGGATGCGGGACGGAGACGAGGCTGGCGACGCAGATAGGGTGGAGGGCAGAGACAAAAGCAAAGCGAGCAGAAGATGAGACGACAGCGGGATGCAACGGAACAGTAGCATTGGATTCCCTGGAATGGTCTGAGGCCAGGAAAGCACGTTGAGATCCACCGCCAGCGACGGCCAAACTGCACCACGCGTCGGTCGGCATCCAGGGGACGAGGCGGAAGAGACATCACCACATCCCGTCGAGCATCGTCGGCAGTCAGTTCAGGCAGGTCGCTCAGTCGACCAGCACGTGTGCCACCGTCAGTCGACCGCTCCGCTGCTGCAGGTACCATCTAGCCCATCTCAACTTGGCCCCGGAGATCTATCCCCATTCATCCAGCACCAACACTTTGGCCGTGAGACCACTTTAACCGCCCGATCAGTGCCTGGCCGGTACCTGGAATAGCCCCCCATGCCATGCCAGGGTCCCCAATTTTTACACGCACCGACACAGTCACCGCCGCAACCTAGACTTGAGGCACCACCGTCCAGTACATACATAACACGGCTCCGTTCCCAGTGGCACGCTGCCCTGCGACGCCAGCAACAATAGTCCACGGATGCTGGCCCTTACTACCAAAGATGCAAAACATACGGGAGCCTCGGCAATAGCGAGAATCATAACATGGCGCTCGATCCCGAACCGTATCATATCATTCGCGCTGCTGTGTGTCCACATCGAAACCAGCACACATGCCAGGAAGCTCACCTTGGCCATGGCGCACTGCATGCAAGCTCAAGCCCTCTGAATCAAAATGCAAGCCACGGAGGAGCGGACGTCACATCCGACATCCGACTTATCCGCAGCTCAATCCGTCACCTGTTCAATACCATTCTTCAAGACAATGGGGGAAATTTTAGACACAAGAAAAGGAAAGAAAAAAGGGCAATCAGGAAATCGCCGTGCGCCCTCATCACCCCCAACCCACACACTTTTGGGTGGGTGTGACCAGGACTGCCTGGTTGGTAGCGACAAGCCCGCCCATACTCTCGGATCTCAAGCCAGGAAGACTGCTGTAAACAAAATATGGGCTACTGCAAATCCAAGCAGCAAACTCTGGTCGAGTTAGCCGCGACCGCATCGGCCAACGCCGCAGGTCAAAGAATACTCTCCCTCACCTCAAGTCTCTGCTCAGCGCAAATTCATGTCTCACAGGGCTCCCCGCCACAATGGCATTAATGGGCAAGGCGCACCACCAATGGCGGAATCGTTGGCGCCCCGATTCCCAACTAATTCCTTGGCTTCAACGGGGGGTAAGACCAGAGGCGAGCTAGCGAGGTCCACGATCTCGATGCGTCGCCTATGAGCTGCATAACGAGAAACATGCTAAATTCGAGCTGTCGGATGGAGAACAGCACCAAAAGGCCAACGTCGATGGCCCCCCTCCCCCTGGCGGAGGGGGTCTCGTGGTGTTCCTGACTCGTAATTCAGCACGACTGGAATGAAGATCCATTGTCCGCACAGTTGAGAGTTTGACGGTCCAACTTCCCCCGCCACGGCGATTGTCCGTCCGGCTGCAGGGCCCGAGTCTGATTGAAATGATTTTGCCACTGGCGCCGTGTCCAAGGGACTTGGCTCTCTCCGCGTAGATTTGTCAAGTGTGGTTTTGGCATGAATGTTTTTGCCCAGCCTGGCGGACATTGAGGCGCACTCGCAATTACTACGGCACTCCAAGAACTCAATCATCAATAAGGTGACAACCCGCCAGAACCCAGCCAGAGTGCCAGACCGGGGTGCCCTACAATGCTCCGAGCCAATCATCACAATCACGTCCCAACACCCATCCCAACTTTTGCTGGCTCCCATATTATCTCGCCCATCTAGGGCAAGCGGTGTGATGGACCCCAGGCCGACAAGACGCCTCATTTGCCCGTACGGGAACACGACGAGATGGCCAAGACAAGGAACCGCCCCCTAAATTCTGCGCCTCGACACGATGAACAGCAGCCTCTCCGAATCACGAGATGGTCCGCCCGCCTGTCTCTCGGGATCCATGTCAGTCCGTTGCAACCACGGCGGTATTTGGATCTTCGCGCACTCGCCAACATACCCAGCACCGAGCGGAGCTTCGGTTCTTC
Organism: Calonectria leucothoes; assembly: GCA_002179835.1. Taxonomy (NCBI): domain Eukaryota; kingdom Fungi; phylum Ascomycota; class Sordariomycetes; order Hypocreales; family Nectriaceae; genus Calonectria; species Calonectria leucothoes. The sequence continues at coordinate 549,880 of NAJI01000169.1, read as the reverse complement.
GGGCACTGGGGGGCTGCAGCTTTCGCATCGTGCTCGTGCCCATGGCCCCTGGGCAGTTTGCGGGCCCCTCGTGGTTCTGTAGACACTGGATCTGACAATTCTTGATTAAACGGACCCGTTCCGCCACGACCTCGTGGCAAACGAGAACTTTGGCCTCATTCGCGTTGGCGTGCTTTTTCCACATGACGCAAGTGCAATCTTAACTCTTTTTTTCTTTTCAGTCTAGAGTCAGGTTTTAGGAGGTCCGCACCAACTAGCTGCAAATAGATTTTCCGCAGATAGTCGAACTGCGGGAAACGAAGAGCTAAGCCAAGGAAAAGAAGTTCAGACGGACCGATTTTCTTGGCCATTGAGTTTGGTCAAGGGTTCAGTTCCTTATCGACGCCCGATAATATGTTTCCTGCGCTCAGTCGTCGGTGGGGGCAATGCAGTTTGCAAAAAGGATCGGCATCGGCTGCGCAATCCCATTAGCCCACTACCCAAGGGTCCATTGCTCCATTGCACGACATTGCTTGCCCACGGCGGCGCTGAAGATCTCGAGCTGTTTTAGTTCAGACATTTTGCCGTAGCGCAGGAGAGCCCCCCAGTAGCGAGCCAGTTTTACTTTGTCTTGCTTTTTCTTCTTTCGTCTCTTGTTGACGATGGCATTGCTTTTTTTCGCAGGGTTTAAATATGGCAGCTTCAACTCAACAGTCAGTTTGGCGAGGCCTAAACTACCGCAACTACTGTAAGCCGCATTCGATCGGGCCTCGCTTAGACAACGCCAGCAAGCCACGACCCCAGGGTTTTGGCCTGCGAGCTCTTTGATGTTGGCTCCATCCAGATCCAAGTAAGCTTCTCCCTTTCATTCCGGAGTTTTTTTTCGCTTGGCACATTGCCTGCGCAATCTATGACGGGTGCCCCTGATGATCGCATCACACACACACACACACACGCACACACACAAATACGCCCCCCCTTTTTCAGGATGAGCGGGTTGAAAAAGTGGCCGCGATGCTACCCTTCGCACTCATCACTTGTGCGTTGTCAGATGCCGGTTTGACAAATCCAGCCACCATCACAATCCTTCGTGCCCTTGGGCCCCTGCATCGCGCCCTCGTCAGAACTTTGGGAGGTGCCGCATCGGGCGCGTAGTCGCACTTTGAGAGCAGGAGATGATTCAATCCGCTGTCCAAATATTACAAGTAACAAAAAAGTGCCTGAGGCCCTGAGGTTGTTGCCCTTTTCCTTTTGGTACCGAGCCCCTTGCATGTGCATTTTGATCACCGCAGTGGTTTGCCGCTTAAGCTGCAGAGTCCCTGGTCTCAACGCCCGTTCACACATGAATAGTATCAGCGGTCCCCTCAGATGCGCGCCCGGCCTGAAGGGGACGATGCCGGCGGCGGCAGAGAACATGGGCACAATTGTTTTGATAGCCGAGATGAGCGCGCCTCCCCGACGGAAGGGAAAAGCCCCCCGGGGGCTGTGGAACACCAAGGGTCCTTTCCCGGAGGCGAAAGCGGGACGAGTGTCCGAGCATGGACCGGCGTGTTGCCGACCGGTGCTCCACAGGCTCCAGAGCCGATGTGAGCTCCGGGGAGACACTTGCGCCGGTGACTATCGGCGTTGTGACGATGTAAACAATGTCATCTGACTGGAAGCGACCCTAAGGGTCTAGACTTGGGCGCCTTGTTTTCATTTCAAATTTGCATCTCGCCACCATGGCCTAATTGAATCGAATACACTCCATCATCCAGACCCAATCCAGCCCAACCGTGCTGAACCACGAAGCCTATCTAGGCACCTACCACGACGGCCACTGCTACAGAAGCAAAATTTCCCCTCACTACCCAAAACACGGCCCCAGTTTCTAGGCCGATCTATCGACGCTTCTCTCGCCCCCAACTCCCAAAACAGCGATGCCCCCCGTTTCGTTTTCGTTTTGGCCCTGCGCCCTCTAGCTCTTCGCTGGCCAAAGTCCTTGGCCCGTCTCCCAACGGGACCAGCCCCAGCCCTGCCTCACAAGACCGGCGCCAAAAGTCTCACATCTCCAGGGTCCAGGGGTCCAACGGCGACGACGACGGCGCATGACTGGTCCAGAGTCACGCACGAGGGCGTTTTTTCGCGAGGTGTGGGACTCATTCACTCACTCACCTTGGAAGGGGCCTGGGCTTTTTTTTTCGTGTTTTTTTCCAGTTTGATCCTGCTCGCTCCCAGGGCTGAAAGAGAGAGTGGGAGTCAGAGTCCGGGTCGTGCAGTGTTTTTTTTCGGCCCTTTGCACTGCCTTAAAATGCCCATTATGCCTGACAAAAAGCCTCGGTGCACACCCCCCCGGACACGATGAAGCAGGAAATCTTGGTTTTTTTTCTCTCGGCCGACTGGAGGAGAGGGGTGGGCGTGGATGTGCGTGGGAGGGGCATGACGTGCATGCGCGTGTCAGACGTCATCGTCCCTGATGAGCACTGCCCATCATGGGCCTTCTGGCTTCTCTTGATTCCACGCAGAGCCCAAGCTGAACGGACAGGGAGAGAGAGCGAAACAGAGGCGGGAAAAAAGAAAAAAGATGGGCCGTCTGTCAAAGACGGGGATGTGCTTGGCTGACTGGGCAGAGACACGGTCCGCAGGCTCGTAGAGAGTGGTTCCCAACGGCGGCGGCGGCGATGCACACGCGCGTGTGAGTGAGTGCGCACATGCAAGAGCCGTGGTGCCTGGTTTCTTGGTTCCCTTTGTTTCCCATGCGCTCCATCGCTCACTCGCTCCCCGTGCTGCTGGATTCAATATATAAGATCTTCCTGTTCCCGGTCCTCGCGCTGGTCTGTTCGCCACCGTTGACCTACCATCTGCCTCAATCCCAGCGTAACAACCCCCACACACGACGTCCATCACCACCGCTGACAGCAAGCAACATCCCTCCCGCCTCTCCGTCCCCCAGCATTATACGTTTTTTATCGCCTGTCTGGACCACTCCAAACCTTCTCACCCTCGTACTCGAAAAAATCTGCTGGTCAAGAGCCGTTTCTGCTGCCATGGGTATGTGTTGAACCCCTCCCCCCGTCCGTGACTCAACCCACCTGACCACCGCCGGTGCTGTCATCATCTCATCATTCATTGTTGTTGTCGTCATCATCATCATCAGCATCGCGGCATTCGCTGACGTCACTCCCAGTCACCCGAGACTACACCAAGAAGAGGTTTTACCTTCACCACCCCGAGCCCGACTATGCTCAGGTCCGGCGCCGTACCACAATCATCCCGGCTCCGGCCCCGCCGTCTCCGCCGCCCGTGACCTGGTGGCCTGCACTTCCTCCGCCTCCTCCTCCTCCTCCTCCACCGCCGCCGCCGGTCATTGAGCCAGAGCCTGAAACGAAGCCCGCTTCACCACCTCCTCCTCCTCCTCCCCCTCCTCCCCCTCCTCCGGTTAAGAAGCCCAACCCACCACCTCCACCGCCCCCGCCCCCGGCTTCTCCGCCTCGGCCTCCTCAGGAGGACATTGAGGTGATTGCCGTGGACGTCGATCCGCCCCGGCGCAAAAAGCCCAAGTCCCGCTCCCGCTCTCGCAGCAGCCGAAGCAGCCACGGGCGAGAGCGCGAGGTCGTCATCGAGCGGGAGCGCCTTGTCCCCGTCCGGGTCCCCGTTCCCGTTCCCGTCCCCGTTCCCATGGAGCCCGAGTACGAGACGTTCCGGTACGTCGAGGGCCCTCGCCCCCGCCGCCATCTCCCGCCTCCTCCGGCCCCGGCTCCTCCTCGAAGGATGATTGCCGAGGATGAGCACACGAGAGTGCACATTTCGGACCGCGAGTATTACCGACGATGAGCGGAGCAAGCAAGCAAAGTTTTTTTATTTTAAATGAAAGCCAGCACCACATTGAGCAACCTCTGTTCTCGATTCATTGTTTGTTTGTTTCTTTCTTTTCTAATGTATTAACGGCCTTTGTATGATTTTACGAATAATGCTTTTATGTCAATTTATCCGACGGAAATCAGCGTGTACAAACAGTTGGGGCGTGTTATGAGTCCGGACACGCAGGGTGTGTCCGTGTGGCTCAGCAGGAGGGTTTTTTTATATGATGTAGGAAATGAGAAGAAGAAATACCAAAAGCCTTGGCAATACTTATTTCTTCATCATGATGATACCTGGATAAATTCGTCATGTTGGCAGTCGTAAATGAGACTTCTGGTATCAATCTGAGTTGCTGCGAATCTTATCATGTATAGGCAAAAGGGGGGTCCTCACGCATGACTTTTTGGACGCATGAGTTTTGGGGCGCAACCTGAAACGTATATCCTGGAATTTATAGATATTGCACCAAACTCCTACATCCCATCGCCCAATCTTAGCATGTGAATTGCTGTCTCACAATGCGCTTCGCTTTAACCCCTAATAATAAGACCGGGAGCGGTTGGGCGGCTCGAACGGGTTCCGCCTGGACGGCCTCGGTGCGCCGTACGCACGAACACCAGACGTTCGAATCCTATCGACCTCGCCGCGGTACGGCACCCTCATGCCAAGTCGCTGGGGCGCAAACGACGGCGACGACGGTGCTCGGTCCATGTCCATGGCTGCTGCGACTCGGGACGTGGCCGGAGATGGTGAAACGCCTGCTGCTGCTGCTGCTGCTGTTGATGGTGCCGCTGCGACGTTGTAGCCAGGCGGATACCGAACCGCGGCGACGGAGGGATAGTAGACGGCCTCCTGCTCGGCGGCCTCCTGCTCCTCCATTGCCTCGGGGGGTCCCATCAGCACGGCTCCGGCCCCGGCCCCGGCGCCGTACGACTGGCGCGGCTTGCGCATCAGCCACCTGGCCATGTTGGCGAGCTCCCCCATCCACCAGAGGCCGGCGAGGATGACGACGGCGGTGACGGGCAGGGCGACGGCCCAGTAGAGCCACTGCGAGGCCTCCATGTCGCGCACGTCGGCCGTGTTCATGCCGAAGACGCTCGAGACGGCGCTCAGCGGCAGGAAGATGATGGTGACGATGGTGAAGGCGAAGATGGCGTTCTCCTGCCGGTCCTTGGTGAAGTTCATCCGGAACGTGTTGGTCTGCTCCAGGTAGCTCGCGTAGTCCTCGTTGCGCACGAAGTCGTAGTGCCGCTGCTCCAGGAGCTTGGCGCACTCTTCAAACAGCAGCTGCCGGAGCCCGCCGGCGTCCGTTGGCGAGAGCTTCACATCCAGCAGTTCCATCTCCTGGGCGGGCTCGTCGTCGTACCTCATGTTGTTTTCCATGCTTACTGGTTGCATATCGTCCCTCGTTGTCTCTACAGACGTCAGCAGCGTCGCCTTTTCCCTGGTTCGCATCCTCTCTCTGTTCATCTGCCGGCGGGGCGCCACCTCTTCCCTGTTGTTGTAAGGGCGATTGGCCTCAGGAGCGTCCATCACGGCGAGCGATCTCTGCACTCTGGCCACTATGCTCCACTGCTTCCGCAGCGTGCGTCTGACCAGGTTCATTTCCTGCTGCACCAGGTCAATCCGGTGCTGGTACGATCTGTCCGACGGCTTGGACATGATGGAGCCTTCCTAAAACACACAAAACCAATTAGTAAATCGCAAAACAATCGCCAAATGTTCCAGCATACCAAGGAGCCTAGATACTGCGAGTACGTCTCGGTGATATCGTCCGACTTGCCCACTTGGTCCTGGAGCAATCCCAGTGTCACAAGCGACAAGACCTCAATCGGCAGCATGCTGGCCCTCTCTAGCAGGTTCTTGTCGGGGAGCCAGCGCATGAACTTGTCCATGCCGGCGTCCATAAAGTAGTCCAAGTAATGCGCACGCCTCTGCCAGCCCTCGTTGCCTTGGGCACCGTAGACCACGACCATGACCGCGTTGAGCCAGGCGGTAGCAAAGTCCTGGGGCATCTCAAGAGCGGACCGTTCCTCCTTGGAGGCATGGGACACAATGTCTTGGAATGCAATAATTTTCGAGGCAAGTTTCCTCAGGTAGGTTCGAATGGCAGAAATTGTATCAACCACCTCCTCATCGGGGTCGCTAGCTTCCGATGCCATCAACTTTGAAGTAATGCCTTGGTCAGCCTTGCCTTCGCTGCATTGTTGACAATACACTTACCTCTATCATGATCTTAACGGCGCCCCAGAACTTTTCCACGGCCTCGCTTTCGCAATCAGGCGGCAGAAAGAATCGGTAGAGTATATCTGCCGCATTGTATACATCGATGCTCTGCTCAAGCTCGGGCCGTTCATCGCCCATCCCCTCTGACAGAGAAACCAAGTAATCATAACACTCTTTCCAGGTTGAAGATTTGGAGTTATTGTAAACACTGCGGCTCGCCACGGGCGTCTCAGACGTCAGCAACTGGTGGGCGGCGTCAAGCTGGAGTTTGACAGTAGCCAGCCCAACTGCTGAGGAGGCTGGTTTACGGCCGCCCTGCGGACACATCATCACATGGACAAATTTATCTCCAGGTTTTCCTGCACTACTTTGCTTCAAGCCCTGTTCATCGGAGTCTGGTCGGAGAATTCCACACATGGGTGCTTTAGGGAGTGTCCTGCAACGTCATTAGCTCAAGCAATTTGTAATCGTCGGGCTTGATAGCACTTTACCCTATCTTCATCCTGAGGGTGATGGTGGAGTGGGATCTTTTGGCTAAGCGAAGGATTCTATGCCATTTTGCAGCTGTGATAAGCTGTGTGTTGTGCCAAAATTCCAATGTCTGTGGCCAGAATGCTTGGAATTTGGATATGAAAGCCTTTTCCACGTCAGAGAAGCGCTCAAGAGAGATTCGCACGTACTCACAAACCACGTTTGGCACTCAGCTATTGTAAGAGACCATGAAGTAGATTCACCAAACAGAACAAGAATGTGGCCCTGACTCCCTGCTGCAAGATCTCTGGATGGCTCGGCGTTCACTTTCAACGACTCTCCTTGCAAATCACTTTGCGTCATGGTACCACAGGTGACAAGCAAGCCTGTGTGTATTTGTTAGTTTAATTCACCGTTTCACTCGTACAAAGTAGCTTACTGTTGTCAATAACTATAGCCCACAGTTGGCAGACATGAAAGCACTCCCCACGCTTACTATGTCCAAGCTGGCAGACAGCCTGCTCCATATCTCTCTGTGCATTACTTCGAGAGTACTGAACTTGTAGCAACGTCTGGGGTGGAAATTGAGACAAGTTTGAACCAGAGAGCAGACCGGAATATTGCTGCAGAGAAAAGTACGGAATACATATCCATCGAGCGGAGCCATGAGTCGCATCAACCTCCATCTTCTTTTCGAGAGATTTCAAAGGAACTTCAATGTCCCGAGGCTCCATGAAGGCAACCTTTTCTCCCTTGGAGTTGTGCTTTGATTTTACAGAACTCTTGGTATCTGCTCGGAGCCTCGAGAGGGCTCGCTTCTCCAACTCCGTGAGGTCAGGCAAGCTCGACACCTCCGCCTTGGGAGTGTTAACAGATCAGCTCTCAAGTAAGACGAATAAAAAGTGGCCAAACAACTTACCCATAACTCTTCGAGATTCATAATCTCTTGGTGAACATGACTGCATGCGTTTAATATACATAGGCCAAATCCAAAAAGCAGTTTGAACTTACAGCCACCTGAACAAAGCCTGTTTCCTATCAGCAGGTCCATGGACTGTGGTTAGAGTCGCGGTGTGCGAGCCTCCTAGTTCGGCATTGCCTGTGTATTGCGAAGCGCTGATGGCCATTGCGTGAACGAGTCTTGGTCTCGTCTTCTCATCCCTCAACGGGGCTCGCTGCTCCGATTCAGGCGATTCGGCATCAGACTCCCCATCCCTCGAGGACTCGGCAATAGACTGGGATGCAAGAATAAACCCAATCTTGTCATACGGCTCCCCGTCATCCTCGGACACGCTTTCGCTTCGACCTCGGGTGGCTCCTCTGCTGGTGCGAATTGACCTGGATCTATTACCATCATAGATGCGCGAGACCCGAACCCGGGAGCTGGGCGCAAATCTTCGTGGCGATGAAGCTCTCGCAGCCGACCGATCTATCAATCTCATCATCGCCGGCGCTGTGGGTTCTCCTGGCTGCTCGTAACGATCTCTTCTATGATTGTATCGAGGGGACCGAGATCGAGATTGAGAGATTGAGTCCGATGTGTTCGCAGTGCGGCGACGATAAGTATCCAACACGATGCTATCGTCGTCAGATTCTGTCCGTCTCTCTCTTGGCCCTGATCTCCGAGTCGAGCGTTGCCAGCCGTCGTCAAGTACTAGAGATTCCTCAGCCCTCAATTCCCGGCGTGGTTGTGGCAGAAAAGGAGATTCTGCTGGGGGCTCCCATCTTGCATTCCTGACAATCCCTTCCGAGGGCTCAAAGTCATCCTGCAGCAGCCTGTCATCGGGCACGTCACCTTGATCATGTTCATAAACACCAGGCCTTGCGCTGATGCTCCCAGAACCATCTCTTCTATTCAGAAAAATGTCATCGCCGTCGTCGGTTTCCCGCCTTGATGATCCATCAGAACCCTGGCGGTGTTGTGGTCGACGGCGCTGCAGCGAATCAGCTTGTTTCAATCAGACGTTCAAAACACGATATAACAAACCAGGCTGGCCTCGCTTATCCCTTCGAAATGAACATGAGGACTGGCGTCGCCTCCCTGAGGGCCGTCGCCATCTTCGCCGGGAGCTGACATTGTCAGTCGGTTGCGCGGTCGCGTTCAGGTTAGAAAGCGGCCTTCTCCAACTAAACCTCAGCTGCAAGCAATTTTAAGACGGAAAAAAAACGGCTTCCAGCCTGCGCCGCGACTCTAGATCCGCAATGTTGCAAGACGTCCGCCAAGTGAATAACAGGTTGGTGGGAGCTTTTCAGCCACTCATTTAGCGCTCGCTGCAGCCTTCAGCCCGCTTTTCAGCTGCCTTCCTTGAAGCGGCTGACCAACAGAGCCAATGGCCCCAGTATAGCCTCACCCTTGTCGTTGCGCGCGCACCAGCCACTTTCGAGAATAAGTATTTCCAATTGGACTCTAAAAGCAGAATCTTATACAAAGGTCCCCCCAATTTCCTGGTTTTCCATACAATCGCCGTTTTCATTTTCAGTCCGTAGAGCTGATTTATCCTCCAAAAAAAAACCAGGAAAGAAAATGAAAAAGTCCGGCGCCTTTCCATTCGGCATCATAGCGAGCCCCTTCTTGGCCGGTTGGAGAACTTACCACCCCGGCATTCCCTTGGTTCCGTATTTCCAGAATTCAAATTTGACTCTTCATTTATACATGTAGTACTTATTTCTTTGCTCAAAAAAAGCTTTTTAATCACAATCTCATCCGGTACGGGGCTGGATGCTGTGGGGTTGGCTTCCCTCAAAAGCCGTCGATATTCTGCCTGATCCAGCAGGAGAGTGTGCAATATATGTTGCCAGGTTGTCCGAATAATATTCATGAATGCGGGTTGTCGAATCAGCCAAAAGAGCGTCGCGTCAAGTATGCCTGCCATAGCCAGCCTCAGCGGCATCATCAAAGAGAGTGGACCCTGTTGGTAGAGAAGATCCAGCGCGTTCTGGTAGTGCCATGAAAATTCCATCCATTCGGTGGAATCCAAGTGACGATTCAGATAGCTTGTTGTCACCAGATTTCCAAGTCCGGTAGATGTCTTTTCAATGATCCGGAGGATATGGGCTGCCATTCTGCTTACTCGAAGGTAGACTGCTGCGCAGTACCCCAACACGCATCGAGGAAGATGAATGGCATTCCACGGTCTAGTTTCGTCAAATTCACATATCTCAACTTCTTTAATAAAATGTCTCGTCAGTATTCACTGCAAGTTGAAAATTGCAAAGAACTCACTCCCAGTATATATGAATCTCAGGCAGTGAGCAGCGGCCTCGGTGGCGCACTCCAGGTAAACTCGAACAGGAGTTCCGTCCTACCCTTATAGTTAACTCAGAGAAACTTCATTTAGACCCAGCAGTCCTACTTCGTTTGGGGGTGGGAGGTTTTCTCGAAACCAAGCCGACTCGGGTGCCACAATGTCGCGGTGGACTCGAAAAGTCATTGTGTTGGTGTGTACCACCACATCGGCACCAAACGGTCGTGTCCATAAACTAGGAGCAGGGTCAGTCAAAGTTCGGCTCGTTGGGAAGTGCAGGGTCTTTTGACTTTTCAATAGCCCGCGGCGCTGCTGCTTCGAGGATGTGGCGGGAAGTGTCTGAGCAGGTGGATTCAGAACGTGCAGTGAGCGCCGGCTGGGAAACATCCCCAGATCGAGGACAAGATGATGATGAGGACGTTCTCGATGATCTCGTGGCGGGACCTTGGGGCTGTGCCGCAGAAGATGGTGTGCTGGGGAGCGCTGGAAAGTCATCGGAAACGATAGTTGCTGCAGTTTGGCGAGACCATGGATTGACCCGTGGGGGGGAGGCTGGTCGCAGCTTTGTGCAAGATTCAATGTTACGAAAGAATGGACTTGATGGCGCAGCGGCCTTTTTGCGAGGCCTCCCGTCGATGGATGCTCGATCCATGGCATCGACGTCCCTTGAGCAGCGCAGGTGTAGCTGGAGCGAGCCAGGCTTTAGGTAGATGGTATCTCGGTATGGCGGTCGGGCGAGCAATTATCACAACCAACAGGCACGACGCGTAAGGGGAGCTAGGGTTGCAGTCGCATGAGCTCCATCAGGTCGTACAGCTTTTAAGGCGACGCACCAGCATGGCCGAAAACTTCGGGTTGTGAATCAGAACGCGCCTGGTCCCTTGGGCTGTCACCAGCTGCTGGGCGCCCGTTTACCTTGGCTCGGTTAACAAGTGACAGATGGCGGGCGAGTTGCAGAACGCATCAGGGCACCGATGAACGAGGCGTTGTGAGCTCCGCTTTGGCGATGGTGACCATCTGAAACTCTGAAACTCGACCTTGCTGGGTGGTTGCTGCTCGATATTCCTGGCACGTAGTCCAATTTCGAAGTCAGATACGCAGAAGTGTCCCACGCACGCCTAAGCAGAGCTGCCAAACACAAACGTGGGTTGGGCCAGCCGTGTTGAACGCATGGGTGAAACTGTTTGGCCGCGATTCAACCTGGATGCAATGTTCTTTGATGGACAAACGGACAGCTGGTGCGTGGCAGACGAAAATGGACAGTTTCATAAAATAAATAAACAAAGGGGAAAAAGAAAAGAAGGACAAGGCATGTGGTTGATGCAATGTAGCACAAGCAGAATATCAGCCCACAGCGCAGCCTCGGAACTGCCGAGCTTGCTGCCTTGAAGGCGCACACGCCATTACATTCACTGATACAATGTCCCATCTAAGTGTTTTCTAGTGTTGCAAACTACAATGGTTGGAAAAAGAAAAACTTCGAGACCATGGAAGCAATCTCAAACGCGGATGTTGGGTTGGCAAATCCTCGGTTATCGCCAATGTGAAATAGCATGAGGTCTAGCCTTCTATGGAGTATTTCTATTCGTTCTTTTGGCTCGGAGCCATGGATGTGGTTTTATCTAGTGTAGATAATTATATCATAGGGAAAATGTGATTCCCGGCCAGTGTCTTGACCCATTTACAAAAGCCACTTTGAGGAAGAGCATAGATGGTCATGGAATGTTTGCAAGCCCGGGAACAAAGATGAATGATACCGACATTCACCACCCAACAAGGTTAATAAACGACTGTTTTATGTGCTATTTGATTAAAATTGTAGTATCAAGTATATTTCGTTTACTACTGGACTTCTTTATGCTGTCCACCACTGTACACCACCCTTTCTCCCACACACTTGGCGAGCTTACGGGTAGGTAAGCAGCGCGTGCCAGGCAGCCATCATTGGCCACAATGACGCTAGCCCCGGTAAAGCGATGACCCCTCCAACACCCTCAGCGCTACTGCAGCTTGGCCTTCCAAGGGAAACTTTGGAGGGGTTCCAACGTTCATCCCGCTTTGTTTCTGCCACACCGTCATAACCACCCATCTCACCCGCAAAGACTCTCCATCATGTCGAAGAGCCTGGTCACAATAACCTCCAAGGAGCAGCTGGACGGCCTCCTCAAGAGCTCGCGCATCGTTGTCGCTGACTGTAAGCTCTCTGCGTCCCCCTCGCTTCGATGCCCTGCTCGCCAAATTGCCCCGCCGTCCACCCGGACCCCGTGAGGGAGTCGAAATGCGCCTCGTCCGGTTCTGCTTGATAATCGCTGACTTGATTTCAACCTGCAGTCTATGCCGACTGGTGCGGCCCCTGCAAACAGATCGCCCCCCTCTACGGAACCCTCGCCGAGACCTTATCCCGCCCTGGCGTCGTCACCTTTGTCAAGATCAACAACGACAATCAGAAGGACATCTCCGCCGAATACGGCATTTCCGCCCTCCCGACGTTCCTCATTTTCCGCAATGGAGAGGTCATCGAGCAAGTTCAGGGCGCGGATCCCCAGAAGCTTCAGTCCATCATCCAGAAACTTGCCAACGAGCTCGAGAACCTTGGCAGCGCCGGCGCCAGCTCTTCCAGCGCCAACTGGATGGGAGCCGAGATTCCACGAGGCTACAGCGATGTAACAGATCAAATTGAGATGAGAGGTTGCGAGCTCCTGAATGCCGATGAGAGTTCTGCTCCCGTCAAAACCCTTTTCGAAAAATCCAAGCCCTCTGCTCTCGACGGCAAGAGCAGTGCTACAACCAAGGATTGGATTGAGAGTGGTGCCGATGACCAGCTATTGCTCTTCATTCCCCTACAGTCCACCGTCAAGCTTCACACTTTGCAGGCAAGTATACCTCGCTCTCCAAAAGCAACAACACGCCCATGCTGACTACATATCGCAGATCACGTCTCTACCGGAGAAGGACGACGAGGATGGGCCTACGAGACCAGAAATGATCCACCTCTATGTCGGCAGAACACAAAACCTCGATTTTGATGAGGCAGATGAAACCGAACCCACCCAAGCTATTGAGCTGACAGAAAACGATTGGAACGAAAACGGAACCGCAAACATTAGCCTGCGTTATGTCAAGTTCCAAAAGACCTCGTCCGTGGTCATCTACGTGCAGAGAGGCGACAGCAATGGCGAGACTGTCCGACTTGACCGAGTCAAGCTTTTGGGCGAGGCTGGCACCAAGAGAGAGATGGGCAAGTTGCAAAAGATCGGCGACGATGAGTAGTTGGGTTTGGTTTGGTTGGTGAGCCTATGCAGGTACCCAGGCCAATTCTTGTAATGTAGGGTAATGATGCACGTCCGAAAGCAAACCAGAGAATCAGGCATGCCACTAGGGATAGTAGCCGGTGATGGAGTTCAGGTACCGCGCGGCAACCTTGTCGCTACAAAACGCATCAAGTAGAGAATAGATGAACGGTCAAGCTGTGAAACCCACTGCTGATTCGCCTCGAACTTGACTTGACTGAATCACGTAGGCATGCCGTTTTAAGTGGCTCCAGCTACCGCGCAACATCTCAAAGAAAAAAAAAACTTCACGGGGAAAGTTGTCCCGCCCTTAACCAGGGTCCATGTGCATCAGAGCAACAGAACCAAACTAAATAGGGCAGGCCTGCAATTATGATTTATCTGGGGCATAATTGACGCTGCGATAATATCCATTGATAAAGGATTCGAGCAACACGGAGAAAAATTTCAGATTATGCCAGCCGCACGAAGAAGAAAAGGAAAAAGGAGAGCAAAGCTTCGAAGGGCGGTTGAAATTTTTATACTGTCGCTCACAGGCAAGATCCGCTTTCATCCGGTTCAATTATATTCCGGGTCCACCCATGCACGGCCATCTCGGATACGACCTAACCATCTCGTGGTCGGGTCGTATCCGAGTAGGCAAGGGTATTTGGGAAAGAGGTTTCGTCCACTAGCGTTAGACTAGTGAATGGAGACATTAATCTGCGATTCATCAGCTCGTACGTTTCGCGTTGACAATACTTCGTACATCACGACCCTGCGGGGCATGATCACGAAAACTTGACAAACGAACAGCAATAAGCATAAAATGCCGCGTATGTCGCGAGTTATCACCTAGAAAAAGAAAAAAAAAGGAAAAAAAAACCTCGGGGTACTTATGGGCTGTAGGGTAGTGACTAGCAGCTGAGTGGAGTGCGAGGGACGTTGAGAATCGTTCACCACACATTCTCTGATGGGATTATTGCTGTGGCAGTTCGCGTTTGCAGGGCTCAATTCACGCAGTGGGATGTTTTGTACTATGCCACATAATTTGTTTCCTCGGGTTGCAACAGTGTAGGAGCTCGAAACGGGTCTGCCATGTGGCGCATCTCGGGCTGTCGGAAGGGGGAACGTTACCTTTAAGCTCAGACGGATACCGCGCTGGAACTCTCCAGGATCGGGATGACACCAGGATCGGGATTGATGTTTTGCAAATTGTTGCAAATTGACCTGCTATTTGATGAAAGCGGTTGGCGGGCCGCGTCTTTGGCAACTGCCGATGCTTAAGTGGTGGCTCAGCCCAATTAATAAATGCTAGTCGGGCATTTGCACTGTCAACCCTAAACGGCTATCGCTTTGGGCGTTTGCATGTGCGGGTAAATGGTCCGAACGCCACCGTTGCAGATGAGATGGTGGGATGCTCCTCTAAATGCCCCCAATGGTGCCCGTGTTTTTGCATCCTGGACATTTAGTCAACCAAATCGGGAGCCGCACAGGCCCCGTGCAATGAACCCTTGACGGCCTCAGCCCCAATCTAGACACAATTGCTCAACTGCCCCGCGAAGGTACGTGTATTCACCATCTTAGCTCTGTCCTTATTCGAAACTGAGTGCCCGGCAGCTCTTGTTGGATGTCGACCCTTGGATGGTGGAGTGAGACTCCTCGTTCGCGCAGAAATTTGGATCTACCGCGATACAATCAAAGAATGCAATAAAAAAAAGCACGAGCTGTTCTCCACAGACCCGGAGGACCGGGGAGCAGGGACTTAAGCTCAAAGGGCAGGAGGGATGGATCGTAGGCTGACTATTAAAGACTGGCTGGCCGCACTTGATAAGACGTGAGAGCCATGAGCTAGGAAACTTACACTACTCTCCTAACAAACAAAAAACCTCACGCCAACATGTCTTCATTCTCAAGTAATCCCTTCCCCACAGAAGTGCCCGCGTCGGCAGAATTTGCTGGCTTTCCCAAACTTCCACCAGAGCTCCGGACCATGATCTGGAAGTACGCCATACCAGAGCCCCGCGTCTTTGAGGTTCTCGACACACCCCAGTGCAATGCCAAAACCCCGCCTGAACAAGGCCTCGCCTTTGCAAACAACAGCTATGAGCCGCCGCCGGCGCTGGCCGTGGTTTGCCGAGAGTCGAGAGCTTTCATGCTTCGATTCTACAAGCCTCTCACCTTGTGCCGCGTCACAAAGTACATTGACCCTTCACGAGACATTATTCTCCTCGAACCCCATCTCCTGACCAGGAGAATGCTTCGTGTGCTTCACCTCTTGGCTCAAATACCCCACCTCAGGGATAACATGAACCAAATTGCGCTTGGGACATCATATGGATTCAAGACGGGCATCTCGCACCCTGTTATGGGGGGCAAGGTGTCGAGAAAGAACATACAGATGCTCCTCGCGAAGCTATCAGCGTTCCCTCGCCTGGAAAAGATCTTATTCATCATACACGAAAGGTTTCAGTTCACTACACTGAAGCTGGCATCTCCAGGCTGGTCCTACTCGGTGGAGCACTTCCACCACAACTACCCCCAGAAGCTTGAGGGGCAGTCCGCGAATTCAATAGGCCGCCGGTGGCGGTTCCACCGCAACGAGCTTCAGCGCTACCCCCTCAAGGCCGACGACGACAAGTACGACGACCTTGAGGAGGAGGAAGGCTTCAGCAGTGGAGAGGAACAAGATGAAGCGCCGGACCGTTTGCCGACAAACGCAGACTGGAGACGTTTCAGGAGACGGTTTCTGAAGGCCGTCCACTTATCTTTGGAGAAAAAGACCCCAGGTTACTCGGCGCCAGAGCCAACCAAGTTAAGGGTCGAGGGTGCTAATTTGCTCTGGCAATACCACTCATATTAAACCATTCATTACTTGAACGACAGCACTTGATTTGGGCGTTTGGGCGTCTGGATATTTAACGAACTACTTATGCTATGGGTTACTTTCTTTTCTTTTTTGGGGGATACCCGATACCCGATACCCGGTACACTGGCCTGGGACTGGCCTTACGAACACAATCATTTAACGAACGAAATTATGTTATGAACACAATCATTTAATGAGGAGAGCAAGGGAAACCATCATTAGGACCGAAAAGGGCAAGGAGAGGCAGCGCTCGCTGACGAGCTCGCATGGCCTGTATGCGGGGGCGGGTGACAGTGGGGACATTCGTTTTAACATGATGCATAAAAATGCAGTGGAGCAGCAGCATTGAAGATGACGGGGGTTCGGGTCGCGGTTCAGGGACGTCTGGGGGATTGCAGATAAATGACGTGAAGCTGGGGTTAGCCCAGCCATAATTTTAGTTGAGTCAATGACTGATCTGCATATGATGAAAAACAAAACAAAAATCAAGCGTTGCCATTTGTGAGCCCAATTGCATGGGAGGCGTCTGCCCCAAAAGATCTAGAACCCATGGCGTGAGACCAATTGGCCGGGCTTGACCACAATTGGCGGAGAACGCGTGATCCCATGCGAGAAGCCTTCGTGGCCAATCATTTCCCCACCGCCCCAGCAGGCGGGCGATTCTTCAACTAGCAGCCCACCGGCACTCAAGAGGAGGTGGTCTTGACATATTGGACTCCGTTCGTCATGCACACGCAGCGGTTTGGCATGCAAATGCCGTTTCCGATGCCGACACAAACCCTGCGCACACGCCTAGAGCCTTGTTGTGGCGGGTATCAGAGCCGCGGCTGCTGACGTTTTGCGTCGTTTCTGTGCGCGCCTCCGTGGGACCACCAAAAAAAAAAGAAGAACAAGAAGAAGAGCAGAGAGAGAGACGGACGGTCGGCGCCCCAGCAGCACCCGTCCAAGCAGCCAGCCCATCCGGGCCCCCGACGCCGACCGCACCCCCGGCTTCTGGCCAGTCGGCCCTCGTTTTCGCGTCGCGTGGGCACGATGGCAGCCTTGCCAGCGTTGGCGCCCCGGCTCCCGGGATGCCCTCCGCTCGTCGACGACAGGTCCTACTCCAAGGAGCACACCGAGGACGAGTGGGACTCGATGAGGGACCACATCAAGACGCTCTACATTAATGAAAACCGCAAGCTCAACGAGACCATGGCCATTCTTCAGGCAAGGCATGGCTTCGTGGCGACGTAAGTTTTTATCTTTATTTTTATTTTTGGTTTTGCTTTCCTCCCCAATCTCCTCTTTTGGTGGTGATGGTGGTGGTGTAGCTGGATCGGTGTGGGCTAATCATTGCCATTTTCAAGTGAGCAAATGTTTAAGAAGCGGTTAAAGAAGTGGAATATCAGAAAGCGGACGTATCGCAAGAGCCCGTCTGAACCCTCCTCCGCTCCTACTCCTGCACGCTCTGCAGATACCCCATGCGTTAGTCCGGCCGACACGCATACCGTCGTCGTGGAAGATGATAATCCACCTCTGACAAACCCATCCATGACCCTCGTTGAGCCATCAAATACAGGGCCCTACGCAAACCTTCAGCTAGTTCTCGGAAATGTTTTCACTTGGAGCCAGTCAAAGCTGGATTCTCACTTCATCGTTTCAGATCCCATGTCCAAGTACCTGGCGAACCCGAATCAACCGCCAATACAAGACAGTCGAACCATGTACCGGACGTTTGAGCTTGTCTTTGATTTGTGGTCTCACGGGAAAGGTAACTTGGCTGGCATGGCTGCGCGGAGGGGCTTCTATGTGCTCGAATATGTCTTGACCGAGGACCACCCAGACTTGGTCTGGCATTTCTTAGACACCATCTACGACATGGTAGACCGAGGACACCTTCAACTCCTAGGAATATTTCTGGAACACAGCTTCACACTGGCACAGCACCAGCTTCCCGCGCAGCACCCTCTCCTTCGAATCCTCGTCCAATTGAAGAAGTGCGACTACAAAACCGACCAGGGCAGACAGTACGTATGCTACCTTTTGCGCCAGGCCTGGTTACAGAATGTCGACCTTTTGTCCCACCATATTGAGGCTACGGGGCCGCAGCGTCTCTGGCTCTACGAGCAGTTGATATGGGATGGGCGGACGCGGCTGCGCAAGGGTAGCGACCTAGCCAAGAGAAGAGACGCTATGAACAACGCGCTCGAATCCATGGCAGGATCCCCGCAATTTACTGCAGACGGCGACGCCTCGGACCAGCTGCGGGTAGAAGCGCTGCGCCTGGAATTCACTCAGATGGACGTTGGCGACCGCGAAAAAGCCGAGCAACTAGCCATCTGCCTCTTAAACAGGACGAGCTCCGACACAGAATCCAAGTCCAGCGCTCGTTTCCACGCTTATGCCCGCAAAATGCTCGCACGGGTCCATCAGGGTCGAGAGGAGTGGGACACGGCAGAACAGAACCTCCGGTGGGCGGTAATGAAACGAGAGGAAGCACATGGGACCAACAGCAACTTGCGCGTGATCAGAGACCTGTGGGTGCTTGCCGCCCACTATCACAAAGCTGGCAGATGGGAGGACGCGGATGCCACCACTGCGGATGCTCTGCTGAGGGCAGAAAAATACCTAGAGCAAGGGTTTGAATAGCATAGAATGGGATTTTGAGATATATTCGGTTAATATGGAGATTGTTGGAGATGTTCATATCTCATGACATCGTACAGAGATGTTGGTTGCATCACTGAGATACCAGGCTCAAATATGGCATGGAGCATATATACCCAATCGTTTACAATACAGTTTTCACGATTTATACGCGTATAAAAACGACATGCTACAACCACATGAAATGCTCAGTTGGCGGAGCGTCTAAGGCCGCTTCCATGTATTCTCATCATACTTCTACAATCTTGTTCAGGTATTTTGGTGTGACAGCATTAGAAGCCACCTGGCACCGCCACAATGACGTTGACATCTGAAATTCCCCACGCGACCTTGATTCAGCTACCCGTTGATTGCACTTACATAGATGCCCAGGACAAGCCTGACTTTGCATCGGGAGGGCCTCAAAAGTTTCTACCTCTTCCAAGTACCCTAAGAAGCGATCTATTATCCGATACCCTTGTCCTTGTTTTCCCTTGATCTGCGCAGACAATATGGCTACGGGACCCCCGCCGGATTATTGTACGGTTTGGCCATGCAACAGCCCCACCACATCTGCGGCCGTGAGCTGTCACTGATCTTCAACCGTGTAGATGCCATCCTCGAGGTGCCGGACTCGGCGACGACTCAGAAAATCAGAGATGCGTACAAGCGGTACATGACCTTGCCCCCGGGAGCTCACAGGTAGCGCGGTTGTAGCTGACATGTCCTTTCCTCTCCAGCGCCGCACTGAAGACACACCCCGATCGTGTAGGCGTCGACTCGCCCGAGCGAGCCCAACGAACACGCAAGTTCCAGCTCGTCAACGACGCCTACTACACGCTTTCCGACACGGGTCGCCGGCGCCAGTACGACGCGCAGCGCAGGCTGTTCAACAGGCGGACGCCGGCCGATCCCTTTGAAGCCGACGGCGGAAACGAGGGAGGAGCAGCCGGCCAGGGTGGCGGTGCTCAAGGCCAGGACCAGCAGAATGCCTACTCGTGGGCGTGGAACTTCTTCACCAAGCACACCGGCAACGGCACGCCGCCGCCGCCCGACCGCGAGCAAACAGGAAACGCGCAGTTTGGCGATGTGTTTGAGGAGATGATGCGCGACGAGGACTTGGCTGAGGGCAGCGCCAACCGCCCGACCGGTAAGTTCTGGAGCATGCTAGGCGGCCTGAGCGGCGGCGCCCTGGGCTTCATCGTCGCCAACGTCCCGGGCCTCGTCGCCGGCGCCGTGGCGGGGAACCGGCTGGGCGCCGTCCGCGACGCCAAGGGAAGGAGTGTATTTGCCGTATTTCAGGTGAGTGATTCCGAAAGAAAAAAAAAACACGGGAGGGGAAATTGTTTCTGCTGGCTGTCTTGTAACAAACGGCTGACTTTTCGGGATAGGAACTTCCGCAGGATGACAGGGCGAGGTTGCTGAGCCAGCTGGCAGCCAAGGTCTTTAGCCACGCTGTTGGCGTTTAAACGAAGGTGTAAAGAGAGCTACATGCCAAGTACGTTGGTAGGGAGGATACCAAGGAGTGTCTGGAGTTGTCTTTGTATTACGTGTCTTTGATTCTGCCGCTGGGGGTTTTTCGTGGTCCTACTATCCGAGTATTCATACACAGCCTACTACTAGATAATGCCAAGAAGTCGAGTTGCATATCCAATATCTACCCAGTACCTTGTCCTAGAAAAAAAGGGCCCATTCATGGGGAGGGCATGTAGGGTAGGCGCAGATCCCGCCCGGAAAAAATCAACTTGAAAAAAAAAACACGAATGAACAGCAGCGACCCTTGATCCCTAGTACCTATGGTCCCTTAATTTACTGTAGGTGGGAACAACCTGGGCGCATGTCGATCCAAAAACTGGCCGGGAAATGCTTTGTGCCATATGAAGTTCCTTGCCGTCGCCTCCAGCTCTGCTCGACTGAAAATGTGTCCTTTGGTGAGAGCGACTGACAAGTTAGCGGAAAAGTAGTCCCAGCACTTTTCGTCTCCATCATTGCCAGTCTCATGGGTTGCTGCCGACCCAACCAGCATGCACCAGAGCAGCCCCCTTTGGTAGTCCGAGTGGCTGCTAAGGAGCGGAAACTAAACGTCAAGCTGTGTGCAGAGCCTCCGAGAGAGAGCCTGGGGCACCATGTTCTGCAGCGGCACCTCCCGAGCGTTGGCGTAGAGTACGATCTGTGCGGCCGTCACAACAAGGCGACCCGAACTAGACAGCTCGTGGCCTCCCAGGGCGTCGGCCAGGTAGTGGTCCGCGGCGTTGATGAGCACGCGGAAGTCGTCTGCCGGGACGCGCTCATATCTCAGCGCGAGCTGCGCCTGACGCACGAGCGAGAAGCAGAGTTGCACTCGAGTGTCACTGCTGGTTCTTTCAAATGGCCTGAGGTGGGAAAGACTCGGATCCTCTGCCGTGGCTAGGACGCTAGACGGCAGCGCGATGGAATCCAGACGAAGCATCACCGGTAGTAGCGGCTTTAACCCCAGCCCATTCGCCGCCTGGACATCGGACCTATTCTAAATTAGAGTTTTGGAGCCTCGAAACATGCTAACGAGGTGTGAAGGGGGGAGACGAAACCTGGGTGGTGCTTACCAGCTTACTGCCCGTGTGACATTGACATTGTTTCTGACCTCGTCGTATCCGTGCGGCCATGTGCTGACAATGAGATCAAGACCTTTCAAATGAAGACGAGCAACGTCAAAGTTGCCCTCAGCACACTAAACCATTAGACACTTAGTTCTGTTTCACGGATATCGCATACACCCTCCCCTTCACCCCCCTCCCACCGGGACGAACCTCAATGTTGGCCAGACCGGCGATGGCGCCAACTACAACCATACTCCCATCGCCTTGATTCAGTCTGTTCTGCACCCCCCGGAGTGTCAGTCCCTTTTGCTTGTACCCTTCGTCGAGTATCTTGCAGGGATCGGGAATTAGGGAATGCATGGATACAGCGGCTATGCCCAGTGTCGTGTGCATGAGGAGGGGGTCGCTCTGGGAGTACTCCCACCAGCACTTCTGGACCGCAGCAATGGAGACGGGAAGGTCAAAACGTGAGACGACTGGAGTAGAGTCAGCGACTGAGACATGCGCCGAGGTGAGAGACGTACAGAACTGGACCAGTCTGGCGACATCTTTAGTCAAAGACACGGGAAACGTGGCAAACGGATCACCATGCCCTCGGTTGAGTATCGTGGTAATTTGCAGCTGAGTATTCGGTACAATAGAACGGTTTTGTGTTGCATTGGGCCAGGGATGATTCTCCTTCTGCATCAGCACAATGTCTCTGGCATTATGTGCTGCCCCAGCCTCTGTCTTTTTTACTTGCTTCGGTTGTGAAGATGCCGATTTGTTTTTTGCCTTGGCTGGTCCCTTGGGTTTGTTCGCATCGCTCGTCAGTCTAAACCGCTGCTTGAGGGAATCTTTCTGGCGTATTGTGAGTTGCGAGTCCCTCGACCCGCTTGGAACCTCCTCTTGGCTCTTACGACTGAGACCACTTTTGACGGCATGGCTTCTCACGGCTGCCGAAGGCCGTTTACTCGGAGCTCCCTCCGACACCACAAATTCAAATTCGGGCATGGCTAAGAAACCCGGTTCAGTGAAGATGGCTCTTTGAACGAGGGCACGCGTGAAGGAGCTTGGAGAGTTGCGGTTGAGAGCTACTATCAATTTGACTTATAGACTACTTAGTAAGCGCTAACCTAGAACCGAACCGGGAAATTGAGGATATGCAACTCTGGTTTCCTTGGCATCAGAAACAACGATCAGGAAGACATCGTAACCTATCTGTCATGTTTTTGCATGTAAAAGCGTGTTGCCGTGTTGATTCAAGCAATGATGGTTTAGTAACCGTTATACAACACAACACTTGAATGACTGTCAGTTCGATACTTTGCGACATGGACGCCCTACAGAAAGGCAACACATCTTTGGATTTTCACATCGGGGTAAATAAATAAATATATCTCAATTCTTTATCTCATTTTTAGCATTATTTCTATCGCACATTACGATTCTTTTGACGCTAGCCACGGTGGAGAGGTACCGTCGTTACATTCATTCAAGGGTTGTATTGCAGGTCGAGGAAATGTATCTACGAGGTTTGCATCATAACAATATAACATGCACACGAAATCACCATCTGGGCACGGAGAATCTGGATGCTATGGATTCGTGCCTGGTTCACGAGTGGTTCAAGCCAATTGTACTCGGGTCGGTTCTCACCGTATTTGTGGAAGCAGGACCCATTCATCAACACCACGGCCTACAAGCGCCAAACACCCAAGTCTTGTCAAGCGTTAATAACATGCTCGGATGAAGACACCGTGGAGAAATTCACGTACATTTTGTGTGACCCAAAACTCATAATATAATATTCGACGTTGCACCCTGCAGCCGGGTTTCCGATCTACAGGAACGCGACGTATCCCGCCTGTGGCAACGGTATCGTAACTTCTTCCAGAACATTAATTCCCAACCGATCCAGCGCCTACATAATCTATCGTCGAGGAGGAGGGTTGAATCCGGGGGGAGCACCACCAGGGGGGTTGAATCCAGGAGGAGGGAAGGCGGCATTGCCTGGGAATCCAGGAGGGGGAAAGTTTCCAGGGAAACCAGGAGGGGGAGCTTGACGTCTGTTAGAGAATGTCCTTGGATTACGGGAATAGGAGAACCTACCACCTCGGCCACCGGCAAAGCCAGGAGCTCCAGGGAAGCCAGGGAAACCTGGAGGGGGGGCACCACCAACACCAGCGGCAGGACCCTATCAAGTAGTTAGCAGCGGCTCAACAAGCAGAGAGGCTATACGTACAGCTAGAGAGGGAGGGGCGGCGCCTCGGCCAGCAGGTCGAGCAACACCAGGGCCAGAAGCGAGGGCAGAGGGAATACCACCGGGTGCACTCTTTCCGAGTCGAGCACTGGGGTCGGCGGGGGGAGGAGACTCGACGGATAGCGAGATAATGTGAGCGCCGCGGACAATGGTCAGACCGAGAGTTCGCTTCTCTTCCGTCTCAATGGTTTGAGAAGCCGACTCGGAGGATCCTGGGGCAGAGGGCTTGTTCTGTCTGCGCTTGACACGTCGGAACTCCTCGGTGTCGGCCAGAACCAGGTTCATGTGCTTGTCGAAGGCGAGCATCTGACCGGTCATGGCCCTGCCATCGTTGAGCGTCACCCGCATCCGCCAGTTGATCTGCACCCTTCATATTAGCATTCGGTCGGAATCTTGTAGGGAGATTGCGCAGTAGACAAGGCATGACATGCCATGGCGCGCATCAGGACAACGTACGTAACCGGCCTGTAGAGAATCAAAGCTGGTTAGCATCTGCATCAACAAGTTCGACGCGTGGGGGAAATGGCGGACTGAAGGGGGGACGTACCATCTTTCCTTGCTTGTTCGACATCTTGGCTGATGTGGTGAGGACTTGCTGACGCAGTACCTCGGATGTTCAAAAATTGGTGCTTGTCCACGGGGCTGTTGGGCGACCGCGACGACCTTCAATGCCTGGAGCTCTGAAGGTGAGGATGAGGTCCAAAAATCTGCGGAGCCTGATGCGAAAGGCTGAAAGGTACATGACAAAGGTACTCTTCTGGGCTAGGCCGCTTTTGGAACAAGACGACCCCACTTTTCGCGCCTCCCCGTCGAGGGCAGACAAACCCTCAACTTTTTCGAGGCTCACAAAAATTCACAATCCACTTCCGTCAACTTGCGAATTTCGACACTTCAACCACCCTGTCGACTAACAGCAGCAGCCATGGCGTCCGAGAAGGCAAGCAACCCCATGCGGGAGCTCAAGATTCAGAAGCTCGTTCTGAACATTTCCGTCGGTGAATCCGGTGATCGTCTCACTCGTGCCGCCAAGGTGCTCGAGCAGCTTTCTGGTCAAACCCCCGTTTACAGTACGTCGCAAAATTCATCGCCAGAGCATCTTCAAAGTGCCATCATCTAACTCCCGCAAACAGGCAAGGCCCGCTACACCGTCCGTACCTTCGGTATCCGACGTAACGAGAAGATCTCTGTCCACGTCACCGTCCGAGGCCCCAAGGTAAATTTACAAAAATCAATTTGTGTGGAGAGCGACATGGCGCTGACTATGATGAAAAGGCCGAGGAGATTCTTGAGCGTGGCCTCAAGGTCAAGGAGTACGAGCTCCGCAAGCGCAACTTCTCCGAGACTGGCAACTTCGGCTTCGGTATCAGCGAGCACATCGATCTTGGTATCAAGTACGACCCCTCCATCGGTATCTACGGCATGGACTTCTACTGCTGCATGACCCGACCTGGTGAGCGTGTCACCCGCCGCCGCCGCACCAAGAGCACCATCGGCTCCAGCCACCGCATCAAGCGCGACGAGACCATGAGATGGTTCAAGTCCCGCTTCGACGGTATTCTCCGATAAACGGTTTATGTCTTTTCACGGATGGTCACGGCGAATATTAGGGGAAAAATTACTGGGCATGTATTTGTTGTTGCCTTTGCATCAGCTCGACGTGGAATTGAGTCGAGCATCGGCCTCAGAGACCGACCGGCGCCTATGCCGGCTTTCCAGTATTCACTGTTGAATGTGACATATATGCCATCTTGCCTGAAAAGGCGGCACCTCATTTGAACATGTTCCCCTGCACCCTGGAAGAAGATGGTTGACCTACGTGCGATTGACTTTGGTTCCCCTGCACTTATTCTTGCCAATTGTTGAAAAGGCTTGTGTATGCTTGCTCAACTTGATCCCAATGCCATCCTATGCTGTAAACAATTGAACTGACAATCACTGAAGAGTTGCATTGCATCTGATTACAGGCAAGTATCGATGTCGGCCAATTGCCAAAAGCGCACTGCATGCAAGTTGATATGGAAGCCCAATTGACTTGTGTTTTGACCAGAGAGACTGGAACTTGTGATTGCGAACCACACCAATCGTCCACAATGACAACTTTTACAGAGAACCAAGCGAAATGTTTTTCAGTGGAGAAGACCCCAGATTGACCGCTACAGTAATAACCTGGAGGAGGACGGGGATCGGTCAGTGGCCGGTGACCGGAAGTGAGACAAGGACGGCAGCGAGGTTTAGGGCCCGCAGCAGCAGCAATATCCCACTGTGCGCTCTGGTTTTGGTGTTGGCTGGCTGGCATAGGCGAGTAGATGGGCCGGGTTCGGTCGCCATGCCAGCCAGGAGGTCCCACCGCGAACTGGTTTCTTGTTGGGCCAAGCTGTCCAAAATGTCCCAGGTCTTATGCTCCAGATGAGGTCCACTAGCCCAGCTCCCGTTTTTTGGGGTGAGAGTTTTGTGCAAACCGCATTTCTCAGGCACTAACTTTTGTCCATGCCCACCCGGGTAATGCCGGTAGGTCGGCGGTACGGGAGTTGATGGCTGCTAGAGATGCGAGGTTCGGCGCTGCCACGCAACAAGCAGCTTTATCCGGGGCTTCCCCCCATCCTCCCGGCTCAATTGATCGTAGGCAATTGTAGGGCGGCCACGACTCAATTGACAATGGCTCGCCGCGCACAAGCTCGCATTGCTCGTCGCACTCGAATGCTCAGTCGGACGTGTCCTCGGCGGACCAAGTGAAGCTCCGAACTGGAGTGGCTGCAAGGCAAGCTAAGAAATTGTTAAGGCTGCCTCGGGATTTCCAGGCAAAACCGCGCAGTGGGCCCTGATTGGGCGGTCGGACCATCAGAGCCCCACTTTCTCCCTCAGACAGACTCTGCTCCATCACTGTTCTCTCTCAAAAATCTCCATTTGCTCTCCTGCAAAGGCAGCACCACACTCCCCAATCTCCCCTCCCTCCAATTGCACCTTGCTGCAATTGCTCTCCTTTCATCTCCAAACCTCCCGTACCTCTCTTAATATGTTCCGCAACGCCCTCCGACAGTCCACCCGCGCCGTGGGCGCCGTCTCTGCCGCTGGCAGGGTCGCTGCGGTAAGTGTTTTTTGCTCCCGAGCCCCGAATCGGCCTCACGGCTAGCTATGCCATCGACCACCGCCCCAAAACAGCGTGCATCCATCGGAAAACCATCGAGCGAGCTCAATTGGATCCTCGGAACACCACCCAGGACACTCAATTAGCTTTTTCGAGCTGTTTACTGCCGTCGTCGCCGCCAGCCGCTCGTGGGTTTTTCGGGCTTCGGCTAACTCGTTTTTCACCTCAGGTCCGAAATGCCGCACCCGCAGCTTTCAGCGCTGCTCGATCCTACGCCTCCGACGCCAAGGCCTCTCCCACCGAGGTTTCTTCCATCCTTGAGCAGCGAATTCGAGGTGTCCAGGAGGAGTCCGGTCTCGCCGAGACTGGCCGTGTCCTCTCTGTCGGGTATGTGGAGCTTGGCGAGGGAACATCCGGGAAACTAGGCTTGGGCTCTCCATCAGCTCAAGCATCGAGGATGCCTCTGGGAATTGCAATTGGGTTTCAATTAAGCTGACAATGGCTCTCTAGTGATGGTATCGCCCGTGTTCACGGTATGGCCAACGTCCAGGCTGAGGAGCTTGTCGAGTACGTGTTGCGCGAAAATTCTTGATCGTCGTCATAGGTCACCATGGGACTAACCAAGCAACAACAGGTTCGCCTCTGGCGTCAAGGGAATGTGCATGAACCTCGAGGCCGGCCAGGTCGGTGTTGTGTTGTTCGGTTCCGATCGTCTTGTCAAGGAGGGTGAGGCCGTCAAGCGTACCGGTCAGATTGTAAGCTTCCCAAACTAGCTGCCAAGCTTTTGCGGCAGAATTGAAAGCTAACCTGCATATCTAGGTCGATATCCCCGTCGGTATTGAGATGCTCGGCCGTGTCGTCGACGCTCTCGGTAACCCCATCGATGGCAAGGGTCCCATCAAGACCACTGAGCGACGACGTGCCCAGCTCAAGGCTCCCGGTATCCTGCCCCGTCAGTCCGTCAACGAGCCCGTCCAGACTGGTCTCAAGTCCGTCGACGCCATGGTTCCCATCGGCCGTGGTCAGCGTGAGCTTATCATTGGTGATCGTCAGACTGGTAAGACTGCCGTCGGTCTTGACACCATCCTCAACCAGAAGCGATGGAACAGCGGCAGCGATGAGTCCAAGAAGCTGTACTGTGTCTACGTCGCCGTCGGCCAGAAGCGATCTACCGTCGCCCAGCTCGTCAAGACCCTTGAGGAGAACGATGCCATGAAGTACTCCATCGTCGTTGCTGCCACCGCTTCCGAGGCCGCTCCCCTCCAGTACCTTGCTCCCTTCACCGGCGTAAGTATTTATTTTATCTCTAAATCTAAGCCAAGCAACTTTATCCTAACATAAGACCTTAGGCAACTGTCTCCGAGTGGTTCCGTGACTCCGGACGTCACGCTCTTGTCATCTACGACGATCTTTCCAAGCAGGCCGTCGCCTACCGACAGATGTCTCTTCTGCTCCGTCGCCCCCCCGGTCGTGAGGCTTACCCCGGTGACGTTTTCTACCTCCACTCTCGTCTTCTCGAGCGTGCTGCCAAGATGAACATCAAGCTTGGTGGTGGTTCCATGACTGCCCTTCCCATCATTGAGACCCAGGGTGGTGATGTGTCTGCCTACATTCCCACCAACGTCATTTCCATCACTGACGGCCAGATCTTCTTGGAGGCTGAGCTCTTCTACAAGGGTATCCGACCCGCCATTAACGTCGGTCTTTCCGTCTCCCGTGTCGGTTCCGCTGCCCAGGTCAAGGCCATGAAGCAGGTCGCCGGTTCCCTGAAGCTGTTCTTGGCCCAGTACCGTGAGGTCGCCGCCTTCGCCCAGTTCGGTTCCGATCTTGATGCCGCTACCAAGCAGACCCTCAGCCGTGGTGAGCGTCTCACTGAGCTCCTCAAGCAGAAGCAGTACTCCCCCATGGCCGTCAACGAGATGGTTCCCCTCATCTTCGCCGGTGTCAACGGTTTCCTCGACAACGTCCCCGTCGACAAGATTCTCCAGTGGGAGTCCGACTTCCTTGCTCACCTCAAGACCAACGAGTCTGAGCTCATCGCCACCATTGACAAGGAGGGTGCTCTCAGCAAGGAGACTGAGGCTAAGCTCCGTGACGTCACCGGCGCTTTCGTCAAGAGCTTCCTCGGTTAAATACTAATCAAAAGCGTCTTGTGCGGAGTGTAACGGGGGCTATTGGGGATCCTGCTGTCT
Organism: Calonectria leucothoes; assembly: GCA_002179835.1. Classification (NCBI taxonomy): domain Eukaryota; kingdom Fungi; phylum Ascomycota; class Sordariomycetes; order Hypocreales; family Nectriaceae; genus Calonectria; species Calonectria leucothoes. The sequence goes on along the minus strand of NAJI01000169.1, from coordinate 521,261 downwards.
ATACCGAAGTACTGTAGTTGTTTTTCCTCGGGAGGAGGGAAAAGTCGAGGGGTTGCGCCTGACGGAGCGACAGGATGAGTTGAGGGAGATTCGTCTGTGTCGCATTGCCACTTGTAAAATAGAGCCAAAAACTCAATGAACGCCCTCGATTCCTTTTGTTCAATTAATTCCGTGCCAAAGTCTAGTGACATCGTTTTGGTGGCGTCTTCGTCAAGATACCAGTACATAGGAGTCAATTCACAATGCCTCTCATCCAAAATGCAGAAAGTCTGTCCATTGCAATTATAATGTTTAATGAAAGTATTCTAAGAAAATCAAAACACTATCTTTACTGAAAATAAAGGAATGATTTTGGTCCTGTATTCATGTATTTTGGGTACAATGTTGTAACTGCTTTGTGATGCAATTGTGTTATGAAATGAAACACACGAGATATATTGATTTTTTGGTCTTGAACGTAACTCTAATCTATGCCAAAATTCAAGGTTTTCCAAAAAGGATGCCTTTGGATCGTGTGAGGAGGATATTGGAGATACTTCAAGGTTACTTACTAATCATCATCTTGTAACATTCCACGGTGCCATTCGTTGGATTCCAATGCCAGTTAACCTAACAGCTGACAGCTGAGGCAAAAGATCTGCACCATTAAACGCAGCCATCGCGTTTACGGTGTGGCACACCTGTGTATGAGATTATTTTGTAGTGGTTACGCCTTGTCGCCCACTGTGGCTTTGCAAATATAAAGATATATTTGTATTCATAGGAATACCATACGGCAAAATACTACAAAATAAGTATTCAAGGCTTATTGCTGCTATATTTTAACAGTATTCGACTTGATGGTGCGTGTAGGAGGAAAGTTGGCTCGGATTGTTTGTTTCCTCAAGGCGTTTGACTTAGGGCCCCTGTCCATACTGGGGCCGCTCTCTCGTGGTCTTGCTTGTTTGCCTTTCCTCTAGCGACCCAAGATTGTGAACTGGTTTTCTTCGCTGCGAGTGAATAGACTAGGTAGTATCGACATGGTGTGGACCAAAGTCCCCCATATACCAAGAACCCACCACCAAGTATGACACATGGAAGCGGAGGACTCATATATTCTCGCGTTGTCATGTAACCCTTCCACAATATTCAACGGTATAGAATCATGGTCTTGTATTTTGGGTAAGCAATTGCTATTCTATGACCATCGAAAATTTAATCCTTGATTCGCCATGATCTAGCGCTTGGACGCCTCAAACATTCGAACCTGACTCTCAAAGTCAGATACAGTAGAGAGGATCCCCATGATGATCAGTTCTCTGCCGCCAAGAAAGTCTTGTGTCTTGGCATACACAGCCTCAAGTCGCCATATATTTTCTTCACTCCAGAGCCAATCAGGCCCTGAAAGGATATGCCATGTGTTTCTTTAAGATGCCAACATGGTCTGTGATATTTCCATCCTTGAGCTTCACGGGCTATATGCGACAAGCTTGGAGCCCATCGGGTTTCCAGCCGATGATGCACCGAAAGTGCATTGCACGGAGTTCGTGGACAATGGGGAAAATGAAGACGACTAATCAAGATTAGTGATATACTAGTATAATTTAGTATTCCTCATAACAAGTGCATGATCAGAGACTGGACTTTTCCCATGGATGTGAACAATACCATCTTGCGCGAAAGGTGGATTGAAGAAGCTGAGTATTCCCTTTTCAGTCATCTCTTGAAGTTAGTAGAGAACTACAATGCCTCTTGGGAAGTCCACGATACCCACCCACGCTGGCAAATTATCCAAACCTAGAACTGGTATTCTCCACAGACAAAGAAGAACAAGCTTTTGCCACGTAGAAAATAAATCTTGAAGTGACTCCTATGGACCTAGATATTATTACAATAAATTACCTAGGCAATGATTGTCCCATTAGGGGGCTTCTTGCAAGTATTTTAGCTAAAATCATTTGTATAGTTCTTATCTTTAATGGGAAAACCATGTATGAATATCCACAAAATTAGCCTTTCCATAATAATAAAGCTCAGATCGTGTTGGCTTCCCTTTATATCCAAAGAATAAAGTTGCATCAAGTCTTGTTTGTTTCACTCTCAGAATGAATTTTATTTCCTATTTCTTAGTAAATAAGGACGCTTTATATCAAGAATCAAAGTACATCTACACCAAATCTAGGATATCAAGATCCTTTGAACAGGCTCGCTGGGAGCAAGCAACCATGGAAAACATAGAGCCAAGAGTCATGTGAGAGAACGTGTTCGCGGAGAGTTTGACTTTCCTCGCTTGCATAGCTCAAAGTGAGTCTGTGAGCCTCCAAAGGATCTCTAAATCACATCTTTTAGGTATTGGATTCTCTCCCTACTCTTCTCCGTATTTTGGATCCTTTCTCTGCTCTCCCTCTCGAGTTGAGCATAACGTCTTTGCAACTGATGAAGTTGCGTCCTAAGATTAGTATGAGGGCGGGTAAGAGTCAGAAAATTGGTCAACCTAGTACTACTATGCAGGGTAGGGATGGATCATAGGAGAGTGTAGCCGGTGGTGCTGCTGCTGATATTGACCGTAGTGCCGGACAGGTGCGGTCGAAGTGATTTCTGGTGATTGGGGAGTGAGGTTCTCAGATCATGAGGACTCTATTCAAAACGTATTCGACAAACTAGACGAGGCTCTGGACCAGGACCCGGAAGGGAAAGCCCCCGGAACAGAAAATTCGCAAGGCTAGAAGAGAAGCGCCGGTAGAAGCTTGGCGATGTCCAATCTCACTCGGGTGACGACTCATTTTATGGCTATGACAGCGACATTGAAGCAATTACAAACAAGACCTCTGATGACGACCACAAAGCATCGACCTAGGGATAGGCAAAGCAGATGTACTCGTCGCAAAGAGGGCCGACATCCGACTTGTATTGAGAAGCGAGCTGGCCTTGAGGCAACAACCCACCTGACGTATATTCAGTGAGATGATGGAGACGAAGCATTTGAAGACATAGACCATCTTACTGAGGGTAAGCTAGCTCACTTGGAACAGCTTGATAATCATCTGAACAACGAGCATTTAGAGAATCGTTTAGCTTCAGGTAGGAACTAAACATTGCTTGACAGCATCAAATAAACGCGCATCACAAGTACTGAATATTGCGTCTTTGTTTGAAGTTGCAATGTCGCTGACACAACATTTCGTTTTTGTAGTTTTGGTATGGGGTAGCTGACATATGTCGGCATCAAGATGTTGAAATTGAAAGAAAAAAAACACCGTCATCATGATGTCAAACACTTTTGCCGAAATGGATCTATTTGTGCCCCCTTTTATTAAACTTTTTTTTTTTTGAAATGATTCGTAGCGAGTTCTCGCCGCTGCTCCAATTGTGCCAACCTCATCTTCCGACGTCATTCAATCATCACCCCACCCCCACCCGGGAGCTAGTAGAGTCGAGCTGCCAACAGCTTGGCCCTTCGCAGCATCGCTCGTGATCAACAGCATCCGTTCGCACCCACCAATTGCTAGCAATGGCAGCCAGCGGAGCCACCGTCGAGATGTCTGCCAGCTCGAAGCGCATCATCAGCAAGGTCCGGCAGCTGATCCCGCCGATGCTGGAACGATTCCACAAGGGTTCGTGGGTGCTCCCCTCTCTCTTCCCGGCTTCGCCCCGCGCCAGCGACGAGAACCATGGTGGATTGGCTGATTGACATGCCGCAGGCCAGATGGGAAGAGTGGCCGTCATCGGAGGCAGTGAAGACTACACGGGAGCCCCGTACTTTTCGGCCATGGCCAGCGCAAAGCTGGGCTGCGACATGGCGAGTGCCCAGATGCCCCCTCCCTCGCTCCCTTCCCTCGCTTGGCTCCCGGGCACGATTGCTAATCTTGCCTGCTTCAATAGTCGCATGTAATTTGCACGCCGGGCGCTGCCGCCGTGATCAAGACGTACTCGCCGAACCTGATGGTGCACCCTCTGATGCGCCAGACGCCGCCGCCTGCGTCGCCTGCGCCCGAGGCCGCCACGTCGTCCCATGCGCGGGACCCCGAGAGCGACCCCGAGCACATATCCGGCCGCGTGATTGACATGCTGCCGCGCCTGCACGTGCTCGTCGTCGGGCCCGGCCTGGGCCGCGATCCCCTCATGCAGGCGACCGTGGCCCGCGTCGTCCGCGCCGCCAGGGAGCGGGGGATGCCCATTGTGCTGGACGCCGACGCCCTGTTGGTGGTGCAGAAGGACCCGGCCCTGGTCAAGGGCTACGCGGGAGCCGTGCTGACTCCCAACGTGGTTGAGTTTGGGCGGCTGTGCGAGGCGCTCGGCGTCAAGGTCGAGGATGCCGCCGCCGCCGCCGCCAGTGAGACGGCGAGGGTCGAGGCGCTGGCCCGGAAGCTCGAGGGAGTGACGATTGTGCAGAAGGGGAGAAGAGATTACATATCCAACGGCGAGACGACGCTTGTCGTTGACCTCGAGGGCGGCAGGAAGAGAAGCGGCGGCCAGGGAGATACGCTGACGGGAGCTCTAGCTACGTTTCTGGCCTGGAGAAAGGCCTACTTGGATGGTCTATGGGACGTCGGCGCGGAATCCCTGGGGGAACGGGAATCATTTGGACTAGCAGCGTTTGGCGGAAGCGCCATCACGAGGGTGAGTGGTTTCCGGAATCTCTTTTTGGCCGTCGTTTTCTTCGCCTGGACTAGAGGAGAGAGGGAACGGGCTGACCATCACTTTTAGGAATGCTCGCGGCTGGCCTTTGAAAAGAAAGGCCGAAGTCTGCAGGCGAGCGACTTGACCGACGAGGTACACACGGCCTTTACGAATTTGTTTGGGGACATTGATGAGGATGCAGGCCAGTCGAGGCTGTAAGGTTGTCTCGCTCCACAGAGGACACGCTACGAGAACATGAGCCCAAGGTTGAATGTGTGATGAACATGCGCGGCATGATCCAACCTCCCAGAAAAATTTCTTTTGATGGAATATGTGGCAACAAGGAACAACATCAAGTCAAGACACAAACGTTCTGAGAAATTATTCTGTCAATCGTAGAATAACAAACCTTGCCCCCCCCCCTAAGCCTTGCGTCTCAACAAAGGGTCCAAGACACGAAGATGCAAACTGAAAAAAAAGGAGGAGGATTTCATCTTTTAATTTCGTACAGGCGTACAGGGCGAGAAAACCAGCCCCTGCTTTTTGAGACCTTGGCCATGCGAAATTCACCTTGTCTTGTGTGCGGCAACGCTTCTCTCCTCACCTGCCACCGGTTTTGTTGCAAGCCACCGCCAGCCGACCGTTATTGTTTATTTGATATACCGGTTTCAGCAGGACGAGATGATCATAATAAACCCTCAAAGTTTGACGCTGGGTCCATGACTTAGATCTGTGTGAGTGTTTGTGATTAGATTTGGATAAAAATATCATGGATGTAGAGGACAGAGCGGGAGCCATGGCGGGTTCCCGCTGGCCATTGGCTGAAAAGGTAATTGTTCAAGGGAAAGAGGCTGAACTTTGCAATTTCAAAGAGACAACCGCAAACTATACGAGACTCATAATGGAGGGCGCCGCGTGGGTTATGGGCAGTCCAAGCAGCAAACCCGCCCACATCCGCCGCGGCCCAAGTCGCAGCGGGTCCCGTCAGGTTTGGTCTAGAAGACTGCGGATTAGGGGGAGGGAACAATTTTGCGGGAATATCCGCCTCCCACATGGATGTTCGAGGGAGGACGTGGTGAGCTCGAAGCAAACATAGATGGGACGAACCACAGGGCTAGGAACCCGGCCTTCTTTCGTCGGGATGCGAGAGCGGCCCCGAAAACCCCAGGAAGAGCCAGCGCACGCCAAAATTTGAACCTGGACCATATCCCTGCAAGTCTGAGATGCATTTTGCGCAAGGGAATAAAACAAATGACAATAAACCAACTCCCAGTCGGCCGGGGACCTGCCTGCATCAGCCGGTGGTTAAGCAAACGCCCGCGGGTTCAGATCGCCGTGGAGCGGCTCGAGCATGATCCCTGTCCCACCGAACCCTTCCGCCAGATCCAGCATGTCTCGAGTTTACTGTGACCCTGATCGCCACACGCGGAGCCAATGGGCTCTCAGAGGAAGCGAAATCTGGGGGAGCGTGAGAAGAGAGCAGGGGAACACAGAACGGGATGAAGGGGGGTGTCACAGCGGAGTCTGCGGCCGCAGAGTGTCAGAGCCTGCATGATTCCGCATGGGACGGAGATGGGGATACTGCAACAAGGGCCAACGTGACGCAGCGTCGAACTGAGATGTCGAGACAGTCTTTTCAAGAGCATGCCCAATCGCCGTGCGAGTGCAGTGAACACGGAGTCATCAACCAAGGCATGGCTGCGACGGGGGCAGAGCTGCTGCTGGAGCTGGCGGGAACATGGCGTATTTCTTTCTTTTTTCACGTTTGAATGGTTCCCAATGTCTCTCGCCACGCTCCTACCGCTGCCTAAATGTGACCCATCGATGCTAATAGCCAACTCGCACCTTGCCGCTTTTGAGCATGAGCTTTCGACAAATAGTATGAGAAGAAGACGCTGCCCGGAGGAGCGGCGACCTCACCTCCCCATCTGTATGGCTGGGCATCTGTGGAAACAAAACAAACCCACACTCGCCTATTCAGCCAGGGTCTCGCTCTTGAGTTCCACGGCAGGCAGTGAGTGCCGCTTGCTGACAGGACCTGGAGGCAAATAAAAAAGAAAAGAAAAGGAAAGGGAAAAAAAAGCAGAGAGGGTATGACAAGGAAGCTGGTTAGTAGTACAGGAGACAAAAGTAAACACTCTGAGAGAGCACAGTGTCGCTTCGGGACTGGGTGCCCAGCCGCGAGGAGGTCTTGGTGTCTGTGTAGAGGGAAGATCCAGTTGAGGGTTCGTCGGTAATGGCGCCGAGGTCATGCAGCTTGGTGAACTGTTGAAGACTATGAAAACCTACCAGAAAGCACACGACACCATCTTGGGGGGAGACATGATCTACAAATTTCCACTCCAGTTGGACCATGGTCTTGGATTCTGCTTGTGCCGGCATTGTGCACTCCCCGAAGAAGAGCTTGGATAAACAGCGATGGAGGGTGCCGAAAGGCAAGGGGGCATCCGGAAGGGCAGCACTAATCTCATTGCAGGACAGTGAGCATGGTGCATAATGCGGCCTCTCTATCCCTCGCTGCTACTTGCAGCCGGGGAAGATGGGATGTGGGAGCCCTAGTGGACGAATGAGACACCAACCACGTCTCTTGAATGACGGCCCTGAATGCGTGCAGCCGGACAGCTTCTTGCGGAGCGCCGGAAGACAAAAAAGCAAGGGAGAGAAGCGGCCATGAACCGTGCAGCTCCGAACCCAGTGGTAGGGGAGCCACGTTGTCTCAGGAATCGAGATTTGGCCAGTAGATGAAGGACTTGAGAAAGCTAATTCCCACCAGTGCCAAGACAGGCAGTATATGATATCTGACGAGCCGTCTGACTGACGACAGCCTTCGGCGAGAGCGAGATGTATGTAAGCGAGCTAAGTGAGGAGGTGCGCTGGATCATCGCCTCGAGTCTAACCTCGATACTGTGTGCCATGGGACTGCCTTGCTCGTGTCCTCGATCCATGTGGTGGTTCCTGATACTGGTACTGTCTCAACTAGACTCAGGCTGTTTTTTTTCTATCTTGAAATGACACCTCGTGCGTATTGCAAAATACTCTCCTGCCGCACAAGCCACGATGAATTGATGCTGGACTTGTGGGAAGCTTTTGCCGCCACCAACTATCTCATCACTCAGCACGAGCGGGGATCATATTCCGCATCTCACTAAGGTACTTATGATGTATGAAGAAGGGAAGAAGGGGGCGAAAGAGAACTTGGAGCATGATCGTCGATGCACAGAACGTTTTCTTTTTGTTCAAAATCTGAGCCGTCAGATTCAAGGCCGTGAGAAGCGGGGCAATTACATACATACAAGGTTCTCGAGGAACCAATGAGGTTGGCCATTGAGAACAAAAGAAGCAATATAATGACCCCCGCCACTCCCTAACGTGGCGGAGTTGCAGCGAGGGAACCGAAAACACTCCCCCCTCCCCCCATTTCAAAGAGAGCCGATTGACAAAGGCCGGGGGTTGCACGTATTGGCCATGCCATGCACAAAAGTCTATTGCTTTCCATGGCGGGCAGAGAATTTTAATTTGGCTCGTGTTTCAATGCGTGCCGTGGCAGAAAGCCTTGAAACGGGCGGCAGGGGAAGCGGAATGAACCACTGTAATCAGACAAGGTCTGATGGCTGTGTCTCGAGTCTTGAGGACCATGAGCTTTCTTCTGCGCTGGGCCCGCCTGTCAACCATGCATCGTTTCGTTTTGGCTTACCCAGTCTGACTGATAAGCTCAAGCCTTTTTCATCGCTGAATGACCTTTGTCATCCGGCGTAAACAAGATGGAGTTATTTCATCACCAGCGCTGTCATGTTTGTAACATTGTACGTGGACAGCGGGCCAGATGTACGAGTGAGCACCCGTCTTTGATACCCGCAGGGGTCCGTGTCTGTTCCGAGCAGTGATCTGCCGCCAATGGGTCACTGCCATGGCTGGGAGGGCTGCCTGTGCTCCCAAGAGGCTGGGACGAGAAAAGAAGGGTCTTGGGGCATAGACAAGTGGATGAACAAAGGACACCCGCAGAGTCAAAGGCTAGATTGCGTGCACGAGTCTGAGGGTGTTCATGTTGTGTAATGATTGACGTGCGCCAGTTAGTTGGTGGATGGATGACTATGTAGCCGCCCAAGCCACTCTCAAATAGCGTGTCTTGGGTGTAACGCATCGCCTCGGCTGGAGCTCCCCTCCCGTGCTATGGGTGCATGTAAGTAAGTGACAGCTCTTATGCAGGGCTAGGATAAGGCGGGCTTTCACTTGGGCAGACCCACGTCGTTCGGACGTGCTCGTGGCCAGAGGATCTGTTTTTTATTTTTATTTTCAGCCGTTTAGCACCTAGTGCCAGCCCAGACGTTTATGACAGGGCCATGGAGCGGACAACCCATGTAAATTGCTTCTTCGGTCTCATGCGGGCGCTGGGTGAGGATGCGGGTGTGGTTGAGAGCTAAGGTCGCGTGGCACAGTGATGCCTTGTTTTGTCAAACGAAAGAATGCGACCAGCTCAAATTGGTTGTGCTAATGCCCAACCAGACGAGCTTCATCATAAACTACGTGTGAGCTGTAACCAAGGCTAGTGCAAAAGCGAAGCTCCTGAGGGGCCAAAATTGAATTTGACGCTTCGGGCGGATACCCTGAGCCGCGAACGCAGGTGCTGACATCTTGGACCTAGAAAACGGCAATTCGTTCCCATCCTGTATTGCTTTTTCTCTTCTTGTTCTCTGGGTGCGGGGCAAGATGGAGGGCCACTCCGTCTCAACTTCCTAGATTGGCGGAAGACGTCTAGAAACCTGGTGAGGTGAGAACAGTGCCTATTCCTCGCTGGTTGCCTGGTTGTTCGTGCGAAGGCCTGTGACGTTTCTTCGACGACCAAGGTTGACGGTGGGAACTGAGCGAAGAGCACTGAATCCGAATGTGATGAGGGATAACTAGAAAGCATGCCCTTACAGACGGAATGTTACGTGCTGCGTCTAGTTAACACGGGTGGTATGCGATACGCTGGTCTCAGTCCTTAGGCCTCGAGTCCGCTAGGGAGCGGTGGTCCTCAACCACCTCCGTCATCTACTGACAGCGGATGACAGCGGATAGCCATGCTACGGGAACGATGGTGCATGTCCGTTGCAAAGCAACAAAAAAGCAAGCCACCCACTGGGAGCGTCTGAACAGGGGCGCGATCGCGGGGTGGAAACAAGCCACGGGCTAGGATCCAGCTGCGGCCATGGGCCAGGCTCCCTGCAGCCGGTTGGGCCCAGCCATGACATGGAACAACAGAGGCGAGCCACGCGCTTCTTGCCGCCCCGCAAACGCCGACTACACTAACTAGGGATGGAATTACTTACCTTGCCTGAGGAGCAGGTGAGGGAGGGACAATGGAGCGGCCAGATGGGACGGCGGGGGACGGCAGAAACAAGAAGAAGAGACAAAGATAGACCGAGAATAGCCCCTGGCAACGGAGCCGGTTGCAGGCGAGAGGGTGAGGACACACTACAGTGTGCTCAGGCCTGGACTGGGTCGAATGTGAGATTGTTCGCCTTGGGTTCCAGGCCGCCCCGGTTTGGGGCGTATGCATCCAGCGAGGCTAGATGCAGGCTGCGCAAATGGTGGTGGCCGCAAGGCATGTCTCGGTTGGGCCCCAAAGAAAACGGAGCAAATCTAGGGAGAGGCACAACTATCCGTAAAGGGTGCGCCTGTGAGAAAATCCAAGGATGCAGCCAGTCATCCCTGCTCCGCAATAGCCACTGGCGTTCCCCCATCCAACAACGTCTCGGCGCGCGGCAGTGGCATTCCTCCAGATAATGCTTAAAGGCTCCCTTGGGCCCCCCGAGGAGCGATTCGGTTGCTCTGTCGAGAGGAAGAAACTCACCCGGCGTTCTTGTTCTTGTTCTTGTTCATTGCATTACTGGGCGGCGGAATTCTTCAACATACCTAGAACCTACCTATCCTACCCGGCCAGCTTGCCCACCTAGCTCACCTTCGCTCCTTCTTTCCTCTCCGACATTCGATTCCAGCCAAAGAAGGTTTATCCCAGGAACGCCTTCTTCTGCCGTGTGTGCAACGGTCGTTCTTTCCACTGTCGGCCCTCCGCACCTGCCTCTCACTGGTCTCCGCCACTGCCTACACACCTCGCACTCTCGCTCGCACTCCCTGACTTACACGCACACCTGCAACCAACACTCACCTGCACGCGGCTCGTCCACAGGAGAACAGGTCACAGAATCCAAGACACCACGGCACAATACGGCCAAGAATTCAACCTGTGCTGTCCGAATATTGCAGACCCTGAGTGCTCAAGTACCGTCGCCCCCGTCTAGATCTCCATCCGCTTGTACGACCCGATCCTCGTGCCCTTCTTCCTTGCACAGGTCGAGGTCATCGAGCACACCTGGATCCAAGGCCATGAGACTTCTGTTCCCACGCGCTGCTTTTGCTGCTCTCTGACGTACCCGCTTTGGTAATCACACACTCGACTCGTGCCAGTGCCCACCTAATAGACGTCGCCAACCTCGAATTCCTCCTCGACAGTGATTCACTGATCATCACTCGCACATCTCACACCCGACCTCACCTTTTTCACTCTTCGCATTTTGTTGCGCCACTGGTACGTCAGACTGGACATGAACCTTCTTCTTTCAATCCTATTCCCGACCTTCTCTGCTTACACGAATTCATCAGACATTCTGCGCAACGTCGAGTCTCTTCTCTGTATTTCCATCACTGCTCAAAATGGCGAACGGCTTTGATCGCCTAGAGCGGTTCTTCACCAAGAGAAAGGTGCTGGCCGTCTCTACCGACCACAGCGAGCCAGCCATTGCCAACCACCCTCCTGTTGTTGAGCAGCAGTTTCCTTCCCCTTCCTTCATACGGCCCAAGGCCAATCGCATGGCAGCTCGGGAGGAGGTCATCGTCAAGCAACCCAGCGTTCGTTCTCCTTCCGTTGCCGACCCTCCTTCTCCCCAACGGTCCATCTCGACCAATGCCCAGAATTCTCCAAACTCTGCAGAGTCTTACCGCCTCACCTTCTCACCTGTCCGAACCTCATCGCTTGGATATCTACAGGAAAGAAGCGTTTTTGATGGGTTCGATGATTATCTGTTTCCACGACCACCAACCAACAACAGCGAGCATTCGCCGGACTCATTCATCACCAACCCGGGCATGTCATTTGAGCTCTCAAATCACCATACTCGACAGCAAGGGGAAGTCGGACCCAAGCGGCTGGACACCCCTCCAAACTCTGATCAAGAGGACGATGACGCTCGTTGTCCTCGGTATTTCCGAAACAAGAAGCTCCCGGAACTTCCTCTTGGAGCGCTTCCTACTCCCAGCCCTTCCCCAGATCTCTCTCCTGTCCTGGACTGTCGGCTCAAAGAGTCCCGGTCCATTGAAATCTTGAAGCGGGTTGTCGCTAAAAGTATTGACGACCAGTTTCGTCACTCAGCTAATCAACATGCACTTCGCAAGACGCAGAGCCAGTCCAGTATGGCCCTGTCTACGAGCCCAGGATCTCTGAGCAGCTCCACCCTTCGTGAGCCGGACTTTGACGAGTTTTTCAACCTCCGGGACGAAGACATCGCCGAATCAGAACCAGAAAGCCCCATGCCGGATCGCGATGACTCTGGCGCTCACACGACCCTGCCTGCCGCTAGTCGCGAAGCTCTTCTTACTCTTACACCGCCCTATGCCAGCCGCCCCGCCACGGCTGCTGCTTTCGAAGCCGCAAGGATTGCCAATCGATACAACTTCGACTTGGTATACGTCGTTAACCTGTGGCCTGATATGTCGGTCCTTCCCGTAGGAGGACCAGAGGAAGACTCGGCCTCTATTGACTCGGACTTCTCGGCTAAAACCCCTCGCGGCTTAACCGGTCGCTTGCTTGCTGCCTATGGCCTCCACCATGTGCAATCCCCTTTCCAGATTTCCGCTGGCGTTCACGGCAAAATTCTTCGCTCCGAAGGCTGGATTGAGTACCGAAATCAGGATGCCTGCACAGACGAGTTTACACGCGGCTACGCCTGTGCCTTCTACACCGGGCAGCATTCAAGAGCCAGCTCAATTGCATCGAGCTCCTCATCTTACCCCGAAAAGATGAGACGGAGCGACAGAGGAATTGTATTTGCCGCTTACCGCAAGCCTCGGCCCGATGGCAGCATGGCGGGGGTTGGCTTTACTCCTGAGGAGCTCGCGCATGTTCATCAAGACGCTGAAGCTCTAGTGGAGATGCTTATTGACATTCACTCCGCCAACAGACTGCGCCAGCCCCTTCCACACTCTGTTCACTCCGATGAGACCGGCCCTATGCCGACCCAACGGACTGGCCTTTATTGAAGACGCAGAGTCTTGATTCCTTAATTATTTCGGCCGTGTTCAACACCATATCCCTTATATTTGTCCCTACAGCTTTGCATTCCGGCCGGTTATTATATGGCCTCTTATGATTTTCAATCTCTTTGTCAAGATACCTCTAAAGGGTGGCTGTTTTCTTCTTTCAGAACGCGGCTATCCGACACGATGTGGGTGGTTTAACGATTTCATCTGCCAACCCACTAGGCCTGATTGGAGGACCTCGAACGCTGTGATGATGGTAACAACGAAATAGCATGTTTATGAAGCGTGGAGTAATAGTGTGTTTTTAATTTCGATCATGGTATTTGGAGGAGGATTTGTGTCAATATCAAGGTCAAGATGATGGCAGTTGTAGCTGCCACAGATAGAATTTGGCCCTGCGGGCAAGGGCTCGATCCGAATAGCTGGAGCCAAATCAAAATCTCATCAAATCATATTTTAAATACCATGTGACTGTGATGTTCAATATATCATTTGGTTTTGTTTTGTGAACTTTCCATCAAACTCGCGCCCCTTTCAAAGCGCGCTCGAGAGCGACAGAGGGCAGTCTTTGCCATTTGCTTTGGTATTCAAGCATCATTATCATTAACAGGCTATACAGATATCATGGGAGTTGAAGATGTACATGAGTGGTTATGAAGCATTCTTCAAGCCCCTATCTGTCTAGAGGCTGCCTACTACATGCACTTCTACTATTTGCTGCGTGGACTTTTGCTCATCAGATTTGAGCAATTGGCTTCAAGTTGGAGGCAAGATTGTGATATTACCAAGAATACACTGCAGGGAATCTTCTTTGGTGCCAAAGGGCCACAACGTCAAGGTTTAGTTTGTTGCCCCCTTTCACTTGCTGCAAGTGTTGAATGCGGGATGGACCTTTAAACGTGGTGGCCGGCCCCTTCTGGGGAATCCATGACGGCTGTTCTCTTGGTTACGTGTGACAGTCACCTGCGTGGGAATGGGTCCTAGGAATTTGTGAACAGGGGCTGTATATAATTCGAATACATCCTGTCTTGCCAGGTTTCTATACACTACAAGTCTAATCAAATGGGATTCTTCGAAGAGCTTCTGCACCACCCCTCTTCTTCAGCTCTTGCGCAGCTGCAAGACTGCTTGGAACCTTGATGCCGCAGCAGTCTCCCCATCCTTTCCCCTCGTGTGCATGCCCGGTATGAGGATCTGACGACTCGTGCCCTGCCTCATCTTCGGAAACCGTGCCATCTTCCTCGCTCATGCCGTCGGCAGCTGGGACCAAAGATCCGAAGAGGAAGTGCTGCATGACCGGAAGCTTGCCTAATACCTCTGAAACAAACATTCGCCGCATGCCTCCGTCAATTTTGAGCCACGACTTTGCCGACGAGATGTCATCAAGCATCGGGCTGTGCCACCGCAAGCCCTTCACCGTTTTTGTGCTGTTTACGAAGTTTACTTGGCCCAAATACATAAAGTCATTGCCAAACTCCTCCAGCGAGAGATCCTGGTGGATGGCCCTTGGTGTGATGAAAGGGTGGTTCAAGAGTTGGCTGGCGCCAAAAAGGAACGGCAGGAACTGGTAATCATCAAGTCCCCATACACCATGAGATCCGGCAGGTTCTAGGTAGTATGTCATCTGCACCACCCGCATCAGAGAAAGATATCGTGGGAAGATGCGGAGGACAATGGCTTTGAAGTCGGACTTCTGCAACCGTCCAAGTTGGTAGAGACAGAGTAACCAAATCATAAAGTTCAGTTCGTGCCCGGAGCCATAGTCTATTCGATTGCCATTGCCAAAGGACTGGGCAAAATAGGTTGACGCCTCTGCGAGAGCATCATTGTCGTCTAAGCCGAGTTGGTGATGCCATGATGTACTTCCCTCCTTGGCAAGGTCCAGAAACCCACGGAAGGCCTTGTTTCCGAAACGCGAACCGCCTTGCTCATTTGGAGGCGATTTGGCCACGAGCTGCTCGGCCTCGTCCAGAATGGACAGTATAGTCTTCACCTGGTGGCTGAGGTCGCCATCCCGAACTGCCGAGCATGGCTGGTCGACCACAGCCTCTGCTAGCCCAAAAACCCAAGCGGTGATGAGTTGGTAGGTTGGCGATGCCAAGAATATCTCGTGGTCCTTCTTGGACAATATCCTCCGCGAGGGAATCTTGTAGGTCCAGCTGGACGTGTCGGGTGGCGAGGGCAAGGCGGGAGTGACTGGCACCGGTGTAGGATTCGAGGGGCCTTGTCTTCGTTTGCGGGGCTCGAGCTTTGGAATCCTGTCCTTGAGGTTGGGGATCGAGGGCGCTCCCTGCTGAGAGGGCAGCGGTGGTGTGGCGGGTACGGGGGAAGTCATGGTGTGCTGAAGGTCAATATGTTGATGCAGCTGCTAGGTTTATCGAGAGCTTCATCCGAGGGGCAGGTTATGCGAAGCAGGCAAGTGCATGAAGTACCTGTGCCATTGGTGCCTCAAGTTCTACCCAGAGGCCAAGCACGGCCTCCAGACCCGCTGAAGGAAGCCGCCACTTGCGACCCCGCTACTGGACGATAGGGGATAGCACATGCTGCAAGGGTACCTCCCGGGCGCCCGTGGAAAGCTTGGTAGCTCGCTGACAGGACCCGCGTGCTACCTACCTGTGGTGCAGCAGCAGCCTTACAGCGCGGGGCACATGGGCCTTCTCCCAGGACCTCCATAATCGTCTACGAAATTTTTACCAGCCTTTGCGGCGACCTTTCGTGATATCAAGCACAACTGCAGCAATGGCGCCCTCTGCTCAACCAGCCGCTGAGCTTTCGCACCTTCCCAAGGCCGACGGCTCTGCCACTTTTTCATATGGTGGCTACTCCATAGTCGCCGCCGTCAACGGCCCGGTCGAGGCCCAGCGCCGCGACGAAAACGCCTTTGAGGCTCTCGTCGATGTCATTGTACGACCGGCAGCCGGTGTTGGAGGTGAGTGGTGGCTCAACAACACCGTTGCGCCGCAATATATCTAATCAAATGCTACCAGGAACGAGAGAGAGACAGCTCGAGGCGCTCTTGCAGTCTGCTCTTCGCCAGCTGATTCCCGTGCGGAACTATCCCAGATGCGTCATCCAGATCACTTTGCAGGTTGCTGAGACGCCTGAAAACACCTATGTCAACACGAAGCTTGTTCAGGCACAACTTGTGAGATTCCCAGCCCACAAACCCCATTGCCTCTGCGGGCGTTAATCTCATATGGCAGAATATTCCCATCATCCCTGCACTGTTGCACTCGGCCATCCTTGGACTTTTGACTGCAGCCATCCCTCTCAAGGCTATCGCCTCCGCAACTGTCCTCGCCATCCCGGAGGATGGCGAAGACATCATTGTGGACCCAACAGCGGTGGAGGCGGACCGGGCAAAGTCTCTGCATGCCCTCAGTTTCACTTCTGAGGATGAATTGCTCTTGTCCGAAAGTGAGGGCTCATTTTCTGTCGACGAGTGGACCAAGGTCCTGAAACTCGGAGAGCGGGTATGCTGCCAGCACCAACAGCATGGCATTGACACGGCCATGGGAGGCGATAGCCAGGAATCCCAAAGCATGAAAGTTTTCATTCGGTCAGTCATGGAGGCCAAGGTGGCCGAGGACCTCTACTGGAAATGAGGCCCGCCTGGCGTTTCAGTTCCCGAATGAGTGTGATCCCAGTGACCATTACCGTTTGTTGAGGCGCGTTTTGGTCTCATCCAAATCTTTGTTTGCCGACTCGTACGCGCAGTTACACAGCACCTCGCCTCGAATCGGTATGGGATGTGTTATTCAAACACAGGCTGGTCCTCCAGGACGCCAGACGATGAAACAGAAACAGGACCTGCCTCAGGGGCATCCCCTTGCCATAACAATTGCTATAGCCGCCCTCTTGCCAAGCGGTGTTACTGACCGCTACATGTCTGGGACGGCCCGAGATGTGGTGTAATATTGGGACGACGTTTCAACTGGCCCTCTACATTTTTTTTCTCTCGATGCCATTTGGTCAGATGGTAATGCCTTGAAAGGGGGAGGAGGGGGAGGAATTGGAAAAGAATAAGCCGGCCGATGTATCAGCAATTGCTATACCCATCTCTACATAAGCGCTTGGTTTGATATATGAAGCTCAACACGGAGAGCTGCTTAGCTGACAGGAGGTATGGGATTTGATGTATGAGATAGGCGCCAGAGAAAACAAGCCGATAATCTAGATTCATCCACTCAGATGCTCCCGCCCCGGATGTTCTCCCATGTGGCACAGCTCCTATCAGTTATTACAGGCACACTACCAGCGCGAAACGACGCAGGTTACATCGAACCGAGTTCGCAGACGGGAGGGTGGGGATCGGGGGGAGTCGAGACGAAATGCCAGCAACAAACCCGTTTGGTTCGGAATTCCACGTCCCCGTGATGCAACGCTGGTGCGCGGCCTACTCTGGCCTATCGCCAGCCTCATGCACTGTGACGAACATCGCTAAGCTGTGACGTCGCACGTCGCCTGCATGAGCATTGAAAGGCGGGAGCAACCCAAACAACCACTAGCCGCTCGCCGAGGGCTGAATCTTTGGAGTACACAAAACGGCGTGGGGGGAGGGGAGCGATGCTGCTTTTAGTCTTGACGTGTTGATCAAGCACCTTGGACACAAAACTAACCTAATCATGTGTGTGTGTGTCTGTTCCGTTCCCATAGCTAAGAGGGAATCCCCAGCGTCCCCCTTTTGACGACGGCAGGCATTCTGGTGCTGTTTCCCAATTCTCCCTTGATTCCGGCCCACCATGATATCTTGTCCGTCCCACAGTTAACGCAACTTGACGTAAGTCTGGAGGCTGCTGATGTTAGATTCCGTAGTGATGCGCATTGTACACGGCACAATCAAAGTTTGTAAAACGGGGAGCATGAAGACATAGCCACGAGGGAAAAAAAACCAAACATCACATCATCATTGCAGAGCGCATCAAGTTACCTATTTGCTCCTGCAGCTGACACAGTCCATCCACACATTTGACGCTGGCGGGCCTCACTGCAGCTGAAGCGCGTACTATTGCTTCCGGTCCCGCCCAATAATTATATTTCATTTCTTCGTCTGCACATGCCGGGTATAAGCACCGTTGCTTTTTCCCTCTCTTCTCGCTGCCCATTTACGTGACGTTTTAGATGGGGGTTATGTACTGTACAGTTAGAGTCGGACCGTTTTTGGACGTGCATGAAGCGTGAGCATGCTGGGTGGGAGGTTAGGGGGATAGCCCTGCAAGGGCAGCGAGGCCGCTAGGCCAGGCACGGCTGTTTCGCGACATCCAAGACGATTACAAAACCGTGGAGCTGGGCGGATGGGGTTCCCGCCGATGCTGCAACACGCCCTGGAGGCTCTTTGCCGTTGACGGGGAACTAGCGGGCTTGTTCCTTTGATTCGCATGCTGGCAATCCTTCTGGCCTTGTGTCATGAGACGGGAAAAGGAGCATCCTCAGACGCTTGATCGACAGGAGCCGAAAGGGGACCTTCAGCTGGCCGTTGTTGGTAGACGACGAAGCAAGTTGCAGGTGGCGGCGTATCGCATCGCATCGCATCGCATCGAGGAGAGGAGCTGCACGCAGGCGATTACTGCAGCTATTAAAATAGCAGGCCCCCAACGGCGAAAAGCGGAATAGATGATTGTAGGTGTACCTCATCCACTCTTTCGTTGCTTTTTTCTCTCTTCGGATCTGTCTTTTGGGCTGGGCTCTCGTTTTTTTTTCTGGCAGCCTCTCCCCACTAAGAGAGCAAGTAGAGGCACACGCCAAAGTGTCACATCATCGACAAAGTCCCGCAACCCCAGCAGCAACAAGGGAAAAAAGCAAGGGCTCTGGGAGTTCTGCACCCTGCAACCCACCACGGCATATCCCGCGTGCGCGCGCTCGTGCCTTTGACTTGTGCGGACTTTTCGTCTTGGACGCATACACTCTGGGCAATCGACATAGCCCGTCTTAATCTTTCGTGGCCGGTTCCTTGTCCCTGCGGCGGAATTGTTCTGGTCCCTACCTGCCTAAAGTTTCCGTTTCGCTCCTTGCCCCTTCCTTACCCGTTTTGGACTTTCGGCGCTGGTCGTCGTTGGAAAGGCAAAGGCAAAGGCAAAGGCTCGTGGTTTCCCCATCCTGCATCCTGCGGCTGCAGTTACTCTGCGTCAGGTTGCGTCGCATCCCATCTACAAGCCTGGATTAGGCTAGACCAGGCCTCCATCCCTGGCCCCTTGTTCCGGTACCGTACCCAACGCTCAGTACCTAGTACCCAGTACCCCGTTCAGACCAACCCCGGGCCTGCTTCCATCTTTGGGCTCATCCGTGTTCCCACCCCAAAATTCAGCACAGACAGTGTCAAAAACTAGTAAGCGAGCCTAGCCAAAGTCAACCCGCCTGTCACATCATATTCGCCCCAGTTGCCAGCAAAGGGAACAAAAGAAGCATCAGAACCCAAGACGTCGCGAGAGTGGACGGCCGGGTTTACGACTTGACGAGATAAGCTACCGGAGAACCCGTCCCGGCTAGCTGGCCCGACTAACAGGCCGCATCTGGAATAACATTCACCTCGCGCTGGCTATTTGCTCGGGTAGTCGCCCACGTGCGCCGCAACGCTGCGGCTGCACCATTTCATCACAGCAGCCGCCAATCGCTGCCAGTTCCTCCCGCTTGGCTGGAGCTAGCCCTGGGCCCTACATCGCATCGTGTGCTCCCCGCAAACAACAAGACCTGTAAAGGAAACGCGGGTAAAATTAGACATCTGCCGTGGCCTCCAGATCCGAGTTGGCTGTCCTGACCAGGGTTGCCTGTGACGAGAGAGTTTAGGAGAGCAGCAGCATCAATCAGAGAGGACAAGCAAGCAGGAGAGTGACGGTGAGCCGCCAGCCCAATTGGAACCAAGCCCGGCTTCCGAACCATTTGTTACAAGTACCTGCCTGCGACTGCCGAGTGATTGACAATCGCCCCGAAACCCGTCTGAACCATTTCGTCCCCCCCTCCCCCCACCCGTCACTCATTGTCTCCCGGATTACTTATCCTCCGAGGAATCGCGGGGAACAGCGGAGAAAGGCGTGCGGAAGACGGATCCAAGAGGGAGATAGCGGAGATATCCAGACAAGCAACGAAAGGCTATCTGGTTGAGAGGGTGCAAGACGCTAGGCCTCTGCAACCCCTTCCCCTCCACCTTTGTTCCTTTGTTCCCTGCTGCTGGGCGGCAAGTGGGAAAGGCCAAAGGCAAAAAAATAATAACGAGAATTCATTGCCAGGACGCAGAAGGTTGACCAAGGGAAGTGGGATTCAACGCATAACAACCGGTATTTCCGTTTCTGTGATCCGTCGGACTCCGCTATTGGGCACTTCGGAACCCGGCCGGATTTCGAAGCGGCAAAGTCTCCAAGCAGAAGCAGACAGGGGAAGCGAGAGCAACACAGTCGGAGAGGGACAGAGCCAGCTGCTGTCCTTGGCACACGACTGGACGCGCTCCGCCCGGTCAAGGGGCCTGCTGGTTACAAAGTGGGAAGTGCAAGTGTCTAGACTCAGTTGCAAGTGTGGTGCTTTGTACCCACCCCCAATTTTTCATCCCCTCGCTCCCGGCATCCCTCCTAACTTCTCAATCCCAACCAAAAAAAGAAAAGCCACAGGCGCATAGCCATCACATCCATGGCGGGAAATATGACAGGCGTCCGTTGCGACTCCCCATTGTCGCCCACCGCACTCCACCCGGCCCCTAGCGGCCCGCGGCCTGAGCACTGCTGCGATGGTGGTGGTGGTGGAGGTGGTGCCCATTCTCATTTTCCTAATAAAAACCCGCCCGTCGCTGGCAGCAGCCGTGGTCCAGCGGTCCCTGAAAACAATGATAATAAAGTAGACGCCTCAACGTCAACGGATGCTCGTGCTGCCAATCTGGACGCGACGACGGCACCCGTATTAGCCTCATCCTCACCTCTTCCCAGCCACAAGGCCAATCACGCAAGAGATACCGACGTATCTGCCGCATCGGCATCTCTCTCGGTGGTGGCGGCCGCTTTAGCAACAACTGAACAAGAGGAAGCTATTGATCCGTACACCTCTGCCACGCCCGTTCCCATCCCCGTCTCGCTCTTTGCTGGAGCCTCTGCCGGTGGATCCTCCCCTTCGTCATTATCTCCATCTGTTGCTGCACCCACTCCCCCGGAACCAACATCTATTCCTGTTCACCCATCTTGTTCTTCTCCTTCATCTTCCCCCCTTGATCTCTCTGTTGCTACCACCACCACCTCTGCCTCTCCTCTTCCGCTCTCCTCCGGCTCCCAGATAGGCCACCGTCGCAATACACCCTCTCGCGATTCGCTTCCTCGCCAAACTGTCATCAAGGCCCTCGCCTCGGTTGTCCGACATCGCAAACCCGAGGCCCTGTCGCTGGAACACTCCTCCCACTCTCACTCTCGCACCAGAAGGCATTCTCGCTCCCAATCCAAGTCAAAGTCCCTTTCGATCCTCTACGGGATGCTGCCTCCCAAAGCCGGGGATAATTCCCAATCCCTGGCCCCTACCGAATTTCAGTTGTCTCAAGCTGAGTCCGTCGCCTCTCCCGTGTCGGTCAGTGTCTCAGCATCAGATGCCCCGCCGGCCACTTCGTCAGGCACTCCAACCCAGAACGAGACTCAGACTCTCACCGATGCCCTCAATGATATTGCCAAGTCGAGATTAAGCCCTGCCGTCGCGACCCCAATGGCCACGACACCCACTACTGCAACTCTATCAAACACCAGGCTTGCCAGCTCAAACATCGCCTCAGCTGGACCTGGCGCCGCCACTAGCCCTGCCACTCCCGGAACTGCGACAGCTGCTCACACGAGTATCGCCGCCACTGGTTTTGCTAGTGTTGGACCTGCTGTCAACCCTCTCTTGTCTTCGCTTCAGTCGCCGTGCTTCTACCACGAGCGTTTCGCCGACGCCGTCGACATTGGCAAGGTCCTCGAGGAAATCAAGAATGATGTGTCCATGTCTCACTCCCGTCTTGTCGCTACCGCTACCGGTGTTCGCGAAGTATCAAAACAGCTTCAGCGCCGCCCCATTCGTCGTGCCGTGCGCAACATCATGATCGTTACGAAGGCCCGCGACAATCAACTCGTCTACCTCACGCGCGAGCTCGCGTCATGGCTTCTTCGCACGCCTCGCTATGGGTCTGACCTGGGTGTCAATGTTTACGTCGACGCCAAGCTGCGCAACTCGCGCCGCTTCGACGCCGGCGGCATCCTCGCCGAGAATCCTCGCTTCCAGCACATGCTGAAGTACTGGACTCCGGACCTCTGCTGGAGCCAGCCCGAAAAGTTCGACTTGGTTCTCACCCTGGGTGGAGACGGCACCGTGCTCTTCACTTCGTGGCTCTTCCAGCGCATCGTGCCTCCGGTCCTGTCTTTCAGCCTTGGCAGCCTCGGCTTTATGACAACCTTTGAGTTTGAAAAGTACAAGGAGCACCTCAACCGCGTGATGGGCGACGACGGCATGAAGATCAATCTTCGCATGCGATTCACCTGCACCGTCTACCGTGGCGGGCTCCTTGGCGAGCCCCAACTCGAAGAGGGCGAGCAGTTCGAGGTGCTCAATGAGCTCGTCATCGACCGTGGCCCTTCCCCATACGTCTCCAACCTTGAGCTCTACGGCGACGACGAGCTCCTCACCGTGGTCCAAGCCGATGGCTGCATCTTCTCCACCCCCACCGGCTCCACGGCCTACTCGTTGTCTGCAGGCGGCGCCCTCGTTCACCCCGACATCCCCGCCATTCTGCTCACCCCCATCTGTCCGCACACGCTGTCCTTCCGTCCCATGGTTCTCTCCGACACCATGGCCCTCCGCGTCTCCATTCCCCGCAACTCACGGGCCACCGCCTACTGCGCCTTTGACGGCAAAGGTCGCCTCGAGCTCCGACAGGGCGATCATGTCACCATCACCGCTTCTCAGTATCCTTTCCCCACCGTCACGCGCACTGACACGGAATGGTTTGACAGCATCAGGCGGACCCTGCGTTGGAACGTGCGCGCTGCCGCACAAAAGCCCTTCGATGATGGTGCCAACGCCGAAAATAACGAGGACCAGGACGATTTGGGCTGGGACATTGACACCGACAGCGCCTTCTACGGCAGCGAGGAAGGCAGTGTCAGCGCAAGCCCAATTCGCCGCCAAATGAGTCTGCTGGGTCTATGAGGGCGTGAATTAGACGCATATTTTGCTTTTCTTTGCTGCGAGATTAAGGGCTCGGCCCCCTCAAAGGCCAGAAATATGTTTTGTTGTACTCGCTCGCTTTTGCACGGAGTTATTGGAGTTGATACACGAGAAGATGGTTTTTATTTTTTATTTTTTAAAACGTTGTTTTTGCTACGCTATCCGATGGATAAGAAACAAGGATACTTTTTTTTATATATTAGTACACAGAGGTGTATGATGTAGTCGTTAGATTCCACGATACAAAAGACAAGATTTCGAGAATGGGCAGGGGAATGGTGAAGGAAAGACATCATGTCGTTAAGGAAGAATGTCCAAGACATTCATGCATTAAGAAAGCATAGCGGTGTCAAGCGTTTTTTTTTCCTTCTCCAAATCGATACATAGACCACGGGCGTTGAGACGGGAGAGTGGATCAACCCCCCTCCCCGCCATCTCCATAACGTCAATGCAAGACACGGATGTCTTTGTAGCAAGCAGCTCTCATGTGCTGCTCATAACCTATGATGATTCCTTTCTGCACCAAGTGAAACAACGAACATTCCGAATGTTGTCCTGACAAAGCGGAGCTCATCACTGTTGCTTCAACAACCCTCATTACATGACAGATCCAAATTTGGTGGTTCATGACAATCTTTCATTTCCACGCCTGCCAGCTCAACCAGCTGTTCCAGGTCCAAGCCAGTCTCGATCGAAGTTATATCTACATTTGAAAA
Source organism: Calonectria leucothoes (assembly GCA_002179835.1). NCBI lineage: Eukaryota > Fungi > Ascomycota > Sordariomycetes > Hypocreales > Nectriaceae > Calonectria > Calonectria leucothoes. The sequence goes on along the minus strand of NAJI01000169.1, from coordinate 497,490 downwards.
CCCAACATACCCCGATACCCCCCGTCCTCTGTCCGATCGACCCCAAATATCAAAAACACCGTAAACCGTAGACCTAGACAAAAAGAAAAACAGTAGAGCCAAGTCATTCACATGCAAGACAAAAAAAAAACACATTTTTTCCCCAGTAAAGAGGTATACACAAAAGCCCCCAGAAAAATGAAACTCGTCATAGGCGACTTTCCTCATGTAAATTTTCGTTCCAACGGATGAGACGGGATGCACCTAGGCATCCGTCTGCACAACCACGTGGCATGCTAGTTGTTATGCTCGTCTTATCGCCATGCACCTTGGCTAAGCGACAGCAAACCAGCCACACAGTCCATATCGGGTTTTTTGCTGGGGCTTAATTCGCCTCGCATAAAGTTATCAACGTCGTCCTCGCGGGGGCGCTTGAATGCGTCCTCAAAAATCTCGACGCCTTCTTTCACAACGTTCCGGTGTCGAGCAGGGGCTGTATTGGACCGATTTCCGAGAAAGTTGGGTCCCTTGTGCTCCTGGAGCACCCGGCCGAGACGACGTGGGTTAAGAGGTCGAGGCTTGGAGGGCGCGGGCGGAAGTAGTCGTCGTTGAGAGTCGTTTCCATCCTCGTCAGGGCTCCAGTTCTCCTTGTCTGAGTCACCCGAGGGTGAAACAAGCATGGACACCTTGACCTTGCCGTACTCCTTCTCGGGATTCTCTGCATTTTCGAAATCGTTGTCCAACCGGGAGATGCTTGAGCCACTGCGATTAAGCTTGGCCTTCTTAGCCTGATGAGGTCGTTGGGGTTTTGACATGGGAGCATTACGCTTGGTGCCGCTGGGCTGGAGCACTCCACTCGACGACCTCAAAAGACTAATGGCAGCAATGGCTGAACCGTTTGACTCATGTTCCGCTTGAGCGGTGAGCTCGTCACGATTCTCGGCATCAGCACATGATTCCCAGGCATGGACGTCACGGGAACGACCTCGCATAAGCCGGGGTGGCAGAGAGTTGGTAAGGGTCGAGATGGGTGGGAGTGCAATGCTAGGGAGAGCGCTGTGGCTCCGCTGGAGGCTCCTTTGGCGCACTTGAGGCAGGCTTGGGGTGGTGGACGATGGTCTGGGAGGCATGTTACGAGTGGGAGAGACCTGGTTGGGGACGAGTTCCGCCTTCCCTTCCAAGGACAGTGATAAGCGAACTTTGGACTGGGACGAGTGTGGGGATGGTTCAGAGGAGCACGAAGATGGGAAAGAATCAAGCCTGGGAAAAAGCAGGGTTAGTTGACGTTGCCAGTTGCGATGAAGTGCACAGAACATACTTGAAGGAATCGTCACAGCCCCGTCCAATACTGGACGGTGTAGAAAAGGAGCTACCGAGATTCCATCTGTTTGCCAAATATCCAACATTGCTCGAGATGGAGCTAGATAATGAGTGGGGACCATCTTCCTGAGACGGGGAGGGGCCGTCGTGCTTGGGTGTCATTTCGAGGCGAGGTCGAGGGCGGGGGAGGCCATCCTGTCCCATGGGGATTGGTGTGGCCAGGATGTCGGGACGAGGTCGAGGAATTAATGGAGTCTGGTCGAGGGGACGAGGAGATGCTATTCTGGGATCCGTATGTCGAGAACCAGCGGGGTCTGATGCTGGGAAGGTCTTTTCGGGCTTGATGGGTGTGGCAGCGGCGATGGGATCGGAGGAGATGACATGCATGCCGCCATATCGAAGGGCAGCAATCTCTTGAGCTGATAGAGGCCGTGATTTCCTTCTGTCGTTTTGTCGTCGATTCTGGAACCAGATCTGGAAAACGGGTGTCAGTCCATGCATAATTAGACTTTAATTGATGAAACGCGTGACGCTCCATTTAGGCTGGGAGTTGATGCCGACGCGGGCTGCCCAGCTGCCAGGTGCTTGGATGGGGAATATTGCTCAAATCGTACCTGAACTTCCTTCTCGTTTAATGACACGCGCTGGACAATCTCCAGGCGCGCCTGCTTATCGGGCTTGGGGTTGTTGCTGTATGCCTCTTCGAGAATCATCTTATCCTTGGCCCTGCATCGGCCAATTGGCCCAAAGTTAGCTTCTCAAAAGCTCTGATGGCACGGCTCCATCCGGAGGACGAGGGTATCAACGTACGCAGTCCGCTTCCGCTTGCCCTTGGGGTGCTTCTCTGACTGTGGAGTCCCCGCCGCATCGACAAGCGGGGGAAGAGTCTGTGGTGTGGAAAAGGACTTCTCATGGCGGGCGGTCGAGGGTGTCGCGAGGTGGTCCTGCGAGGCGGAGAAGGAGGCGTTGGGTGAGGTGTTGGCCATGGCTCGGGAGGGAGGAGGATGATGGAAATGGCCCTTATGAAACGACGAGAGGCATTACTGGGTGGCGGTCAAGAGGGGGACGAGACGCTGGAGGGCCGCAAGAGAGTGAGCGTGAGGGAGAGCGGCGAGGTGAGAGGAGCTCGGTGAAGGAGAGGTGATGAAGAGATTGAAGGAGAAGGAGAAGGAGGAAGAAGAACAAAAGAGATGTCGTCGTGAGAAGTGGTGCTGCAACAGGCGACGTGTGGGCGTTGGGCGTGTGAGGTACGTGAACGTGGGCGTGTGCGGGTGTGGGCTGGGACGTGGAACCTGCCGCAGAGAGGAGAGGAATGCCAAATGGGCGGGTGCAAGTGCTAAAAGCGAGGCGGCCCAGGCCCATCCCCCCTTCCCCCTCCTGAGCGCTTGAGCGTGCTCCTCCTTCCTCCGCGTCGTTTTGCCCAGTTTCTGGCCAATCCCCTCGCGCCCCTTCCCTTGCCCTGTCCCAATCGGGAAACCATGTCAACACGCGTTGCACGTGCCCCCCTGTCTGTATATATCGCCGCCTCCCCACCCGCCAAAACACATACAAAACTGCATGCGGGTGGACGAATGGCAGCGAATCCATATCCACGTCTAACGTGCTTCCCAACCCCCCGACTATCATAGTCGTCTCTTCTCTCCTCTTGGGTGCTGCGCTGGTCCTGACCGCCTGTGCTCCCTGCTTGCCGCTACCCCTTCTGTGACTAATCTGACTGGACAAAGCCCCATTTTCGTCCCAGCCATTGTTTGTTCGTTCATGTGCTATGAGCTGTGCGCTGCAGCGCTGCAGTGGTTGCGTCGCGGTTTCAATATTTTTTTTTTCCACTTTAGTGCTCCGTTTATTTTGGTCCCGATACGAGATTTACCTCGACCCATCCATGTTATTTTTTTTTTCTCGGCTGCGACAGTGGGTGCATCCCCCCGCAACCGCCCTCACAGAAACAACAAAAAAAAAAAAAAAACTCCCCGACGCGTTCCTTCGCACGCGCGAATTAAGTGACGTTTGTTGTTCAATTAATGTAGCTTTTCTTTTTTACCTTTGCTGCAAGAAAGCATTCATGCTACCGCTCAGTACCCGGTCCCTTCCGCCAATCTGCCCCATCCCCATCTGCCGTCGGACGCAGTGATCCAATGATCGACTGCATCCACAGGCCATTCTCGCATCTCGTCAATGCTCGGAATACCTGACCCGCCACTTCTCATGTTTAAAGGGAGGGAATACAAAAACAAAAACAACAACAACATGCTGCCCGGTTGCTTGTCAATCTCCAAGTTTCGACTCTTTCCATTCCCCCTCCCCACGCTCATTGAACCGTTTAATGAGTCCCGGGCCAGCTTCAGGCCAGGTTGGGAACCCCTGCCTCATTAAGTGGCTGCATACGCCGGCGCCAGGGGTGTTCTGCGCGCCATCCATCCCATTTAACTAAATCACGTCGCCAGGCCCAATCTCATCAATGCGATCCTTAACGCATCCCTGTGCTGATGGTCCTCCCATCTACCTTTGACAAGTGGCGTTCCAAACGGTATTGGCCAGCATGCATCCGTTCCTACTTGGGCAAGTGATCAATACGCAGCTTAATGAGCACACGGGCGCACCTGAACCACCCAATCGCTAATGAGACTGAGACTGTCGTCTGAGCATGGCAACATCATCATCTCCGCCAATGCGTGCGGGATGCAGGAAAACAGTGGCCAAATCAACCCGGGTGCCGTCAGCCGCGAGCGAGCTCCCTTGGGAGTGTGCAATTCTGTCCATACAGCTGCCGGTGCACTACTGTGGCTGCAGGTGGAGAGGCCCTCGCCTTCTGCGCGACCTGATAGCTCAGACCGACCAGGTGTTTGCTGGCAGACTCGGGGAGCGGTTAGTGCACTGCACTGCACCCTCTTAAGTGATGACCGTGCACGGGTGGTCAGCGCTGAAAGCCCCCCAGGGGGAACAGACGCTGAGTAGCACCACGTATACTTGGATTGAGTGCGCCCATGTAACAAACTGCCGATCCAGAGCGGATACATGTGCCCATGCGCTATGACTAAATTTTCTAAAACCTCACCCTATCCATGATCGCCAGGGTACGAGCTCTTGCTATAACCCGAAACGCGGTCAATGGTAATTTGGCTGCCGTAGATAAATCAAACATGCTGGAGAATGCAACGGTTGCGATGTGGATATGCAGTCGCCACACCCGTGAGCCTAGTCGAATGTCTTGTTGACCCAAAACCTTTTTAGCACGCTGGCAATCTTGTGCGGGCCAGGAGCTTGGACAGCAAAGCACCAAGCAACCAAAGCGTGACATGACATCAGCACATACCATATATGCTCGACGGCCACATCTCAATTGAGTTCCCAAAGCCGCCGGCGATGCTCGGAGACTACTAGTCCGACATCATAGCACTTCACTCGCTACACAAGATGCAAATGTGAAGAAGAAAAAAGTACCTTCATAGCCAAGCAACGCACACTTGACTCTGGTGTCGTCTTTTTTTGCGAAGGATGTCTAGCTAACTAATGAGGCCATGTCTTTTCTGTAATGGCACCGCCCCCTGTTCCTCAAATGAGGGATAGTGACCTTGTTTCAGGCCACTCGTAATCACGCTGCTGTAAACCCCAGAACTTGGTTCCGCCTCTCATAAATGGTCATTCCGGCTGCCTATGTGCCATCCTCAAATACTTCCCTTATCCCGTTTCGTTGGGATACGAAGTATCCTCCTTAACAAAGTATCCCGTGACCGCTGGAATCATTTACAGATCATCATCCTCATCATCAGGCAGGGGAGCCTGGGCGGCCACCCGCATCTCCTCCTCGTGCCTCTTGAGCTCCTCGATGTCAACCTGGGCGGTGGGAGGAGCGAGGGCGGGAGCAGCGACAAACTCCTGAACTTCACGTTAGTCTTCTGCCTTATCATGCCGGGAAACACTTGGTGTGGATGGGGACGTACAAGACTGGCGTTGCCGACGAGCTTGCGAGCAAGCCAGAGGAAAGGCTTCTCGAAGTTGTAGTTGGACTTGGCAGAAATGTCGTAGTACTGGAGGTTCTTCTTTCGGTGGAAAGTGATAGTCTTGGCCTTGACCTTGCGCTCCTTGACATCGACCTTGTTACCGCAGAGAACGATGGGAATGTTCTCGCAGACTCGGACAAGGTCACCTAAAATTCATATGTGAGTTTATGCACATAACATGTGTGAAAATTGGTAGGGGCCACATACGGTGCCAGTTGGGGACGTTCTTGTAGGTGATACGGGAGGTGACATCGAACATGATGATACCGCACTGGCCGTTGATGTAGTATCCGTCACGGAGACCGCCGAACTTCTCCTGGCCGGCGGTATCCCAGACATCGAACTTGATCTCACCATAGTTCTAAAACGAATTAGTACCCCGCGTAGCAACATGGAGTCCTTAGACTTACGGTGGAGAAACCGAGAGGGTGAACCTCGACACCAAGGGTGGCCATGTACTTCTTCTCGAACTCACCAGTCAAGTGGCGCTTGACGAAGGTGGTCTGTTGGGCGCGGCGATATCAGTTAGCGTTGTGGTGTCGAAAGCTGGTGGCTTTTTTTCCCCTTGCCCCCCCCCTCCTCCATGAGGCATGAGGCGGGGCAATGGACAGCCGCCGATAAGGTCGTCGGAGAGGATTTGACGGGAGCAATCGTACGTACCTTGCCGGTACCGCCATCACCAACAAGCACAAGCTTGAAAGTAGGAATATCCTGAGCCATTTTGAGAAGGTGAATGTGATGTCGTAGGGACGGGTGGGAGGATGTAAACAAGCGGGGTGCTGAAAGGTGGGAGTTAGCCAACGTGGAAGGGCGAGACAGCGCGAGAAGGTCGGTCGGATGGTGTGGTCATCGTCCTGGAATCGAAGACGGCGAGGAGAGGGGTCCTAAATACCTTGGAGTGCGTTGCGGGAGGTGGGTACGTGATGATTGACGAACTTCAGAGAAAGCAGTCAACCTGTTTGTTTTGAAGGCGGCGGGGAACTTTGGGCAGGGGAAGGGCCTAAAGCGAAAAATTCAGTCGCCCCAGTGGGTGCTGCACGTGATTCGCAGCACGGATCACAGGCATCATCATTGACCAGGGAAATCAATCATACGCTCAGAGCCCACTTTGGACGCTGCACCAGGCCACTCCTGACCAGCTACCTTACCGGAAAGGAGTAGGCACGACGCCAGTTAGGACTCAGTTGGCGCTGCCGTCACCGCCTTGCGTCCGTGGAGGCCTGCTGTGCCTGGAACATTCCACTAATGATATTACTTGGGCACCATTTATCCCAGTGGCTTTCTCCCTGTCTCCCCTGTGCCTGCTGATGCCTACTTACCTGCTCAGGCATGGAGCAAGCGCCTGTACCACTGGTGATCGTGTTTTTTTGGTGACCTTTCCTTGGGGTCATTGAGTTTTCGGTCCTATCATACGAGACTTCCTTTCCAGATTGATTTGAGCTGTCAATCACTGCGCTGGCCAATTTGGGCATGCATGTCGCATTGTGTGTGCTTGGGCGAGTGCGTGCGTATATTCGTGCATATCTAACGTCAAGCGTCTGTTTCCCCCATGCTTGTCTCATTGTCTTGCCTACCGAAGTGACTATCACTAAACGGTCGCTAGATACGCATGTCGTACTGCAGCTCTTAATTGCAAACATGTGGCCAACTGTTGCACGTTGGCGGACAAAAACCCCCTCCGAAAAAGACCCCTCCAAAAAAAAAAAAAAAAAAAAAAAATACCTGGCTCTTTAGAGTGGACTTTCATGGTGGACACCCAAACAGTCATACTGCAGCGCAGCTTAGGCGCCAGCGAGCAAGCCTTAATCTCATAGCTATCATTTGGTAATCGAGTTTATCCAAGTCACTCTGAAGGGCATATTGAAAGCAGGCATCAGCTGGACACAAGAGCTTGTATTTTCGAACAAGGACGGACGTGCACAAGTGATGTGGGGACACGTAAAGTTGCTTTGTAATCGGCTCTAACCCAGATGTCGGGTTCTCACTTTCTTGGCAACATCACACCCTCGTCGCCAACTACACTGCCTCGGACTCATGACTATTGGCACCTAATGCAATGCATATCTACCTACTCAGCATAATCCATTATGCTGGCAGGTTCCAATTAGGCGGCTGCGCTGGGCTTTGGGCCTTTGCTGGTCACTTAGGTACTCGCGCACCTGTGTTTTGAGCTTTAGAGTGGAATGATGTGGCAGCCTAACATGCCTCGTCCACCCCAATCCTTTCTCGGAGTCAAAGTCAGGCGCAACTCTCTCCGCTCTGCTGCGCCTGCCGCCCGCGACACCTTGATAAATATGTTTCTCTGCTTACAAATTAGTTATTTATTCTTCTTTATTCACTTGGGTTTCTAGGCTCGTTGCACGTACTCCCTCGTTGCCTTGGACACACTCAGCCACCTTTTTAAGATTGTCGTGGTTGGCTTTGTTTACATAGCCAAAGTTGCGAATTTCGTCATTAGGTGTCAAGCCCGCAGCCTCGGCTGGGCTTCCTGGGGCTACTGTGTTGACTTTAGCAAATGGAGGGTCCAGGGCTTCGGGCTGGGCGTCTGAAAGAATGGGCTGCGCATGGCTCGAAATGTGTGCCGCCTGGGCATCGGCATCATCAAGACTGGCAAAATGCTCATGAAGAAACTTTTCAATGCGGGCCATGAGCTCGGTATAGTCGTTTCGGAGACGAATTATTCTAGCCCTTGTGGTCCGAACTAGCATGGGTCAGTCACTGAGATCTAGAATAGAAAAACAAGCATGTGGTACTCTGAGCGACATCAATGTCCGATCGAGGGAACCCATCCCCAGTGATGAGGGGCGTATCCATATTGACCCCGTGCTGGTTAATCGTTAGCATGATGAGTTTTGTAAAAATTGACATAAAATTTATCATCATGTACCGAGTCGAGCACACCACCAAGCGCCTTGAGTTCGGCCTCGACATCGTCCTTCTTTTGTTGTAGTTCTTTGAAGCTCAGGTGCCCCGCGTTTCCGTTAGTTGCGGAGCGACTGGTCTCGCCAGAAGGCACAGTGGGAGCGTGGATGTTGTCCATTCTGAGAGGCAATCCCATGCCCAGATGAATTCCAAAGAATGCGATCGGGGAGAGATCTCCGCGATGAAGATTGTAAGAATATCAACTTCACCCGTAGGCTACCTTGGCATGACGAGTGAGCTTCAGTGCTCCAATTGACCGCGGGGTGATAACAGGGTGGGTACCAAAGGGGTTTAGGCAGAATGGCTGGAGAAAATATAAGTGAGTGATCTACTTAATTTGTCCATCAGCTCCTCCCACTGCTGCCCTGGGTCTAAGGCACTGACCTCTGCTGCTAAGAGGTACGTACCCGCTGACTCCGTTTTACCTGGCAAGGCGCCAAACATATGTGGCCCGTGCACCTCATAGCATCAGCATCGGCAACACATGAATGCCCCGTGTTGGCGACGTCACTTTTTCATCTTTGACTCCTTGACCAACAACGCGTTCCGATTGACATTGACAATACCACCTAGCCCACCATGGCTTCCGGGGTAGATGCGCGGCTGTTGAAGTCGACAAAGTTCCCCCTGGAGTTCAGCAAGAAAGTTGACATGCAAAAAGTCAACCTGCAGGTCATGAAAAAGTCTGAACCCTCCATGGTCATCGGGAATATTTGCTGACGCGAGCACAGATGGATTGCTAGCAAGATATCCGAGATTCTCGGAAGCGAAGACGATGTCGTGATTGAGCTTTGCTTCAATCTGATCGAAGGACCGCGATACGTACGTGTATACCACCCCGAAGCAATACCAGGCACGTGCTAACTGTTTCATCACAGCCGGATATCAAATCCCTACAGATCCAGCTCACAGGGTTTTTGGATAAGGATACAGCGCCGTTCTGCAAAGACCTATGGAATTTGCTACTGAGTGCTCAGACGAGCCCTCAGGGGGTGCCCAAGGAGCTTCTGGAAGCCAAGAAACTCGAGCTCATGCAAGAAAAAGTATTTGCACCCATCCCGGTTTGCCTGCAATTGACTGTAAACTAACTCTGGCGTTTTTGTAGATGGAAGCCGACCGCGCTGCCGAACACGCTAGGAAGAGGCGCGATGAACTTGACCGACGAGACCGTGAAATTTCCGATTTGAAAGAACGTGACCGTCGTGACCGGGCGACTGCGCGCGGTGATACCTGGCAAGGGCGACGGGGCGACCGCGACTCTGACAGCCGGGGGAGAGGAGGGTTCAGGCGCAATGGCCATCGATCCCGATCTCCAGGTCCGCGATCACGCGATCAACGAGATTCGTATGGGCGTGATAGTTATGTGCCACGAGGCCGACGTGGCGGAGGACGCGACCGTGATACTCGCAGACGGCCACGTGCCCGTTCATCTTCTGTCTCGGCTTCGTCTCGATCGATTTCTCGTGGCCGCAGCGCATCTCGGAGCACTGACCGATCTGTCAGCCGTGATCGCCAAAAGCGCCGAAGATCACCGGGGGGTCGACGAGACCAACGGAAGAGGTCAAGGTCACCAGCCGGGGATGCTTACTGCCCTCGCAAAGATGACGATAGCAGAGGACGCCGGCACGCCCCGAATAACCGGTCTCGTTCCCCATCTTCAGATAAACGATCGCCTGCACCAAAGAGGAGAAGATATTCTTCATCCAGGAGTCGATCAGTCGGTCGGCGCAGACGATACTCCAGGAGCTCTTCATCATCAAGATCCAGGGGCTCGTCTGGGTCCCGTAGCCGCAGTCGGAGCACATCGCCTAAAAGGCGAGGCAAGGGCTCGAGGGGTGGTCGAGGTAACACTTCCGACATGGATGACGGTAGTCCCAAGAGAAAGCGAGCAAGCTCAGGCCGGCGTGGACCCCGTCCCACGGGGAGACGCGAGTCCCCCAATGACCGACGACGGAACAGTTCCTCACCTTCGTCACCCCCTCGAACACGAGGCAAATCAGCTGATGTTTCTGAAGATGAATCCCGCGATCCCCCAACCAAGATGAACACGGAATGATGAAGGGACGAATAGGTGGGTTCTAGTTATTGTTGAGCAAGGGCCCTCTATGACTCTTCAGCTAGCCGAGGACATGAACGTGGCGAGGCGCTGACTGACTGAGACATATCGACAGAACACAAACCCTTAGAAAAACGAGGTTTGATCTGATATGATTACTCACACCAAGATGGTCTCCTCAATTGGATCACAGGTGTTGGCGCTAACGTTTAAATATTTCCCTTGCATTTACGTTGTGATAATGGCCTTGAGATTGGTATACGAAACTCAAGTTGAAATCTAGGCATTAAAAAGTTGAATGAATTTATAGAATAATGGAAGAATTCAATGATCCGCCTTCTAGTTCTCTCATACCATCCACGCGAGATTTGCGCTCTAAATCGGACGGGTTGCTTGTTTATGCGGTGCCTACCTACATGATGCTGTGAGCCTCACGGTACAGTGGTTCTATAGATGATATCACGTGATGAGTCCAAAACATGCCGAGGTAATGTTATATTCAACCGCTTAAAGCGGTCTGCTAAGCGCTGTTAAGCGCGTTGGCGCATTCAAGGCACCCACGATTCCGCCACGCGCCCGTGAACTTTTGACCTTGGCAAACCCGCATCCGAACACAACAAGCCCCCTCTTGTCACCATCAACAGGCTTATTCTCCAGAAGCCAACTTCAACACCGAGAAAATTGCATGGCCGAAACCAAGCAAGGGAATACTGCTGGATCTGGGGCGGGACAGCCAACAATGGCAGAGTACAAGAAGGCGCAAGGTCGGGTGCGCGATCTGGTTGAGAAGAGGAGGCTTTTGGAGAGACGCCTGGTAAAACAGCCATTTCGCGGTTTATTTCCCAGTGCTCACATTCCATCTAGAACCAGGTCGAAGATAACATTGCGCAAAAGGAGACGGCGTATCTCGAGAGCACGCCTGCTGGAAATATCATCACTGGCTTTGATAACTACATGAAGGGAACAAGCGGCGCAGCTGCGCAACGCCGGAAGGCTGGGCCAATGGACCAAAACAAGGTTTTCTCGCGGTCTTCCATTTCATATCGGCCAAACAACCTGGTAAGGAAAGCGACGGCATGTATGATAGAATAATGTCTAACTGGTTCGGTGCATAGGAAGGCATTGCTCCTGGCTCAGGGGGCTCAACTCCCGCTTCGCACGCCACGCCGTCCTCAGCAGCCTTCAGGGACATCGGGTCGAATCACGCAACCCCCACATCTGTGACTAGCAAGAACGCGAACAAGCTGAAGAAGAAGGACAAAGAACCCGACGACAGTGAAAACGACACACAGACGAGCAAAAAGCGGACAAACTTTGGTGTGCAGCGCAAATAGGCAGTGCAAACATTGTGGTGGGATGAAGGAGCAGGCAAATGTCTGCATTTCTGGCTTTGGCGTTAAGGATAAGAAGGGAAGAATCACGCTCAACGCGCGACCATCAAGAGGGACCAACGGCGTTAAAATTAGCAATTTAATGAAGAACATGTTTGTCTTGACCATTCTTCGACTCACTTGTTCAGAGTATTTTTCCCCCTCTAATTTTTCCCCTACTTTTTAGAGTTATGGCTTGATTCCGCGCCTCCATGTCAGATAAGAGGGAGAAGGTCACACTATAAATTGAGTGCAAGTTCGGGTTTGACCCTCGCTGAAGATGCTGGGCATTTGATATCTTTCTATTGATAGCCCTTGGAAGGAAATACGGGTTCGTCTATCAACACGCCCTGGTGCATGCAATGGATTATCTGTTTTGCCGCAAGTTCCAGTAACAGAAATTACGCTACCTCACAAGATCGCAGAGAAGCATAGACCGTTCAGAGTTCAAGGGGCAACTACATTGCATCCCATGCGGGCTAGATTCCTTTTGGTCCAGACTCAGACAAACAATACCACCGGGCATTACCTTGGCCAAAGCCGCTTCCCAAAGCCAGCCGGCTGAGGTGTAAGTTCTAAGTCGGCCAAAAAGTCGGCTGGGTCGATCACGCGATGCTGGTAGCGGGCTGGGTGATTAATAAATGGAGGCGGTTGGAGAACCCGGTCGTGGAGCGGTGGGGACTCCGCTACCCCTCAAGGTTCGCAACGGAACCCGCCATGGCGGAGCTGGTGAGGTACAGCGATGAGGGGCTTGGGCTTTGGGAGGGAAGCCAGACCTTTAACTGGCAAGCAATGATCTGATGGAGATGATGCGCCGTGCAGCCGGTAAGGAACGAAAGCTCCGGGTCTTGTCCCTATCCCTTTGACGGTCGTAAGCCTGCGGTCAAGTACCAAGCAAAGGACATTCTCGACTACAGCCCTCCCACTTACAGATGATATTCTAATTTTAGGCCACATGCTGCTTTTATTGTTGGCAGTTACCTTATTTCACCTAAACTCATGTTATGTTTTTATAATGTTTTTTTTTTACTTGTGTTTGAGGTGAGGTACCTCTCTGCAGGCCTACGACAGCCAAAAGGGATAAAGCCATGGCTGGATCTGACTACCCCAGGTATTGATTGGGTCGGCGAGTTTGACTGAGTTACAGCGACCACGAGCGGCTTGGTCATTGCCCGACTAGCATCGGTAGACCAGTTGACCGGATACGCTCCTCTAGTCAAAGCATGGGCCGTAAGTGGAGCAGCGAGCCGGCTGGTGGTATGCGGGGTCGGGGCTCTGACCAACAGCAGGACCGGGGGGGCGGCGTGATGATGATGTAGCAGACACATGGGAATGAAGACAGGTAGGAGTCGATACAACAGCATTGCGTGTCATCCACCCGTTTGCAGAAGATGCACAGATGGGGCGCTGGTACCTGGATTGGTTGACCGGCCGTGGCTCGGGCGGACGTGGTGACAGCAAAGAGCCCTGGAGGGCACAAAAAGAGTGGGACAAGGTACAGTATGACATAGCGGGAGCGACAGGGAGAAGGGCGTTTGGAGCAGGGAGCATGGGAGCAGGGGGTAGCTAGCTCAAGCCTACAGCGGCCAGCTCTCTCCAACCTCAACTTTACTTTACTGTTTGATGCTGCTGCTGCTGCTGCTGCTACCCCGGCCCTCATAACTGCTGCTTGCTTGCCTGCCCGCCACCTCCATTCCCCTCCATCTTCATCTCCTCATCACCCTCTCCACCCCCTCGCTCGCCCGTTTCCTCTCTTCGTTTTCTTTTTCTTCCCCTCTCGCCCGCGCCGTCCCCATTGTCCTCGCATCACACGTCGCACTTGTCTGAAGCCCCGCCTATGATGACGATCCAAGCAACCAAGTTCACCCCCGAGGTGCTACTCTCGGCACCCCGTCGCTCTGCCGGTGTCCCCAACTCTACTGGGGAGCTTGCTCTCTACACGGTTCGTGCTCATCAATCAATGCATTGGATTTTGGTGTTTTTTTCTTTTTTCTTTTTCTTTTTGGCCACCCTCTGTAGTGTCTAGCTGGCTCGATCTATCCTTCCGAATCAGTCGGATTTGCCCATGACTAACCTAGTGTCGTGCCTCAGGTCTCATCTTACTCGTTTGATACTCATTCCAAGTCGTCTCAAATCCGTGTTCTCAACATCACCAACGACGACTCCTACCTCATCTCTGAAGATGCCGCCGCTGGTGAGCCCTTTTGGATCAGTGAAACCGAAGTCGCCTTTATCAAGACCGGCGACAATGGCAGCTCTATGCTTCTCTCTCAAAATGTGCATGATAAGTCGTCCAGGTATGATGCCGTGTCCACTAACAGTCCGAAACCCAATTGAACTAGACTAATACCTAAGAAGCCCACACATGATTCATTACTTTGCCGGTGGCATCGCCAATCCCAAGGTAAAGGTCTTGTCCGACGACCAAGTCGCTTTCATATGCTCAGCTGTTACAACTCCCGAGGGAGATATGTATTGGCCTGCCGCCGAACCCAAGTCGCATTCATCGGCCAAAATTTACACTGGCCTCTTTGTCCGCCATTGGGATACCTGGACCAGTCCCAACCAGAACTCCCTGTGGTACGGTCTGGTTGTGAAACGAGAGGGGAAATGGACTTTGGACCACCCTGGCATGACCAATCTCTTGGCTGGCACCCGCCTGAGCTCTCCCGTTCCTCCCTTTGGAGGCGCTGGTGATTTTGACATTTCAGCCTCTGGCATCGCTTTTGTAGCCAAAGACCCGGACCTGAATCCTGCCAGACACACCAAAACCGACCTCTACTATGTACCCATCAAGTCGTGGACCGAAAAGCCCGCTGCACCCCAGATTGTCAAGACTGGCCGATTGCGGGGCTACAGCCAAGCTCCCACTTTCTCCAGCGACGGAAAAAAGATTGCTTTTACAAGAATGAAGCACGTTCAATACGAATCCGACAAACCGAGACTTCTTCTTCTCCCCGACGTGACAGACTTGAGCAATGTACAAGAATTTTATCAGACCGAGGACGATCGAGGTGGTTGGGACCTGAGGCCCGACTGGGCTGTTTGGGGCAAGGACGACAAAGAGTTGTACGTTGCAGCAGAGCGCCATGGAAGAATCGTCCTCTGGAAACTTCCCGCCTCGCCCCTAGAAGCCCGACATCTTCCTGAGCTCATCCACAGTGACGGCTGCATCATTGAAGCCCATCCTCTTGGAGAGAGCGACTCGCTCTTCGTCAGTTCCAAATCTCTGATCGAGAGCTCGAGCTATTCGGTTTTGGACCCCGACTCAAAACATGTCAGAGTGATTTCAACCAGCTCCAAGCACGGCAAGTCGTTTGGTCTTTCGAAATCTCAATCTTCTGAAATATGGTACCCTGGATCGGCAGGATATGATAACCACGCTTTGGTCATGAAGCCCTCCGATTTTGACTCTTCCAAGAAGTACCCCCTCGCATTTTTGATCCACGGAGGTCCTCAATCAGCATGGACAGATGACTGGAGCACTCGATGGAACCCTGCCATCTTCGCTCAACAGGGCTACATTGTTGTGTGCCCCAATCCAATCGGAAGCACAGGTTACGGCCAGGATCACACGGATGCCATCACTGAGAACTGGGGAGGCGGCCCGTACGAAGACCTAGTCAAGTGCTTCGAATATCTCGAGAATGAAATCGAATACGTGGATACAGACCGAGCGGTAGCACTGGGTGCTTCTTATGGTGGCTACATGATCAGTAAGTTTTGGAATTGATGCCGGTTTACACCATCAATATTAACAAGGCTGTAGATTGGATCCAAGGACATGATCTGGGTCGCAAGTTCAAGGCTTTGGTCTGCCATGACGGAGTTTTCTCCACGCAAAACCAGTGGTCAACTGAAGAGCTATTCTTCCCAGAGCACGACTTTGGCGGCACACTTTGGGAGAACCGTGCCGGATATCAAAAGTGGGATCCATCTTTGCACACAAGCGAATGGGCCACTCCCATGCTGGTAAGTAGAAAAGGGCCCCATCATTCTGAATGCTTTGCTAACTTTTCCCCAGGTCATTCATAACGAACTCGATTATCGGCTGCCTATTTCAGAGGGCCTTGCCATGTTCAATGTCCTCCAGGCCCGAGGCGTGCCCAGCAAGATGGTCATGTTCCCAGACGAAAATCATGTAAGTTGCAAACATCTCTCTTTTCGTGCCGATTCATTTATCTAATAATTTATTTAGTGGGTGTTGAAGCCTGAAAACTCTCTGGTCTGGCACAGGGAAGTGCTGGATTGGATTAACAAATACAGTGGTATCTCTGACGAATCGAAGCTGGAGTTGGAGACGGGCAAGCTAACAGTCTAAATTGAGATGTGGATGATGGAACTTGTACAATTTTACGAGTCGGGATGGAATTTATGCATGCAATAATGAGAATGATAAATTGATAGCTAGGAATGAATATGAATGGAATCATTTGTATCCTCTATTAAAACGAGGACCTATTACTTATTTGCACTGATTACACCGTGGTTTATACGGGTTCCATGTGCGTGGTTCGGATAGTTCGCACTGTATCACACATGCTGCACAAGGCTGAGGTCCTAATTTCTGCTAGCTTCAGCCTCTCAAGCCCAAAGCTGCGAGAGCATCCTCATTGTCTCCAGCTCCTCGCTTTCTCAGCACCCACGGAGAATCCAGCGCTTGGGGCGGACACGCGCTGCGAGAGCTTTTCAATCTCCGGCCGATGACGTCCCTGCCAGCGCGACACCGTCGCCACGACTAGAATCACTGCGCGCCCACTCAAGGAGCTCACACTTCGGACCTCGCCGTCGACATCGACAGTCACACGATCTTTCTCTCCCTCACTTATTGTTTTACGACTCGGCGCTCACTCTCCGCCCATCATGACGACGCCACCCTCCCTCTTCCACGCGCTCCTCCGCCCGTCCATCCTTCAGATCCTGCGCTCCACGGGCTACCACTCGACGCGACCCGCCGTGCTCGACTCCATCACCGACCTGGCAGCACGCTACCTCTCGCTGCTGTGCCAGGCCACAGCCGACCACGCCGCGCACAATCAGGGCGACAGTGCCGACTTTACCATTGTCGACGTGCGCATGGCCTTGCAGGACGTCGGCGCCCTGCTGCCTGAGCGGATCAACACGGAGCAGGAATGGCGCGGCGAGGAAGATTTTCGCGGTGTTGACGAGTTTATCAAGTGGTTCGCTGGGCAGCGCATGAAGGAGATGATGGAGTTTGGAAGCGGAGACGGAGAGTCGGATGCTACGGATTATCTCAATGGTGTGTTGAATGTTTACGATGTCTTATTCTTGACATGTTTTTTTTTTCCTTTCTCAGATGGGAAGGGCAAGTGAGGACCTTTGCTAACACATCCTATCAGCCCTTAAGAAGAAGCACAGCAAAACTGGCGAAGATGCAAAATACCACGGGACAATTATCGGCCGAGGAAACGACACGGGTGAGATCCAGGTCGAGGGCGGTCCCGACACAACCATCTCCGAGTGGATCACAAAGCGGACTGTCGACTCAGACGACGAGAGCCTGCCAGACAATGACAAGGCGCCCCAGCAGAATGGCCACGTTAGCGACGACGACGACGACTCCGGCCTTAGCTCCGTCGGCGACCGTCTCGACAATGATGAAATGGACATGTCATGACAAAGGCATGGGCCTGGTGTGGTGGAGGGTAGATGAGAACCTTTGCTGGCGCCATTGACGGCTGGGACTTAGATGGATCCTTTTCCAGCGAATCGTGTTTTCGAGCTGAATTCCTCCTCTTCTTTCTTGAAAAGAAAAGGCGGAAACGGGAGAGTGCTTGACTTTGCTTGGTTCTGCTTTGCTTCGTGTTTCATTTTGCATAGCGCCGGAGTTATGGAGGGGATGGGCGGCGGAAAGAAAACAAGGGGAGAACTTTTGGCTTACAAAAGGGCAATTGTCCTCGCCGCAACTAGGATGTTTCCTCTCTCTTTTTTTTCCTTGTAGCTTCTGCTCTTCGCGGTATTCGTATATATCTACACATATATACTAGTCTAATATCACTGCTGCAACCCATTATCAAAAATACTTTTTTTTTTTTGTGTTTGAGAACCAGATTGTTTTCATCCAGCGCCTCAAGTTGAAGACTGAGCCTAACATGGCAGCCAGCCTATGTATATTTGGATGTATATAGGTAATAATAACATGTTGTAGTGTACATACCCTCATGAGTGTTTTTTTTTTTTGACGTGAGATTCTGTTATACAAGTACTGCTGCAATCGGGGCTGGGCTTTTGCCCTCGTTGCTTAATTCATCATGTCCGCATACATCATGGGAGATGGATATCGTAAAAACACACACACCTCCTCCCTTTTGTTTCCCCCTTTTTCCTTTTCAGGTTCATTATTGCTGTCTAGCAACCTTCTTCAACAAATCGTTCACGCCCATCCGGGTAGCTGCTTCGCGGAACGCTCTTCTTTTCGTGGCATCGTCGACGTCGACCGGCCAGAAACGCTTCTGGAGGTACTCGAAGAGGGCCTCGTCGCGGCGCTCGCCCTCGAGCTTGGAGAGATCGCCTTCGGCCCAGGCGAGAAGGCTGCGGTCGAGGTCGCGCTTGGCCACGACGAGGCGCTGCCGCTGTCGAGTGGTGTCCCAGGAGAGCTTGGTGCTGCCGAGGACCATCTCGAGGACCAGCGTTTCCGGGGGCAGGAAGCGGAAGATGTCGCGGAGGCTGGTGAGAGCGACGATGAGGCCCGCGTGGTCCTTGAGCAGGCGGAACGTGTGGAGAATCTTGCGGGCAAGCTGGCCGTCCATGCCTTCGGGCTCAAACACGTGCTTGAACTTGGCCGTCTCGGCAAACATTTCTCGGGTTGCCTCGGCTTCCGTGAGGAGAGTGTCTGGAGATATTCGGTGCAGGCGGTTTACGGGAAGCGTCTTCCACAGCGCGCTGAAGGTGTAGGGGTCGGGGTTGACGCCCTGCTCGGTGACGAGGGTGTGGTAGAGCGCAAGAGCCTCCTTGGCTTGGTCGGCCTGGATATACGACTCGAGAAGCTGGTTGATCATGAAAGCATCCGGGCTGATTTCGGCATCCCGGGATGCTTGCCACAAATCCTGGAGCTGGTCATGCATGCCGCGGAGACGGTAGTTTTCGGCAAGAATGGAAAACGTTTCAAGAGTGGCTCTTGGTAGTGGGCTCAAACCCGACTGTTCCACTGGCACTGGCACCGCCTTGGGATTTGTGTCTTGTCTAGCTTCGACAAACTTGATTCGGGACTCAATCATTCCCCAAGCCATCTCATCCGCCCGCTGCAAATCATCCACACCTCCCGTGCGCTGCCAGGCGCCGATGAGGCCATTGAGCTGTATTGGGGATGCATCCACGCCCTTCTTTCGCATGAACTCGACAACACTGAGTGCTCCATTCAAGTCTCCAGCGCCGATGAGTCTCTTGAGCCATTTTCCAAAGAAGAACTTGTTGGCAATGATTGAGGGAAGGTATTTTTGCTTCTTCAAGTCAATCTTGCCGTGGCTCATCATATCGACGAAGGCGTAGAGGGCATTTTCGGTTTGGTTCATCGTCAAGAAATAGGAAATGACTTGGTCATAGTCCTCAATCTTCATGTCTTGTCCTAGAAGCTCTCGTAGCTGACGGTAGACATCCCAGGCTCTTTGCTGACCCTCCTCAGTACCCAATTCGGAGCACGTACGAATAAGTGGCATTAGAATCCTGGGGTCCTTCTTCGTCTCCAGGAGCTTGTTGATTGCCCTCTGTGCCTGTTCCAGGTCGCCCATTCGGCAGTGCATCCTCACGCCGAGCTCCCAAAATTCTTGGAATGTATCGGCACCATCATCACCTAGCGTGCTCATGCAACGCTTCCAGCTATCAATGGCCTTGGCCTGCCAGCCGTCCACGAAAACGGCTTCAATGGTCACCAGTTGCTGCGCAGGGTTCAAGACGACTTTGGCCTCGCTCATATCTCGCGCTAGAAGCGCGATATGCGACAGGCGGTGGATATTTATGGACTCGTCGGCCGAGAAAACCTTCCAAAGAAGGTCCCACACATTGAAGGGTACATAGTTCCATCCATGAGCAAGAGAAAGTCTAGCCGCATGGTACGCTTTGTACACGGCCTGTACAGTCTTGTTTGTGAGCGGCTTGTCTCGGCGCATATCTCGCGATACACGAGCAAGGACCGCATTGAACCTGGTGATCTTCTTTCGCTGGTTCATTGTCCATGGGGCCTCTGGAATCTGGGGCAGAGTCATTCGTGATCCCAGGTTGCCCACGCCGGGGAGACCAGGCAATTCAAGATCCAGCTCGTCCAAAATTTCCTGTGGCAAATCTGCACTGGCTTTGTCGATTTCCGCATCAATTCCTGCCGTATATGCATCCATCCTCGCCACCAACCTTTCCAGGTCGTCCGCCGTCTTCAGCTTGTCCCAATCACTGCCCAGGTGACTGACGACTTCGTCAAAGGCGTCTTTCTCCTCCTTGCCGCCCATCTCTTGCTTGAGTTCAAGTAGCGCATCTTTCAGTTCCGACCCGTCCAGGTCGTTGAGCGACTCGTCGAATGCACTTTCGCTGGCGAGCTGTCTCCGCTTGCTTTCGTTTTGTTCAAAGAATTTGACAGAAAATGATTCATTGCTTTCTTTCTTTGGATTTCGAAGGGATCGGATGCGCTCAATGTACTTCATCAGCTCGGATTTGCTCGGCTTTCGTGTTATAGAATCAGGTTTTGTCGTCGTGGTCTGGGAGGCTTGTGAGCTATAGGCGGCTGCCCATGGTGTGCGTATTGGTCGCTGGCGAATGGCGAGCCGACATGATCGGCAAATTGTGTCGTTTCGACATCGGAGGTCGAAAAGAAGCGGCCGGCCGGCCATTTTACAATGCGCGAGCCTCCAATACTCGTTGCAGGACAAGACAAGGTAGCCACTCGGGCGCTGGATCTCGAACTTTTTTGGGAGCAATGCAATCGCGGGCAACCCACGAAGCGTCGAGCGTTATCGATAAGACGTACAAATCTGCGAGGGCGAGTGGAGCTTGCTCAGAGCCTGCTCACCGCCTGCCCAGCTTGGCCGAGCCAGGGACCTTTGAGCGGGCAGAAAGATAATTTTTGTTCTGAGGATGGGAAAGTTGTGATAGGTTCTGCAAGATACCCCCCCCGACGGCGAAAAATGTCGAATTCGTCGCCAGAATTCCTCCGATTCACAGGCCACCGCGCCTTTACGCAGCGGCTGGTGCTGTCGACGCTCACGGGCCGGCCCATTCACATTTCGAAAATCCGAAGCACGTCGCCGACGCACCCCGGCCTGGCCCCTCATGAGATCTCGTTCCTGCGGCTCATGGAGGCCGTCACCAACGGCAGCTCAATGCAGATCTCGTACACGGGAACGACCATCACGTACCACCCGGGCCTGATCACGGGAACGATTGCCGGGTTCGGCGCCTCGGAGGGCGACATCATCGAGCACAACCTCCCGATGGCGTGCACCCGCGGCGTCAGCTACTTCCTCCTCCCGCTGTGCCTCCTGGCGCCCTTCTCCAAGGCGCACATGAACGTGCGCTTCTCCGGGCCCGGCGTCATCACCTCGTCCACGGAGACGGGCGACATCTCGGTCGACTCCTTCCGAACCGCCATCCTCCCCCTCTTCGGCCTCTTTGGCATCCCGCCCGCGCGCATCGAGCTGCGGGTGCTGCAGCGCTCGTGCGCCGGGCCCGGCGGGCGAGGCGGCGGCGGGTGCGTCGAGCTGCGCTTCGCGAGCCAGGTGCGGCTGCCCAAGACGCTGCACCTGAACCGCAACCCCGGACGGATAAAGAAGATTCGCGGCGTCGCCTACTGCACGGGCGTCTCGGCCTCCAACAACGCGCGCATGATCCACTCGGCCCGCGAAATCCTCAACCCCTTCGTCTCCGACATCCACGTCGCTGCGCAGTACGATCAGGCCCCGCTGGTCCCCACGGGCGACAAGGCCGGAAGCAAGCGGCGGCTGGGCATCGGCTTCGGCCTGAGCCTGGTGGCGGAATCCAGCGCCGTGGGCGTCTTCTACTCGGCAGACGTTGTCGTTCCTCCCGAGGGCGGAGTGGTTCCCGAAGAAGTCGGCAAGCGGTGCGCCTACCAGCTCCTCGAGACCATCGCAAAGGGCGGGTGTGCCACGCACTCGTCTGCTCCCACGGTTCTCATACTCATGGCCATGGGTTCCGAGGATGTCGGCCGGCTACGGATAGGCAGGGACGTCATTGGCACCGAGGAGATGGTGGTTCTGGCAAGAGACTTGAAGACGTTCGGGGCCAGCAGCTGGGGGCTGAGGGATGTGGACGACGAGACGGGCGACATTGTTGTTTCTGTTAAGGGTACCGGCGTTGGCAATGTGGGCAGGAAGATAGCGTAAAGCACCAAAAGCATTTCAATATTCAAGATATCACATAATTCACACACCCGGAAAAGGAAAAAAAAGAAGATAGAAAAGTCCCCCCAAGACCCAATGCGCCCCAAAAGAAAACCCAATTGCTGCTTGGTACTACTTTGCTACCGTCTGTCGGCCTGTACAGCCCGTGTCGTCACATTGGCTCCCCTCCGCCGCGCCTCGAGCGCTGCCAACGTAGCTCCATAGCTCAACGAGCGAAGGGAGTGCGCCGCCGTCCTCTCGAGGTCCATGGCTGCGGTGCGTATCGAGTGGACAATGTGGTACTCGCCGAGGATAGCATTTCCCGAGGTCAAGAGGTCCGACAGATGCGACCGCGAGGATTCCTCCGTGGACGATTCCCTGGATACGGACTCCGAGTCCCCTCCGGCCTGGTCGTTGGCCTCGTCCACGTCGCTTCCGCGGCGAAGCGGCTGCATTTCGATATCGTTGGTCTCGTTGGCTGCGGCGGCGGCTCGCGAGACGGACATGTCGTTTGCCACGCCGCGCTCCTCGGCGTCCAAATCTTCTATGGTGGGTATCGCCATGGCTTCGCGGGCAGCGTCGGACACCAGGGGGCGGAACGTCTTCAGCATGACGCGGAGCCGCTCCCGCTCGGTGTGGATGGTGAGCATGAGGGCCTGGAAGGCGAGGATGGCGAGGTCGGCGAGCAGGTAGTACATGCGAGAGGCGGGGGGCTTTTGGCCGATGAAGTCAATGATCAAGCCGCCGTGCATGTAGCCTCGGTGGTAGTCTGGGCCGGCCGGCACGGCGCAGAAGAGGTGTAGCAGCATGCAGATGATGTTGGGGATGAGCACCAGCATGACGTGCATGCGGCTCGCGGGCATGAGGAAGGGAAAGGACTCATCCTTGGGGGTCAGGTACATGTATTGGCCGACCGCGCGCAGGACGAATCGAAACATGGAACACCTGGAGGCAGGCAGAAGCAGGTGAGCGAGTGGCCAGATATATATGAGGGGAGGAGGGGACGGGGACGGGGAGGACATACTCCATATAGTACATGGCGCTCAGCTCGGCGAACACCAGGGTATCAAGGCTCTTTAACAAATGCGTGACAAACTCCAGCTTCTTGGACAATCCAGGATTGCGGCGCTTCCTGCTCTTCTTCTTCTTGCGGCGCTGCGACTGCGACTGCGACTGCGACTGCGACTGCGACTGCGACCGCGAGGACGACTGGGCGCGGCGGCGGGATATGGCAGCTGCCCCGGCGGCGCGGGCAGCAGCCGAGGGCTCGATGGAGGGGGCATCGAATCGCGCCGGGTCGCTCGGCGAGGCATCATGGCTCATTATCGGGGGCTCGTCATCTGCGGCCGTGGGAGCAGGGCGACGTGCTCAAGACGAGCTCGTGCAGCAGCTGGTCATGGATTGGATTTTTTTGGAGGGGGGAGGGGCGGGGATGACGATTGGGAGCCGCCTAAAAATAAAAATAAAATAGAACAAAACAGGCGTACTATGTCCCAAAGCGTTGTGCGCACGTTGGTTTCTGGAAGCGGCTTTGGAAGCTGGGCGCGGGCTGCGGTATCGGGAATCTGGACACGTGCGCAGGCGAGGGATGAGCAGACAGGCGGGCAGGGCAGCTTTGCTTTTGCTTCGTGGTGGTTGTGCTTCTCGAGAGGTGACGCCACAATAGCGAGCTGCGTCGTCGGTCCTGTTGATGCTCGGCGGGTTTTTGGGGAGAGCTCCGAGAGGGAGGGAGCTTGGATGGCGAGGCTCTCTGATAAGATTACTAAATTTAACTGCAGGGATGCCGAAACATGTAACATGACTTACATACATGCACTACTCGGTATACTGTGAGGCGGTGCCGTGCCTAAGCCGAAGCACTGCACTATTCGGAGTTTTGACCCTCTGTACGCACGGCTCCACCTTTTACTCGGCCGATAGCTTGTCAATTGCAAACTGCGAATTGGTCCCTTTGCCTCTGAATCGTTTTTTTCTCCCTTGCTTCAGTATTTAATGTCCAGGGCTACCATTAAGGTGCTGCCCTTCAGCGCCTTCTCCACCTATGTTCTCAGACATCTATCAATTGCATCACATCATATCAGACTTCATAGTCCTATTATATTCGCATGATCCCATAATATCAAGAACCATAGAGTAGCCAACATTGGGGTAAATTGGGAGACCGCACCTTTTTTGAGACTCACTGTTGCGAGAATAATGGCAATTTATGGAGCTAGACATTCTATAGACAATAACAGTCGATCCCTCTTGCTTTCAAAGTGGGTGGTGAAGTACAACAACTAGTTGAGCATTGAAGTACACAAGAACGACATGATGAAGAAACACACCAAATAAATAAATAACTAAATAGCAGAATCTCAGACAGAATTGCTCTCGCGACAAATGGAAATATTCCAGAATTCTGCTTCCGGGGTTAAAGCTCAGATAATGGCAGCCTCAGTCGAACTCTGTCCTTGACACCCCCAAACCGGAACGCACTTTAGACAAACCCCACAGACCAATGACGATGACGACGCTAGATTTTAGGATGATGCCACAAGGCTTGGCGGTGAAGACAAAATAAACCGCCGTATTAGTGCGAATCATGGACGTTGTCTGGTCGGGGCTGAAATGCCACAAACACTCTCGCCGCTTCCAAGACGGCTCGATGTGAATCTAGCCATTGCTGTGGTCCAGCCGATAAACTCACCGTGCTGGAAGAAATTATCACATGGTTCCATTTTATTCAGCACCCCCTCCCCCCTCAACATTATGGACCCTTCTTTCCAAGATCCTAGGGGACCAGCCAGATTGGAGTCTATCGAGTCTTGGACCCAACCAAATCAAACAACACAAGAATAACACCAGCGGTCAAGAGGGGGTAAATTAAGCCAGGAAGTCAATTATACAATCGCCATACAAACAAAGCACGTGAAATGCTCAAAGCGGTGGCAGCTTAAGCATTTCATTCAGGGCGCCCTCCCACGGATGCCCTGGTTTGACGTAATAGGCTGCACCAAGACAGGGGAGCATCCCCTAGGCGCCGCCGTGGTTCGATTCCAGGAGGTACATGACGCAATATATGCCAGCTGTGTTTCAATGAAAGGGTTACCTCCATCGATTCCTCAAGTTCTTTTTTCTTTCACTTGCACACCGATTCCACGGCCAGCGGCCGCTACAACTTGCCCCACTCCCTCCGGAGTACCATCCGCATTCCTACCACAAAAGACCAAATCACCCAGGAGAGAGGGGGGAGGGAGAATAGATAAGAACAAAAGGCCTACCTATTGGAGGCCAGGGTGACATGTCCCTAACAAGCCGTCTTTGCAGACCAGATCACAGGCAATATCTGCAAGTTGCGGACGTACCAGTCCTGGGCATCCGGCACTTGGATTGGCTCCTGCCCCGCAGTCCACCCTCCGGGCCGGCCGGTCGCTTGTACCCCACTCGCTCTCCGCTCGAGGAAGAGCGAGGACCGAGCGGACAAAGGAACAGCACAGGACAGTACGAGCAGGGGCCCATTACAAAGCAGAGAGTCCCAGACGGCTACATATTTCATGCAGGAAGGAAAACAGGGAGCCCGGGGGTGACATCCCGCCCAGCTCCTTTCAGTAATTGTGCTGCCCTGACTTGCAAACGGTGGCGTGACTCGTGAACGGACACACACACACACACGCAATGCGCTGCTCGTTCGGCGGGTTCCATCGCAGCTAGCTGTCTTGTTTCTTTGGGGGTGCATGTTAGCTGCTGAGCTCTTTGGTTTGCGATCACCACGACGCAACCTATGATGCCCATACGCCCGCCCATCGCCGCAAAACGAAAAAAAAAGCTTTGGCCGGCCCTCTGTCCGCCCTCCTGCGCCGCCCCCCTCCCCTCCTTCTCCCCTTCCAGATCGACCCTTTTTGCGGGGACGCATGTGTGTGTGTGTGTGTGTGTGTGTGTGTGTGAGCGTGGGTGTGAGACGGGTTTGCCAGGCCAGGTCCGTCCATTGGGGACTTGCCGATCCAGACGGTGACCCAGCATGGCTGCGATTGGCGTGCGACGCCACTGCGTCGAGCGTCATGGGCCTCGATTGCTTTAGGCGGAAAGCTTACCCCCCGGCCTGCCATTAGCTGCCAATGGCAACCAGGCACCCTCCCCGGACCCCATTCAGGTGTAACTTTAGTTGGAGACAGGCTTGGGTTGGTTGTGAGCTTGTGTGCGTGTGTGTGTGTGTGCACTGCGACGTGTGCTACGTAGTGCGAGGCGTGCCATGACGGACAGAGGCGGGAGGGAAGCTCGCCGAACCGAACCAAGCTGAGGGCAGCCATGGTGAGGGGATGACGAGCCCGGTCGAAGCATATCTTGCTATATAAGGCATGCGACCTTGTCACCTCTGGCAGGTCGCAACGCATTCCCTCTGTTATTCGTCATTCCCGCATCATACAAGAAGCTACCTACCTATACAATATACGCCTGCTCGTTTGTACATCATCATCCAGTGCCGCCTCCGTTCATCTCTCCAACCTCGCAACAACCACCATCATGAATCCCGACGCTCCCCAGCCTGAACAATCCGGCACCCCTCGCCGCCGTGTATGCCTCTACATCCCCTAGCCTGCCCCGTCTCTCTCGTCTTCCAGGCATGCGCTGACGACCTTTGCTTGTCCAGAGCTCCGGATTCATGCCCTCCTTTGAGAGCCTTCACCAGCAGAAGCGAGGCTCCGAAGCCAACATTGCTCGCCGTGCCAGCATGTCAGACCAGGAGCCCAAGGGTGGCTTCATCAGCCAGTTCTTCCACAAGTACGCCGGCCACTCCCTCGATACACCCACCCCGCCGATCCTCTCTCCACCATCATCCATCATGCCTCCAACTAACATCTATCAAATAGCAATTTTGGAAGGAATGCGGGCAAATAGTGCCGCCACACACAATACGCAAACGTGACGATAAGAGAGTCATGGTTCATCATGTATTGTAATAACACGGAGTGGGGGAGGTAACGTTTAGGCCTCCCCAAACAAATGCTTTCATCGAGACGCAATATGTAGCCCTAGCAATTTCGCAGGAGTAATGAAAATAAATTCAATTGATCGACCACTCATTTTCCAAATATTACCTGGTTGGTTAGACCCCTTCGGTGACGTATTGGCGACGGGATCATCAGGAACTAAATCGGAACTTCTATCAATTCGTCTTGTCGTCACAGCAGCCTGCCAACTTCGTGTACCTTTTTTCAACTCTCCAAGATGTGCATAAGAATCCGTATGCAAGAACCCCAGACTCCTTGAACCCTGCGTAACAACTGCTGGGAATCATACAAATAATGAAAATCAACAAGCTTAGTCTATGGAGCCACGCCGTCTTTTTTTATATATGCCATGCTCCATTGCGCCTGTGCAGGAAGATCGCCTTTATGCCTTTACCATGAAGATCTATAATATGTTAGCCCTGGTCCCGTGAAAAGAATTGACCATACAAACCTGGTTCAATGCCTTGGTGTCCAACAACGCCTGCTTCTTCTGGGCGATGAAGCGTGACCGAACAAAGTTTCGGCTTCCTCGAGGAGTCGAGGTTCCTGTTCCCGTTCCAGTGGGTGTAGATGTTCCTGTGCCTGCTGCTGATGCAGCTATGGATTGCTGGGTCGTCGAGTCTGATGCTTCGGCCTCCTCCTTTCTGCGCTTCTTCTTGTCCTTCTTCTCCTTCTTATCCTTCTTTGACTTCTTGGCCTCCTTTACCTGGTCGTTCTCGGAGTCTTCGGGGGACTTGCTCTTGTCCTTGGACTTGGATTTGCGCTTCTTGGACTTTTCTTTCTCGCTTGTAGCCTCATCTTCGGAGCCGTCCTCAACGCTATTGTCGGAATCTTTCCTGGATCGTGACTTTTCCTTCTTTGATTTCTTTTCCTTCTTCTTGGCCTTTGCGTCGTCGGCGCTCTCTTCAAGCTCCTTTCGCTTGCGTTCCTCCTTCCGTCTCTTCTTGCTCTTAGATTCAGAATCGCGGTCGGTGGTGTCAACATCGTCGTCGTCGCTTGCCTTCCGCTTCTTTGACTTCTTCTCCTTCTTGGACTCCTTGACGGTTGCTGAATCGATATTCATAGGTTCGGCGTTGTCCTGCTCCTTTTCTTCGGACTCATTTTCTGATTCCTCGGATTCTCCTTCTTTGGACTCCTCCTTCATCTCATCGCCCACCAACAACCCGCCTCGGACGAATCGCATGGGCCCATATCGTTGTTCAACATAGTGGTGCGTCTTAACGGCAAGTCGCGCTTGGCGATCCTCCTCCACGGCGGTGTCTGACTTGCCGTTCAGTCGACTAAGCAAGTCCTGAAACACATCGAGACCGGTAACCTCATCCTCCTTGGACTTGGCGAAGCCCAGACCCTTCATATCATCTTTGAGCACAACGCGAATGTAGGAGGCGTTTGCAGAGGTGTGCAACTCGGAGTGCGGCGCATTTTGCGCACCAAGGAACTGGCCCGGCTGCCAACCCTGGGCTCTCAGAATCTTCTGCCCGAACGTGTTGGTATCACGGGTCCATTTCGTGTTGTTCGGATCTTTGTTGATCTTGCGCTTGCTGTGAGCAGAAAGAGAGTAAGTTAGAGTAGCCAACCATTGCGCAATGATTTGATTCCATACCTGTGACCGTCGTGCAAGATGCCCATCTTTGCGACTGCCAAATGTCTGGGTGATGAGCTCTGCTTGGCCTGAATTGAAGGTTAGAGGAAAGACTGCAAAGAAAAAAAAGGTGGGCGGTGGGGGGGCAGCGATAGGAAATTGTCTTATCGCGAGCTATGATTGGCTATCGTGCGACCGCACTTCAAACACAGATACCTCACTAACTGCCACTGGCATGATGGTTTTACCCAACCATCTCGGCACATTGCTTCCTTGCGCTCTTCCACGCATTCATCTATTCACATACAGAGGATGACGGTCGGGAACGTCTTAAAAATCAAAATTTAATAGTTTAGCAGGAAATATTTCTTAATGTAAATGATTCCGCATATAACTCGTAATCCGCCAAGATCCTATAATAAATATCAAATAATAACGAGCTATTCTACACGGTATTTCAAGAGTACGCTCTGTCGTCTTTTGGGTAAACTCTGCCTCACCTCCGAATCCCGCCGTCCTGTAACAGCAACCACTCGCCTTATTGAGAAAATACAAAGGCACAATCCTAACGGATAATGTCGCCCTAATCAACATCCCCAACTCGTTTAATAGTTGAGTTCGCCGCCGCCATTGCCCGAAACTTGGTCGAGATCTTCGTAGCTCTTGAGACTCCGGCCTTGGACTGCTTCACGGGGACCTCCAGCAGCACCTCCGGCACCGTCTCCCCACCGAGAACCGCCCATACGGTTTCGGCCACCGTCCCAACGATTACCTCCGCCTCCGCCTCCACGACGGTCATACGGGCCAGAACGATACTGTCCACGGCCACCAGACATGCCTCCACGGCGAACCGGGCCGCCGGAGCGGTCGTCACCCATTGGGTTCCAGCCACCGGCTTGCATACCAGCAAACATGTTCGGAAAAGAACCTGGGGGGATGGGGAACCCAGGCATTCCCATCATATTGTTCATTGCAAAATTCTGCAGGTTGAACCCCCTCGGCGTTCCGGTAGTTGCCTGGCCATTTGCAGGCGGGAAATGGCCGTTGGAGTTGGCGTCGGTCCGGGAGGGTGCAATATGGGCAGGGTCCATGACATAAGCGTTGATGAGATCGAACTAAAAAAAAGAAATCAGTCAGTGATTGTCGGTGTGAAAGGGATCCGTCCAAACATACCTCTTGCTTCATTCCATCAAGCCAGTCAGTGTGGCGCTTCTCAACGTGCTTCTTCCAGAAATGCTCTTCTTTGAATAGCTTGGTGCACTCTGGGGCCTTACACCTCCACTTGTGTTCATCCTCTTGCTTCACATGCTTCAAGAGCTCTTCCTCAATTGCCTCTTCTACAGAGCGGCCACCCAGCTTTCGAATATCAACCGACTGAGGGTCGAGGATTTGCGTCAATTTGTCCTCAAACGTCTTGACCCAATTGTAGGCTCGAAGAAGTTGCTGTTCAGTCTTACTTGATGTGTTGCGGAATTTCTTGTCTCCTTCCACAGAATCACCTTCTCCCTCCTCAACAGTCTCGCTACGCTTCTTGCCCGGGAAAACATCCCCATTGGCGCTCGCAACAGCGACAGCGCGGGCTGCAGACGATAGCGTGCTACGAGGTCGACGAAGATGACCTCCAGGACACTTGCGGGTCAACTCGTGAATAGAGTCGCTCTCGAAAACGCAAAAGAAGCAGAAGTTGAAGACACGGCGCAGGTATTCGATCAACAGATCCAACTGCTTCTTCTTGACCAGAATATCCTCGTCATCTACCTCTTCATCATCAACAGCGCCTTCTTCCTCCTCATCCTCGACATCAATGGCGCCGTCTTCTTCCTCGTCCATGGCTTCATCCATTCCAACTTCTCGGGTCTTCTTGACCTTCTTGACAGGAGTTGGTGGGACAGCTGGCTGGAGTTGTCCGGCATTCTTGAGATCTTCAACCTTTTCCTCAATCTTGATAATGGCCTGGAAATCGGACCCAAAGTCTTCCTCGAATTTGTTGACAATGCGCTGGACCAGGAGAAGATCCTTGTCAATTCGTTCTGGGGCAGAGAAGAGATCCCAGAGCGCTTTCTTTCTGGGATGGACTGGAGGGTTGTGAACACCAACGTGGCATACAAAATCGCCTCGGACCTCATCTTTGACAGTCTTGCCATTGATAGCCTCAAGGGCCTTGTCGGCGGTGGAGACTGGCTGAGGCGACGTTATCGGCTCATCGCCGTCCTCATCCTTGGGATCAGCACGATCGGTAGGGATGGCAGTCTCAGACGAAGGATGGAGCATCACCCATCCAATTCGATGGTATCGCTTGCTAGGGTTGGGGTCGGATAATGAGAGCCACTTGAATCCACCCTCTTCCTCTCCAAGGTGTTCTCGGCAGAAGGCCTCTAGGTTCTGGCGGCTGACGTGCGGCGCAATAGTTTTGATTAGGAGAGTGGGCTGGAACTGATTCTCATCCCGAATATCAGCGCCATTGACGGGAACAAGGTCGCCAACGCCGAGAATCTCGTTCGCGGCTGTTGCTTCACCCTCTTCCTTCTCAACGACGCCGCCAACTCCATTGCTTTCACTCTTGGGCAGTCCCTCGAGGGAGAATTCATCAAAGGTTCCAGATTCGAGGTCCTGCTCCCATTGGCTGTACGCGCCACGCCGGGATTCATTGAGTTTTCCCCTGAAGTCATCACGAATCTCGGGCACATATCTCTCTTTAAACCATTGCTCTTTCTTGTGTTCAGAAACAAAGGCACGCGCCATCTTAGCCTGCAACTCCTCCTTGTAAGCGTCATAGGCGGCCTGAATCTTGATTTTTTCCTTTTCGCGCTCCTCTTGTAGTTCCTTGGGATTACGAGCTCGTTCTGGCTCGCGCCGGCGGCCAGTTTTAGCTCTTTCCTTCTCCTCCTTAATCTTTTCGTTCATTCTCCACCACTCGCCGAAGTAGGAGAAGCCGACTTGGTAAGGCAGTTTGACGGGGTCAGCAAGAGGGTTGACTGTCACACCTCCAGCGGAGGAGCCATTGTCTTGGCCGGGAACATATCGGTCGATGTTGGCAGGGGGGGAGCCAATACGGCGTCGGTCGTCGCGGTCGCGCTCGTCTCGGCGGGATCGAGGTTCGTATCGATCGACAGCAGCGGGTGAGCGAGATCGTCGGCGTTCGCGCCTTTCATGGCCTGCGTTGCTCCAGTCAGCAACATGTTCACCACTATGCCGTACCGGACGATGGCGGCGTAGCTCAGCCAAGAGCTGGGTGGAGAAGAGCAGAACTTGATGTGCCGTCGGGAAACATACCTGGGGATCTACCACGGTAAAAGGCATCGGATCGGTCCTCTCTGGTTCGGGAGTCATCGCGACTCCAGTTTCTTTCAACTGGGGATCGTGCCGGGGCCTCCCGGAAAGACGTGTATGAGTCCATTTTCGGAAAAGTCGGACGCGATTGAGTGTTGCATGCGAGATGATGCTTTAGAGAAAAGCAGGGATCGGCTTATGCCCAGCTACTAAGGCCAAGGCGTTGATTCACGGCTGATTGCAGGCGAAGCCTATGTTTGGCGAAACAATTCCAGTTAGACGAGACATGGCGGGAAAAAAAGCTTGGGTGAGGAAGAAAAGCAAGAAAACAAGGAGGGATGCCAAAGAGGCGCCATAGAGAAGGTAGGACGACGGCTAGGGGCCCGGCTCATACACAAGGGGGAAAGCAAGAAGAAAAAGAGATGGAGAAGATGAAGCAACGAGAAAGCAGATATGAAGGCAGAAAGAGAATGATGATGAGGGGGGTGAGGTAAACGACGAGGGAGATGGATGTCGTTTGACTGGACACGGAAGGCTGCCGATCGGGGATTGGCCGGCGAAGAACGAGGACAAGGGAGAAAGAGATGATGAAAATGGGGGGAGACAAACTAATTGAGCGAGCATTCGAGGCTCTGAAGCTGACGATGGGGTTGCGGCAGGTAGTTGCGCTCTCCAACAGGCCTCACTCCACAGCGATGCGAAGGCGATGCGATGTTGACGAGGTGAAGTGAAGCAGAAGTGGAGGAGGCTGAGTTGAGCGACGGGTTGCGCAGCGTGGCCGAGAGAGGTGGAGCAGCCGGCGGACAAGGTCGCGTTTGGGACCGGCTGCGGGTTGATGCAGCCGCTGCTCTGGGGTAGGTACTGGACGTATCGCGTTAGCGCTAGCGCCAGGGCGAGGGCCAGCGCGACATTGGGCTTACAGTGCGTCGATCGCGGTATTAGCACGCGTGTTGTGCAACGCAGGCAGCAGGCCAAGCGGGCTGGGTGGGCTGGGCGGGCAGCCGCAAGAGGCAAGGGCACAGTGCCAATTCCGCCGCTGGGCACTCCTTCGGGCCAATGACAAGCCCGAGCAAGAACCCTGGAGGGTGGCGATCTCCGACCAGCTGGACCAACTGCGGGCACCTGGGGTTCGCCGCTATGCTATCTATATTGATTTCTTACATCATGGGCACGGCCAGACGCCATGCTTTAAAACCATCAACACGGCCTCAATTGGATGCTTACCTAGCTCCCGGACTCGCAGCTCTGACCCCTCATGGCTCCGGCATCTAGAGAAATTAGAGCCGTGCTGAGCTGAGCTGACTAGACGACGGGTTATTTGTTTGACCTGCCCGTCCTGCCACCTCGCTCCGTTCCCATCTCTGCGCCCCACCCGTCGTTGATAGTAGCCAAGACGCACACGACCACGCATCGCCCATGTACACCGACAACTCCGAATAACTGGCACCAGGAAGGCATATGCAAACGACTAGTGGCATGTCTGTGCAGCGCAAACCGACTTCGGCTCGCATGGTTTTTATTATTACCGAAGCGTCCCCGTTCATCTTGACCAACTCCTCCCCACCAGCCGCTCCTTCATCCTCCAGGGGTTGACCGACAACATGGCGGACTCAAATCACACCATGTACAACAGGGTTGTAGAGGATTTCCGAAAAGGGGAATTTCCCATGATCCAAGGTCCGTTTCTTCAAAATCAAATCGGCTTTTGGTTTGCATTCCTGACCGCCTCCAAGATTCCATCTACCTCGATCATGCGGGGGCTACCCTATGTCCAAAGTCCACCATGGACGCCTTCGCCGCTGAAATGACCGCTTCTCTCTATGGCAACCCGCACTCTGCATCGCCGTCTTCGCAGCGATCAACCTCCAGGATAGAGGATGCGCGCATGAATCTTTTGTCTTTCTTTGGCGCTGACCCCTCAGAATACGACCTTGTGTTCGTCGCCAACGCCACTGCCGGAGCCAAACTTGTGGTTGATGCCATGATGTCTCAGCCACAAGGATGGCGTTATGCATATCACCAAGCCTCCCATACCAGCTTGGTTGGAGCACGAGAAGAGGCCACTGACAGTATTTGTGTTGATGATGATGCTGTCGAGTCCTGGATAAGCGGCGTGGACCCTTTTTTCAACTCGCCTTCTTCGCAGTCTCCCATCACACTATTCTCGTATTCGGCTCAATCTCATATGAACGGCAAGAGATATCCCCTGACATGGAGTCAAAGCTTGAACAAAGTACAAAAGATCAGTAGCCCTCATATATACACTCTACTGGACGCATCTTCCTTCTCCGCGACATCTCAACTCCCACTCGACAACTCCAACGTCACTCCCGATTTTATCGTCCTCAGCTTGTATAAAATTTTTGGATTTCCCGATCTCGGTGCCCTTATCGTGAGGCGTTCAGCAGAAACTATTTTTGATAAGCGCAAATACTTCGGAGGTGGTACCGTCGACATGGTGGTTAGTGGGAAAGAACAGTGGCATGCATCCAAATCGCAATTCCTCCATGAACGACTTGAGGACGGCACCCTGCCGTTCCATAGCATTGTGGCACTAGATATTGCCATGGATACTCATAAAAAATTGTTCGGCTCAATGGACCGAGTCAAGTCACATACCACATATCTGATGCGACAGATGGTTCAGAGACTGAATCAGCTGCAGCATGCCAACGGGAAGCCCGTATGCTTGGTTTACACCAACATCTCCAACGATCTTGGTTCAATAGGAACTGGCCCCGTGGTATCTTTTAATATTAAAAACAGCCTGGGTGCTTGGACAAGCCTAGCAGAATTTGAGAAGCTGGCAACGCTGAAAAACATTCATGTCCGGACAGGGGGGTTATGCAGTCCAGGAGATATAGCATCAGTTCTCAACCTTCAACCATGGGAAATGAAACGAAACTTTTCTGCGGGCTTCAGATGCGGGGCTGAAAACGACATCATGTCAGGGAAACCAACTGGCGTGATCCGTGCAAGCCTTGGAGCCATGAGCACTATATCAGATGTTGACCAATTCGTTAATTTTGTGAGCGAATTTTATCAAGAAGCCTCGCGGTCTGATGTTTCAAGAGATTCTCATAGTCAGGAATTGGCCGTTTTCAAGGCGAGGCCGGGACTCCAAGTGGAGGCTATTACTGTTTATCCTATTAAGAGTTGTAGTGGATTCTCTATTCCTCCTGGTACTCCCTGGGAGGTTCGCCCGGAAGGGCTAGCTTGGGACCGAGAATGGTGTTTACTGCATCAAGGATCTGGCCATGCACTAAGTCAAAAACGCTGCCCTAGAATGGCCCTTCTGCAGCCATCGTTAGACTTTGGTCGCGGTCTGCTCGTCGTCAAGTATTGTGGAAAGCCTATTGAAGACTGCCCCAACCAAATTACGATCCCATTATCTGCAAACCCGGCCTTCATTGACCAACCCCTCCAAAATCTGTCTTCACGAGTCTGTGGAGAGAAGATTGCTACACAGATTTATTCTTCCAACGAGGTCAATGTGTTCTTTTCAAGATCACTGGGCGTACCCTGTGTGCTTGCCAGGTTCCCCCCAGGCGGAAATGGAATAAGTAGTCGCCTTTCAAAAGCGCAAATACAAAAGCATCAACAACCAGGCAGAATCCATAGACTGCCAGGATCATTCCCCGAGATCCCTTCCCCCCCTGATTCGGACTCGGAGAACCAAAAGCCGGGGAAAATTCTTCTCTCAAACGAAAGCCCTATTTTAATGATATCCAGCGCCAGCGTTGACGCCCTGAATGTGGAAATTACACGCCGAGGCGGGGATGCCGTGTCGGGGAAAGCCTTTAGAGCCAATATTATCCTCTCGCAGAGCGACGGGACGAAGAGTCATTTGCCCTTTGCGGAAGATGATTGGGAGTCTGTACAAATTGGGCAACAGAATTTCAAACTGCTCGGGGCATGTCGCAGATGTCAAATGGTCTGCGTCAACCAAGAGACGGGAGAAAAGAAGGAAGAGCCATATGTAACACTCGCCAAGACACGAAGGTTTGACGGCAAGGTGTATTTTGGAGTTCACATGCAGCATGATCCACCAGAGAAGAGTGAATGCAGAAGTAGAGAAACTCAATATCCTACCATTGAGGTTGGCGAGCCAGTAACTGTACAAGTAAGAGATTAGGAGCCTAGTTAGCAAGGGATGACCATTATCTTGACAATATAATGAAACCACACATGGATCACCTCAGTCTAGATCAATTGTGCTACATCAATGCCATTGGGGTCCATGGTATAAGATTTCCAAATCCGTTTTCCGCCCTTCTTCCAAAGCTTCTGCATAAACTATCTAGTTTCCGTCCAACCTTCGGTTGCGCGATCCAGGTTGAATGCAGCGCTGATGAGGGCCAAGTGGCTGAAGGCCTGGGGCGTGTTTCCCAACTGCTCCCCGCTGCGCGCAATCTCTTCGGAGAACATGCACAAGTGGTTGGAGAAGCCGAGCATGTTCTCGAAGATGTTGATGGCGCGGCTGAGATACTTGGGCTCGTAGACGCTGGCGCGGGTCATGGCCTCGACCAGCCAAAACGTGCACATGCTGAAGGCGCCCTCTCTACCGCCGACACCTAAAAAGCACACGATTTATTTATCAGCGTTGTTCTTTTTTTATTTTTTCCTGCTAAATGGTGCTGCGGGCACAGCCAATGCCACGTACCGTCATCCGAGAGTTCTGCGTCGTAACGGTAGACCAGCCCCGTACTCGTCAAGCCGCCCTTCTCGGGCGGCAGGAGGATCCGGTCAAGCGTGTTGGTGAAGCGCGGGTCGCAGGGGGAGATGAAGAAGACGAGCGGGGAAATGAGAATCGACGAGTCGAGCATCGTGTTGTTCTCGAAACTCTGAACAAAGCACTTCATCTCCGTGTTGTATCCTACATATCTTGCGTGTCAGTGGGATTGAGCTGGCGCGGGAACGCACCGGGAACGGCTCACCTTTTTCCATGACTCGCTCGTATAGATTATCCCGTGCTTCCATCCACTTGGCGCGGTTGGGACAAGGGAAACATCGCTTTTCTGCCAGGCGGAGGCCTCGGTCAAACGCAACCCAAAGCATGACCTGTGAGTACGTGAAGTGCTGTTTGTTGTTTCGGACTTCCCATATCGACATGTCGGGATCTGCGACAGTAATTATTTGCATTCAGCCTAATTAATTGGGTTTTGGGTAACCTACCATCAACAATTGTCAGAACATAGTCTGTTACCCAGTTAGCCATGTCATCTCAAAATAGGTATGCGTGAGGGAAAACGCACCGAGAATTTCACGCACGGCTCGCCACACATCCCACGGGACCGGCTTTCCATATTTGTTGTAGAGATATATAGCATCCATAAGCTCGCCGTAAATATCAAACTGCTGATGGAATGCCGCGCCGTTGCCGATTCGAACTGGGCTGCTTCCGCGATACCCTTCAAGGTGGTCTAGGGTAGTTTCGGGGATATCGGTTTCTCCACGGATGGTGAACATGATGGGCAAGGCCCCGTCAGGACCACGAGAGTGCACAAACCGCTCCATGATAAATTCCATGTAAGCGTCGGCCTCGGCTTTGAACCCGAGGCGGAGAAGAATGTATATGGTGAAGCTGGAGTCGCGCACCCAGCAGTAGCGGTAATCCCAGTTCCTCACACCTCCAATCGCCTCGGGCACGGAAAATGTTGGAGCAGCGACGATTGCGCCAGTGGGCTCTAAATGTTTTTTTCATTAGATAGGATTAGCGATTAAATTTTGCAGCGTGAGAAACTTACCATATGTCATCATCTTTAGAATCATCAAGCTTCTTTGGACGACCTCTCTCCAGCGGCCCTTGTATTTTGACTGGGCGATGAAATTGAACCAGAAACTTTGCGTGTCATGCTGCTGAGTATCCAAGACCAAAGTAGAGATGGACTTTGTAATATGGTTGGGAATATCATTGCGGAGGACGAATGAAATCGTCTGCCCTTCCCGGATCTGGATCCGGGCCACTAGTCCCTCGCCTTGCAGGCCATCGCGCTTCTCCTTCTTGAACGCAATGTTGGGGAAAGCAGCATCGTCTTCCCCACTGTCCAAAGCGACATCAAGCTGGAGCTTGACGTCTTTGCTGTGGAAGGACGCCACCTTGCTCTCGCTGTTGGCGGGGGTGTGGGATTCTTGATGGAGAGTTGTCACATGTGCCTCCAGGCCGTAGCCAAAGGAAGGAAATATTTCAACGTCTAATGTTGTTAGCGACTACAAGATCTTCGCAAGAGGCCTGGGCTGCGGCATACCGAGAGTCAGCGAACCGCGGATGCACTCGACTCGTCGAACCAGCCACTTCTTCAGCTCCTCTTGAACCTTTGTGGCTTCGCGGAAAGCGTTTTGCTTGAATTCCCTTGTAAGCACCTGGGCGCTTTTTGGTCGCGGGAAGAAGTCGACCAAATCCACGACGCCGTCCTCGTGGATATATCTTGTCTGCAAGATACACGACGAGGGCAGGTATTGCTGCTTTGTTGTGAAATTGAGGTCCCGGGGCGGCGAGATGCCAAAGTACCCACCCTTGTCCTTGTCCAGTAGGCGACAGAAAACGGATGGGGAATCAAAGTCAGGCCTGTCCCGGGTTCAGTTTCGAAGCCTTGCGCAGGGGTATAGTTTGGAGTATTAGGTTGCCATACCAGCACATGTAATCAACACTCCCATCCATGCCCACCAGGGCGCAAGTATGCATATTTCCAATCATGCCATAGTCCTCAATCGGGAGGTACCCTCCTGTCTGAGCACGCCGAGAACTGCCCGGACCTTGAGTGGCCATTTTTTTTTTAATGTCTCGCGACTTTTGTCGGGGTAAACTGACACCGGCTCGTATTAGCAAACAAGCAAAATGGTTGAACCAACATGCAAAACTGCAACGGTAATAATCACCCAGTAATTGAATACAAAAGCAAAGAATCTTGAATGCTTTTTGTGACAAAGCGAAGCGCATGCGGGGTGGCAACTTATAAGCTTCGGTCATGAGTGGGCGGCATCTCTTTCAAGTGGCTGCGATGACATCGACCACTTCCAAAGGCAGATCTGCGCATGCACGAGCGGGAAGTAGCTGGAGCTGAGACGTGGGGCCAAGACATCAAATGCGAATCAATTCTTGCAATTTTTGGGCTCTGCGGATCTGGCTATGCTGACCAACAATGTGCTGTCATGGACTTGTGACGCGGGAACGGCGAGGGCGCCGAGCCCACGTGTTGCCGTAGTTTCCGCGCTGCCATTGGTGTCGCAGGGAAACTTGGCATGCTCTTTCCTGTAAGACGGACTATGGGAATATGCAGTGAAGAGGGTATGTTGTAAAACTAGCCTTGGATTCCGAGGTGACAGTTTGTTCGCTTGTGGTATTTTTGTTTGAGATGCGTGGCATGGTATTAATTGAGTATGTGACGTCAACTCATATTAACAACTCAGTTGGATCAGAAATATGCCTAAAGCATCGGTTAGAGTTACAAACCAATCACTCGGGTTGCAATACCGGTATTTCTCCATGGCGGTCATTATATAAGAACAATCCGAGTCAAAATAACCATAAATCAACAATACAAATGAATGTGGAAACTCTAGGAGACGCTGTTCGATAAACTATTCTTATTTTGGTATTTGTCCCTTTTTTTCAACCACACTAATAATTATGGTCTTTCCGCAGGAAGCGTCGAACT
The DNA here is from genome assembly GCA_002179835.1 of Calonectria leucothoes. NCBI lineage: Eukaryota > Fungi > Ascomycota > Sordariomycetes > Hypocreales > Nectriaceae > Calonectria > Calonectria leucothoes. The sequence goes on along the minus strand of NAJI01000169.1, from coordinate 458,001 downwards.
AAGTCATTCAGGGGTTGCATTGTAACATTTGTACTACTCGCTCTGTTTGGAACTAAACCTTTTATTTTTAGGCTGGACAAGAATGATGAATTGGACTGTGGTACTTATATTTTGTCAATATGCGCTTGCTAAAGAGAAATTGAAAATAGTCTGGATGAATGAGATTGAGGCTGGAGACTTTGTTAACCTGGTTGAGGTGGGTGCATTTGAGAACGCATCCTCATCATGCTGAATGATGCCAAGGGGGCTTGGTGCCCAGGCTAGGAAATGCCAAACGTTCTCGAGACTTCACACTGAACTTGGGATAGTTTAGTCTTACGGAAGAGACTGCCCCGCAAAGCCTGGCGATTCCCATTGATGCTGAGGGTTGGGCAGCATCGTGAAGGGAACCCAAGCTGCGCCACAGGCACGGTTTGTTTTGGAGGCTATTTGGTGGGCCATGGGAGCAGAACGGTTAGAAGACGATGAATCGGGGAAAAAGGGGCAACGAAACAATCAATGCGCAATGGAGATGCCCACAAAAGCCGTAGGTGCCTGGATCCAGGCACGGCGCAGACCAACGGCATTGCCTGCCTCGTAATTACAAACTTCGGGAGAAGCATCCGATCGTGTTTAGTGGCGCTGCTTGGCGATGACTCTGCGGTGAAGAATGGCCCGAACCGCATCCCACGCTTGAAACTGGATTTTCTTTTTTTCTTTACGAGGCCGTGTGCTGCTGCGGAAGGGTCGGGCAGGCTGCCTGACAGCAAAATTCCCCTGATTGCTAAGGACGGATCCTGGGCAGGGTTGAACGGTCCCTAATTAACATGGACAGTGGAAGTGGAGGCACATCGTATTTTTGGAGTAGCCATGTCAAATAAGCGGCTTCATGCCGGGAGAAGGTGCACGCGACAGCGAATCGACAGCGACAAATTTGGTGGACCGGCCGTGAGGCTCATGAACTCGGATATAGTGAATGAGGGAGCGGGCTCCATGACGGCCGTTATGAATCTCTTCGGGAGGAGGACCACCCCCATAAATTTAGTATCTGCCAGCGCCAAGGCGGTAACGACATTGGCAGACACGCGAGCATAGAGTCGGCTTCTTTGGATGTTCATGTGAGCAAGGGCACGGCGCAGATCGCGCGTCTGTGCGGGGGTGACGGCGCTGGTCATGGGCGTAATTAAGGCACCTCGGAGTCTGAAAGCAGAGAAGAATGCAACCCTGCCTGGCCTGCTGATGCTACGCGCATATGCATATGATTCATGCTTTGGGATTGTGCATGGGAGGTGTTTGGTTTCAAAGATGAAGAAAAGAGGGTTAAGAAAAGCCCGTTGTCGAGCGTGTCTGGACGATGTGAGAAGGGGAAGCGCCAAAGTCAGCATTGACGCCGGCAGTCGCATCAGCAGTGTCAGCATCATCAGTGCCCAATCCGATGATGAGAGATGAGAAGAAGGCGAAGGGACTTTGGGACATGATTTTGAGGGAATCGAGACTGGCTGTGCAGGTGAAAATAACCATGACAATCATGACAACAATAAGCAGAATGGGAGGAGAGACGAGATTCTCCCACATGTAAAAGAACGGGCTCTGAGCCGTACACACACGCTATGCACCCTGTCCCCAGTCTCAGGTACTAGCTCCCTCCACGCGACCACACGACAGGGACCCAAATGGGCATCCACCACTCAGGCCACGGAGTGTCGGCCTCCCGAGAAGCCAGCGAGCCCACTTGGCAGCTGCAAACCGAACAGCATCCACGGCGACCGCCATCCAAGAAGCAGACCGCTGACCTTGTTTAGCCCATTTTAGCCCCGGAGGTGCCCCGTCAGTCAAGCCCAGACTCCGCAAGTGCGAGGCGACAGACGATCTGTCTTCCCTCCCCATCATAGCGCGCTGGCGGTGTCGTTGGCTGTACATAACTTATCGATACCCCCGTCCCCATCATGCCCGCTGCTCATCACATCCATCAACCCACCGTGACCCCATCGTCTCCGTCTCCGTCTCCCTCCAACTCGACCGACCGTGCCCTTCTCTCGTCCGACTCTTCAGACGACGAGGACAACGACGCCCTCGCCCCTCCTCTTGCCCCCCCCCGTCGCGCTCAATCGACGACCTCTTCAGCCTCTCCCGCCTTGCGAACCCCTGCTTCCTCGTCCTCCTCGTCCTCATCTTCGTCCTCGCCCACGCCCGGTGCGCCATCCGCAGCACAGGCAGCAGCACACTCATTGGGCAATTCATCAAACGCCAAGCCAGCAGGCCGCGAAGCAAGAGCCGGCCCGTCGTCAACCGCGGCTCGGTCCTTGGCCGAAGACGAATCCGACGAAGAGATCGAGATGGAGCCCATCACCGGCCACCGCCGCCGCCGGAGCAGCCTCATGAATCCTGCCGGCAGCCAGGCCGGCCCCTCTGGTAGATCGCGTGCCCCCAATTCCACTGGCTTCGACGAAAGCAACCCAAAAATATCCGAGGAGACGGATGCCGACCACTACGCCGGCCGCAGGGACGGCTCAGGAGACGAAAGCTACAGCGACGACGACTTGCACGACGACGAAGAGACGGGGTTGACAGCGCAGGGGAAACAGAGAAGACAGAACAAGCGCAAGAGAAATACACAGCTGGACCAGCGCATAGCCCCCGAAAAGAGTAGTATCACGGCCGAGGAGCGCAAGGAGGCCGACAAGAATGTCATCAGGAACTTGCTTGTGAACGGTGTTTTAATTCTCATGTGGTACTTCTTTTCGCTTTCCATCTCACTTGTAAGTCAACCATCACTCCTCGCTGCCCATTGTTTGTTAGGAATCTTCATTCTCGCCTCAATTCCGTTTTATCAGGAAACCAACTAACCATGACAATTCCAGTACAACAAATGGATGTTCAGCAAGGACAACCTCAACTTCCCATATCCCCTCTTCACCACCTGTATGCACATGGTGGTTCAATTCATTCTTTCTGGTCTTGTTCTTTTCTTTATGCCCTCATTAAGACCGAACCATGGCCGCCCTACACCAGAGGGGGAGTCGAGCACTGGCATGACCAAGTTCTTTTACATTACCAGGATTGGACCCTGTGGTGCTGCCACTGGCCTGGACATTGGCTTGGGAAACACTTCTCTCAAGTTTATTAGCTTGACATTTTACAGTACGTCGTCTCCGAGCATGTACCTGATTTAACCACCTGGAATCTAACCCTTCTCGCAGCCATGTGTAAATCTTCCTCCCTCGCATTCGTTCTTATGTTCGCATTTCTTTTCCGTCTCGAAACCCCGACTTGGCGCCTCGTTGGCATTATCGCAACCATGACTCTCGGTGTCGTCCTCATGGTGTTTGGAGAGGTCGAGTTCAAACTCGGTGGTTTTATGCTCGTCATCTCAGCCGCCTTCTTCTCAGGTTTCCGCTGGGGCTTGACGCAGATCCTACTGTTACGCAACCCTGCCACTTCCAATCCCTTTTCTAGTATTTTCTTTCTCACACCCGTCATGTTTCTTGTTCTCATTTGTCTTGCTATCCCCGTCGAGGGCATCAGCAACGTGATTGCTGGCTTTAAAATCCTCGCCGACAGCTGGGGCGCCGTCATGGCACCACTCTTCCTTTTGTTCCCGGGTTGCCTGGCTTTCTGCATGACTGCCTCCGAGTTTGCTCTGCTGAAGCGAACCTCAGTTGTCACGCTTTCAATTGCCGGAATTTTCAAGGAGGTTGTCACCATTACAGCCGCTACTCTTGTATTCCACGACCAGCTCACCGTCATCAACTTGGTTGGTCTGCTCACTACCATGGCCGCCATTGCTGCATACAACTACATCAAGATCAGCCACATGCGCGAGAAGGCCCAAACTGATGTTCACGACCGACATCTCGCCACCGAAGACCACTTTTCCATCGATAGCAGGAGTAGCATCGGCAGCAACTCCGACAGGGAACACCACGATGGACCCGAAGAGGCCGCAGGTCTTCTTAGGGGCAGAGAAGATGTTCAGGAGACCATCATCACATCCGACGGTGATTTCCAGCCCATAACTTCATCTCCGCGAACCGATGAGAACCGATCTCATCGAACCGACTGAGCATTTTTCTTAACGAGTCATATATAAACGGCTTTTATTCTTACAGCACGATCCATCGGGCGCAATAAAACACTTGCAGAGTTGTTCACATTTTTATCATGTATTATCAGCGGTACTCGGCATTATATAAGAAGAAAGGGGTGTAACGGAATCGTTTGGGTAAATGGTATATGGATTGGACTGTTTCTGAATTTGGCAGCATCTTCTAAGGGTGTGGCATGGGGGAGAGGAAGGAAGACATGAGGATTTGTAAATCCGGGGCTTTGACAACATGCGGTATAGAATCAGGCATGTTTGGCTCATGCATATCGTAACTAAGATACCCAATACTAGTTTTACGACGAGATTTTTTGGATGCTAGTAGTAGTGAGGTGCAAAGGTGCTAGGGGAGCACCGGTTGAACTTTGCGTATATATTTCATTGATTCAATTGCCTTTGATTCTACCAACTGCCAAATGCCGTGCAGTCTCCTATTATCTACTTTAATGCATGTATTCGTCTCCGTAATGGAGGTGCCGAAACCAACCCCCGACGCCGGTAAAAAAACAACAAGAAGAAGAAGCAAAAACACTGGACTAAACGAATAACCTCTCTATCCAAGGAGTCTCAACCCGTTCTTGGTCTTCTGTCCAGGCTTTGTGATGCCGCCACCTCCAATAGGACCCAGGCTGGGCTCGTAGGAATTGCTGCCGCCGCCGCCGCCTCCGTTTCCGTGTCCGCCCTTCTTCTTGTTCTTCTTGTTGTTTCGGTCCTTGTCCTTGGCGTTGCTGACCTTGATCTCGGTGTTGGCCTTGCGGACGACAACCGGGTGGCTCTGGATGTACTTGCCGTTCATTTCCTTGGCGGCCTGGAAGAAGTCGTCGGCGTCGCTGAAGCTGACGAAGCCGTAGCCCTTGGACTTGGAGGTGCGCTTGTCGCGAATGACGCGTGCCTTTTGGACGGATTTCCACCGCGCAAAGGCTTTGAGGAGGGATTCGTCAGTCGTCTCACCGGCCAGGTTTCCTACGAAGAGACGCAGGTGCGATGGGTCCCACTCGAGCAGCGAGTCGTCGGTCCATTTCTTACCGCCGCCTTCCCGGACAACCGTCTTCTTGCGATCCGTACTGGGCCCGGCAACCTGGGGCTCGGGCTTCGGCGAGTCGGTGCTGGGCTTGACGTCTTTGGCATCCCTGCTCACGTAGGCGCTCTGCCACTGCGCAATCTGGGCAGCCATCTCGGGGTCGTAGTCGTTGGTGGCGGTGCCAGGAGCCGGGAAGGGGTTTCGGATCTGCGGCGTGGCATAGCTCTGGGGGCCGTAGCTCTGAGGACCGAAGCTTTGCGGGGGTTTCTGAGGTGCCGCGTACGACGTCACTCCGCCGGGCGCGGCGCCGCTCGAGTATGACGGGAATGATGGGCCATATTGCGCGGCGGGGGCGGCGGCCGGGTAGCTCGAGGGCGCCGAGTACGAGGAGGGTGGCGCGTTCGAGTACGAGGGCGCAGAGGATTGGGCCGCGGAGCTAAAGGCAGGCTTGAAGCCGCCCTTGGAGGCTGGAGGTCTCGGAGGAAGGTTGTTGATGCCTGGAGGGGGAGGGTACGACATGATGAATAGAGCGACAAAAATATGGATGGTCTGCGGTTTTGTGTCAGAACGTACCTTGAGCCGAGTGCTGCTCAAAGTTCCTCTTCTTTTTTTAAATCGTCTGCGCGCGTCTTCTGTTCCCGATGTGGCGGCGTTGATCTCAGGTTGGCTGGTTATCGCGAGATGCGAGTCGTGGATGGAAAATGGAAGAAGTGACGATGTTGATTTGACCAGCCTCCAGCCACAGACAGTTGGGCTTCAGCCTCGGTCGGTGCACAGAATTTTGGCTCGGTGAGCGGAGAGAAAAGTCACGTGTCGGTGAAGTTTGGTTTCCCCATGTTTTTTTGACTTCATGTCATTGCGGGGTTGCTGAAGACTCTGGCATTTTCAAGTCGTGCTGCAATTGACAGCCTAATCTTCGTGGTGCCTGAAGTGCGTACGTACTCCAATGTGACGCACTCAACAAAGCGTGTCAATAAATGCGCTTCCGTGCAGCCGTTCGCAGGCGATTCCGTTGCTTCTCCGAGGAAAACTGTTGGTTTTCACCTTTAGTCAGCTTGAACCGGATGGTGGGTTCATGCGTCAACCATGCAAATTGTAACCATGATGCGCGAAAAAAACACCTCTTGCGACGCTTGCGACAGGAATATCTAGAATGCGTGAATAACATGACATGATCACATTATACACGCTGAGCTGAGCTTAACTTTGCGGCACATACTGCCGTATTTATCCAGCCCCATTTCCTCTGGCCACAGTCCTGCTAGTTGGGTTCATTGAAGCGATCCAGTCCGAGACGAGAGAACGGCTCGTGGGGCAGATTGAGAGGGAAAAGGGGAATATTTATTCCAAATCAGAAATTATAAATATCGCTCCGCGGTGCCAATGCATATTCGAGACACAAATAGCCTCAATGCGAGATCTCCATGGTCCACTCGGAGCAATTGCAGCCTCAACGACGGACATTGACATTGGGGGTGGGGACTCTCTGCAAGCGCCGTGGACTATGGAATCCGAGTTGGGCAGGTTTTGGAGCTCACCAACAACAAAGGATGCGTTGAGAGGTGACAAATCCCAAGGCGATTGGCCATGAATGAAATTGACATCACCCCTCATCCCGCGGGGGTGTGGACTTTTATCACCGACCAGCACAGCATTGGTCTGGTTGGTGTTGTTTTTGGCACCGCCTACAAAAGCATAGAGCAAGGCGGAGCGACGGCTTCTTCACCTGGCTCGCTCGCCTGATCCTGGTAGCGGACTTGTTCGTCATGGCGCCTCTTCTAGCACTGTCCATGATAATCACGTCTTGGTCAGCAAGCGACTTCGGATGTTAAGGCTGGGGATGCATGAACTCGGCGCCCTCGCCGCGTGCCGCCGTATCGTTGCCCGGATTTAATTCCGGTGGAGCAGCGGTAGTGGAATGCCCCTCATTCAACCCCTCCCCCTCTTGAGGGGCCGAGCAGGAGCAGGAAAAAAAAAGTAGAGAAGCCTCTGGCGCAGCGCAGCCGTTCCACTGCAAGCCGTTTTGCCTACCACGTTGCTGGGCCGAGAGGAATGTGGCGGTTGGTAATTACTGTGCGGCCTTTTCTGGCCCCTCCTCCACCGTCTTCGGCCGTCTCGGTTCGGATGCGCAGCGCGCCTAGAATTAAGCTGCGATGCGCGCGTTGGGGCTCGGGCTACTGTCCGACGGGGGCGTCGATTGGCACGGCAGTGGCAAGACAGCTTCGGGGATCCATTGGGAAGCCCCAACAGTCGGGCGAAATGGTTCCGTAGGACGGCGGAAAAGTCCCAACGGGGTAAACTACGGCGTCATTTCTAAGGTGAGAAGGGCCGTAGGCCTACGTAGCCGTTGCAGCTACATGCTAATACTGGGGGAGACCCTGGTGAAGTGCCGCCTGTGTGGGCAATCCCGCCCCTCCAGCCCAAGGCTATCATCTCGGTATACATGGGCGCGCAGGAGGAGGTATGGCCGGCGGGATGCTCGGGGGCTGAGTTTGCGGAGTTTGCGGTGCTGTTCCAATTATTTTTTTCGCACCTCATGCCTAGGACAGGGGCCGTGCTACGGCGGAGGCTCGGTGTGAGCTCGAGAGACAAGGGTGTGGTTGTGGTCATGACGGCGGACGAATTACGCCAAAAAGATATTCGGCGGGTAGTGCACGCCAGCCATCTCCAACAAGGTGTGTTTGGCTTGAGTCACGGCGTGCATCCGGAGTGCCCAAGTCCGTGACCCGGAGATGTCGTGGGGAGCGAAATCCGTCGCCAAGAGCTGGGATCCAATGGGTAGGGGTCAATGGGGCCTGGAACTCGGTCCGTGGCTGCGACGACACCTGGTGCGTAGTAGCCTTGTCTCGTGCTTCGCACTAGGGCGGCGACGGGGAGGGGCACAGCATTGAGTTATGATTGATGTCGAAGCTGGCATTGATATGTGCCAGCAGGCGCAGGGAGGGACATTGGAGGGGACTGGCGGAAGCCATGGAGATGCGAGATGGGCCAGGAAGCAGCCAGCGTACTCAAGCATAACTTGTCATGACATAGCACAGGCTGTGCAGTTTCACTCCTCCCTCGGTGGCTGCTCGGCGAGGCAGGCAAGGTTGGAGAGATGAGACAAGAATTGACAAGCAACCCCCACCGTTTGTAAGCGTTCCCCAATTCAGTCGATTGGGGACGGTTCTGCTGCGACAAAAAGGTAAATGTGCTATGTAAGAGCACCACCTTTTGGTTGTGATGACGATAGGTAGGTCCCAGTGGGTAGCCGGAGCCCCGCCAATAGGTGAAGATCCCCGCTTTTCCTGGTGCGTGCCCAGTCAAACCCAGCCGTTCCGTCGGCCATTTGTAGGTGAGGAATCCTGGCAACACACCCAGAGTGACAGCATGGAGCATGGATCCATAGCGACCGTCTCGCAGTGGTCTCCCTGGCCCTCGCCGCGGCCAGCGGCCTGCACAGTGATGTCGTACCTTGGTTACCGTAGAGGCAGGGCCATGTCTGGTGTGGTCGCCGTGCCATGTCCGTCGCCTGTTCGCCGCTCTTACCTATATTTCTCCACCCACGCCCGCGCCTAGATATTTCTCTCGTGAATCCCACGTCTCCTCATCCTTTCCCTCTCTTCTTTTTTTTCTCTTCCTCTCCAGACCTCTCGCAATCTTTGCCCCATCCCACACACCTTCGCGACACCTTCCAAAGCTCATTCATCATGTCTGGCCCCGTGTAAGTCTCCCCTCCGCTCCCCTCCAAATAGCTGCCATCACCCCTCTTCTCCCGGACCTGTTACCCCACCACCCCGCCCCAGGGCTCATGTCTCTGCTCCGGCGCCCATGCCTCAATTCGCGCACGCTGAGAGCTGCAATCGCGAGATATCCTCGCGGTGAGCTTTGCTCGTTGGTCTCTAGGCCGACTGCGCTGAACTTTCCCCCTTCATATGAACGTGGCTCATGGTCTCAACACAGCGCTCGCCTCGCTAATATCAAGCTTGGCGGCGCCCAACCCACCCCTACCTCATCACTGCCTTCTGGCTCAGTTCAGGATGCAAACAATGCTGACTCTGTGCCAAGTGCGGATCTGGGCCTCATCGGCCTTGCTGTCATGTAAGTTGAAAACCCCCTCCCTCGTCGCCCCGCGCCCAATGTGCTAACAGCCGACCAGGGGACAGAACCTCATTCTGAACATGGCCGACAACGGTTTCACCATCTGCGCTTTCAACCGAACCGTCTCCAAGGTCGACCGATTCCTCGAGAACGAGGCCAAGGGCAAGTCCATTGTCGGCGCTCAGAGCGTCGAGGAGTTTGTCAGCAAGCTCAAGTCTCCCCGCCGAGTCATGCTCCTCGTCCAGGCCGGTGCTGCCGTCGATGACTGGATTGAGAAGCTCCTGCCCCTCCTCGACCAGGGTGACATCATCATTGATGGTGGTAACTCTCACTTCCCTGACTCCAACCGCCGAACCACATACCTCAACACCAAGGGTATCCGATTCGTCGGCTCCGGTGTCTCCGGTGGTGAGGAGGGTGCCCGCTACGGCCCCTCCATGATGCCCGGTGGTAACGAGGAGGCCTGGCCCCATATCAAGGACATCTTCCAGAGCATTGCTGCCAAGAGCGACGGCGAGGCTTGCTGTGAGTGGGTCGGAGACGAAGGTGCTGGTCACTACGTCAAGATGGTCCACAACGGTATTGAGTACGGTGACATGCAGCTCATTTGCGAGGTAAGCCATTGCTGGGTGTATTTGATCCCTAGCTCTCACCTGCTAACGCGAGCATTTTCTAGGCCTACGACATCATGAAGCGCGGTCTCGGTCTCTCCAACAAGGAGATTGGTGACGTTTTCACCGAGTGGAACAAGGGCGTTCTGGACTCTTTCCTGATTGAGATCACCCGTGACATCATGTACTTCAACGATGAGGATGGCCAGCCCCTTGTTGAGAAGATCCTCGACAAGGCCGGCCAGAAGGGAACCGGCAAGTGGACCGCCGTCAACTCTCTTGACCTCGGCCAGCCCGTGACCCTCATTGCTGAGGCTGTTCTGGCTCGATGCCTGTCTGCTATCAAGGACGAGCGTGTTGCTGCTTCCAGCAAGCTCCAGTTCATCAGCCGCACAGAGAAGTTCTCCGGCGACAAGACCCAGTTCCTCCAGGACCTTGAGCAGGCTCTCTACGCCTCCAAGATCGTTTCCTACGCCCAGGGCTTCATGCTGATGCAGGAGGTAAGATGATGAAGGCATTCGTTTTCCCCGAGCTTGACTAACATTGTTTGTGTAGGCCGCCAAGGAGTACAAGTGGAAGCTCAACAAGCCCTCGATTGCCCTCATGTGGCGTGGTGGCTGCATTATCCGATCCGTCTTCCTTAAGGATATCACCGCCGCTTACCGCAAGGACAACGACCTCCAGAACCTTCTCTTCGACGACTTCTTCAACAAGGCTATCCACACTGCCCAGCCCGGCTGGAGAGCCGTCGTCTCCCAGGCCGCTCTCCTGGGTATCCCCACCCCTGCCTTCTCCACTGCTCTGTCCTGGTTCGACGGATACCGCACCAAGGACCTTCCCGCCAACCTTCTCCAGGCTCAGCGTGACTACTTCGGTGCCCACACCTTCCGTGTCAAGCCCGAGGCTGCCAACGAGAAGTACCCCGTTGGCCAGGACATCCACGTCAACTGGACCGGCCGTGGTGGCAACGTGTCGGCCTCTACCTACCAGGCATAAGGTAGTTATGCGTAGAGGGCGATGGGAGGAAGCGTTTAAACATACTAGAGAAATCGGTGCCTGGTAACTGCGCCGTGCCATTATGTTTTTTGAATAGGTACGCAGAGGAATCGGGCGCTGCACCGGGTAATGGGATGGAATGAATTGGGTTTAGAATGCTCGGGAGGAAGGCTTTGAAGCCCTTGAGCTTATCCGCGCACAATGAAAATAAAAAGAATTCATGACAAGATCAAATAATTTGCTCTTCTCCCTTTTCTATGTGAATGTGTGATGAGTGTGATGAAGGTGATGAGTTGTGATGCGCATAAAGATGGTGTATTGTCTCAAAAATCACGAGCTTGCAGGGCTTCGTAGCTCCATATTGGGAATTGAGGCGTGTGAAGAAGTCGTATAAATTTGTACTGGGGTGCATGCTACGTCGAACATTTGGTTCGTCTATCCATGGTTTAGCAAAAACGGATGTCGTTGGGTGTTTGAGCTTCGGCGAGGCTCTGGCCGAGTCGTGACACCGGACCCACTTTTAGGCGCCACAACGCCTCGTACCCATTGGCCAGGCACACGCAGCCTTGTCGCGAGAAGTTTGGGGCCGCGCCAGGACTTGCATGTTCGCTTGCTCCAACAACTGCATCCCAACACTCGTTGCGCCGCCTCATCCCATCGTCCTCGTTCGGCCCCTCGCTTCGTCGCCAACCCGTAATCGAGGCCCCTCATTAGCGTGCGACCCCAAAAGGTGTCAATCGCCCGGTCTGACCTCTGGACACGCTGTCCCCGTCCATCGCGACGACCGTCACCATGGCTCAACCCGATCCCAGCCAGGGCGTCCCCCAGGACCTCGTACGTTGGGTTGCGCGTCGGCCCTGTCGCAATTCGTCGCTGATCGTTTTATAGATGCCCCATGTCCATCTCATCTCGTCGTTTCGATACCCGGCGATGCCTCGCCTCGACCTCAACGAGGTCGCCAAGTGGCTCATGAGCGCTCCCCAAGTCGCGCGAGACCGAGCTCCCTTCTTCTGGACATATCTCGACAAGCCCACAGACGGCACTATCCTGCTCACCTGGCAGCCTCTACAACGCCTCGGCACCAACTTTGCCACCGATGGCTTTGTGTGGGCGCCTCCTGAGCAAATCTATAAGCACGATTTGGGCAACGGACTGGTTGGTTTTTGAAGCTCACTACGTGCTGCAAGCTTGTGCTGACATGATGCTAGATGCTCGAAATTTACTACCAAAAGGCCGGTTACATCCCCGGAGAGCAGTTTGCTCTTCATGCTCGACGACGCTTCCGACTGGTCCCGGTTCCTGGCCATCCCAACCCGCCCCAGCCTGATGTCAGTCTCTTTATCGTACACTATGGACCCTCCGAGAACAACGACCGTGTCCCTGTGACCATGATCCCGTACGATGAGCGAGTCAACAGCATCATGCAACAGCGACACTTTTTACAGAGAGCTGGCCAAATCCGCCGCAAGGAATTCATGCTCTCCGACAGAGTCAACTGGCCGACGCTACCAGATCCCACCCGCCAACAGGTTCAGCCTCAGATGATGCCCCGTGGAGTTCCTCAGCAGATGGCCTACCCTGCCCAAGCACCCCCAGGACCTCCTGCGAAGCGCGCTCGGCATGCGGCGGCTCAGGGCCAACAAGCTCCCGTCCCTAGTATGCCCCAGCTGGATGCCGCATTCGATGACGACGAGGACGTCTCGCGCGGCGACATGTTTGATCATCTCACTCCGAGAGAAATTTCCCTGAACCGATACCAGCAAAACCATGAGTGGATGGAGGAAATTTTGTCCTCGCCATACAGAATTCATCAGATCACCCCCGCAGATCTTGGTTTGGGTCTGAAGGGCGAGTTGGCTTCGCTCACAGAGGGCATTTTCCCATCTCAGCCCAGCGAAGCATTCGCTGCGGGGCCTGACAAGCCTTATATCGGCCGCCTGGATGCTGGTCAAGCAGAGGAATTCCGCAAGCGCGTGGATGCGCACATGGAGTCAACCAAGGCCGAGATCGAAAAGATGAAGGCCGCGCATGCGGAGGCCCTTGCCAAATTCAAGCAAAGCTCCGTTTACAACATTAAGGAAAAGGAACTTCGCAACGTCGTTGAGGGGACTGGCCCTGAAGTATGGAGAGTCGAGGGCAAAGTGGATCCTCTGGATGAAGACAGCAAGCCCCGGGCTCCATCAAAGAAGACTGTGGATGAGATTGTTGGCGAGGTTGAGTCTTCTACAGGCAATAAGGTTGAGAAGATGTCTTCAATCTCGCGTGTGCAAGAGGGAGGCTACCAAGCACCTGCGCCCGAACCTGCGCCGGCTCCAGTCTCCCGACAGCCGTCGCAGTCTGGTTCTCAAAACAGCGGCGTCATGATTGGCGAGTCGGACGTCGACATGGGCGGCACAGCTGCTGGACTGCTTGATCAGATGGGCACTGGTCTGTCGGCTACTTCGACTCCCATGAACAACTTCCCCACGCCTCAGCCTCATCTATCAGCCGCCCACTCGGGCGCGGTTACCCCCTCTCACCCCAATGTTCCATCGCCTGCTCATCCCCACCCGGCCATCCACCATGCACCTTTAGGTGGCGATGTGTCCATGGGCGGAACAGACGAGCACGCAAAGGACTCTACAACGGCTCCCGACCAGGGCACTGGCAGCGGAGACTGGGTCGTGGTCCCCAAGGGCGGTGCCACTCCCGACCCCAATGCTGTAGCACCAGGTGCGCATGCCGCTGTGACGTCTGCAATGGGTGACGCCAAGCAGGGACTCCCAGCCGGCAAGCCATCGTCGGCGGCCGGAACACCAGCTGTTACGGATGGTGGCTCGGTGTCGTTTGACCAGAACGACTTCAGCTCCCTCGGAGACCTCGACACAGCCGGGGATGCTCTCGCCAGCTTTGATGGCCCAACCTTGGACGGCTCTGCGGGTGAGCTGGGTGACGGTCTGGATCTGAACATGGATATGGATGACTCAGCCTTTGGCGATGCCTTCCACGGTGTCGACTCAGGCACCCCGGGGCAGGGGCCGGACATGTAGGGCCTGTTGTGATACTTGACGACACGCCGCATGGTAGGCAATAATGGGTAGCAGGAGCACAGACGGGCGAAAATCAGTCATTCTCAACCCATGTGGGCTTCAAAAGGAAAACTGACCCTGTTGAATGGGACTGAGGTGGGGTGGTCTAGAGTGATCTTGAAATGATGGAGAATGGCGCGGGTGTCAAAAGGGTGTCTGTTTTGGACATCCGACGTGGTAGTGTTTTTTTTTATCATTTGTACGAGTCCTTTCTCGATGCTGTAGCACCTAGTTTGTAGCATAAGGGGCCGGGGAAATTTGAACAAAGGAATATATTGTTACAAAACGCATTGGCGGAGAAGCCACCATCTCGATACTATACTGTGTGAGTCTTGTGAGTTGCGCCGGAGCATTGAGTGGTAACCTGGGAGCGCGGGTCTGACTTATTCAAAAGATAGGACGCAATATTCAATTCATCTATATGGATTATATCATGCAGGATATGTAATGACCGAGACAACTAAATCGAATGCAAAAGTACATTAAGGGACGAATAGACAAAGGGGAAAGGGGGAGAGAAATAAAGCGGCGTGATGATTCATCAGCATCGCCATCATCATGCTCATCGTCAGCATCAGCATCGCCATCATTGCCATCATCATCAGCATCATCATGACCGAGACCATTATCATCATCATCATCATCACAATCATTTAGTCATTCCGGTTCGGATGTTGTTGTAGATGCTCTTGGGGTAGGACAGCATGTTTGGGGCGGAGTCGAGGCCGCCCATGGCGTTGGCGACGGCGCGGACGATGCTCTTGTCGCCCGTCTTGTCGCCGCTGGCCTCCCAGAACATGGCGCCGCCGAGGCCGCGGTTCAGGATGTAGTTGACCTTGAGCCTGGCCGAGGGGATGCTCTCGTAGGTGACGAACTCGCGCTTGGCCGGGTCGTAGGAGAAGGCGGCGACGGCCTGGGCGTTGAGGTAGGGGGTGGCGCCGGGGCGGGGCAGGTCGCGGAACAGCCAGAAGCCCTGCTCGATGGAGCCGCCGCCGACGCCGGCGAAGGGCTTGCCGGGCCCGTCGGTGGCGGCAAAGGACCGGCCGTACAGCGGCATGCCCAGGACGACCTTGTCGGCGGCGACGCCCCGCGCCACGTAGTCGCCGACGGCCGGGTTGGTCTTGAAGGGCGTGGCCTTGGGGTTGGCCTGCGACACGAACAGGTTGGCCTGGTGGCCCGTCAGCGCGTCCCACGAGCCCGCGTAGTCGTACGCCATCAGGTGCCAGGCGTCGAGGTAGGCGTCCATGCCCTTGAGGTCCATGGTGTTGTAGTTCTGCGGGCCGGCCGCCGTCGCCACCGTCAGCGCGTACCGGTACCCGGGCGTGTTGGCCGCCGCGTAGGCGTCGAGCCCCTGCCGGAGCTCCTTGAGCAGCTGCACGTAGTTGGCCGCCTCGCCCGCGTTCTTGGGGTACTCCCAGTCGACGTCGATGCCGTCGAAGCCCCAGTTGGACAGCAGCTGCACCGCCGACGACACAAACTGCTTGCGCTTGGCCGCGTCCGCCGCCACCGGCGCGAACTTGTACGAGTACGTCCACCCGCCAATCGACAGCATCGTCTTGAACTGCCGGTACTTCTTCTTGAGCATGTACAGCTGCTTGACGCACCCGTACGCGTTGGTGCCCACGTCGTTCCACGAGTCGCCCTCGTAGTGCTTCTCGAGATCAGCGTACGAGTCGGACGATTTTCTAATTGCACGCCAAAGTCAGGAATAATGGTTCAAATATGTATACGTGTGTGTGTGTGTGTGTGTGTGTGTGTGTCCATGTATATCGCTGTTCTTGGAAACCACTTACACGGTGCCATCATCGGCAATGTCCAAAAACGCATAGAGAAGATGTGTCACTTGGTCGGCTGGGATTTGCTGGGGCTGAAAGTTGGCACCGTAAATTCCCCTTGGCAAGCGTTAGTGTGCGAATTCACATTCAGCTTGTCAAATGGACAGACACCCACCAGTTGGTAAAGTACAGAACGTTTCGCTTGCCAGTTGCTCGTTCGTGAAGCTGCGTCAGGCTGCTCTCCTCGACTGATTCGGCAAACACGTGAGGAGCGGGCGCAATTGACTGCTCAGAAGCTTCCGGCTCAGCAGAGACGCTCGTCTCGGTCGAGGTGCTCAGCTGCTCGACAACGGTAGTTGTCGACATGGTCTTGAGCGTCGTTCCTGGACGTCCCTTGTGCACCTTGTGATGCTTCAGGTCCAGCCCGGACGAAGCCAGGGCAGCCTGCACCAGGAGAGGTGCAACCCAAAGAAGTCGTCCAAGCATTGTTCAGGTTCGTTTGTATTATTGTAGAGATGGCTGTGTAAGTGAGTATGTATGTGTGAGTGAGTGCTCGGGTGGTTTTTTCTTGAGCCAGATGGTGCTCCGAGGGCTTTATAACGAGAGCGAGAGAACGTCCTCCCAGTCAAGCTTTTGTCTTGTGAGAAAGACCTCGTGGCAGATAAGACAGGGGACAGAAAAGAGTTTGGATGTGAGTAATCCAGTTCCTTAGCCTGGTCTGAAGCGAGGATGCTTGGAGAGGGCTGGGGTCGAGAATAAGTGACAGATGTCCGCCGACGACAACCACCGTCGAGAATGTAGCGCAGAGAGATGGAGAGAGCGTCAAATGACGTATCACATAGTATAGACTAGGAGGAAAAAAATATGTATTGCCAAGGCTGTTAGCGATTGTAAGTTGCTGAATAGCTGAATAGTCTAAGTGAGCGGATAGTTTTGAAGTCGTAGTAAGGTTGTCAAGAGTATGGGATGAGGCCGCTACTATATAACGCGCCGCTAGTTTACATCTTGATAGGGAAAAATGTATCAATACCTAGAACGAGCATATGCATGCAAAGGTTCTGCCCGTTTAGACATTTCTAGATTGGTATTCTCGGAGATATCCCATGCGGACTATTCATAGGAAAACGGCCATCCGCTTCTTGACACAGTTGGATACGGTGAGGAAACAAAAAGCGGACGAGAAAACGTGGCCGCGTGGTATGCCCGTGAGCACGCCTTTGGAATGCGAGGGGCGTCTAGAATCCATTGCTTGGGAGCTGGAGCGGGTGTACGGGCCAGGCGTTGCTGCAAGTGCTTGGGCCGTTACACCGACTTCAGAGCCTAGTCTCCTATTGTGCTAATTAGTTACAGCTGAGTGGAGAGATAGTTGATTGTATTGCACTTGATGCTATTGGTACAAGCGTTTCTGACACGTATCTTTCCAGTCCTATTTTATTTCCCTTTCTCCTTCTCTCTCTTTCTCTGCCTCTCTCTGTCAGCTAGTTTCCCTCTGTCTCCCTCTCTCTCTCCATAATAAAAATACAATTCCATCACCGAAATAAATCCATCCCAACCAGTTCTGTGCTCTTTTCTTGCCCCCTTCTGTGCATTTCCACGTGTCATCCATTGCCTAGCCTGCTATACCTAGTTTCCGCGCTGTCACTCCATTCCTGACGCGGAAGCGGATGATTCAACACGAGACATTTTCTGCCGGACCCCTAAAAGCTACTACGCGAGCGGCAAAAGAAAAATGACCAAAAAGACCTCATCAGCCATTGTTTGAGCCTTGTCTTAAGAATCCGGCGGATCCGCTCCGGTTTGGCTCGTAGAACCAGGGTCCTGGGTATGTGGTGGGATGGGAAAGGAAAAATGAGAATTGACAAACACCTGTATCCTGTGGCCACGAATCTCCTCATACTAAACAAGAATGGTCTCTCACATATCAATTTGCCACCGAGGCAGTGAATTTCAAGCACCAGCTCGAGTAGCAAGTCGCGCTGCTCCTGTTGAGCAACCATTGACAGCCTCCCCGCGCGTGCATGTATTATCGGTATTCCATGACGGCAATTTGATCGAAAATCAGATGCCCGATATCAGCATTAACTTTTGATTGAATCCTGTTTTCAGCTGTTTTACAAACCAACGAGCGAACCATGTCTGATGGTCAAACCAGGGACGGGACTCTGCGTCAACGTTTTAGTAAGCCTGCCGCTGTCTGTAGGCTAGTAAATACGGGCAAGAGTCCAGTTTGCCAATTGATACATGAGACCTCCACGCGCCGTGTGCTGGAATTCACCTCCATTCCGCGGCCCCTTTTCTGCTCCGGCGGACTATCGGGAATCCTAAAATATTGCCGATACGGCAAAAGAGCATCCTAGAGAAACTGAGACAGTGTTTTCCCCGCTCCTTCTTGGCCGACGAGTTCCCTAGTCGGCACGTTTGACTCATGAACATACGATTCTGCACAAACATATGCCATTTTCTCAGATGACCAAATACAGATGCTGGTCCAGCCACCGGCCAGCATTTATGCGTCGGGATGTGACAGCATTGTCTCTTGATCGTCTTGTTTTCGCAACTCAATAGTCCGACGCGCTGTTGTAGCCGAGCCTTGCTTCGGAGAAGCAGGCAGTGCCACTCGAGTCCTACCCAGGCAGCTCAGCTCAGCTCAGCTTAGGGCTGGTGGTATGCACAGCATTGGCACTGGCGGAGATCTTTCAATGGAGCCCAATTGAAGGCTGGGGGAGTACAATTCTGGTTGATTGATGATTCCTACAGCCCGAAAGAAGCAAGGCTGCCACACACACGCACAAATCAGGCAAAGGTTGACGCTCTGGTCTTATTCTTCTTTCAACCCAGCAGCTTGAAAATGCGTTGCTGGACCCCTGCTCAATGACGTATAGTGGTCAGCAGGGGGTGGCCCGGCATGACATGCGCGCACATGACTTTCTCTCGTATCCTCGCTTACGCGAAGCCCGTTGCAGGCGAGAGAAGAGAGAGGAGGGGAGTTCTAGAAGGACTGGGCTCAAAGAGGAAGCCAGTAAAATTGAGGAGTGACATTGGCGAGGGTGCTTTGGTCAGGGATGTGGGTGGCTGTGTTATCCATGGGGACGTGCCACTTTGAGAAGACGAACGGCCAACGGGTTTGTCATGATTGATGCCCAACGTTTGAATTGAGAAGTCTCCGAACATTTGGTTGTCGCTGTTTATTTCATGGCATTTGTGGGCTGGAGTTGTAGACGGTGTTGCGAGGATCACAGACATGTTTTTTTTGGGGTGCTTTTTCGGTCGACTAATTGTAACGATGAGTTGTCCGTCTCTCTAGCCACTTCTCCATCGATTGACCATCTGACCTCCGCGATTTAACTCCAGCTTTTGACGAGAATGCCAAGCATGGAAATCCAAGATTATGTATAAAATCAAGGTTGAAAACCAACGCCCCGATGCCTCCGTTGCACATGCCAAACCCGCAAGTGCAATGGCATTTTCAATGCGCGCCCAACCTGCCAAGCCACCGCCACGCGCAACCAGAAACGCCGTTGCCTGGCTGCGTGCCCAGGTGGGTCCGACGAGTTCGGAGCCGGGTCCCGGCGAATCAGTCCCTCATTCGCCGGGCCATGGGGGGCTTCCTCCCGGCTCCCTCAGCCGCAATTGGACAAGCCCCCCGGTTCCTGCGCGAAACGGGGCAGTACCTCGCATGAGCGGCCGCGGCTTCAACGCCCTTTCTCTCTATCTCTCGCATATTCCCCCGGGAGAGGGGTTGGCCAACCGCTGCGCCGACATGACATTCGATCATGGGCCTGGGGAACGAGGGGGGGGGGAGGCACCCTTGTTTAGCTGATGGAAGCGCGTCTTGGCCTTTCGCGCATCGCTCTCGATAAATAAAACGGCTGACCCGCTTCGCCTTGCCCCCAATCGTTCCTCGCAAATAGAAGACAGAAAGGATCGACCTCGAAACGGAGTTTTTCTCTCCCATTCTTACTTGCCTCGACCCCAACTAGCTTTGCGCTTAGTGTCAATCACTCGCTCAGTTAATTCCACCCGTCAATCTGTTCAACCACGCAAGCCTCGCGCTTCTTTGCTCCTCTCCTCTTTCCTCCCCCCCAATCCATGTCTCCCAGAGTTGCTGCCCGTCGTAGCAGGGTAGTCCGTCTTGTCCACGTCCGCAAGCCTACGCTGTCGGACTTCTCCGCCAGCACCCGACCGCCCTAATGCGTCTCGTGCACCACGGACTAGACCTCTTCAACTACGACCAGGAAGCCTGCTCGAAACAGGTGCTCATCCCCAACGACGGCACCCCTTCCAACATTGAGTACGACGAGTACGTCGTCTACAAGAAGGTCGATGACGACGGGCCTGAGCCTGCGTCGCTGAATCATGACGGCGCCAGCCAGGACGAGGACCATGTCGTTCACCACTTCACGCGCGATGACTCCCCGGGCACTGCGTTTTTCGACATGGCCTTTCGTCAGGGCTTTTACCTGGATCGAAATGTACGTTTTTTTTTTGGCGTGTTTGTGTGCGCATTGGTTCTGTTGAAAGATGTGTTGTGTGTTAACCGACGTCTAATAGGGCGAATTCCGCAAGACTGACGAGACGGAATCACCCTCAACCAAGATGGAGGGCCGCATTCGCAGAGTGTATGTCTCATAACCCGCGGCTTCCATGCCCTATTCGCTTGCTAATTGGCCTGCCCAGCATCTGCTTCAAGCGCAGAACACCGCTAGATGGTCGGGTTATCCTCAGCATGACAGTGGATGACTTGGCTGCCATGAACCTGCACCCTGCGACGCTGCAGTACTCGACTCGCACGACGACGGAGTCGCGGTTTTGGTCCAAAGACCAGACTGAGCTGAGTAAGTTTTCATCTAACCAAGCTCCCAAGATTTGTTCTTTTTTCTTTTCTTTTGAATATGGCTAACAATAAGCTACAGGCGTCATCTTGGCTTTTTCCGAGCTGCCCAAGACGCCGTGCGACTTCCTCTCCATGACTTACAACATTCACACTCGGTCCGCCACCATCCTGGTGCGGCAGTCATGGGAACCCAGGAGGCACAACCTCGACGACCTGGACGAGTACGACCACCGGCTCGAGTGCTGCCGGGCGCACTGGGCGCACCCGCTGATCACGCCCGTGGTGCTTCTGCAGGTGCAGTTCATGCGGTGCGAGGAGGCCGTCTCGGAGAACAACGCCAGCGTGACGTCTCTCGAGCACGACGTCAGCAACATTGCGGGCTTCGACGCCGCCGAGGATGCCTCGCAGCACCGGCTGCGGCGCCAGCTGAGCAGGGACGAGAACGGCAAGCTGACGTGGGGCCCGATGACCATGACGCAGCTCATGAAGCGCGCCCACGAGGTGCTCAAGGACACCATCAAGCTGCTCGACACGATCCGCTGGATGGAGCGCGCCGTCAAGATACTCATCCTCGCGGGCGACGAGCTCGCCGAGCGCATGGGCAACGCGCCGCCCCAGTTCGGCCAGGACCTCAGCATGCTGAGCCCTCTCGTCCTGGATCCCGAGCGCGGTCCCGCCCCCGTGAGCCCCGTGCTGCTCCCCAAGATCCAGCTTCACATCCCCAGCGGCGGGGACTCGGACGCCGGCGGATCGCTGGGCACGCACTGGCACGAGATTCGGCAGTATCTCGACGGTCTGCTGCGGCTGTGCATGGGTCTGGAGACTGACAGGCGCATGTCGGAGGCCAGGTGCCGTGCTCAGATTGACATGGTGAGTTTGGGATGCCCCTTTTTATGCAACCACGCCCATGCCTAGTGGAAATGAAGACTAACATGCAATCCGCAGATCTACAGCAAGATGGCGCAGGAGGACAACATCCTCAACGCGCGGATGGCCGTCGCATCGTCCCGCGACAGCTCGTCGATGAAGGCGCTGGCCGTCATCACGGCCATCTTCCTGCCGGGCGAGTTCCTGGGCACGCTGTTCGGCATGTCCATGTTTGACTGGCTGGGGCCCGACGAGGACGACTCGAGCGAGGGGGGTTCGACCAGCGCGGGCGGCAACAGCCGGTTCGGGCAGCACTTCTGGCCGTACTGGGCGGCGGCGATCCCGCTCACGGCCGTCATCCTCTTCATCTGGCGGGCGTGGTGGGTGGCGCAGGACCGCTACTTCCGGCGCCACCTGTCGCAGGAGCTCAGCGAGGAGCGCTTCTGGACCGTCGACGGCAAGCCGCGCAAGCTCGACAACTCGTTCGTCCACGACTTCTTCTACCTCTCGGCCCGCCGCGACGAAAAGGCCCAGCGCCTCAGCGACCAGGAGCTCGCCGACCTCGAGCGCATCAGCCTCAGCCTCAGCATCAAGGACGGCGGCGGCGGCCGAGGCGACGGCGTCAGCATGCGCCAGCGCCAGATCCTCCAGACCAGAGCCTGGAGTCTGAGCCAGGGAGCCACTGCCGTGACTGTTTGAGTTTCGTCTCGTCGTGCTCAATGTTTCAACCCAACTTGCAACGCAGGTTGTTTGTTGTCAAATCTTTGTCATAGCTTACATGCCATGATTCGCCGTCAGGGATGTGATCGCTTCTTAGTCCATTGTTGGACAACGTCATGCCATTGCGATTTTTCTTTCCCGAAAGACTGTTGTTATTACTGTTGTTGCTGTACTATTGCTGCTGCTACTGTTTTGTGAATACGCTAAAGGAGCCCAACAAGTGAACGCTTGTACTTGTCCATACACAAAGGGAACTGGCTCCTGCTGTTCTTCTTTCTTTATAAATTGAATATATATTTTTCCTGACTGAAATTGGGTATCCCCTCTGTAATGTAACCAGCTAACCAAGCTATACGACAAATAAAATACGATAGGAACAAGAAATGTATGTGCCAGCATTATTGTGTCCAAGAACCTTTTTGTTTTCCCTTTGCCATCCCTAATGTTTTTCCCTTCTTTTTTTTTTCTTCTTCTTTTACCATTCCTTTGCGTAGATGGACATCCTGGTCGACTTGACCCTCGTGGGCCCCAGGTCGTCGTTGAGGTTCACAACCGTCTTGGCGTCGTCGCTGTCGCTCGAGTCGGAGTCGGAGTCGCCCTTCCACCCCTTGCTCCTGAGCTCGGCCCTCCACGCGGCGATGAGGGCCTTTGTCTTGACCAGCGTCTTGTCCGTCTTCTGGCACCGCGCGCACTTGGACGGCACGTTTCGTGACTTGATCGGGTGGCCCTGCCGGACTTTGCACTCCGAGTTCCGCTTGCCCGGCCGGGAGTCTTCGATCCTGTCGCACGGCTTGACCAGGTTTCCCCAGGTGATGTGGGCGCAGGAGAAGACGGTTCGATCGTAGGTGCACATTGCTGGTGTTGATGTTGATGGTGATGGTGGTGTTGTGTATATACTTGTCGATTGCGGGGCGCTACGTTGCGTGCGTGCGTGCGTGCGTAAGTGCATGCCGGATGGCCGACTCGTTGTCTTGTCTGGTGATGTCTTATGTCGTCTCTCGGGAGAGGAGGGCAATCTTTTTGTTTTTTTCCGTCTTGACCAAGACAAGGCGGACGAACCACGTATATATAAATCAACAGTGACTCGAGCTGGTTCGTTTCGGATTGAGCGATCAGCCGGCTGCGAATCTACCGCCCTTGGGCTTTTATAACAATTTCTTTTGGGGATGCCGTCCCGGTAGCAGCCATCACCTTGCTTGTTCCTTTGTTCGGTCTGTGCCATGTTCCATGTAAGTGTGGGACCGCGGTCAAGCAGAGGCCTATAATTAATCGTCTCCTGCTGGCATGAAACATGCAAGCAGGGGTGCTCGCTCTAGATTCCCAGATGCCCGCCCCAGGCGATTGGCTTGTCAACCAGGTGCGCTCGCGGGCGAGCATATAGCGGAATGCCTATCGTACAATCACTTGTCCCGCAGCACGCCGCTCTCCAACACCTCGTGGAAGTCCCTCGCCCACATCAGAGCCGCCTCGCCTCGGCCCTGTCCCTCGCCCTGCGCAACGTGCGGCACTGGCTGCCCGACCCTCCTCAGCGTGCGCATGAGCGACGAGTCCCCGTCGTTGGATATGACGATGCCTCCCTGCAGCAGGCACTCCATGTCCGTCGTCGAGTCGCCAAAGTAGAGCACCCGCCCGCCCTCGCCGCCGCTGCTGCCCGCCACCACGTGCTGCAAGGCTTCCCTCTTTTCGTGCCCGTTGGTCATGCGTCCGCCGTCGAGAAAGTCGGGCCCCAGGATCGAGCCGTCCGCGTGAGCCTCGTTTGCGATGATGTGAAGCATCTCGTGCCGGCCGAGCACGCCCTCGATGAACGCCCGCGACCAGTTCACCGAGATGACGCTCGTCCGCCAGCCCCGGTCCTTGGCCGCGCCCATCAAGTCGCCGAACCCAGGCCGGATTTTGACTTTGCTGCTCCTCACAGCCTCCTGGCCCGCCTGCCTCAGATCCGCAGCACCCATCCCGCTAAACACTCGGCACGACGCCACCCGTTGCAGCGATGCCTCTTCGACGTGTTTCATCCCCGACAGGAACCTGAGCTCCTCGTCGACGCTCCTGCGCTCGTCCTCCGGCACTGGGTGCTCGCTGTGGTAGCGGCTGTAGTCGTCCATGTAGCACTTGACCACTTGATCCCAGCTGGTCCGCAAGTCTATCTGGTTTTGGCGTTTCTGATAGTCAATGGCCGAGCTAGCCAAAACGCCGACGGTGTCCTGCTGCGTAATCGTCCCATCGAAATCAAATACGAGATGCATCCTGTGTATGGTTTAATGAAGCAGCAAGAAATGTGACCCCGTCTTTCTCTCCAAAAAAAGAAAGTGCTGTTGCCAAATGAAGTTTGCTGGTTGTTGTCTCCGCAATGACACCACGCTCAAGAATCTCTCGGTTAAAAACCACCCAGCTCCTCGTCCATCAAAGTTCATCGCTAAGCCTTGGCCTCACTAAAATCAGCAGGTGATCAATGCATCCGCTCTAAAGCCGTCCATGAATCTGACGTGCGGGGAAGATGAATTACGTAGTTACACCCGCCAGGTGGTGGAGCCGTTCTTTAATTCATCTCACTCGCCTTCAACAGCCCTACATTCCGCCTCGCATACGCCAAGTTATTTTGAGAATAAGCCCTTGTCATCTTTTTTTTTCTGTGTCCTATTCTCTACTAAAGGGTATCATATTCTAAAAACCCTGGCCGCAGTTCCCTGGTTCCTAAACACCAACAAAACAAAATAAATTTACGTTTCCTTCTTCACCAAAAATTCGGTAGCATTAGTTGGTGGGCAAAACATCTTCCATTTCCTCACCCTCGTCGTCCTCGCCATCATCCATGGCTTCCGCCGCCGCCTCTTGGGCGTCCGAGCCAGCCTTGTCACGGTACGCCTCACTCAGGCAGTAGTGGTTGGCAAACCGACCGCTCTTGTTCAGAACCGCCACCTCCTCCAAAACTTGGCGTAAATATGTATCAGGCTGCTGCAACTTTTGCCGAAGAGCCTTCATAGACCAATACTGATACTGACGGAAACAGTCGAAAATGAGATCCAGAAGCTGGTTCTTGGGAATACGAGCAGCCTTGAAGATCTCGCCCTTCTTGGGCTTGGTAGTAGCAGGCGTGTTTTTCTGAACAGACATTAGCATCGTGCACGGAGTCAAGGCCAGGGCAAACACGTACGATAAAGTTGCCTCCCCAGCTGACTGAGCCAGCAGTGCCAGGGTTGATAATGGCGGAGGCCTTATTGCGGCTGATGATCTGAAGCTTCGACTTGGATTGCTCTGCATCCATCAGGCGCTGTGCGAGCAGTCGCTCCTCTTCGCGAACATCTCTGGGCTCCACGCGAACATCATAGTGAACCTTTCCAAACACCTTGGTTTTCTCTGTATTCATGAGTTAGCACACGACCACGTAGTCGAGATGCAAGGCGATGACTGACTTGGCACCGCCTTGCGGTAGTACGGTTGGAATCGGTTTCTTCGATCAAAGTTCTGGCGTTCGGGGCCGCCAGGAGCCCTCTGTCTCAGTAGGGACGCAGGAATTCCAGCGTTCGCAGCTTCCTGTCGAGCCTTGCTGCGGGCTTTGAACCCTGGAAGGTCCTCTTCGCTGAATATAAAGTGATTGCTGACATTCGCGTCGAGAACCTCGAGATCGTATTCGCGGGGGAGAAGTTGGTGCTCTGGGCAGTTGGGATGCAACAACATGCGGAGTTTGGTCTAAAACGTTAGAAAAGGAGACTACAAAAGGACCCAAGGTAGGAATTGCTTCATACATCGGTTGCGCCATCGGGCTTGGACTCGGTCCATGTGCGCAGCGTTCCAATCTGAATCTCATCGTCATCGCCAAGCCGTTCGGTAAGCTTCATCCACGCGTCCCACATGTACTTGGGAACGCGGGCGAGGTACAGTGTCTCAAAGGAGAGGTTCGGAGCGTTCTTGTCGTAGAACTCCAGGTCGCCGGCGTCTTCGAAGAGGTCATCCTCGTCAGGGTTGGCGGGAGAGCCTGTTGCCTCGGGGTCGGGCTTGATGAACGAGTCGGTCATGGTTAGAGATTGACGATTAGCGAGAGAAGAGAGCTGGGCGCAACCGCTTGCGCTTCAGAGCCTTGCCGGAAAAATGCCCCGTCGTCCTTGGCGCTCCTTTTCCAGATGGCGCAACTCGCGGCGAGGACAATGAAGAAATTGAACAAGTCGTGAATGGATGAGAAGGCTGAGGCTGCAGTGACGAAATGGGCAAGCCTTTGATGTCGAGTCGAGCATCTCCGAAGGCTACAACGGTGCACGGGCCAAGTAAGCTTCTCAGCCACTGGTCCAAATGTGGCTTGACGCGCTTCCCCGGCAAGGTACGTGGTCCATCCAGTACGTACATGGAGACTTTGCATATAATGGGGTCGTGTCCCGCGATGTCGACCTGGAAGCTACTATCTTGCGACAGCGCATCAAAACCAAACATGACCTTGTGATACTATTTTCAAGGGCCCGGATGGACAGCCAACCCTACCTACTCCGTTTTTGCCTTTTTTCCCCCCTAACCTCTCTGTCCTCCGGTTATATAATGCCTTGAGAGTTGCCAGCATCCCAGTATCCAATCCACCCATCTTACGCATCCCAGCGCAAACTAAGCTGGCTTGGAGACGACACGACCATCGCGCTGATTCACAGCTACCGCTTCATCAAATTCGTTCCGTTGCTCCTCTCGACCTGATTGATCAATATGCCTGTCAAATCTTTAATGGAGCTTGCCACTATGGCATGCATCAAAAACATTCGCGAACTCGACAGCGTTGGCGACTTCCTCCCTTACGAAAACGTCCGGCAGATCCTCCTCCGAGTCGACAATGCGCCGCAGCTACGCCAAATCGAGCTCAACTCGCCACAGATTGATGGCGAGACGGGCGAGATCTGGCTCAAACTCATCGAACGCGAATTCCCAATGGAGTACAAAGCCAAGGCGTACAAGCCTTCCAATCCCAAGAAGTGGTACCGCGTATGGGAAAAGTACAAAAAGGATCACGACCACGCTCTTGAAGACAGCGAGAGGAAACTCATGAGTGCGCTGGCTGGACTGAGGCAAGACAAGGAAAAGAATACCAGCCGCATTACGGATAGAAAGCTCGACAAGAAACTGCTACCTCTCACTCCGGGATTCGGCGTCGCAAAGAGGGGATGGTCGGGCCCTCGCGACCACACCGTCAGCTCCATCTCTTTCAACAGGGGAACCCGCACAAAGACACACACGGGCGCCAGCGTCATGCGAAAGGTGCGACGAGAGGTCAAAGAAATCGCCAACATCCAGGGCTCCTTGTCACGGCCCTCTCGAAAATCAGGGTCTGCCATTACGCAACCGGTCAAGGCCCCGGCTGCAATGGTCAATGATTACCGCAGAGCCACCCAGCCCGTCTTCCGACCGACTCCCAAGTCAGAGCTATCTTCGGTTGTCGAGGAGTATGAGGAACGGGCTACTTTCTTGTCGGACTCCGAGGAAGATGGCGGCGGCCGAGAGGATCTTTTCGATGACGAAGAAGAAGATGACTACGACGAGCGGCCTCCAGCCCCCAAGTCCTTTTCCAGGTCCTCGGCCACATCGCTTCTCAAGAAAAGGCCAGTGGCAGCGTCGAGCACCTCGCCAGCCAAGAGCCAGGCTCAACGGCCCGCCCCAAAGCGCTCCGGTCTTCTGTCCAACAGCTACAAGCCTTCCGCGGGAAAGACTCATGTTGTATCCTCAACGACAAGTAGCTCTTCAAAGCCAGCTTCATCCTCATCTTCAGAGCCTCCCAAGCCGGCTCACCACCTGCCCCGCACGCAGTCATCTCCTCCCCCTCCCGCGTCCATTCCTGGGCCATCGTCCCCGCCGCCACCAGCCCCCAGCTTGGCAGGCCCGCCTCGCAAGAGAAAGGCCGTTGATATCTTTATGAAGCGCAAGAAGAGAGCTTGAGCTCGAGCTCAGTATTACTTGGGCCATATCGGAAGACTGCTTGCTTCCGTTGACTGGAATTCTATTGTTTGTCTCGGCAGACGATTTAGAGGCGTTGATCTTTTTTTTCTTCTTTTTTTCCCTTTCGCTTTCTTGTCAGGTTTGCAGGCGATTTGTACCTGGAGGAGTCTTATGGTTATAGGCGGATCACACTTTATCTGAAAAAACTGACCGGATCGGCATGGATACACGGCAGGTTTTGCCGTATGGGTATACACATTATAGCATTGGGAGTGGCACATGTTTGCATCTTGGCGGCATACTACACACGAATGGAAAGACATTTTTTTCCCCTCCTTGGCAGAGCAGAAACACGCATATATGTTGGTAGTGGCTTGGATGTATGCAAATGACACAAGCTACATCATGGCTTAAAAAAAAAGCTTGATCAGACCATCTGTGGGATATGAACGCTCGACGTGAACGACGCTCTCACGCACTAACACAGTGGCTAGTTCATTCTTTGTCATGGTCCATGAAGACGTCAAAAGAAAGAGAAAAACAAGCTTCCCGGGGCCATGGGTTTCCGTCCCCGCCCTGGCCAATATCGTAGATGTAGTTCCCACTCAACGCCCGAGAAATGCAGCAAATAAGAAAAAAGGGCAGCCAGAGTATTTGCACGCCGCCCGTTGTATTTGGAAATGTGGTGGCTCGATAATCACTGCGTTCTATGGCCGGGAGTTTTCTTTTTTATGACCGCACCCTCGCCATCATGCCATGTATCGTCCCCCTCTAAGAGCAAGAACGAGATGGAGGGTGTCGCCAGCGACGAGGTTGTACTCTGCGGCAGTCTTGTCATCGGTCCTGCAATAGAGAGAAAGAGAGGCCTCGGTCAGTATACACCGCTCCAGCTAAAAATGAATTCCAAGGTGCGAGAGGGGGGGCTTGTTCGTACATTTGCTTGCCGCCGTGGATCAGACGCTGCTGGACGGGAGGGATGCCCTCCTTCTCCTCGACCTTCTCCTTGATCTGCGAGACCTGCAAAACAAATAGTCAATCTCAAAACTCCAAACGCCACTCCGAAACAGCGACTGCAGCAAGGCCGCCGCCTAACCACATACCTTGTACTCCATCTCGATGTCGAGCTCAATCTCCTTGCCGGTGAGTGTTCGGACCCTGGTGGGTGCATGGGCGGTTAGCTCTCCGGTATTGCATTTGCCTCTAACAAAGCCCAGCCCCGACCGAGGCGGTTTCGTTTCAACCTACTTGATCAACATGGTGGCGGCGGTTGCGACGGTGCGCGCGGCAGCTTTAGGGTCGGGAGGGTTGCGTGTGGTGGTCGGGAGGGTGGTGGGTGAGCGGCGGGTGAGGGAATCTCAGGAACAAGAAGAGGACGACGATGGGGTCGTTCCTACAAGGTAGCCGCCTGGCGTGGAAAGCAGGACAAGATTGGTTGCGCAAGGCTGATGGCGGAAGGGTGACGATGGGTTGGGCTGACTGACGGATGGGTGGATGGTGGGGTTAGCATGGCGGAGGAGGGGCGGCGACAAGTGGGACGGGAGCTTACAAACAGAAACAGTACAAGTGCAGTGCAGCGCAGCGCAGTACAGTACCTACAGTACAGTAGTACCGCCTCAATGTACACACAACCAACGATGGAGGAGGAAGGGGCGGAGGTAATGCGACAGGGGAAATCCAATATGGAGGAACACTTAAACGTCATATATAGGATACACTCGGGCCAACTTTTTCAGCCCATCTTCGTCTGCCTGATGAACAGCCCCTCCTCTAATTGAGTGCGCATGGGACTCGACGGGATGCCATGAACGGACCAAGTTTAGGCACCCTCCGTTTCACGGGTACAAACGTGGGAACGCATCCGTGCAATGAAAAAAAAAGGGTTGGGATTAGGTAGTCAATCCTTGCTACCTGGTCATTCCTATTATACATGCCGTCCTCAGTAGACATACAGTGGAGATTTCTTTTTTGAACCCCATCAAACCAAGTTTGCTTGGTCATTCACGCATCCCCCTTCATTTAATTTTGATAATCCCCAAGTTTAGTTCTTGTCCTTGTCCTCAAAGACATTAAGTCCCAGGCCCTCAGAGTCGAGCAGCAGCCTGTTCTTGGAGCCAGCCTCCTGGAGCTGCGCGGCAATCTGTCGGGCGTTCTCAATCTTCTTGAGCTCCACGTACGCCTTGCTCTTCTTGATGGCCTCACCAATAAGCTCTGCAGAGCGGGCCTCACCCTGGGCCTTGACAACCATGGCCTGCTTCTCCTGTCGAGCCTTGTCGACAACAAAGGCGGCTCGCTGAGCCTCCTGCTGGGCAACCTGCTTAGCTTCAACAGCGGCAGTGAATTCGGGAGAGAAGGCGAGGTGCTGAAATAACGAATTAGCCAAAGTGGTACCAATAAAATTTCGGGGTCTCTCACAGTCAGGGACACATCGTCGAGGAGAATGTTGAATCGAGCAGCTCGTCGGGAGAGGTTCTCTCGGACCAGCTTAGCAACCATCTCTCGCTGGGTAATCAGCTGGCTGGCGTTGAACTGGGCAACAACGCTCTTGAGGACCTCATTGACAATGGAGGGCAGAACCCGCTCGTCGTAGTCCACGCCGAGTGTTCGGTAAATCTGGGGAAGAGCGTCGACCTGAGGTCGAGAGAGCACACGGCAGGTGATGTTGACCATCTGCAGATCCTTGGTGCCCGTCAACGAAGCCACATTGCGCGGCTTGGCACGAACGTCGTAGAGAATGGGAGTCTCGAACCAGGGAATGTTGATGTGTGTTCCTAAAGCCCGCTTGTCAGCCGCAATCCCACCGCAAACCGGCAACCCGAGCACTCCGAGGCATCTTTACCTTCGCTGTAGATCTCCTTGCTCACACCACTTATCCTGCGGTACTTGATGGCTCGGTGACCACCGTCGACGTTGAAAAGCGAGTTGGACAGCAGGAAGGCACCGCCGGCCAGCAGGATGCCTCCAAAGAGGGCACCGCCGGCTGCTCGAGGCATCTGAGGGCCGCCACCTCCATATCCGCCGCGGGTCTGCTGCATCTGGCGCAGGCGGCGCATGGCCTCCTCCTGCCAGTTGTTCTGCGACATTGTGAGATTGTTCAGTGGGCGTGCGCAGCTGGGCGTCGATCCGACGTATCGAGGAGATGGGCGATTGTCGTCGTTCGTCAACGTGATTGCGTTGGAGCTGGTAGACTGAAGCTGCAATGGGTCCGGTTTTTCCACCATCGGCGGTTCCCGCGTTGTGCCCCACCCCAGGTGTGGTTTTAAGGCGGCAACGACCAATCCCATCCCACCGTGCGCTAAACCCATAAAACTATCTTCAACGAAGCCGACCCCAACGCAACCTTCACTACACAGGCGCTTCAGCGCCTGTAATCTTCCGTAGTATAGTGGTCAGTATGCAAGCTTGTCACGCTTGAGACCCGGGTTCAATTCCCGGCGGGAGAGATCCGCCCCAGGTGAAATGCCTGGTTCTTCTTTTTTGCACATGCATTTCTGAGTCAGTCCTTTTTGATCATTTTTAATGCGAGTGAGACTCTCAGCGCAAACTTATATAGTCTCATGATTAACTTTTTAGGTGTGAAAAATCCAAGGGGTGACACAAGTTTACCAATATTCACTGGCGAATTTGCCCTCTATTCACTCAATAGTTTCCTGAAGATTTAGATAGAATGATTGTGATTCACTTTCAATATGAATCCCCAGAATTGACGTCTTTCTGTCAGATTGCCCAAGACAGAGCGTCAAAATGGCAACCATCAGGTGTAACATTTTCCAGCAGTCTTCAACTCTCACGATCGAAACTTGTCACGCAAAAGGGCCAGTGATTGCAATCGAAAAAACTTCTTCTGTCGAACTATGCACTAAACCCGGTGCTGGAGCATCCCACATTCTGCACCCTTTTTCCAAATAAACATCTGCAAAACACATGGCATGGTATCCAAACCCCATTCGCCAACCCAGAGAGATGCAGAACGAGTACATTACAGTCTAGCCTCCATCGGCGGAGGGCTTTGCCCATTCATGAAACCCATTCATCATACTTCACACATGCGTGCCGCCCGTCCCAAGCTTGACAAAGAAAAAGGATTTGACTCTACGGTTGAGAGATTGTATGCAACGAACAAAGGAGATCCTCCGCGATAATTCCAAACTCTAGTTCCCCAATTAGTTCTCCAGGGCAATCTGGATAATCTCAGTGCCCAGTCTGGGCTTTCTGGCGTAGCCGTTGAGCATGCGGAATGCCGACATGCAGTTGCGGCCCTCCTCGATGACGCCAGCGACGCCGTCAAGGCACTTTCCGGCCTCCTCGATGGCAGCACCAGCAGTCACGGTGTCGGCAAGGCGAAGCTCGCCGGCGACCTTCTCCATCTCGCATCGGAGCAGCCATCGCTCCCAGCTCCATGAGCCGACAATGCTGCAAGCGCTTGCAATGTTGTCGCTGCTTCCCATGACCATGGCCTCAAGCTGGCAAGTCCTGGCGGGCTCGCCGTTGGGGTTGTCCTTGGGAGGAGGAGGAGGTCGGTGAATGTTTCGCTTGGCACCCATGGGCAAGCACATCCAGGTGCGTCGTACGTCCTGGAAACCAGCTCGGGCGAGACGGCCCTGGAAGAGCTTGGTTGGGTTGGGGTCGTAGCCGAGAGTCTTGAGGGCGAAGCCAAACTCGACGCTCTTGGCGAGGCCAGCAGGGCCGGCGTTCATAATGTCAGAGTCGAGGAGGGAGAACTCGAGGTAGCCACCGGGCTTGAGCACGCGCATGCACTCCTGGAGGCAAGTCTCCCACTCGTCCTCGCCGTTCTCGCCGAAGAGCTTGAGGATGCTGTGAAGCTCACGGGCGGACACGAGGTCAAACTGGTTGTCCGCAAAGGGAAGGCGGGTCAGGCGCTCAACAGCAACCTGGCGGTGGTTGGGGGGTCCGCGGACGTTGCAGTTGGAGAGCTGGCGGATGGCCTTGGTGGTGACGGTGTAAACCTTGGTGTTGGGGAACTGGAGGGCGCAGTGCCAGGCCCAGTCGCAAGTGGCTTGGCCACCAAGATCGAGGATTCTAGCACGGTCGCGGGCGACGCCGTCCTGGCCGGGAGCCATGCGCGAGAGACGAGCAAGGCGCTTGGTAACTGGGGCGGAGATGAGGTTGCCGCCGTTGAGCATCTTGGTGGCAGCAACGTGCCAGGCGGAGACGGTCATCTGGTTCATGGCCTCAACCTCCTTGTCGTGACGCAGCTTCTCGAGGTCGTCGACCAATTGGTCGTCACCACGGGCGACGTTGGCGCTGAGTCTCTTCTTGGCAGATTGGGGAACAACGCTGAGCTGATACTTGCCGAGAAGCTGGTTGCGGTGGGACTCGCGGAGGGAGACTCGCTGGGCCTGGAGAGCCTCAAAGCGGGTGAGCTGGTGAACGAAGACGTCCTTGCGCTGAGTGCGGATGATGTAGTCCTGGAAGGCGCGGTAGTAGGCAGACTCCTGGCGCACAAGCTTGGAGGGGACGGGCTTGGGAGAGTCGGAGGTGATGACAAAGTTGGAGAAGCGGACAGTCTTCTTTTGGGAGACGAGGGACTGCTCAACCTGGAGCTCGGCCTCGGTCTTGACCTCCTTGGCCTCCTCCTCTTCGTCCTCCTCGGCGATGGTGTCCAGGGAAGCATCATCCTCGGCAGTCTTGGCCTCGATGCCGGGCAGGTAGGCTCGCTGGGCCATGAGCCACATCTCGGTGCGGTCGAGGTTCGAGAGGGCTTCCTCCTGCTGCTGTCGAGCGTAGCTGGCGTCAACATCAACCACAATCTCGGCCGGGACATCCTCAGTCACAGGGGAGGCAGGAGCCTTGGCGGTCTCGGTGGAAGAATCGGTGTTCTGGTGCTGGAGGATGGGGCGGGCAGTGGGCATATCATCCTCGTCCATGATCTGCTCGTCAACCTGGATGACCTGCTCGACAACGTTGTTGGCGGCGGGAGCAGGAGTGAACTTGACGTTTCTGTAAAAGTCCTCAATGTTGTCCTTGCGCTTGGGCGCGGAGGCATCGTTGTTCCAGGGGCATCGGTAGAACTGCTCGGCAGTGGTAGAGGTGGGAGGAGCGCTGTCATCGAGAGACATGGATGGCAGGTTCCAGGCGTTGCGGGTTCGGGGAGAGAGACCGGAGAAGAAGCCACCAGGGGAGGGGATGTCGAGTCTTGTCAGATCAGCCAGAGACTGGCGGTTCTGGCTGGGGGAGGCAACAACCCTGCTCTGGTTGGTCGAGAGCTGGAAACTGGTGATAAGTCGGGGAGTGTGCTGCATCTCCATCATGGGCTGAGACACCTCGATGACCTGGGCAGGCTCCTCGTGAGGATCAACCTCACCGTGAGAGAGCGCCTGAAGCGTCGCAAGAGCACCGGGCTGAAGCTGAACGCCAGCCCAGGCCTCTTCAGTGGTGATCTCATCATCGCCAATGACGGGAGTGGGGGGAGCACTGATGGCAGCGAGCTGCTCAGAGCTCAAGCTGCCATCGAGTGACGGGGGAGCCGAGATGGTCGGGACCTCGATGGCCTGCTGCTTGTCCATGAAAACCTGGTGGGCAGGAGACATGGTCAAGTTGACCGATGGGGTCAGGGGCACTGGGGAGTGCTTCTTGGTGAACTCATCGACAGCGGACCAGGCCTCGGGGCTGGATTCGCGAGTGGGAGGAATAACCAAGGGGGCGGGCTGTCGGGCCAAGGCCTGCTTGGACTTCACAGATCCCATGCGTCGTGGCCCCTTGGAGTCCTCATCCTCATCATCCGTGACATCGTAGATATCCTCAAACTCGGTAGCCTCGGTACCAATGCTCGCACGGTTCCAAGGGTTGGCCGAGAATGCTGCCGGCGAGGTGGCGGTAGAGTCTGTTGACGGCGAAGAAGGAAGAACGGGAGCAGCGAGGTAGTGAATTCCCCTGGGCGTGGGGAAGTGGTCGCTCATGGGGGACAACCATGCCTCAATCTTCAACTCTGCGCGCCTATCCCGGTGGCTCACGGCTCTGTGCTGGACCATGCCATCGTCACTTTCCTCCTCGATTATCGGATTAAGGGTACCCCGTTGTCTTCGAACCAGCGAAGAGTCCTGGGAGTTGTATGTGTTGTTTGTGGGAACGCGAAGTGTGTCAGCCATTGTTGCGAATATCAGGTATTACCCGAATATCTGATTAAATCCTAAAGGGGAGTTCGAAACGCAAGGCTGGAGAGGGCAAAAGATATTAGTCTGTAATAAGAGGACGTGGAATGACGGCCGGCGTCGGGGTATCTGGTTCGCGTTACAAACGACAGGATTGCTTCGGTCAACGAAGCTTCTATAATGCAAAAGGGAAAAAAATGATTATTGACACAGCAGCAAAATGCTGAATGCTTAAGAAGTGAATGCAGAGCAAGAGGCCAGTCTCCTGGCCGGGGATGGGCATAGTCTTAAGTGACCGGGGAGGCGACCCAGAGCGGCTATCCGGTGGGCGGCACGCAACTCGACGGGCAGAGTGGCACCTACAAGCCATGCTAAGAATCCACGAGTGCACCTCAGTGGGTCGATGCATCGACGGACTCGGGCAGGGCCTGGCCACCTTGAACTGGGGCGCGGATGGAAATGGCTGCACCAGCGCGTGTCGAGCAAGCTTACTGGAGCGACGGGCATCGATCGCATGGTGCCGGGTCATGCTGGCAGCGCCCAACTCAGCAGCGCCGTCGTGAGAAGGTGGTGAAGCCGGATGAAAGTGGTATGGCGGCCTGCATGCCGTCCTGGGCGCACCCGCTATTGAGCGACTAATAGACGGCCTGGTCCAATCAGCTGGTGCAGACCTATGCACTCCCGCGTTGCTATATTTGGGTGACAGCGGTCGATATGGCTGGGTACCTTTGCGACTGGCTGGCGCTTGCGAGAACTGTGACGTCCGTGGTCCATGATTGGGCCCCGGGTGCAGGGGTTGAGCCAATCGCGGAGCCGGGCGCTCACTCGGCGGCTAATTCCCTCTTGGCTGGTTGCTCGAGTCTGCAGCGGTTTGTGATAGTGATTGTTAGAGCGCATGACTAGGACTAAACGACGGGACGATGAGTGCACTGAATTGACACAGCTCATGCAACAAGGCCGCCTTCGAGGTCACAGGTGCCGGCATTTGCAATGTCATGGTGGTTTGCGCCAGCCATGTGGGGGCACAAACCGGTGGTGGACGCCGCATCTTGGTGAGAACCGCAGCAGCTTTTGCAACCGCCGGGGGTTCCGCGCCATGGCGGGGAAGGAAGAAAAAGAGAGGTCGGACGTTTGCAAGCGCCCAGCAAGGAAATTTTGTCTCTGTAGTGTGTGGTACCATCCGATGAGGAGACAAAATCGATAGTGTGGGTGGTAGAAACGGGCGGGTAACTGCAGTCGCGGAGATTTGCCCTAGTCTACGAGTCTGCAGAGCCAGAAGACCGGCACAGGGGTGAATTCGCTATTCATTCCCATTCTAAGCTGGTCGCTGAAAGATTGGCGGTTACCCCATGTTTGTTGAACGATGTCTACGTCAGCGTGTGGAGAGAGCCTGGGTGAGGTTGCGACAAAGTTGATGGTGGTGGGTAGGTTACCGTAGGATTGGTGCCTCAGACAGGAAGTACCTAGCAGGGCAACTCGTGGCACGACAGCAATATCCTTGTGCCTCAGGCCCGAAGGATGAAGGGGATGAACGGCCGCGCCCCCAAGTCGGCTCCGTTCCCGGCCGAGCAGCGCTGCCCACTGCAGCGCCGGTACGTACCTCCCAGATCCTTACTAAGACAGTAAACTTCCGACGTGTTACTGTGGGCTTTAGGCACGTACCGCGCCAGGACACGCTGGGCCAAGCTGGGCCATACTGGACTGGGCTCTGCAAGCAAGAGCCCCTCCATTGTAGATTTTACCCCGCCATGCGTTAACCATCCAGCACGCGTCTCGCCATCAAAAAAGAGCTTCTCGACCAATTCCAGTCTGCACACACACACACACCACACCATGGCAGACGTAGAACAACCCGAGGGTGATCCCCAGAGCCGAACCGTGCTCTACTGCGGCGGTATGTACATTTTTCGAGCCGCGTTGCACATCCGTCCGTCGTGCATCGTGCATCCCACCTTTTTTTCTTCCATGAGGTGACCTTTACTGACCTTGGCCAGTCTGCACTCTTCCCCCCGAGGTTCGCTCCCCCAGCTCAGATCCAGCCCACCTCCGCGATGCCGAATTCCAAAGCTTAATGGTTGCCAAGTAGTACTGCGAATATGGCGGCACCGTCAAGAAGTGCCAGGAGTGGCTGCAGAAGACACATCCCGACCTGTACCAGCAGCTCTGGTCCGTAGGTTAGGCGCCCTGCCCCTCCATCGGCAAACCCCCCCTGCATATGAAGGTGATGATAACACGTCTTTTTCCACCCATCGCAGAGGCCCTAGAAGCTGCAACCGCCTCGCTGTCGGTCGAGGCCCAGAAGCGAGCCGAGAAGGACGCCCAGAAGAAGACGGCAAAGGCCGAAGCCGCTGAAGCCAAGCAGGCCGACAAGCTAGCCAAGAGCGTCATCACCATCAAGCGCATCGAGCGAAACAAGAAGAAGTTCGTCACCGCTGTGATAGGTCTCGAGGCATTTGGGCTGGAGCTCAAAAAGGTGAGACTATAAAACCCTCAAGGCCCTGGCGTATGTGGCGGGTGATAGGCAATACTGAAACTAGGTGCTAGGTGGCTAAGGATCTCGGCAAGAAATTTGCAACTGGGTCCTCGGTAACCAGGCTTCCCGGCGGAGGAGAGGAGATTCAGGTGCAGGGCGACGTCAGCATGGAAATTGAGGAGTTTTTGCTTGAAAAGTACAAGGAGATACCAGAGGATCACATTGAGCTTGTAGAGGACAAGAAGAAGAAGAAGGCGCCTCCCGCACCATAGATAAGAGTGCAGATAATGCAATGCATTTATTCGTTTTGAGGATGCCACATTTGGACCATTATATGTTCATTTACTCCTTTTCCCGTTTATTTCCCAACCGAGCCGCCCCAGGACCCTTTCCAGCCGTTACTCCCCGCAACTCCGTTCATTTAAGACAAACCCATAGTTAATAAAACGCTGCGAAATAACAATTTAATTTCGTTTTCGCAGTACTCGGCCTGTACCTGCGGTTGATGCTGGAGCTGGTGCTGCTGTTTTGGTTGTCTTCTTCCTTGAGCCGCCAGCGACGCCCTTTCGAATAGAGTCCATCACCCCTTTCCTGCCGGCCGGAGCCCCCTTGGCCGCGGCGCCCCGCTTCACCACTGTTCCAGTACTAGCCTCGCTAGACTCACTGTGATTGCTGACTCTGCTACGAGCATTCCTTGTTGCTGGACGAGTTGCGGGTACTCGGGATGTGGTAGCCGCCCGTCGCCGTGTGGCCGCGGTCGTGCCTGTGCTGTTGGTACTTGAGCTTGCGTTTGAAGTAGTAGTGCCTTTTCTTGTCGACGTTCCAGTCCGCGTGCCCTTAGCCTTCTCGACCATATTGGAGAGAACACTTGTTGATGTCCCGGGGGCGGAACGGGTTGAAGTCTTCAAGGGAGAAGCAGGACGAGCAATACCACTAGACTTGACAGGAGATGCTGGGCGGGATCGGGCTGCCGTGAGGCGAGAGTTTGATGAAGTAGGTGACAAAATTGCGGCTGCGCGAGCTTCAGTGGTGGGAGCTGCGCGGATCCTCTTCTTGGCGTTTTCGGCATGCTCGAATTCGTTCTCTTTGTCTCCCATAAACGCGTCACTTCAAGTAAATTGTTAGTAAAAACGCCGGTTGCAACGAGACGCGATAAAAGACTCACCTCATGCGCTTTTGCCCGCGACCGGGGAGTCTCGCGTTGTGTCCAGCAGTTACTGGTCTCCCCCGTGTCGGATGGTCTTTTGCGGGTACTGGTGGTCGAGCGGCTCGTTTCTCCTCCTGCTCCTGGAACTTGAGCAGCAGGTCGCCCATCTTCAGCTTTCGCAGCGCCATGGGTATTCTGTTGATTCGAATTTCAATACGCGATCGAAGGCCTTGCGCCTGAAGGTTGTACTGCGCGCGTAGTCGTCGGGCGCGTTCCGTGACTGGGCAAATGTTAGCATCGCGTCTCCGCGACGGGGTGGGGTTTCGTACGCTCAAGTTGCAGGTTGTCAATCATGGCCTGCTTTTGTTGCAATGAAACTCCTCCTCTCCGCCTTCTGATCGGGCTTCGCTGGGGTGTGGAAGGGCTGCTGGTTGGGACGGGAACCTTAAGTTCCGCAGTCGCGTTCGCGCCCGACGCTCGCTTGGACTTTCGAACGGGTGCCATTTTGGATGAGCGTTAGACGCGTGAATTGAATAAAAATGTCTCTCGTATGTTTCTTGTAAATTTCTGGGAAAGTGAGGTTTGGGATGGTCAACAAGAAGAAAGGGTGACGCACAAACACACACAAGTATGTAGATTCAATACCCTGGGCGCGCCAGAGGTGGAGTCCAGATCTCTAAGTAAACAAACGGGCCGGCCGGTGGAGATGCATTAGGTAAGCCGGGTTCCATTGACGCATTGGAGGTGCGCAAGCGATTGGCAGCACATGTACCTGGTACATGCTGGATCCGGTTAAGTTCCGCTCAACCACATGTATCGCTACCGCCATCTCTAAAGCTTGGACTCTAGGCTGAACTGCCTTACGAAACTGGGGAGCTTCGTTGCCGCATCCGCATCTGCATCCGCCTTCACACCTTCAACCAAGCTCAACAACACACCATCTCACGCCCTATCGATCGATATCTGATACCTGAACGCTCCCACGGCACCGTTAAACCCATTTTTACAGCGACGCAGCGTCAAACCCCCCCGGCACGATGGTCCTCGAGGCGGTAATGGTTGTCGTGGACAACAGCGAGAGCAGCAGGAACGGCGACTATCAACCAACTCGATTCGACTCACAAGTAGATGCTGTCAA
Source organism: Calonectria leucothoes (assembly GCA_002179835.1). Taxonomy (NCBI): domain Eukaryota; kingdom Fungi; phylum Ascomycota; class Sordariomycetes; order Hypocreales; family Nectriaceae; genus Calonectria; species Calonectria leucothoes. The sequence continues at coordinate 418,177 of NAJI01000169.1, read as the reverse complement.
CATCCTCTTCCAGACCATCACACAAGGCAACCCCGAGTCCTCGGTGGGCCTGATGAGCATGGGCGGCAAGGGCCCCGAGGTGCTTGTCACCCTCACTACTGAGCAGGGCAAGATCCTCGAGGGCTTGCATCGAACCAAGAAGAAGATTGGAGGCTCCTCCCATCTCAAGACAGGAATTCAAGTGGCAACTGTATGCTTCAATCTTGCTGGAGTGATAAGATTCATATGGCTAACACATTGCAATAGCTCGCCTTGAAGCACCGTCAGAACCGATCCCAGCGCCAACGTATAATAGTCTTCGTTTGCTCGCCCGTCGAGGAATCAGAGAAGGAGCTCAAGACGCTCGCCCTAAAGATGAAGAAGGCCAATATCACTGTCGACTTTATCCTATTCGGCGACCTTGATGATGATACGACGCAGAAGAAGCTCCAGCTCTTCATCGACACGGTCAAGACCAACGATGGCAGCCACCTGGTTGTCATCCCACCCAGCAGCAAGCTTCTCAGCGATCAGCTGATTGCCACCCCGATTCTCTTGGGCGAGAACGCCGGTGGTGGCAGCGGTGCCGGTGGTGTGGGCGGCAGCAACGAAGAGTTTGAGTTCGGATTCGATCCGGCCATGGAGCCCGAGCTGGCGCTCGCACTGCGCATGAGTATGGAAGAGGAGAAGGCCAGGCAGGAGAAGGCGGCGCGCGAGGAGGAGGAGGCGGCCAAGAAGGCATCACTCGAGAACGTCAAGGAGGAGGATGAGTCCAAGGCAAGCGGATCCAAGGACAAGGGAGGCAAGAAAGACGACGGGGACAAGATGGACACCTCATAGTCGATGCCATCACATGGAACGTAGACCACCGCCTCCACAGTAATTGTACAATAGAGAAAGGCCAGGGGTTTTAGACGAAACAAGAATCAAAGTCATTAACAGCCGTATATGGTCTCATGCCACGGCCACCTCTGGATAACAACAGTTGTCTAGCCCACGAGACACAGGCCCGCCGCTTCGCACACTTTCCCACCCATGCAACCCAGGAAAATTCTCACGCCGCCCCTGTTTTTTTGTCTATCGAGTATTGATCTCCCTAATGTATGACAATAGCTTCCGGTCAAAAATGTCACAGCGGACGGGCATCTCGAGTGAGTAGAAGGGGTTCTTCATGACGTAGTCGGAGTAGAGGTCGTAGATGCGCTGGATGGTGATGCTGACGTTGGCCTGGGTGGTGTCGGTGAAGAGCAGGAACTTTGTGCCCGTCAGGGTGGTGAAGCACTGCATGCGAAAGTTCTCCGTCTCCAGCACCTCGAGGCCCGACGCCGGCTCCGGCCTGCTCCCGCTTGGGGTGGCTCCGGGCAGGGGCTTGACGGGGTTGAGGCGAGCAGTGATGGCGTGGACTCTGTTGGGGGCGTGTGAGCGAGATGGTTGTTTTTTTTTAATAGAAGAGAGAGGAGAGGTGAGGGGATGGGATGGGACGGGACGGGACGGGAGGATTGTCTTTGTATATATGAAGTGGAGAGGAGCGGAAGAAGAGGAGGATGGTGATGAGAGTAGACGGAGTGGGAGAGAGACAGTCAAACAGAAAGAGAGGGATGAGGGACTTTACCCGTGAAAGGTACCAGCCAAAACGAGGTAGTCGTTTGTGCTTATCTGGTTGAGGCCCTCGTGGAAGTTCTTGTTATAGATCAGGCCGCCGGCCTTGTTGATAATGATGAGTGTGAAGACGGTCCTATTCAACCCAAAGCGGTCAGGGGGGGGTTGTGTGTGAGGGAACAAGCACGCAGAAGATGGTTTCTTACATGGCGTCTAGGGAGAGGGCGGGCAGCCAGTAAACGTGCTCCGGTCTATTAGAATTCCCACCTCTGCGGACTCTCGGCGGTCCATGAAGCTATTCCCCCACGATCCGAGCAGAGGGGCCGAGGGGAGGAGGGCGGGCTAGGAGGAAATATGTCAGCGCTGTGTACGCCTGTCTGTCTGGCACAGCAGGGTAATTAATATGTGGCACCATACCCGTCACTCTGCAAAAGAAAAGAAGGAAAGAAAAAAATCGGAGTGTGTGAATAGATAACACTGCTTTCTTTCTTTTTTCTCTTCTCTTTTTTTTTTGATTTATTTCCTGTTTTAAAATTCCTCTTTTATAAACTCGCTCGCAGAGGAAAAAAAACCCGTCTGCTGCCCCTGTTGAGAAAGTCGATGAGTACGTCAAAGTGAGAGGAACCCGCCACGCGACGACGACTCCGCTGGAGCAAGGCGGAGGGCCCCACTAAATTGCATTCAATCAGGCAGGGGTTGACGACGAAGCAGCTCCAACCTCTCGCTCGTTCTTTCAGCCTCATCCAGCCAGAAAACGCTGCTGGCTTTGTCCATCCTATCCCCATCCATATTATCCCACACGAATCACGCCTTGGCCGCCCACACCCGCCTATCGCAAGGAGCCCTCACGCCCTCTATTTTCCGACCCTCAACCTCCCCCCTTGACCTCTCGGCGCCGTCTCTGTCCTCGCGACTAAAAACGCAAAACTCGCATCTCACCTCTCTTCTCCCCGTCGCCATGTCCGCCCATAAGCGCACCTCTCGCCCCAAGCCTCCGCCTCCCGGCAACGAAGAAGCCTCGGCCAACCTCAACCTGGGCGAGTTCCACAATGTCGACACCCTGACCCTCTCCGAAGCCGCCCTGGTCCTCAACGCTCTCGTTGCCAAGCGCCGCAACGATCGCAAGAACGTCAACGAGACCGAGTACGCAATTGCCCTCCTCCTTCCGCCCTAGCTACGCGACGCGCTTCGCCCCCTTCATTCATCTTCTTCTTCCAAGGTTGCTGACTCTCCGCGACCGTCGCTGCAGAATGCTGAACCAGACGCTTAACTACCTGGACCATTTCGCTCGCTTCACCCAAAAGGAAAACGTCGAGGCCGTCGAACGTTTGCTCAGCGCGCACAAGGACCTGGCCAAGTTCGAGCGCGCCCAGCTCGGTACGGCCAACCACTCCCCAAGCGCATCCCCAATGCCGTCCATACTGACCCCCCGTCTCGCAGGCTCCCTCTGCTGCGAAAACGCCGATGAGGCCAAGACTCTCATCCCATCGTTAGCTGACAAGATCAAGGATGAGGATCTTCAAGACCTGCTCGATGAGATTTCCAAGTTGCAGAACCGGTAATCACGTCATCACAGCCTATGGCTATACATAACATTGAAACAAAGAACAAAAAAAATCATGATATTCTAAAGCGGGTTGAAATCACTTTATTTCCCCGGAGGAGGGGCAAGACTTTAAAATGGATGGCATCAGACGGTTCAACAGCCCTTTGGGAACTATTTCTTCCTTTTTTTTTTTTTTTTTTTTTTTTGCATTTCAGGCGCATGGCAGGTAGGGATCCAGAAAACACACATCAACACACTCCACAGTCGGTACTCGAGAGGGCAAACATCCCTCGGTATCTGCAAGGAAGGCAATATCTTGTACGGTTGAATTTATGACGAAAGACGAAATGAATTTTTTGCGTATATAGGCCGAGACCTCTTCCTGTGGAATAGATGTGTGCCACTGCCACATGAGAAGCCACATGGAAAGCCTCTTCCAGTTCCTGAACTAATTCATGCATGGATATGAAACCAGACAGTACACTTGAACGGGGTATTAGTCAATTCAAACGCCAGAAATCCTCATCTAAAAAAAACATGTCCTCGTTGCCCAAGCTCTAGTGACCGGATCCGAGATTGCGGTACTGATTCCAGTGGTTGACGTACGTGTTTTGGCGCCGGTCTGCCATCGAAGCATTGAGATTAGATCGGGGATCAGTAGGCCCTGAAGGTTGGGTTGGGTTGCTCTGGCCTGCCCTGCTTGACGGACGCGGCGGTGTCAACGAGTTGCGAGCATTGTGGTTCTCTGCCGGAAGCTCAGCTGGCACAGTGCTTGTTCCATCCATTTCGAAGGTTCCACTTGGAGGACGCAGGGGATCGTCTGGTTTATCTACTCGGCCTATTCGGGAGTTAGCTTGTTCTGGTTTCATCTTTTTAAACAAGAAGTATCAATGGCTGCAAACCTCCAAAGGGGGCAAAGGGGTCGTCGTTGCCTTTGGTTCCTGTGTTATTCGGAGACATGGGCTGGAAAGTCTTTTCACCCGAATCGCTGTCATGGTGGAAATCTATGTCAGTGTATGGCTCAGACCGACGCCGACTGTTTCTTTCTAGTTTCTTGCGCCGAATAAGCATTATTGCAAGGAATACGACAATGCCCAGGGCGATGGCTCCACCAATAGCTGCTCCCGCAACCACTGCAGTCGATGGCGATCCACTAGAGTCGATACTAGGGGAATCAGTCGTCGCGGTCGTCTCCATGGGAGTGACGCCTGAGGCACCAGACGAAGGCGCTCCCGTGGCATCTGAGCCATCTGACGAAGAAGCTTCGAGCGAAGGAGTCTGAGATGGCGCTTTATCCGTGATGATGAGAGTGTGCTTCGTGACGGTGACTCTGTTATTGTTGGGAATAGTGTGTGTTGTTCCAGAGTCTGTCATTGTTTTGGATGCTGTCTCTGAATCTTGTGTGGATGTCATATCGTCGTCGTCCAATGGTCCTGGGCTCGAGGAAATTGTCGTGCTCAAATCGAATTCGCCTGGCGAAATAAAGACGGGATCATCAATACAAAATCCAATGGTGCATGGATCTTTGGAACAACATCCACTGTATTCGCTCTTCCCGCATACATAGTAGCTCGTGCCTAGCTCGCAGGTAATGTGGCGCGAGACAACGTCGAGGTGCATCTTCCAGTACGGTTGAGTTTAGGATTAGGAAATGAAATTCAGGCTGTTCGAACAGAAGTATTCAAGAAGGCCCTGCGAAGAGAGACGAGGTGAGGAACCTGGCGAGTGATGCGGATTCGGAAATCGAGGAAAGCAACCCGAAGTCATTGCATCACTAATGCCAACCAAGATATTGGATGGATTCTCCGGTACCCATGTATCGAGAAACCAGCATAGGCCCTTACGCCAGGGCCAGTGAAGGTATTGATGACACCGGGCAACCTTGATCGTGGGACGAAGACAGAATGAGGAACGGGGGGCGAGGCGTGAGGGAGAGTAGGGAGAAAAAGAAAGCAGGTGATGAGGTGAAAAGAAGAAGAGGGGAGGGTTTTTTCAGGAGGCAGAAATTAGGGACGAGGGCACAAACATTGAGGTGACAGCCGAGTGCAGTGCAGCCCATCACAGGGTGCCATGGCAGTTGCCGAAACGGTCAGTCGCCAACAAAGCCATTTTCGCCTAGAGGCTGTCTACTGGTCGCCAGGTTCAACTCTCTCTTTTGCATTCTCTTCTTTATATCGTCTTCTCGGCGGGGGTCGCTCTTCTACAGCCATCATGGCCAGTCGCTTCAATACCCTCATGTGCTTGACTTCAGCATAAAATGTATGCAGAAGCCTCCTCTCCTCACCCCTTACACCAGATCATGTCTCTGAAACATGACATGTTTTTCTGCCTGCTTATGTAGGACTGACCAGGTCCTATTCATAAGCCGAATACAATGCCAAATTAGCTCGTGTTTCTTGTTGTCTCTCGATTCTCCCAGCAACGAAATCTCACTAGGAACAAAGAGTTATTAAGACAGCCTCCATGCCTCGGAATTTAGAAATAAAAATGAAATCCGCCTCGATAATCCATCAGATCAGTTCCTCTCAGGTCCTAGCTTCATTCGGCAAAGTGCCCTTGTGCTACTTATTGGTTGCACCACCCTGATCCAATGTCGCGTTTGGGGTTGCGACAGCTTGCAGGTCGCCAGATGCAACCTAAAACCGACCCGTGCCGTTGTGCATCATGTATATGGGTGCATAAATAGAGGTATTCAAGTACTTCGAACTTGCTCCAGGGTAGGACGTCCAAAATCGAATGTCCGTCCTGCTTGGCGGCTATCTTCGATTTGATCATATATATGGATTCTGGTATTTTGAATCATTAAAATATAAATCACCAGAATACTTGCTCATAGTTCGCTGCGGACCTTCGGGTGTCGTCAATTGTCATACTCGCACAAAGCAAACAATCACGGTATGATTGAACCCACAATACATCTTAGCAACAACACAATAGCGATAGAATAAACTAGGTGTCAATCCAGTTGTATTGACAAGCAGCGGGAAAGAACCATTAAAAACAAAAAAAAGCCACCAATTTTGATGAGATATATGTAGTGTATTTTAACCCTCGTCATTTGTCCTATGGCGACATAAACCCATGAAAGCGGTGCATGATCAGAGACGTGCACAATTTGAGCAAAGATTTGATTTACATGAACAATGGGTATTTAGATTCTAATAAAAGCATAAGAAGTCAGGATAAATTTTATTCTCTGTTGTAGCCTTAATAAAAGCACGAAATTTCTTAGTTTAGGGGAAACATCGCGAGTCGCTTGGAGGCCGCCTTGTGCCTCGCTGTGAGCCGTTGGACCAAGTTGCACGGTGCTTTCACGAGCCAAGCTTGAGCATCCAAAATCGAGCTAACATGATAAATTGTTCTTTTTAGACACCTTAACCCTGGAAACGCCATGTACATCACAAGAGTCTCAAAATCTACCACAAGGTTACAGCTTCTCGAGGAGCAGCTTGCATCCAGCATTACCGACAGGCTTGTCGCCCTTCTTCTTGCCCTTCTTGCCTCCCTTTGGCGCCGCATCCTGCGCTTCCCGCGCTGCCTTTTGCTCCGCCGTCTCCTCCGTGGCAGCCTTCTCTAGGGCCTTCTTATTCTTCTTCAAAATCTTCTTCAATGCTGCGACCTCACCGAAGTCGCTAGACTCAAGCAGACCGACAACCACAAAGGAGCTGGGTCCGGTGGCCCAAGCAATGATGTGTTCTTGAATAATGGGGTATAGGGTGTTGGCGAATTCCAGAGCAGGCTCGACAGGGACAATCTTGCCAGTTGCCTTGTCAAACTTTCCGCCCTGGATCAACGACTTGAGCATGCGTCCACCGAAAGATGTCTTCGAGATGTGAACGCGGGGAGCCAAATCATCCTCCGCAGGCTCTTCATTGGGGTCACCGCTTGCTGCCTCAGCAATTGCCTCAAGGGCCTTAGACTTGTCTCCGGTGCCGGACAGTAACACGTCTGTCACGAACTGGCAACCGAAAGCGGTTGCTGTGAGATCAGAAGGAGCTGCCGCAATGGCAGCAATGAGCTGAGGCGACACAACAGCAACCAACTCATTACGTCGAGCGTCCTCGTCCTTTTTACTGGTTGTCTTGCGGATCTCGTGCACCTCTCCCAGCAGTTCGACGTCAACGGAATGACTGGCAGGGAATAAAGATTTTGATAGACCTTCGAAGAGATAGAGGAAGGCGGTTCTGGCAAAGGGATTGTTGACCGCGGCCACAACATTCTGGGTAATGTTCTCCTCGCCTTCTCCCAGGACCTCGGGGAAAATGGCCTTGGAGGTCAATTTGGTATCGTCGATGACGTCGTAGGCTGTCAAAATGATAGTGTGGCCGTGTGGATCGCCAGACATTAGCAAGAAGGTATCTTTGTAGGTCTTCAGGAGTTGCTTTCGGTCCTTGGCGGAGCCATGTGCCAGCAGAAGACAGACCAATCGGGCACCAGAACGAGTGAATGCCATGTTCTTGAGCAAGTCGCCGCTCTCATCACCCTTGACCATTTCCACAAACTCGGTGAACTCATCCGTTCCGGGCTGAGTGCTTGAAAAGTATTCCAGCATGGCGTCGTGAAGCATGGTAAAACCAGTCATCTTCTTCTGAACCAGGGAGTTGATCATGTCTGCCAAGCTCTTCATGATGGGGCCACGCTTGCTGGGGTTCTCCTCGAGAATTTCCTTTAGATCCGACGTTGGGTTCTCATCCTTGTCCTTGATGAGCTCTCGGAGAGCGAATTCGGGACCATACCACTCTCGGAGGAGGCAGGCCTTTTGCTTCTTGGTTGCGGCACCTCGGTAGATGTCATCAAGGATCCAAGAAGCCTCTGAGTGGTTGATCAACTTGCGAACCTTTCCGTAGAATTCGGGGATAACAATGTCGCGGATCTCGTCGTCGTTCTGAACCAAGAGCTTTCCAATTAGGAACTTGGCGTATCGGCTTTCGGCAAGCTGGGCGTATGTGCCGGTGAGTTCGCGGGCGATTTGTTTCCTCTGCTCGGGCGTCGAGTACTTGATGGCAGTCTGCACTGCTCGCACGGCGTCGTGCTTGAGAACAAACTCCTTGATGCGCCCGGTGATGATGGTGAAGAGCTCATCAACCAGCGTCTGCCTTTCCTCCTTGGGGACATGAGATTTTCGTCGCAATCGCTCCCAAAGCTTCTTCGTTCGCTGAACTTCGTCGGCGAGGGGCTTCGCGGCCTTGCGCTCCAGAGCAAGCTGCTTCTGCTTGGCGTGGGATTCGCGAGAAGTTTGGCCTGGGAGGGGGCTGTCAGCGGTTGTTAGGAGATCGGATGCAGCAAGAATACATACCTCGCTCGAACGCCTTGCCGTTGGAAGCGCCATTGGCATTGTTGGAGCCGCTCTTTGAGTCATCGGACTCTACTTGCGCGCCGCCATCGTCTGAACCCCACGCCTCTTCCGACTCTTCTTCGGGTTCTTGCTCAACCTTTCGTCGAGGCTTGGACTCGTCCAAGCGGGCCTTCTTGACCTTGAAGTCGGACTTGCCCTTGGCGCCAGAGGCAGCCTTCCTCTTATTACCGAATGTAGCACTCTTCGTGGCCATTGTGGCGGTCGAAAAGTGGTGGTTGAATTGATGTGTTGATTATGGGCAGAATAGAAATTCCTTCCACTCCGAATCTTAGATTGGCTTGCGACCGAAACTTTTTTCTTCCAACGCCAGCGATAAGCGATAAGACCCCACTAAAATTTATGCATCCCCATGTTCACCGATAGCTGCATAAGGCGAGATGACTGTCATTTCTTGTCCAGCAGGGGCGATAAAGAAAAAAAAAAAAAAAGCCTTGATGAATAGAAAATCTGAATGAAGGAAAGTAAGTGAGGTTTATGCTGAATTGATCAATAGGGCTGGGCGGAATGCAGCACCCAATGGGCTAAATGTTTACCATAGTTGGAGGTTGGGGTACATGGCAGAGGGATGTCACCTCAGTTATGAGAAAGACGCCACCTCAATGCAAATAATAAAAAAAAAAAAAAGAAAACATAGACAGTAGAGTGCAAGGTAGTAGTAAATTTCTATCGTTATCATTCCAGTATATCTATACCCCAAGTCCCCGATTCAGTTGTTTCCGCCCTGGAAAACAGCTCGCCATGGTTTGGTGAGCTTGATTACGGGTGTCCTCGATTACACCGAGAACCAACAGATGATTTACTTACAAAAAGGTGGCATGTGAAAAGCTGACTGATTTTGTCATATACGCTCGTCTGTTCCTAAAACCTGGGATCCAAGTTGGCCGAGTGTTACTCTACTACGTTGAGCTCAATTTGCAAGACCAACAGAGAGTTGTGGACCGCTGCGACGAAATTGGTTTAGCGGCATCGCTGCTTTAACAAGCCGAGTTTGTGCACTGAACTATGGACCCGCAATTACTTTTGCATTCGCCCACTTATGCATGGTGCAATTTGCCTTATGCATCTCTAGCCAACTGTTGTTGGAATACGGTCGGGGTGATTCGATCACGGGTCTGTTCCTCTATTGAGGGTCCCACAGGAAATTGATGATGTGATTGATTGAGGTCTGAAATTGACCCCCTCACTGTGTGAACTATTTTCTATCCCTGTTGACGGCTTGAGTCATATCCCTCTACCCGTCTGTTGTGCGGGGTTCGGGCTATTTATTTTCCCGACCGGGGGTCAATCCAACAACTGTTGCCGAGCAGCCTATTTCTTTTATGCAACTCCAGCATGGGTCGGGTTGGGTTGCCCCCATCGTCAACCGACGGACTTCGACGGAGACTCGGAGCTGAGCTATTTGGTTCCGGTTAACCGCCGCTCCACGTCCCGGGCATTTCTCGCGGACTCGTAACTAATTTCCCTTCCCAGCTCGTCAGTTGTACGCAAGCCCAAACGGCTCGTGGCCCGTCAGTCCTTTGGCCTCCAGCCTCGCGGCTCGCCGGTCCAGGTAGCCCTGGTACTCGTGCTTGGGCCTCGTCCTCTCCTCGTCCTCCCATACGCGATACTGGACAGCCTCCCAGACCCGGAGTTGCTCGATGAAGTTCTCCCTGGGCCTCGCGGCCTCGCGGCGTTGCCTGACCTCCGAGTAGGTTGCGTCGAGCCCCTGGTTGCGCTTCCGCATTAGGTATGCAATTGCAACTGTGGCCGACCGAGATATTCCCAACCGGCAATGAATCAGCACATTGACTTCGCACGAGGTCTCTGGGGTATCTTGGAAAGACCTGTCCAAATCGGGCTTCTCTCCCGTGGCCGGCGCGTCTGGATGTGGGATTTCGTTTTTACTCAGTCGCATGTCAATGAAGTCGCAGATTTCTTCCAAAACTGCCAGTATATCCATCGTTGAAGTGTCTAAACACGGGACGTAGAGATGGCTATCCTCAGGAATGATTGCCCTATACTCCGGGTGGCTCCATTTATGATAGCCCCCGTCCAGTAGTGACACGACCGAGTTGATGTTGTTGTCTCGGAGGACCTGTCTCTTGAGCGAGCTCTTGACGTTTCCTACAAAGAGGTTGGGCGCAATTTGGTTGATTGAAGGGTCCATTCAGGGCAACTCATTGTGTGAATGGAAACAATTGTCCTTCTTGCAGACAATAATTCTTCAATTATATAAAATCGCAAGACCCTACATCTACAATATTCTGCTGTCACCCAGCATGCTGTGTTTCGACATCGCATGTTAACCACTCTTGTGAAACCATTCTGTTTCGTGGCGTCCTGCACACGGCGGGGATGACCGTTGCTCGCGATGCTTGTTATCGCAGGGTCTCCAAAGATTTAACCAACGAGACATGTTCGACTTGCATCTGTGGTATGATACTCGGAAGACTTTTCAGACCATTCCTAGCACTCTGACGCAGAAGCGCATATGACCTTTGATGACCAAGCATTGGCACCATCAATCGCGGGGCGTGACATTGGACGTTGCTTCATTGTGGAACCCTCACTGCACTGACGATCCTAGCATGGGTTAGACAGCTGCTTGAAGTAACTTCGCGTAATTTCACGTAACTTACCCCAGACTTTTACCAAGGCTGCGGCGAATTCGGGACCGCGCCCGACAAAAACCCCCCGCAGTGGGAATCTCGAACTAGTGGAAGACCACAGGACCATTCCGGTGCCGTATTTCTAATTCATCATTCTTCGGATTCCGAGGCAATGAAGCCGATACCCGCGCGTACCATACTTTATGCTGGCTTCTTTTGACTTTCCGACCGAGGCGTGAGCTTGGCACTTCAATCCCCACACACTTCATGGAGCAATGTTGTTTATAAGCAGCGAGGCGCAGCCTCGGATTGTCGGAAAGTCGGGCCCGGGCTCGTTCTTTACGTCGCGCCCGAGAGTTCTATTCGATTTAAAGCAACGTGACCTCGAAAAAAAGAGTTGATGTTGTTTCTCATACTTTGGGATAGGTCGGAATAAGGCTTGCTCACTCTAGGCACATCGAAACTTGCCTGGTCGCAATTGGTCAGAAAATATATGGAAACCATGGATTGCAACCCAGGATCGGATCATCCTCCCGAAACGATATTTGTGTAGCTTCAATGACAGTCAGTGTAGATGTAATAAAATATGTGGCCAAAACCACTTTATACGCTTGGTGTTGCTATTTCCTTAACTAAATTAGTATTGAGCCACGGGTCACCCATCAGCTCCCTCGCTTTTGGCCTCTCTTCGGGCGTCCAACGTAGCATTTTCCTCATGAAATTAAAAAACAACTCCTTTTCGTGCTTAGGAATACAATCTGGGACTTCATCTTCCCAACTCCGCGTTTCGTTGATAAAATGTTTGTACATAAATTTGCCTAGTTCGAGTTAGCTTATGCTCGTCACCACACTGAGGTGTAAACCTACCGTCATCTGAGAAAAATGGCCCGCCATAATAGTCGGCGACGGTGTTACACAGCTTGCCTTGGGCATTGAAAACCTCTGGCATCCACATCCAATGTCGCATCTCTCTTTCCCTTTGAAGGAGATCCTCTGGCGCTTGACCGAGGATGCTGATCATTTCACCTAGGTGACGCGCTGCATTGTAGGGATGTTTGGTCTTTTTGGGGTCTGAAAAGAGAGTGCGTCCCGTGAGGAGCTCCCATACCTGTGCATAACCGATTAGTAAGATAAGCAAGTGAAATGAATGGCACATGCATACCAAGATGGCAAAGTTCCATATATCAGCGCTAAAAGACCAGCCTGTGCCGAGAAGTACTTCTGGAGCGTGGCAGTAGTCTGGCTGAATGGGGTTGATAAAAGGTCCCTGTCGCTTCCCATCTTGGGCGAGGCCGAAGTCTGCCAATTTCGGCGTCATCTTGAGAAGAGAAGCTCGATCTTTGACTTCACCGAAATCATTTTGGCACTGGTACAAGGCGCGACCTCGAAATACCTTCCTCGGCTGTGCTCGTGAGGATTGTGCTCTGACAAAGTTGTCAAGCACTGTATTGTCCTCAAAAGTCATCAAAACGTTGTCCATTTTTATATCTATAAATGAGATTAGATCTCACACATTCGTCATGGCGTCTGGCTTTTACATACCCGTGTGAATGATCTTGCATTCTTCGTGGAGAAATTCCAGACCAGCCAAGATGGTTCGCAGGTGGCGCTTCAGAATGGGTAAGGCGGTTTTTGTAATTTTTCCATTTTCGCTTAGTCGTTTCTTAAACATCCATAGCGGCTCTCTCATTGTATCGAAGACCATGCAGAGGTGTGACCCCCTCCGCGTGGGGATGATGAAGTGATCGATTGCGGTCAACAGTGCTGGGTGGGCTTTCTTGTATGGATTGAATGGCTTGGAGGTTGCGATGTGATGAGATATGCCCAGCTCATGCCAGGCGTCATCTCCTTCGAAGTTGTTCGCGTTGATCTTGATGGCAACATACTTTCTTGGTCCAGTTAGTCCCTGACTACAGAGTTTGTGTGGTTAGTTGAGTGCTACGGGATCCAGCGACAATACTGCACTCACGCATTTGAGGCTGTGTCCACCGCGAGCCAAACGGTGGAGGAGGATCCGTAGCCGATTTTAAACTTGAGTTGGTATCTTCCGTATAAGATGTCGCCTGGGTGGGGGTGAAAATAGGTCTCCCACTTGTACCCAGAGATGCTCTCTTCATCAATGGGGACATCTAGAGGGAGGGACTGCTTCCCAAACGACCTTAGCCGGTAGAAGGAGGCAAGTCTCGGCAAGAAGAAGGATCTGGTGAAGACTTGCACGGGACTCTGCTTCGACCTGTAAGTGGAAGCGGTCTCTAGTTTATGAGGAGCCTGGCCAAGGCTCCCCGAGCAGCGAATTGGTCGACATGTTGCACATCGAAGCATGTCTCCTCGGCCGAGAACGCGACCTATGTACGGGACGCTGTGGCTATGGGAGGGCGCCTATCCAGCACCCTTTTGTCCGGAACAGGAGCAGAGGCGAGCAGGCGCTAGGGCGAGCAAAGAGGGCGCGAAAGGTTTTATATTTCAGTCGAAACCTGTCATATTGTAGGAGATGAAGTTTAATGAAAGCACACGTTCCTGGGAGGCCGGGGCATCACTGCCCGAGGCCTTGTACTTCCACATCGTTCCGGTATTACTTGCCGGGTTTACAGCCGACGCACGCGATGGAGTTCCGGTATAAGTGGGGGAAGGTTTCATAACCGGGCCTCGATTTGTGTACAATTTATGCAACTGGGCGATGGGGGCATTTGGGGGCACAAATCCCCGCGCGCGGTGTGGGGTCAGGCTGGGTCGTTAAAGCGGCGCCAGAAAAACGGTAAGTGCATGGGAACCTTGCAAAAACACCGTTTATCTTGGCTTTTGCTAAGAAATGAAAGAATACCTCACAAAATATTGATGGTACAAGGATAATACATCGGTTTCTTTTTAATGAGCATTTCCACTTGGATTTTGCGCGGATTTTGGTTGGGATTCTGGTTACTATGAGATCCAGCTTCAGAGAATTGGATGGTATTCGAAATTGCCGGGCGGTCAGCACCACGCTAAACCCTTTACAACGACACCCCGCCGCCATGGAGGAACGTCTGTCCCCCACATACGCTCACGTTAGGTCTCGAGAGCCGAGAGAAAGACTGAAAGAGGGAAACTGACACAGTTGAATACTCCCAAGTATTGAAAAGAAAATATTTGCATCATGGGGCGCGAAGACCAGGTTGAAGAGCGCGAGGTGCTCGAGTCCATCTTCCCAGAGGAGATTACAGGTACATACACTCATAGCTGGGCTGGATTGATATACCTTCAATTTTTTTTTCCAACTAACATTTAGTTGTATAGATATATCAGAGACAGAATTCAGAGTATCAATCGCATTGGACATCCCAGATGAGGAAGAACAGGAGCCTCCCACCATGCTGCTGCAAGTGCGCTACCCCGAGGAATACCCTGACAAGGCGCCTCACCTCGATATTCTGGCCCCGGCCAACGCCGTCTCACACGAGCACTTCAGCGTGGCCGACGACCGGGAGCAGCTCCTGGCCAGCGTCCAGGAGACCATCGAGGAGAACCTCGGCATGGCTATGATCTTCACTATCGTCTCGGCCCTGAAGGAGGCAGCCGAGCAGCTGGTCCAGGACCGCAAGGACGCTGCCGCAAAGGTTCACGAGGAGGCCGTGCTCGCCGCCGAGCGCGAGGAGAACAAGAAGTTCCACGGCACCCCCGTCAACCCCGAGACGTTCCTCAAGTGGCGCGATGACTTTGTCAAGGAGATGGAGGAGAAGCGCCAGCGCGAGGAGGACGAGCGCCTCGCCGAGCTCAAGAAGGCCAGGGTCAAGGAGCCCGTCAAGCTCACCGGAAAGCAGCTCTGGCAGCAGGGCCTGGTTGGGAAGATCGACGAGGACGACGACGACATGCCCGTGGAAGGCGTCGAGAAGCTCAAGGTGGAGGCCTGAGCGACAGGATAAAAAGCGAGCTGGGAGGGGGAGAACTGCATTACTTTGGAGTTGGGGGACTTGTTGGATGGAATTTCATGGTGCTGGGCTATGGGCCTGCAAATGAGATGATGGATGATTACTCATTATGAGAGAGGTAAAGAGGCCTGAAGCTCTCTTTCTGTCCATGTCTCTCTCTCCTTTTTTAACCAAAAGAGGGGGGGAAACGACATGGTCTGCAAATCTCATTGCCCGCGAAGTATTTATTCTTGGGTATATAGATCTTCGGGGGTTGGATCCCGCGAAATGTCCACTACACTATTTTATTGGGATTCAAATCCCTTCCTTCTGTCTGACATGCCGAATAGTCTGCCCAAAAAACGCCGTCTAAATGCCCGTGCTCTCTCCTTTTTTTTTTGCTCATATCAACCATCAACTTTCCCACCTCACCAGAACGAAATAAAAAAGCAACAAAAATCATGGATGGAGTCTAGCCCTGCATCTCCTCGTCCTCGTCGTTGCCCTCATCCTCGCTGTCGTCCTCCCACTCCTCCTCCTCGCCCTCAGCTGGGGCGCCAATCTCGTTGTTGATGCTGGTCAGAAGCTCGTTTGCGTGCTCGCCCAGACGCTCGTCCTCGTAATCCTGCTGCTCGTACAGCTTGAGGCACTGGGTGAGCCACTGTCGCGCCGACTTCCATGTGGCCTTCCACTCGTCACCCGTGGCTCCGTTTTGCTGCTGCGAGGTGGCGGCGCGGATCTTCTCGCCGGCAATGAAGAGACCCCAGCCGCCAAGGTACCAGGCCTCCACGCTGGTGTCGTCGTCGACGATGAGGCGCTCGAGCACCTGCAGCGCTTCCTCATGCATTTCCGTCTCCAAGAGCAGGCGGGCCAGGGCGATGCGCGTGGGGAACTCGGGGATGTCGGGGTGGTTGTCGGGCAGATCCTGCCAGAGCTCGAGGCTGCGCTTGAGGGCGGTGCGAGCCTCGTCGGTGCGCTCCTGAGAGATGCGCACGTTGGCAACCGTCTGCCAGGTCTCGGCGGCCTGCGGGGCGATGAGCATGGCCTCGGTGACGAGGGCCTCGCAGCGCTGCTCGGCATCCGCCTCCCACGACAGGTCGGTCATGTAGACCTCGGAGACGGCGCACAGGACGCCTCCGAGTTTCTGCTGTTTCTCTTCGAGGGAGGCCTGCTGTGAAGAGTTCCTGGAGGGGAGGTCGTTCAGATCCTGGATCTGTTTTCGCAGAGCGGCCGCACCGCGCTCAAACCAGGTGACGCTGTCCTGGCCACCATCTTCGCTGAGCTGGGCGAGGAGGAGGAACTTTTCGGGCCCGCCACCGACCTTCTCGTCAATGGCACCTTCAGGGTCAAGTGTTGCGGCGCGCAAAAAGTAGGCTCGCGCATCATCGATATCGCCGGCCTCGACGTGGATGGTGCCCAAGAGGTTGAGGGCGCTGAGCTCAAAGTCGCCGCCGGCGCCTGTGGCATCGAGGGCTTGCTGTGCGATCGCAGAGGCTTCGTCGAGGTTTCCGACCTCGAGCTGGGTCTGGGCGTCGACGAGCAGCTTGGCTACGTCGAGCTTGGCGGGCTTGGTCTCAGGCCGCGACGGTGCCATTGTGTTGGTGTCTGACTTATTGGAGGGGTTGAGTGAGAGCAGAAGTTGTGTGAAAAAAAGTAGAGGAGCAATGAGCTGGAAGTGTTTGAAACCCTGAAGTGAGAGATTTCAAGGATTTACCAGGTGATGGATGGCCAAAAAGGCTGCGTGGTGAGCAAAAGCTTCACTTTAAAAAATTAATCATGGGCTTGTCGCAAAATCACCGTCTTGTGCAACCCGTTTTTCGTCATGGTGTTGCGTGGGAAACAAGAAAAAAAACTTGTTATCGATAACGATAGGCCAACCTGCGGGGCACAGCGCGGGGCCGCCATCATCAAGGCGCGCTTGGGAGGAAGGGCTTCGGTGCACATATGCCTCCGAGAGTATCCGGCCGTGACACATCATTTGTCATCCGACTGGCGTATAAACCAATTGCAATTCTACCATCTGTGAATATAACCCCCTCGCATTCTTTGGTAACTTGTAAACTAACTCTTTTTCCTTTTTCGTGGAGACGGGTTGGCCTTGAAGGAGCAGGAATAGCCATTGTACCCCGCGCTGCAACTTACTCATCCCTCTCTTTAAAGTGAGTGACCTAGCTCGGTGTCGGAAAACGGGAATGAGGGGAAACTTACAACAGCTTACCATTTGATAGAACACGAAGCCACCATGTTTACAGGAATTGTTGAGGAAATTGGAGGTGAGTCTCGCCTCAAACAAGCTAAGCCGGCAATCTTCGCCGTATATCTGACGCTTGCCCAGTTGTCTCTAAGCTGGACACGAATGACTCCACCGGCGGAACTTCCTTGACCATCACCATCCCTACTGGCTCCTCGCTTCTTTCAGACTGCCACGATGGCGACTCCATTGCCATCAACGGCGTGTGCCTTACCGTCACCTCCTTCACCCCGGAGACCTTCACCATTGGCGTGGCTCCCGAGACGCTCCGAATCACCAACCTGGGCACTCTCGTCGAGAGCAGCCGCGTGAACCTGGAGCGTGCCGTCCGCGCCGACACCCGCATGGGCGGCCACTTTGTCCAGGGGCACGTCGACACCACCGCCGAGATCCTGTCGGTTGAGCAGGACGGCAACGCCCTGACCTTCCGTTTCCAGCCCACGAGGCGCGACATGCTGCGCTACATCATTTACAAGGGCTTCATCGCCATTGACGGCACCAGCTTGACTGTCACTAAGGTGAATGACACCGAGGGCTGGTGGGAGGTGATGCTGATCGCCTACACCCAAGAGAGGGTTGTGGTGGCGGCCAAGAAGAAGGGCGAGACGGTCAACATTGAAGTTGACATGATGGCCAAGTACGCCGAGAAGTCCCTGGCAGGCATCCTGGGAGGCGAGTCTGGCGATGCGTCAATTCCTCTCTTGGAAAAGATGGTGGAAAGGATTCTTGCAAAATCACAGGGCGGCAAGGCTTGAAAAGTAGCTTAATACATTTGTTCGTTTTGACCATGGGTATCGTGTCTCATCCACCTATCTATATCATACTGTTACACATTCCCCCATACCTCTGCTATTTTTTGACTGAGGGCTCTGCTAATCTTTTTGCGGCCGACTAAATGGCTAGTTTGGCTAAAGACCAGATCCTGCTTCTGCTTGGTGGCTTGCGGTCCTGTTCCGCACGCCTCGAAGGCCTTCACGAAGTCGTATGGAGTCTTCCACCTCTTCTGAATCTCAAGCGCCCGCTCCCCTGTGAGACCTTTTATGGTCATGAGCATTTTGAGAAAAACATCTCCCAGGGTCATGGTTCCTGATTTTGACGCTAGGGATGAGAATGCCGGATATGTAATGTAGAATCCAGTAGACGGCTCTTTTTCACGAAGGTGCTCGAGGAGAGGGAGATAGTTTTGTGCTGTGAGCACCTTTGTGGGAATGACACATAAAGTTCGTTGTTCATACGTTCGTTTGAGCATTGCAGTCATTTTAGCCAGATACTTGATCGTCTCGTCCATTTTTGCCGTTCTCTTGACAAAATAGCCATTCACGACTTGGGTGGACGCGATGGCTGACCGCACGGCCTCCTCATATCTCGACACCGACGCTGAATCCATGGAGATTTCCTCAATGATGTATACGACTTTCTTTGCCCCTGATCGTTTGAGGCGGAATTTTTGTTCATGAAATCTGCCGTCTTTTATACTCCCAATCAAGTCGTCGAGACGTTTTCGCTCAACAATCCAATCGAGCACAATTTCATCCCCTTCCGCGCCGTACCTTGACAATAAGTTTGAATCGTGGCACCTGGCAATCCACTGGGCATCGCCAAGATCCAAGCTTCGCATGATTGGTTTGACTCCTTGCTTGGAAAGTTCCTCTTGCATGTAATCACGGTCGGTCTTGGCTCGAACCTCTCGAACGTCGAGCAAGAGCTCAACGGAAAAGGAACCGGGTGGCAGTTGAATAGGCGAGAAAGCGGGCATTCCGCTCCCATCCTCGATTACCGGCCCGTCCGAAATGAGGTCATGATATGATGAAGTTGGGCCTTGTGGGACATCTTCAACTTCTGCCGAAGGCGATCTGGGTCTTATGTCGGGGGCGGCATTGGCAGCGTTGGAGTTGGTATTGGCTGCAGGCTGCCTCGAGCCGTCGCCATTTTCGGCTTGCCACTGAGCTGTTTCTTTGATTCGTTTGGCAACCTCCCAGCCTTCATCAGTCAAGGCGTACCTGCGCAAGGGCCGTCCACGTTCATAAACAAGCTCCTTTTGAAGAAGCGTCTTCATAGAATTCCAGGCCGTGTAAAACTTGGTTGGATCGCTTGGTGCTGAAAAAGATGAGTCGCAATGTGGCTGTGCGGCTTCAATCAAGTCGGGTTTGGTCATGCCGGTTGTGGTATCTTCATTTTGGGCGGAAAGCCCAAGAACAAGGGCATAAGCTCCCGACCGAAACGTGGGAACGTAGGCTTTAGGCTTACGGGGCTTTTTGGTAGGGTTGGAAGAGCCCCCTGCACTCCCCTCCTCGTCTCCTTGGCCTCTCTTAGAAGCATTGCGTGTTTGCGGGTGTTCAGGCATGGGAAGTCCATTTTCTTGGCAGTGTTTTCTCAGTTGGTCCTCAAGACGTTCGCAGAGTTTTGGACCGAACCCCTTGAGCTGCTGGAGCTGAGAAGGATGCTCAAAGGCGATAGGGCATGCTTTGAGAGACTCGTAGGCCTTTCTGTATGTGGTGACTCCCTTAGAGTTTCTCTCACGGGCAACATCCAACCACTCCTTCACCCAGCCGAGGAGCTGAGGGTTGGCAGACTCTGAATCGTCCATGGTGCTGAAAACGGCGATGGCAAAGAGGTTGAAGCCATTACCAGATTTGTTGCGGGAGGCACTGGCCCAAAAAATCAGACGCGAGTTGCCTATGGTTAGGGGCCTCTGTCGTCATGAGTCGCGACTGGGGCCTCGCGTTGAGTGGGCGGTCAACACGAAAGCACGTGCCTGGGAACAGGTTCGTCTCAAACGGTACGTACCTGTTGGTGGGACATGGGAACCAGGTCCAAGTGCCCATCCACTGAGGCTAAGAATAAAACGACAGACATCCAGGTACCCAGGGTCTATTCTACAGCTGCTGACGTGAGGCAAGGCCAATGCCAATGCCAATGCCAATGCCAATTGCGACAGATGAAGCGCTGGATGCCAGCTTGGCCCAATCATCGCAGCCCTGGCTCCCACCTGCAAACAGGGTTGGTCGCTCCCAGCCAGCGACCAACCGCGACAGCGGGCAAAAGGCCAGCCGCAACATGGCGAGTTGCCAGCCCACACAAGCTCCTTGCAGTAGGCACTTGGTACTTCATGGGAGCGGGGCTTGGAGGCTGGCTTGGCTGGCACCGGCACTCGAGCAAGGATTCAGCCCACCAATGCACCTCGTAATAATCGCATCGAAAAGCGGGTTTGCCGTCATTTGAATGAGAACGGTGAAGAGCCATGGAGCCACGACCGACTTGGCCCAACACAGCGTAGACTAGTGGCTGCAGAGAGGGCAAACATGTTCCATCCAGTTCTAATCTTGTCTGCTTGCACCGTCTCGGTGCTTTTTATACGCAGCCCCAGGGGCTGAGAAGGCCGCTGAGGTGTGACGGTGGCTGGCCCATGGCCCTTTGCTCAGGCAATAGCCGCCAGCCAGCAAGCCTTACGAGCCATGAGCCGTGAGTGACATGGGTAGCTAGCTCCTGGTACTGCACTTTATGTGCCGCCATGTAATCAAATCCATGTACCCTCCCACCTCAGCGCGTGTAGCAGACATAGGCGAGCTGCCCCTCCTCCATTGTCCATCCCACCTTGGTGCCCCCGCCGCGGAGGCCGCCTCATAAGGATCTCGAGATCCATCTCATCGCCGCCTTCTTTCCCACCTCTCGCTCTTACTCTCCATACTCTCCTCCTCCCTCCCACTCGTGCATCTCCCCTTTTGTACATCCCCCAAACATGGACGACAAATTCCTCGAGGCTTCGGCCAAGCACCCTATCGTGGCCAACCATGCCTACAAGTATGGCACTGCGGGGTTCCGCATGAAGGCTGACCTGCTTGACGGCGTCGCCTTTCGTGTCGGTCTGCTTTCAGGACTGCGCAGCCGCAAGCTCAGTGGCCAGGCCATTGGTGTCATGGTGACTGCCAGCCACAACCCTGCCGCCGACAATGGCGTCAAGATTGTTGACCCCATGGGTGAAATGCTCGAGCAGGAGTGGGAGGCTTATGCCACCAAGCTGGTCAACTGCCCTACCGACCAGGACCTCCTCGACACCTACAAGGCTCTTGCTGCCCAGCTCAAGATCGACCTGTCCGCCCCTGGCCGCGTCGTCTACGGCCGTGACACTCGTCCCTCGGGCCACTCCCTTGTTTCCTCTCTCGCCGATGCCCTCGAGGCCACCAACACCGAGTACACCGACTACAAGATCCTCACCACCCCCCAGCTTCACTACCTGACTCGCTGCGTCAACACTGAGGGCACTCCCAAGGCCTATGGCGAGGTCAGCGAGGCTGGTTACTACAACAAGCTCTCCGACGCCTTCGTCCGCGCTCTTCGCGGCAAGAAGGTCCAGGGCCAGCTGATTGTTGATTGCGCCAACGGTGTCGGCGGCCCCAAGCTCAACGATTTCCTCAAGATTGTCCCCAAGGACACCACTGGCTTCGACTGCAAGGTTGTCAACGACGACGTGCTCCGACCCGAGGTTCTGAACCTTGATGTAAGTGAAGAGAACCAAACAGCCGCAGTCCTCCATGCCACTTCTTGCTAACAATCCCGCTCTTAGTCTGGTGCCGACTTTGTCAAAACCAAGCAGCGAGCCCCTCCCAACCCCAAGCCTACTCCCGGTGTCCGAGCCTGCTCTTTCGATGGCGATGCGGACCGCCTGATCTACTGGTGGATTGATCCCGATACCGGATTCTTCATGCTTGACGGTGATCGCATCTCCTCCCTCAACGCCGCTTTCATTGGCGACCTCATCCGAGCTGCCGGCTTGGAGAACGATCTCCGCATCGGCGTTGTCCAGACTGCCTATGCCAACGGTGCTAGCACCACATATATCGAGAAGAACCTCGGCCTTCCCGTTGAGTTCACCCCTACTGGTGTCAAGTACCTGCACCATGCTGCTTGCCAGTTTGACGTTGGCGTCTACTTTGAGGCCAACGGTCACGGCACTGTCGTCTTTTCTCAAGAGGCCATCAGCCTCTTCAACAAGACCGAGCCCCAGTCTCCTGCCCAGAAGGATGCTCTAGATACCCTTGCTGCCATCAGCGACCTCATCAACCAGACCGTTGGTGATGCTCTTTCGGACATGCTCATGGTGGAGGTCATTCTCGCCCACAAGGGATGGACTCTTAGGGACTGGGCCACCACCTACACTGACCTCCCCAACCGCCTTGTCCGCGTTGAGGTTGGCGACAAGGATCTTTTCCAGACCACCGATGCCGAGCGCCGCCTTACCCACCCCCTCGGTGCCCAGGACGAGATTGACCAGTGTGTCAAGAAGTACACCAGCGGTCGCTCTTTTGCCCGTGCTAGTGGCACTGAGAACGCCTGCCGAGTCTACGCCGAGGCTGCCACCCGCTCTCAGGCTGATGAGCTGGCCAACAAGGTTGCCCAGATTGTCAAGCAGTTTGGCTCTCCTTAAAGGATGTGTCAAGTTTTACGACGGAACGATGGAAAGAAAGAAAACCCCGCCCAGATAAAAAGCAAGGTGCGACCATAAAGTATGAAGGCGGGTAAAGAGGGTGTAGGTCACAGACTGGCTCTTACACGAGCCCAGAACCCCTATCTAGCTAGGCTAAAACGAGTGGGCGACTCGGCCTGAATTTATGATGAATGAAAATCTCTATTGTTTGATGATGAATATGATTTACCTGTGAAATTTCCCCTAAAGGCCACATCACAAATGTACAGGATCGTGGGAGATATATTTAACAAAGACTAGAAATCACGTTACAAGTGCAAATCAACACCAAGTAGGTGAAAGCTTTTGCTCAGTCAGCTCAAGAAAATGATCGATCTATTGACTAGGTAACTCCGGAGTGCTGATTTTAATGGTATCACTCATAACGGGTCGTCAACCAGCCACCATCCTTCGTGATTTATCTATGTAGCAAACAGTATCCCCCCATCGTGCCCATAAGTTGCAAAGACGCCAGCCGCCTTGTACAGATGTCCCCGTTCAGACAAAAAAATCTCCGAGGGCGCCCTCTGCTTTTCATCTGTACAATGTTTCTTTCTTTCTTATTTTGGTTTTTTTTGTCTCTCTCGTTCGTTTCTTAGTGTGCCATGGGATGGCATCTCCCAATTTCTCGTTTCCGTCATTAAGAGCGCCCTGTTTGGGAAAGCAGGAAAAAAGAGCGCTTAGCACATTCGGTACTCGCTGTCACCCTTGGAGGCCCGCTTAGGGTCCTCGGGCTGGAAGTCGTAGGCGATGCGGATGTCAAGGTCACGTCTGTTCTTGGTGTTGGGCTTGACATCGAGGTTGAGAAGGATCTTCTCGCCCTGCTGGACGGTCAGAACGTCCTCCAGGTAGAAGACGGTCTGCTTCCAGTGGGTGTACTTGGTGTGGGGGCCGGTTGAGAAGCGGACGGGCTTGTGGCAAGCGGTAAAGTCGATGTCGAACCATGACACAAGAGCGTGGATGTAGTCGTCAGTCTTGGCAGTGAGCTGGAAGGGGACGGTGAAGGCCAAATCGGCAGTGGTGCAGGTGTACAGGTCGAGTGTGAGGACGGATGTGGGGTCGCTGACGACGGCCTTGAGGTCGACAGTGTCGACGAGGGGCTCGGACAGAGCGGTGGTCTTCAGGGGAGTGTAGTCGAAGCCGTAGACGTTGTCCCAGACTAGAGTAGGTTAAAGTTAGCAAGTGGACACTGAAACACGGCCAGGCAGGTTGGAAACCACTCACATCCAATCTTCTCGTCCTTGTACTCGCCGTCCTCAATACCGGCAAAGTAGATGGTGGCCTTGTCGGGGAAGATGAGACCATCCTTCACGAGGTACTTGTCACGAGCGTACAGGACGGTGTCGAGCATGGACTCGTAGAGGAGGAAGTAACCCATCCACTCGGAGATGATGATATCAACCTGGGGGAAGGGGAGCTCAACCTCCTCCATCTTGCCCTGGAGCAGGGTGATCTTGTCGGAGAGGCCGTTGACCTCGACAATCTCGCGGGCCTTGAAGATGATGGTGGACATGTCGACACCGATGACATGCTTGGCACCAGCCTTGGCGGCGAACCTATTGGGGGTGACAAAAGTATTAGGACATGAGTTTTCCCTTCAGGCTTGCGTCCATCTCCCTCCCGTCTCGCAGTTTGCCACGGGAAGAGTGGCTCGCGCCGTTCCGTGCGGTCCCGGGCGTGGGATGGACGGGGAGTCGGAGGAAACACTTCGTTTCAGACGTACATGGAGAGAATGGCAGTACCGCAGCCAACATCGAGAACGACCTTGTCCTTAAAAATGTGCGGGTTCTGCTTGATGGCGTTCATGTACGATCGCGTGCGGACCTCATCTTTCTGTCATTGCGAACCAGTCTGTCAGCGGGGCTCTGTGCCTCACATGCATCTGCGATGCGGGGGAGGGGGAGAAAAAAGACATACCAGCATCTCCTCGTGGATGCCTTTGGCGCAACGCAAGCACGGTTAGCAACGCTCTTCATTTCGACGTCCCGAGTGTATCAAAGACAAAAAAAGTAATCCGTACCATGGTGGTCGTAGCTGTATCAAAGGCTCAGTCAGTTTCTGCTAACACGGGCGAAGAAAAAAAAATTATGCAGGGACCGACCTCTTGAAGTAATGCTGCTCGCTGTGCTCCATGGTCTTCAGCTTCTCCTCAGCCAACTCGACCTCCATTTTGTCGCCGCTCATCTTGGAAAATATGGATTTTTTAATGTGAAAAAAAAAAAGTTGAAACCCGGCTTCTAGATCAGAAACAAAAACAGGAATCCGAAAGGGGGAGAGAGTGAGAGAAGGAGGTGGTGATTCTGGAAGTGGGCGGATAATGAGCCGAATGCGATTTTGCTAGTTTTCGCTCGGGCAGAAAACATTATCACAGTCACCGCCCAAATTTCAGCGGGCGGTGGCCAGTCATAGAGGAGGGGCTCCGCTGCTAAGACCCCTCTTTGCCGCTAAGAGGAACAAGTCCAGGGACTAGAGCCTGTGGTGCTTGCCAGCGAAGGTGAAAAAATAATAAGCAACTACCGCGCTGTGCCACCATTGCTTAACGCTGATTGGTCTGCGAGAGGAAAAAACAGGCGGCTCAAAGACCCATTCCTAGATTGAGACCCTGATATTTTTTTTTCACGTAGATCCGGAGACGCCGCCCAATTGTCTCCAATTTTCAACTCGTTGGTTGTCGTCTCCTCGATGCGTGAACGAAGGAGAACGACGGCGAGACAGTAGACAATGGTTTGCTGATTCACAATCCATTCACGATACTCATGGCCAATCATGAGTTCCATGTTTCTTTTATGGCTACATCCTGTAATCCAGCTAACCTGTTTCAATTATGGTCAAAAAGTCCGGCTCTTCATTGAAGGAGTTGTACGAAATAAAAATGATTTCAAGCCATCATAAGACACTGTGATAGATGAATTTGGCATGTCCACAAGTATGGGCTTTGTTTGCTTTAGAAGCTGTGATTTTTTTGCCATTCTCCTGCAGCGAGGTGGGAGTGACAATCACTCCATGTACTTACTCCATTTTCCATTGATGTTTATCATGTCTTTGAAGCAAAGGTTCAAAGTTTTGGAATGGGTCTTCTTGATTGGATCAGAATCTTCAATCAACCTTGCACCCTTTTCAAACAGCACACATGGCTCTGTCTTCGAATCAGGCATGCATTTGTGCATATCAATTTTACAGTGCTGACCAAAGACAAGAAAAAAATGACATTCGGGGTCGTCTCAGTGGGGTTTTGGCCGTGTATCGGTGGTGCTTGCAGGCGGGTCCGGCCTGGGACTGAACGGAGCTCGGGGCTACGCTTATCCGACCATTTGCACCCGGGCTTTGGTGAACTTTTCCCACGACGCTCACCTGCTCGCCGGAGCAGCTAGCACACCTCCGCCGACCAGCAAGCAGCAGTGCCCACGCCCGCGACGGCATCAATTGCGGTCTGGAAAGATGAGCAGGGCACTTTTCCGCTCCGTGCTGGAGCTTCGAGCCCCGAGCGCGCGCCTGGCCCCGTCCCTCGGGCTGCCAATTCGTGCCCGCGCATTCAACACCACACCACCCATCGTGGAGCCGGCCGCCGCTGCTCCTCAGCGCCACCACCACGTCAAGAATGCGGCCAATCCCACCGACGGCCAGCCTCGACCCCTGGCCTTCAAGAAGAGCCACCCAATCCCCCCTCCCCCCGCGCCCGTTCCCGACTCCGCCAAGGCCCTGCTGCCGCTGCTCGCCGCCCAGCCGGGCCACTACATCACGGTCCACATCCACGGGTTCCCGTACCTGGTGCGGGAGGGCGACCAGATCCGCCTGCCCTTCCGCATGCCCGGCGTGCAGCCCGGCGACGTCCTCCGCCTGAACCGGGCCAGCGTCATCGGCAGCCGAGACTTCACCATGAAGGGCGCACCCCACATCGACGAGCGCGTGTTTGAGTGCCGCGCCACCGTTCTCGGCGTCGAGTCGGAGCCACTGCGCATCAAGATCAAGACGAAGCGGAGGCAGAGGAGGTCCAGGCAGGCCAAGAGCAAGCACCGGTACACCATCCTGAGGATCTCGGAGCTCAACATCAACAACGGCGAGGATATCGAGGCCTCGTCCTAGGTGGAAATGCGGAGAGCACATGGATTGGGGAGGCTCAAAAGAGAGAAAATGATCCGATTGTGGAAGGAAGAAGAAAAATCTCAAAACCGAAACGTTGATGAACATGTACAAAAAAACGTAGTCAATCTAAGGCACTGTACCAACCCTTCCAGCTCAGAGCTGGCTGTACAATAATTATAGCAAAAAGAAGAAGAAAAAACCACTTGGACGACCGACCATGTATGCATTACGACGAGGGGAAATGTGGCATGAGGCGCTGAAAACATGTTTTAAACCTAAAATA
Source organism: Calonectria leucothoes (assembly GCA_002179835.1). Lineage (NCBI taxonomy): Eukaryota > Fungi > Ascomycota > Sordariomycetes > Hypocreales > Nectriaceae > Calonectria > Calonectria leucothoes. Next base: position 391,144 of record NAJI01000169.1, on the reverse strand, counting down.
AGAACACTCGCTGCAGTGCGAGCATACAACTTGGACAACTCTCTCTTGTCCGATCCAATTACAACATGATTGACTCCGAAAACAAACAACTCTTCATACAAGAAATAGGCTGATGATGCAAAGCTTCGCAGTGAAAGACAAGAATGACACCCCCAACACCAAGCTATAAATGCCCCATCCCAATGAATTTCGAAAAACAAAAAAACCATCATAACGTCTTGAAGCATGGGAATTAAAAAAAAAAAGTTTTCCCGTTTTCTTTTTTGTTCATTTCAGATCGTGGGTGCCGTGCAGCAATTTACATCCTCCCAGAGACGGCTTTCTTGACGCTGGTCCAATAAGCCTGCGGCCAAACGCTCACGCTCTCCGCTTCGGTAGGCATTCGCTCGCGACACCTCGTAACGACGCTCTGGATGATTCTGCCGAGCAGCTCCTCGTCAATGGGGAGGGCCTTGTCGGTAAGCTCCGCAGGGTACAGAAACGGGTCCGTCTCGTGAAGCAGCTCCTCGCATGTAGGGCGCATGTGCTGCTCACGGTTCAGGCATCGCTTCAAGGTGCGAAGGAGCGAGGGGGGGACAGGAGCACCGCCCATACCCCGAGAGGGGAATTCAATATCATAGTTCCAGTTGATGATGGCCTGGCACCTGGATAGCGGGTTGGTAATGTGGGCGAATGGAAGGTCGCCGTAAACCATCCTGTAAAGGATGCAGCCCAAAGACCAGATATCGCTGGGTTTGCCAAGCTTGACGAGCTTGGGGCGGCCGGGAACACGTCCTCCGTGGCCATTGTTGGTGTCCATCAGCGATTCCGGCGACATATAGTTGGGTGTTCCAACCTGAGTATCGCGGTGGACATTGACAGTCTCATCCGTCTGGATGGCGTTGGCAATGCCAAAGTCGATCAACTTTAACTCGCCCTGGGCCAGGATAAAGTTAGCTGGCTTAAGATCCGAGTGCACAATGTCGTGATCGTGAATCGACTTGACACACTCAAGCATCTCCTGCCAGAAAAAACGGACAAAGACGGGGTCAAATCGGTCATGTCCAGAATCGATGCGCTTTCGCATGTGGCGTTCCAAGTCCAATTCACCCAAGTCCATAATCTAGATCATGTTAGCGGCTGACTTTCGATCTGTTGGCAGGCAACACTCACCAAAGTAAGCACTTTCTTTTCCGTGTTTAGCTCGTAATCGAACAAGTTGATAACACGGTCGGCATTCTTGAGCCTCTGCAGCAGATCGATCTCGGCCATGTAGCCCTTGAAGGTGGTCTCGTCGACGTGGTCGAGCGCTACTCGCTTAAGAGCGAGCATCTTGCCATTCTCAGCAGTGACTCGGTAGACCTTGGCACTACCACCTCGGCCAATACAATCCATTCGAGTATATGGCTTGCCATTGACTCTCAGGATGTTGCGCTTTTGCTTCTGAGTGGCTGCAGCAGCCCCGGCAGTGCTGGTTGCCGCCTCAACCACGGACATTTTCGGTGGCGGTGGTGGGGCCTGTCGAAGAGGTGTGTTGCGACCAACGGCAGCAAGAGGTTTGCGATCCGGCGAGACATTTCTTGGGGCAAGAACATCTGCACTGGAGGGACGCGCAGGGGGTTTCTCAGATACTTGATCAATTGGGAGCTTGGGTCGTCTTAAGCTCGCCAATGGGTTGTTTTCTTGATCGCGGCGAGATGGAATCTCCGGGCGAGCTGTAGGCAGTCTGTAGTGAATCTCTTCCTCCGGCTGCTTCTGCTCTGGCTCTGGCTCCTGCGCTGCCTCGGGCGCACGTGCAGGCTCGGGGGTGGGCTCTCGGGGTGAAGCTTCACGAGGAGAAGGCCTAGCTGAACCCAAGCGCAAGTCGATATTCGAAGGGTGTCTTCGGTGGAGCCCTCTAGGCGCAGAGTTACCGCTCACTGGGCTGCCAGAGTTGAAGTTCCGGATGCCATCCACGTAGGAGGCAGCGGGTTCCTCGAGAAGCTGGTTCTCGCGTTCCTGGCTTGACATCATAGGCTCGCCATCATTTCCTTCCTCCTCTTCACTTTGCCTTCGTCGGCCTCGACGAGCAGGGCCACTGAGAAAGCTTCCCTTTCCGACTCGCTTCACTCTCATTGAGCTTTGGAGATTCATATCATCTGGCCTGGGCTTGGTAATAGTTGAGGGATATCGCGATACACTGCCATGGCTGAAGGGGGGAGGATTGCGGGCAACGGTGGCCGGTGGCTCCTCATATTGATCATTTTCTGTCTCGACAGCAGATCTGTCAATCATGGATCGCTCAGCATTTGATCGACCTGAGGATGGGCCAGTGGAGCCTACACGGCTTCGGTCCCCAGAAGATGAATTGGCAATGCGCACCACGCGACCGCCATGTGAGGGGGTGTTTACATCGGGCTGAGGCTCGTGCCTCTCGTCTGAGGACTTGTCCCGACTGCCAGGGCGGCTTGAGGGCCCCGATCGTTGTGTCGATCGCGACGTGGATGTTGAGCGGCGCTTTGCCGGTCTCATCTGGTTGAGGCTCTGGGGGGTATTGCTAAGTCGCACTACCCGCCTCCTCACGGGGCTAGCCTCACGACTCGCGGCAGGGCTGGTTGGTCTAGAGTTCTTGCCATCATGGGCTTGTACACTCCCAGATCGGCGGTGCCTGCGGCTCTCGGTCGCAGAAGAGGTTGACGCGTTCAAGGCGCTGGTGCGTCGTCGTGTTCGTGGTGGTGAAGGGGCGCGCTCGGCCTGGCCGGGGCCGCCGTCATTGAGAATGGCCTTGGTGAGGGCGCTGAGCTTCATAGGCACGGGAATCTCGTCCTCGGAGCTATCATCGTGAAATTCCCGCTGATTGGGAGGCGCGGCAGCACTGGAGAGCGACTGCTGGCTGGCACTGTGAGGCAGGCCGGATCTCGAAGGGAGTCGTCGAAGAGCTTGACGCTGGGAGGTCCTCCGTACGAGACCGTTCCCCATCGGGGTGGGCGAGGTCGTCGCCATGTTATTGTTGCTGGTAGTGTCGGCGCGTGGAAGCGAAGTAGAGGTCAAGTTGAGAAAGAGCAGGCTGTTGTTAGTAAAAGAGTAAATATGTACTACGTGTCGATTGATTTCATGGTCCGAATCGCAGCAAAATTAGCAGAAAATTAGTTCATGCAGCGCGTCGGGGTGCATCATCAAGAAAAGAAGTTGGGTGAAGCAGAGATGTTTTGGCCGTCAGAGAAAGCCAATCAAAATTCGGGGTGTTGCCCAGAGCAACGGGGGGAAATGGCTCCACTAGAAGAATGCTCCACTAGACACCCTGCTCACATCAAAGACTCTGATTAACGGCAGTGACTAGCAAAAGGGGGGACAACTTACCGGCTGCTGTGAAATGTCTTCTAGAAATGGCCCGGGGGGATTCTGGTCTGACAGCAAGCGCCGCTTACACTGCCCCTCGCATTGAATCCCAGTAATGATCTCCACGAGATTTCCAACGCATGCGTTGGCGGCCCTCTGACATAGCCAGTGAGTAGAACTCAGCCTGATGCCGCCCAAAGCACGCAGCCACGCAAAGTCAGCGGCCTGGAATCCAAGCTGGAATATCTGTTGCCCGGGAGCCGAGGAACCGTCCCAAGCACGCTCGAAACCTTGCTGCGGGATCTCGGTGCAAGCTCAGAGTGGGTGGTCCAGCCAGGCCAGACACATGAACATGAACCCCCTTGATGAGTTCGTGGCACAGTGGTGGGCGCCGCACTGATCTTAACTGCCCTCTCGCGTCTGCTTAGTCCCCAGACTACGCCGTATCCCACTTATACACACCGACTCTGCAGGCCCTTCGTGCCGAAACCCAACCACCTCGAGGCATGCAGCGCTCAATGACATACATGCCCTGTGTTTGGTAGGCTGGGAGAGTCTTCCCCACAAATCCGCTCCCAGCCTTCGGCAGCGCCCTCGTGGGGGTAGGGAACACCCGCCAGGCACAAGTCTAGGGAGCTAGCGGGAGGATGAAGCGTCGCAAGTAGAAACAAAAAAAAAGACAATACAATGACGATGTGTTGCATGTGACTTTAGCTTTCCCTCGAAAAAGACACCCAAGTTGCAGCATGTTCATGGCCATCAAACATTGCCTACATACTCCTGCTCCTGTTTTTACCCCCCCGGACTATACTCGGTACTCCTCCGGTCCCCGAAGCCCCTCTAGAGCCCGCTGTGGTACCTACCCGATGGTGCTGGCCAGGCCAATCAGCGCGCCGAGGTCGCGTCCCGCACACCAGCTTTCCACCCTCTCCAGTGGCTGCAGCCACATGTCCAACAATGTAGCATCTTGGCTCTTGGCTACCTAGCACTCCAGAGTTGCTTCTCTCTTCCTCCCACAATTCGCTCTCTTTGCTCTAGTCCATGCGCTTGCAATGGCTTCTCCGAGAGGACGGCCGTGGACGCAGGTCCTCTGCCTGACCGTCCTCGTCTTGGCCCTGGTATCAACAGCCCATGGCTCTGTTGGCGATCGCCTTCCTGCGTTCCGTGACTGTCTCGAGGTAAGGCACCGGTCAGCTTCACTACTCGGCGACTTCATCTAACCAATCTGCCTCAATCAGGTCTGCCAGGCTGAAAACTGCGGTCCTGGACAGGAACACACCCCGATCCGTACGTCGTCAAACCCCCACTACTTCCTCAAATGCATGCCCAAGCTGACACGATCCTGATCTCACAGCATTACTCCACCGCCTCCTCCTCTGGAACTGCGCCAGCGAATGCGATTACGCCTGCCAACACATCGTCACCGGTCAGCGCGTTGCCTTCGGCGAGCCGGTCGTGCAATTCTATGGGAAATGGCCCTTTTACCGCTTTCTAGGAATGCAGGAGCCATTCAGCGTCCTCTTCTCGCTGGGTAACCTGTGGGCACATTGGGACGGCCTCAAGAAGGTGCGCGCCCACATGCCAGCCTCCTACTCTATGCGCCCGTTCTACATCTGCTTGGCCTGGGTTGGAATCGCTTCATGGGTCTTCAGCGCCATCTTCCACACCCGCGACTTTCGTCTGACCGAGGAGCTCGACTACTTTGCCGCTGGCGCCAACGTCCTCTACGGCATGTACTACACACCTGTCCGCATCTTCCGCCTGGACCAACCGACCCCGCGCCGCCGCTCCGTCTTACGCGCCTGGACGTTGCTGTGCATCACCCTGTACATTTGCCATGTGTCGTACCTCAAACTCGTCAGATGGGATTATACGTACAACATGGCGGCCAATGTTGCTGCAGGTATTGTTCAGAACCTGCTCTGGTCCTGGTTCAGTTTTCACAGATACCGAAAGTCAAGGCGGGCATGGGCGGCTTGGCCTGGCTTTGTTGTTGCTTGGGTCATATTCGCCATGAGCATGGAATTGTTCGACTTTCCCCCCTGGGGGTACTCGATTGATGCCCACAGCCTGTGGCATTTGATGACGATCGGCCCCACCATTCTGTGGTACAAGTAAGTTCATGCAATTTGAAGCACAGATGATTATGCTAACATGCTATAGCTTCTTGCTCAAAGATTCACGGGATGACATTGCTGGAAGTCAAAGGCTAAAATCATGAGATTAAGATACCGGATACCTACTAGCACGCACCTAGACGGATATGTAGAAAATGGCCATTAATACGACCTCATGATTAAATATATTTACCAAGTGTCACAAACGGAAGCGATTCGGATTTCGCATTACAACGTCACAGCTTCAGACAGTGTTGAGGAACTTTGAGAATAGGGCGCATTCAGGGGTCAAGGAAATTTTGCTACCTGCATCGATGGTCGATGTCTCTATCCAACTTGACGATAATTAAAGGACAGTGGCGTCCATTCTCCATTCCACCTCAGGACCGCAGATGAAAACCAAAGTGAGGCCGAATAAATCTACAAGTTGACAAGCCTGCTTGATACGAACCCGAGAACAAACCCTGCCACGCCAATGACCAGCATGACCGACGCAGTAAGGGACTCGCTCACTTCGCGCTCCAACCACTTCTGACGAAGATGCAACGTACCCAGTCGCATGAAGAAGAGCTCTTCCACGGACACCTCTCCCGCCATGTTGGGCTGCAACTCTGTAGACTCGCGAGTGGTCTGCTTCTTTTCAACTCTATTGACTAACAAGTCGATCAGCATCTTTTTTTTTAATTCATCTCTTTGGCATGGACAGAATTGCAACTTACAGCAAGGTGAGTGAAACATCACCCTGGAGGCGGGCCTTGAGCTCCAGCTCCACGTCCAGGTTCAATCCCAGCTGCAGGCGAACGGGCTTCGTCTCAGCCAGGCGAGGCAGGACAGGGCCGGTCTTGATGCCGCCAGCGGGGGCGAGCTGCTTGTTGTTACGGCGGCGGCGGCGGCCCCGCGAGTCGACGCTGGAGCCCATATCCGAGGCCGAGTCGTCGAGCTGCCGGCGGAGGTCAGCCAGGGCACCATCCGCAGGGCGGGGGGCAATGCCGCTGCTGCTGGCAGGAGAAGGGCGGAATGGCCCTGGGAGGGCCGGGGGGGTCTCGGTACCGACCTTGGGGATGACAGGTTGGGAAGCCATTGTTTCAACGTAGGTGGGCGGAGGACCTGCTGGTTCGATGCTGAGCGTGGTGGTGGACTGGTACAGCGAGTACGAGTAGGTCTCGTAGTAGCTCGGCGGCGAGAGCTTTGAGCGCGAGAAGAGCGAAGACTTGCGTTTGCGGGAGGCCCGAACAAGACGGAGCGGCTTGACCTCGAGGCTGGGCCGGCGTTCGGGGTAGTAGGGCGGCGGCTGGACGGCGTAGCCTTCGGGCTTGAGCGGAAGGACGCGAGGAAGAGGAGCACCGGCGGAAACTCCAACAGTGTCGGAGGGAGGTCTGGGAAGTTCGGGACCGGTGTAGTCGGGGAGTGTGCGTGGGAGGGCGTTGGCAAAGCTGCTTTCCCCAGGCCGGCTATAGGGAAAGCTGGGAAGACAAAGACAGAACGAGTTGAGGAGTAGATTATCCACGCCGGCACAGCTGGCAGAGGAACGATTAGGGAATTATATAAAAGAAACGAAGAGGGCACCAGGCCTTGCGAAAAGAAGAAGCTAGTAGATCTGTTCTGCTGGAGCTGGATGAGGATGAGGTCCTTTCGATTCAAACAGCGGACATCGAACCCATCTATATACCAAGTCCCCTCTTCCTTCTGCGAGCCCGTCAAGCACGGTCCCTCGTTGCAAGCGCGCCGAAAATGTGAAATATGAAAAGGCTACGGCAGCAAAACGGGCGCCAAAACCACCAACAAACCCATCACCGAGCTAGCATGATCCCAGAATTCGAGTCTCTCGTACGATGAGCCTGCGAGGTGAAACGGGGAGCGGTCATGATAGCAGCCCCAAGGGGCGACGACTGTGAAACTGGGCGAGGGAAAAGCGACTCTCTCTCTCCATCCATCTCCTGTGGCGAGAAAGAAGAAGGGTCCAGGTCGGATCTTCTTCCCCGTGTTTTGCAAGCCGCCCAAGCTTTTTATTTATTTTTATTTTATTTTGTTTTATACTATTGGACCGAGAACCAGGGCATCAATCTCATGGCGCCCGTTGGAGACACGGTAAGAAAAGAAAGAAAAACAAAGAAAAAAAAACACCATCTTCAGGCTAGGCGAATGGTCGGCGGCTTGGCGGGGGACGGGACCGGGGAGCGCCGTGTTCCAAGTTGGCGTTTGAAGGGCCGGGGTGTGGAACGGAGCCTGTCTTGGAACTTCCCGTACAATATCTGCTTTTTTTTTTTAGCGAGAAAAGGAAGAAGAAGAAGAAAACCACAGTAACCGCGTACTCGGCAAGAATGGTGAGACTGTTTCCTTTCAGTGTCGGATCACGAGCTTGAAATTTGTCCTCATCTCATGGCTGTCGCGGCGAGTGTGTCGTGCTGGCGCATCCTGGATATCACCGCTTACTCACTTGCGCATTCACCACCACCACCACAAACACCACACGCAACCGCATGTCTTTGGACCCCTGGCTGCCTTACTTTTCAGCCAATATGTCGTGTTTTTTCATATCACAGAGTCCTATAGTAAAGCCTCACAATCCGTGTTTGAGAGCCGGCGTGGTCTGGCAGATTAGGGTAGCTCAACGCGTGCTTGCCAACAGGCCATTGAACATTCCATCCATCCTCCCGTGTGTCAAATTGCTTACCAAACAGGGCGCATTGCACCGCAACATGCTGGGTTTGAAATAAGAATCGGACGATGCTTGGTTGCAGGTGTGCAACAACGTTGCACGTGTGTTTATGAGCCTGCTGTCCCTCTCCACCTCGGGATCGCTTATTTCTCGACTTCATCCAAAACCTTGATCCAACAACGGGGTCGACGGTGGCGACTACACATGATGACGATAATTTGAATGACACCAAAATGCCCAAAAAATGCCCAGAATATTAAGAATGAAAATAATGATACAAAAGGCATCCCTCGATTGCTTTTTGCATGGAAATGTGAGCTACTCGAGTCAATAGCGGTCGGTTCACTAAAGTCGTCGAGTCCGCACGAATGCTCAAAACTTCACTTTATTGATGCGGTTTCAATCTTCTTTCATCACCCGAAACCATTAAAACCGGCCAATCAAAGAAGAAACCATACAAAAACAACACACGAGTTTTATTTCATGTTATGTTATGCTATACTATGTTATAAAATACGCTTGAATACACTGATGATATTTTGGAAATAGGGTAGTCACAAATCCCCTCGGCTTGTTCCTCCTCGGCGTGCCTTGTCGTATCTTGCGCCGTTTGAAGCAGCCAGGAGTGAGATGTCAAATAATGTTAATCCATTGGCCTCGAGAGTATTCGATGGGAAATAGTCATGTTGCAAAATTGCCAAGTGTCAAGGGCTGAAGTAATGTTCAGCCAAGTATCTGGGTGTAAATCAGCAGCGACAAGTTTGCACTCGCCCAGGGATATACGATTGCATAGGTCATCTCAGACAGCCCTGCATACACTTTCAGGTAGTTTAATGGCTTTGTATCGAACGAACTTCGTGAGAACACAGTTGGTAGAAAGTCTCGCCTTCCATAACGACATGTCATACCGAGTGAATATGTTGGCATGCGGTGGTTGAGAGCTTTGTACTAGACCGAACGGCATTTCAGGATTACGGCGATGGAGCTTGGCGTTGAGCCAATATTGTAAATGCATGACATAATGATCTTCGGACTAATCCAAGGTCAGAATACAGAATTTGAAAACCGAGTGGTGAATTATTGCATACTACCACCTCAGACACCCGGCGCCTCCCTACTCATGTGCGTGAACCGGGTAAACAGCCGTTCTACAAGCACAATAGAAAAGTTCCAAACGTCCCAAGACTGTTTTTTGGTGTTATACGAACGCGGAATGGTATGTTTGCTTGAAATTGCGCCGTAGCTATTCGAATACTGTGATTATTCTATGGAAATATCACCTCTGAGCCTTACTACGAAGTCGATCCATGAGAATCCATGGATCGAAGGATTTCAGTTTGAACATGTTCTCTTGATTTACCAGAACCAGTACTTTTCCATCCTTTCACCACTTGAGCAAGAAGCAGAGAAATAAAAAAACTATGCGATGCACTCGTCGCCCATGCTTGACTATTGCCAAATGCTTCCTAGACTCATGTTCCCTCGTGTCTATACCAAAAGCGCAAAACAGAATATATGCCGTTGCAAGAACCTCAGTAAGTGATAGTGTTACCCAAGGTCATGAAGTAATAGATATCGCCCAAATGGCAATCGAATCAAACAACGCCCCCATATCTTCCAACTCCATATCCCAAAGAGAACATCTTCTCAGTCTAATGATTCCATACCATCTCCCATTATACCCAATCGCCAGTAAGTTGATCTAAAATGCGAGATTATATACTAGTCCCATAAAAATGGTAAGCTCCAGGAAATGAACTTTTCGGTTTTGCAAGGGCGTGGTGTCGCCCTGAATTGCCACAGTTGGGTGGGTTGCATCGACGGGCGACAACCGTGGATGAAACACTCCCAAACCACTAAAAGCCCGCGTGTCGAACGATATCGAACGCATTCTATACCAGCATACCCTGCCATTGCAAGGCATCTTGTTTTGAACATTTCGTGGCGACTTCGGTACCAACCTCTGGACGCCTCCATTTTCTCCAACCCCCCCACAAAACCCGTATGCCAGAATCGGCGCTACAACTCACGTGCTGAGCAGATCACGGACTGACAGCCCCCGCCCCTTGGATCCACGGCGGTCGTTATTTAGCATCAACAAAGCAGCCATGGCTTCCTGGTCCAGCTCGCTTTGCGGGTCGAGAGCTGGGCTTGTCAACGTTGACCCAGGGGCTGAAGCATCGCTGCGGGCGTAAGGACCAGTGCTGAAAACTTGAGGACCGAATGCGGGTGAGGTGGTGGCTGAGGCACTGAAACTGTAGCGCCGAGCGTCTGTCGAAACAGAAGAGTAAGAATGTTGTCGATGGCGAGCGGTGATGGCATCCTGAGCTGGAAGGGCTGGCGAGACTGAGGGCTGGTGTGCTTTGACCTCTTGGTTGTAGGTCATAGTCGGAGATTCAGCCTCAGAATCTTCCATGTCGATATCCCCGTCTCCTGTAGGATCAGGCCGGAAGGTTGGGTGGAACTCGCGGATCGATGGCAGGCGATCACGGGCCGTCGGGGTTTGGCGGCCGGACTCGGAGTGGGTCTGGCTGTCGTCTTGTTGTTGCTGGGCTTTTAACTTGGCCACGCAGTCTTCGAGATACCGCACATACTCAATCGACGCCTACAGAACAAGTTGCATGTCAGCCACCAACAGCTCTCACACAAATGTGAGTATAGAGTCAACAAACCTGCAGGATGGACAACTTGTGCATCTCTCCAGTACAAGCTGGGATCATGCCTTTCAACACGGCAAATTCCTCATTCATCTTGCTTCGCCTCCGCCTCTCAATCAAACTGTGTGCCGTCTTCCTTGCGATCTTGCGGCCAGCCGCGCTAGTAGCGCTTGGTTCCTTCTTCTTGCCCTTGGCACTAGCCGCAGTGTCATCGGCCTTGGCGCCGGCAGCCGCAATTGTCTTGGGAGACACGCCAGACCCGGCTGCTTTCGTTGTTGCCGTTCTGCCAGTTGTCTTCGTCTCCTTGCTAGCACTGGCATCTCCATTCACCTCCTGAGTCCGGGGTTTCATCTGGATAATCTTTCGCGAGCGGGTAGGAGGAGGGGGCAGAGCAAACGTGTTTTCTTTGATCTCCTTGGCAGCAGAGGAGCGCCGGCGAGCTTTGACGGTTTCGGCAGGCTGCATGGGAAATGTCGCAGCCGGAGAGGCTGTGGCCAGAGGATGTGGTTTGGTGTCAGTGGGCGAGACTCGAGATCCAGAGGGTGATGTGCGAGAGGGCTCGTGCAGAGCTGGTGGCGGCAGCTCAAATGAGAGCTGAAAAGAAGCAAGCTGCTGTGTGCCGTCCTTGCCTTTAATGTCAGATGATGAACCTGGTGTAAGCGGAAGACCAGGTCGCGGCATCTTTGCGACGGTGGAGATATGAGACGGGATGCAAGAGTTGTTGCGAGCGATGCGAATATGGAAGTAACGGATGCGTCTCAGCGGCCACGAACTTTTGAAGCAGCAAGCAAGACTTGGGAAACAAGTGGTGAAAAAAATAAGGTGATAAGGATGTGGCAATGTCGGAGAGTGTGACAGGATAAGACGAGGTGTGTGCAAAAGCCAGGTACGAACTGTGCGCAGACACGGGTGTCGATATTGTCTTGGCTACAAGCCGTGAAGCATGCGACGCGATGTGATGTTGCGGTGCCAAGGACCAACGCTCGCCACGACGACGCAATTGGGATCAGCCGCAGTCACGATTCTCTCGGGTATCCGAAGCAGAAGAGGGTGAGGGACAAGAGAAAAGCGAGCAGGCAGGAGCCGCAGGAGGGACGGAGAGTTTGTGAGAAGAGAGAGGAGGGTCCGGCAGATTCGATCGTCGGTGACAGGGTTGCGTCTGGTCCAATATAGTCTATCCTGGGCTAGACAGGCCTGGTCTTGCGAGCAAGAGAAGCACGGCCCGGGAGCACGAGGGCAGATGGCGGTAGGTGAAAGGAAGGAGTCAGGTTGCGATAGGGCAGACGGGGGCGGAGGGACAGTGCCAAGAAGAGGAAACGGACGAGCCGGAGAAGACGAGCCGCTCCTCAATTTGTTTCTTGCTTCTGTGGCCGGGTTTCACACGCCCCAAGATAGCAGCAATGCGGGTGTCAGATGGATTGGGTGCGGAGGAGACGAATAATAAAGACCGGCCGACGACAGAGGAGAAGGGGGGCAGCACAAGCTCACGCACACGCACATGCACACGCACACGCACCAAGGGAGAGGGAGGGTGAAGGAGGCGAGCCACCCGCTGTCGACTTTTTGGATGGAACAGGAACCAGAAGCATGAGCACGAGGGCAGCCAGGCCAGAACAGCAAAAACGAGTGACGATTAGGCCAACGGGCAGAGGCGCGAGCGCCAGTCAGTCAACAAGACAGCGGACGGCCCAAAGCCAAAAAGTCCCCAAGGAACCCCAACCACAAGGGAAAAAGCCACAATCTCCCCCATGGCAAGAGAGTTTCACTCATGGGAACCCGCTCTTGCCCTCGGGCTCCTCCAATCCGCGCCTGCAGGCCCCAGGGAGGATGGATCATGGCAACTGCGACTTTGCTTTGGACCAAGCATCATCGAGAAAATGGTCGCGTGCTCTCCGATGTTGTTCAAGCACGCCGACGAATCAGAGCGGGGCATTCGCCCATGTGGTCGCTGGTGCGGCGTTGAAGGCAGGAGTGGGCTTGCCGGGGGGCGCACCCCAAGGAGGGAAAGAGCGACATGGGGTGGCCGTAGATGCAAAAAAGCTTGGCTTGAACTTGAGCCCTTTGCAGCAAATCGCCCCCGGTTCGGCAAAGAGCAATGGGGATGGAGGCAAGTAGAGGACGCCAGCGCGGGTGGAAAATCGGGGAACACGAGCTTATTCCGTCTGTTGTGCAGGTGCAATGGGCGTTTGTAGAAAATGTTGCTGCTTCTATCAGCTAGGGCGTCAGTCAATCAAGAAGAAGCAAAAAAAAAAAAAGCACATGCGCGCCCGCCCAAAACGACGACAGCCTCCTGCTCTCATCTCGTTATCTCTCTCCCAAATATGTCGCCTCACACAATATCCGCCACAGCGCATACCAGCACAAGAACCCTCACTGTGAGACGGCGACAAACATCAATTGGGCATGACATGCTTGGGTCCCCTCACCCTTATCCCCGACGTCGAAATAAAAGCAGGCCAACCTGGTAGCCAAGGCTCGCACAGACCCATCAAAACCCCGACTTTCCCAGAGCGATCACCGACAAGACGCAAACCACAAATTCTTGACGGGGCTACTCAACAAGTCCTCCACTCAGTCAATCATAAAGTTTTCGCCGCTGTGGGTGCATTTTTCTTCTCACATGCCAAGATGGGTGCCTCGAGAGACATCGAGAAACATCAGAAGCAAGATCAATTGCTTCTTTCACCGTGCCATCACATGTCGTGCAGTATGACCACGCATCTACGTTTCCATTTATCCACATCGCCAAGTGAATGATCCGGGCCCTCACAGCCTCCACAACGGAGCCTCCACCTCCTCCACCTCCTCACTGTCCCTCTATCGCAGCTCATCTCCACCTCCACCTCCATCAACCAGCACGTCACGTCTCATGGCCCGCCACCACTGCACGATACGAAAACCACCAATTCCAAGGCACGCGAGCACGTGTGCCCATCCCAGATCCTGGTGCTTACTCGCACCCTCCACCACGAGCTAAATCGCCAGATGCTGATGGTCGCCCAGCCCATGGCCGGCGCGTCGCTGACAAGGGTCGAGGTCAAGGCAAGGGTCGTGGAAATTTGGCTTTCATTATTCGTCCTACTACGGGGGTTGAGCACGTGCTCCTGTATCCCGTCGACTGTCTAGTACAACCACCCGCCCCCAGCTCCGGGACAAATCCACCCATCACCGTCTCGCGTGAGCCAACGTGGGGGGGCTCTGCGGTCCTTCGAGACTGCACCGTCTCAAACCCCTGGTTCACCACCGCCCCACGCACATCTCTTTCCCGCGATTCAGCATCCCTGACCGACTTGAGCGACTCCAGCTGATGCGCTGTATGGCTGACTCTGTACCCTTTTTCCCGTTCGAGTGTGCGCATGTGCGTCATGTACATCAATTCCCACCCGATGTTTTCCTTTAGACTCCCGAAACCAGCAACTAGCCAATATCAAAACTCCGCCAGCCTTTGCCGATCGTTACCCTTGCGAACCGGGATTCCGGCATGGTTAGCAAACTCATTCCATATGTCTCTCACTCAGACACACGTTCCTTGATGCTCAGCCCTAGCTCCAGCCTTAGATCTCGTTGCTGGGGTAGGTAACCTTGGTTGTAGGCACAAACTCCTCCTTGATGGCACGAACGTTGACAAAGCGAGTCAGCAGGTTCTGGCTGCCGGCCTTGTCGTTGGTACCGCTTGCTCGTGAGCCACCGAAGGGCTGCTGGCCAACCACAGCACCGGTGCTCTTGCAGTTGACGTAAAAGTTACCGGCGGCGTTGCGGAGCTTCTCCTCGGCGTCACGCACAACCTCGCGGTCAGCGGCAAAGATGGAACCGGTCAACCCGTACTCGGAGGTCGACTCAACCAGCTTGCACACGGAGTTGAAAGCATCGGGAGCGGCATCATCGTACACGTAAGCGGTGAGGATGGGACCGAAGAACTCGGTCGAGAAGAACTTGTGGTCAGGGTTGGTGGTGGCATAGACGGTAGGGTGCACAAAGTAACCCTTGGAGGAATCGTACTTGCCACCGGTAACCAGCTCCAAGTCCTTGTCCGTCTTGGCCTCGTCAATTGCACCTGACAGCTTGTTGAACGAAGCCTCGTGGATCACGGGACCCAGGAAGTTCTGGTGCTCCCACGGGACACCAATGCTGAGCTGCTCAACCTCGGCCGCAAGCTTCTCCTTGAACTCGGGCCACATGGACTTGGGGACGTAAATTCGGGAGGTGGCACTGCACTTCTGGCCCTGGAACTCAAAGGCACCACGAACAGTCTGCTTGACAGCGTTATCGATTTCAGCACTGGGGTGAATCAGATGGAAGTTCTTGCCGCCAGTCTCGCCAACAATACGAGGGTAGGATCGGTAACGGCCCTCGGCGACACCCTGGCCAATAGTGCCGTACAGCTTGCGGAAGACGGCAGTGCTACCAGTGTAGTGAAGAGCAGCAAACTCCTTGTGCTCGAGAACGACCTTGGTGACTTCAACGGGGTTTCCGGGAACAAACTGAATCACGTCCTTGGGCAAGCCAGCCTCGAGAAGAATGTTGTAGACGAGCCAGTTGGAAGCAATGGAGAAGTCGCTAGGCTTCCAGACAACAACGTTTCCGAGAAGAGCGGGAGCACCGGGGAGGTTGCCAGCAATGGCAGTGAAGTTGAAGGGGCTCACAGCGTAGACGAAGCCCTCGAGAGGTCGGTACTCGAGGCGGTTCCAGACACCAGGGGAGTTGTGCTCGGGCTGGCCATTGTAGAGCTGCTCGGCGTAGTGAACGTTGAAGCGGAAGAAGTCGGCCAGCTCAGCGGCGGAGTCAATCTCAGCCTGCCAAGCGTTCTTGCCCTGGCCGAGCATGGTAGCGGCCATGATATCATAGCGGTACTTGGTAGAGATGAGGTCGGCAGCCTTGAGGAAGACGGCGGCTCGGTCGGCAAACGGGAGGTTTTCCCAGGCGGGCTTGGCTGCGAGAGCGGCATCAATGGCCTTGGAGACATCGGCGGGAGTAGCAGTGTGGTAGGAAGCAACGGTGGTGGCGTGGTCGGCAGGGTTGACCTGCTTGGAGAGAGCAGAGGCCTTGATCTGTGGTGGTGTTTCAGTCAGATGTGTCCATACACACATGGCGATCTTGACGCCAATGGCCCCGCGTTGATAGGTAACATGCAGAAAAGATTGGTACATACCTCCTTGCCGCCAATGACGACGGGAACCTCGAGAGGAAGCTTCTTCTGGAGCTTCTCGACAGCAGCAGTCAGGCCCTCGCGCTGCTCGCTGCCCTTGAGGTAGTGGTGCTGTGAGTAGATGGGTTAGCTGCTGTGTCTGTGTTTCAATTGCCCCGCACTTCCAATCCCATAGCCACTGTTGTTCTCTGCAGCTTCGTGATGCTTCCGCCGCTTGAAAACGGAATGAATGTACGTACGTTGGGCTCGTTGAAGACCTTGGGAGGTCGGAAGGCAGCGAGAGTGGCGGCACCCCGCATCTGTTGAACCCTCGTGGCCGATCGAAGACCTTGGGCACCTGCCCGGGCGAGCATGGCAGACATTTTGCGTATGCGCGTGTGTATGCGTGTTATCGTCAATGGAGGGTATCACAAGAAAAAAGAAAGCAAATGAAAAGAAAAGAGTCGCTGATAGATAAGGAGGAAGGATTGGGATGCAGGAGTGCGAGGGCGGACGGGACGGTTGATATGTAGGTGAAGGAGGGCAAGTAATTCCCCGGCCGACGTCTTCCGGAGCAGGATTATCAATTCCCTTGTTTTCCCAATAAGCTTCTTAGCCGCTTCAGCCAACCTCGTGGCCTTTTTTTTTGTTTTTTGTTTGTTTTTTTCGTTCCCCCATACTGTGCCCGTTTGGCTGTCTTGCTTTCGTCACCGTTGCACCTACAGTGCTCATCGCTGTACTCGGCTTATCGCGGCCTAAGACGTTCGCCCTGCAAAACAATGACTGACAGTGCGGACGGGGTGGAGCGGCGGGGGGGCGCCCAGGAGGGGCGAGGACCGTGGGGCCGCCGGCCGCATGACGTCTCCGGCGGTATGGTATTGTCTTGTCGTCGTCTGGTTACAAACGGCGATGAGACGAGAAAAAAAAAAGAACGAGAAGAGGGGTGGGAAATCCAAAGAGGCTGAAGAAGGAAGAATACGTTGCAGAATCAAGAGTGCATGCAGAAAGCAATGCGAGGCTCCCTACCTAACCAACAATGGACATCGAGCTTGAAGTTGTGTGTGTGTGTGGCCAAGCTCCCCTTCACCACGCTCTCTTTCTCTCTCTCCCCCTCCCCTCCGCCGCAGCTTAATGATTGGCCAATTGCAAATCCGATCTCACTCGAACAAAACAAACCACCACCCCCGGTTCCCGGGCCCTGCCCTCGCCCCTCCCCCGCCGGTTTCGGCCATTTTGTTTTAGGTTCCCTCGCGTGCGTGGTGCTCTCGTTTTTTTTTTCTCCCGCGAAGAGCCGCACCCCATCTTTCCAAGTCTAGTAAGAGAAAGGTAAAGTCCGGGGGGTGGGGGGAGGAGGGCCTGGGATGGCAACACGCTTGCATCTTTTTTTTTTTTCTCTCTCCTATCAAGAGCATCCGCGCTTTGCCGAACGGTTCAGCGCGGGGACATGGCATGGTGGCCAGGGGGGTTGGTTCTTGCATATTGGGGTCATGTGCCCATCTTCTTACATGGGCTATGACTGGAAGCGAGTCGAGACTGTGTTCCAGGAACATGTCACAGTGTCAGAAAAAAAAAGGCATCTTTTCCTGGGGAACCGAGCGGCAATGTGAGAGACGCTGCAGTACGCAGTGCCACATTTACTATTAGACTAGGAAAAATAATACCAGGAATCATGCATGGTATCGAATACATTCCCCGTATTATCCACGGCTGACCTCTCCTCTTGTTTCCGTTTTGTTCTTTCTTCGAAGCCTCGCCTCTCCTGCTTCTTTCCTTCACAGAGGTATCTTTGCGTTTACAGTATTAAAAGAAAGAAAAAGAGAAAGAGAAAAACAAGAAGAAAAAAGGCCAAACCACATCGTACATGTACTGTAATAGCTCCGCCCCCACTGGCCATTGTCATGGCTGCGGCTCTGGGGAGCTATCCTTCTCCACACTTCGGCTCTCTCAGGCTTATTCCAGGACCCATCATCAAACAGACATTATCGGTTCCCCGACCAGACTCCACTTTCATCCGCCTGTAATTCCACCCGGCCATTCTGTCCGGTTGCGGCCGTTAATACATAGATAAGAATACGACACAGGCTTCTCATTCATCCGACGCACAGAATCTGTCCGTCGGTAAAACACCCTCCGCCAGCCTTTCCCCGCAGCTAGTGGTTTGAGTCGGCCGACGCCGGGGGTGGCGTTGCCGGCTCATCCCTCTTGCGGTAGCTGAGAGCCGGCACGGTCAGACCGTACATCTCGGTCCGGCCCTCTGGGTCGTGCTGGTCAATCTCGACGTTGATGCACACGTCTAGCGTCCCGTCGTGGCCCGCTCCGTGCGTCTCCCGCGAAGCGGCTTTGTGCCCCGTGCCGGATCCAACCTCGCCCTTGTGGAGAGTGCTGTGTCCGTCCTTGCCCAGGAACGATTGCTCTTCTTCGCCCGCATGCCCATTGGTGTAAGCGCCCGCGTTGTTGGGCGAGTTCTCCGTGATTGAGGCAAAGTTTCGGCTCGGCATCGTGCAGTGGTTGTGGCCTGCCGTCTTTGTTGACGAGCCAGGGTCCTTGTTGAACAGGTCCAGCAACGTCTCGTCCGTCTTCGAGTTCAAGTGGTGAATCTTGTTTCGACGAGCCAGCAAGTTTGCGACGGCTTGGGGTGGGGGCTTGTTTACAATGGCCGACGAAACGACATTGACCATGTAGCGATGGTCCTCCTCTGCAGGAATCTTCAGGTCCGGGTTCGAGTAGAATCGACCCAGAGCCGCCAGATGCACATCACCTCCAAGAATGGTGACTCGGACCGAAAACTCGGCCGATATCTGCTGCAGCCTAACCATCAAGTCGAGTCGCTCCTTCTTGTGAGTCCTGGCCGTGTAATGGTCATCAAGATCATCCAAAAGATCGATGCTACCGTCAAACTGGTTAAACAGACCTCCGCCGATACCAAATCGGCGGTTCAGGAGCTTCACGGGTCCCATAAGAGGGCTACGGAAGATGTTTTCCAACCATGTCAACCGCTGCAGTCATTGTTAGGCTTGGCAATGTTGATGAGCAAGTGCTTCTACATACCGGGTACGCAATGGGAATACCAAGAAGCAAAATGAGATGCTTGATAGGCTGTTCAGAGTTCGCCGCCGCCTGCAGCTCTGATCGTAATCTGTCAAAGATGACGTCGTATGTCTCAGGGTAGTTGACTTGGTGTCGAGTTCGCTGCGTCTTGTGTCAGCTCGCAGTTCCACTGCGCAAACTCAATTAACTGACCTCTGTTCGCGCGTCGATGCCCAGTAGAGCAATACGGGCTCCGAGTCGAGCATACATATTGTGCGAATGTTCGGCCACGTAAGGACCAGGCTTGGTGCCCAGAATGTACTGGGGTTCGGTCTTCTGGGGGGCAACAAAGGTGTCGATCAGTTGGTTCGGGTCGGCTCCCTGTGTAGAAGATTCCAAAGCGGCGTAGTCTGGGAACAGTCAGCACGTCTTTCAAGATAATTTGTTCGCAGTTCTACCTGTAGTGTAAGTTGATTGCGGTGGTGGCATGTGTTGTTGGAAAAGCATATAATATTTGTGCGCAGTGCCACCGATGCCTCGGAAAACGTCACATCGCATAAAGTTGTCCACATATGAGCCAAAGCCATCGATGATCTAGAAACTCGTCAGCATGAGGCTCATCGAAATCGGGCTTCTATACTCACGTCGTGGTCATCCCAAATATTGAGCTGGGGAATCTGACCGTTCATAACCGCAAATTGTGCCGTGTTGTACCAACGAATATAATTCTTCAAATAGTAGTCGTCGCACTCGGCACGGAGCTTCTCGGGGAAGGGGTAGTCTCGGCGCTTCTTGGGGTTGCCAATATCGGTCCAGGGGCGCAGAGGGCCATCTACTCGGATTCCATCGTTGTAGATCTGGTCGCCACCTCCAACCATTACGTGGAAGGGAACTGCGCTGTGCTTGCGAACCACGTCGTTCCACAGGGCAGGTCCGCTCCATGCCTCCTCGTCAGTGCCAACGCTGAAGCCGTTGCACGAGTGGAACATGAGGCGCATTGATTCATCTTTGGCGGGGACGAAGAACTTGTTGATTCGAGGCTTGTTTTCGGACGAGAAGCGCAATTCGGGAATCTCATATTCGTAGCTTGTCTCGATGGCGTCGACTGGGACGCTAATGTCAAAGGCCCAAAATGTGTTGCGCGGGTCGGAATAGAGGCACTGCGACTCTACCAGGGTTGCCTCGGGCGCTCCATTGGAAAGGTCGGCACCGTTGATTTCTCCATTGGTTCCGCCGGGCGCCGCGGCATGCGATGCGCTGGATGTCCGCCGGAGGGCCAAGACGGGCTGGTGGAGGGGTGTTTTCCCACCACCGCGGACAACAATGAGAACGCTTCCATGCCAACGGCCCTCCGCCATGCGACGATAGTTCAAGAGGGGTCCACAGACAATTTCTTTGCCATCCGGTGGTTCGGTGTCTTCGGAGCTTCCCAGGCCGGTGCCGTCAGGGTTCGCCTCTGCAGCGGCAACAGTAAGGGGCTGGTGCCTCGCGCCGCTGTGCGCGCTGCGAGCATCGCTGTCGGGGTTGACGCGCGACGAGTTGAGGAAGTTGGCCAGATCGCTGGAGCTGCCGTGCTGGACGGGGCTTCGCGCTGCAGAATGCGACGCAGCGTACTCGCTATATGCTGACGACTCCTGGTGCCGCCAGCGGCTGGCCGACGCATACGGGTTGCGGTCGTCTGCCGTCAGAGGCCGCTCGACATCGTTGGCCGCCATGCTGCCGTTCTAGTGACCAATTCGAAGGTTGAGGGTAGGCCGGGTATGTGCTGATGGGCTTGCTGCTGACTGCGCAGAGACTCGGGCGAGCAATGGACGGGCGCGTGGTTGTCGTCGGGCTGGAGCGCGCAACTCGCAGCTGAAATGTCTTAGAAGCGGGCGTCGCCACTGGTCGAGCGGAAGCTGGTGCGTCTGCAGCTGTGATGCAATGGCTCGATGAGACTCGAGGCACAAGGGCGGGAGCAGCAAGACCAGGACCGGGACAAGGAATGTCGTGGGAGAGGGTGAGAAGACGGAAAAAGGAAGAAGTAAAAAAAGATTGGAGGGGAAGGGAGAGGCCAGCCAAAGCAACTAACGAGAGACACACACACCAAATGACACCAGCAAAAACAGATGACGCAGGCGCAGGTGCTAGGGAGTCGAGTCGAGACCAAGATCCAGATTTTGGCGTCGAACAGGGATATCAAGCAGGACACTACTTTTCAGGTGCTACTCAGTACCTGGCCGCTATCCACCATAGCCAGCCCACTACGGCATGAGCATTGACACTAATGACGAGAAGAGTAACTACCTGCGATTCAGAAAACACCAGCCCAAATCAATAGCAGACGATATGCTCTGCAGTGGTGGCTTTTTTCCCTCCCTTTGTTAATTTGGGTTCCCTCCCGTATGGGTCCCCGGTCCGCGCTTCCAAAGTACTGTTGCTGTTAAGCTTACTGGGTCAAGTTGCCCACTTCACTCAGTCAGTCCGCCAGCCGTCGACTATTTTGGCTGATTACCTGGCCGAGCCCGCAATCCCTGTATTTTTCTTTCTTTTGTTGTTTGTTTGTTTATTCCTTCCCCTTGCGCTGTTGCTGTTATTCTTCTCTGCCGCTTCATTAGCGCCGCCATTGGAACAGATAATCGTGCTGTCCCGTCCTTGTCCACTTTGGTCGCGACGAGGCGCAACATCGAGGGAGACGGGCAAGGATCACGTTGCCAAGAGAAATAATCCAGCTCCCCATTGGCTGCGCACCAAGCTAGCTGGGCCATATCAGCCTTCCGCTCACAACACCCACAGCTCTGCCGGTTCTCCGTCGTGTCTTTTGCATCCCCTCCCTTTCGCTATCAGATGGCCCTGCTGACACTTGCTTCATCCCATCAGCTGACAGCTGCCTGTCGCCATTGCCATTCCGTGCCTTGGCTGCCACGCGGCACATGCAGTCATGGCGACGAAGGATTGGTCTAGTTGTCGCAGGAAGAGAGAAGAAAATACAAGCAACAAAAAAGTTGGATGTTGAATGTGACTGCAGCGATCCGCAATCAAATCCCATGCGCGCGTGGATGCTTGCATGCTTGCTTTGGACGGCCCGACCGCCAAGGAGCCAAGACCTGGTTGCACAAGTTATGGAAACGCAGGCGTGCAATCCAGAAGAGGTCGTTTCTCACCCATCCGTCATCTTGAAACGCCAGAACCCACACAATGGCGCCGCTCAATCTTAGGGACCGCATGGTTCTCGACAAAGTTATCCGTATTCGTGCAATCTGGCGAAGATCCGGTGGCCTCTGCGTCTCGAGATCCTCGCTCCTGTATGGGATTGCCAATCCTTGCGGTCTGGAAATATTCTGCCCCTCCTCCCCCGAGCATTCCCAGTCCGCCGTGTCCGTGTCAATCCTTCTCCTGCTCCCTGATCCAACCTTGCGACCGTGCCCTCTGCCCCCTCATTTCCACGTGTGATTCAATGCCAGCGGCCCATCCAGGACGACATGCATGCATGCTCCCGACTTGATGGACAAAATCCCGCTGATCCATATAACAATGTTTCCTATCGAGATGAGGCCCTTCTTTAATGCGACTGTACTGCCAGGCTGGCCAGTGTCGATCCCGGTGACGTCATCCTCTCGCTTTCGCCTTGTTGGTCACAGCTGAGTTTGACTTTCGCATCACATTAGCCAGTACTGACTACCCTGTATTGGTCGTTAATAAGCCAACACAGCACCCCATCCCCTTTCTTCGCGGAGTGCTTAGTTTCTCGCTTTTTTCTCTCTCTCTCGGCTTTATTCCGTTGTTTTCCTGGTCCTTGCTCTGTGTCGTATGGTAATGGTGGCCCTATAGCAACCAGTATACAATGTTTCCCTGTCAACACCGGCCGAGGCGTTCACAACCCCATTGTAGTGGGGCATAACACACAATCCAATCCCTGGGATTAGACCATAGGTACTGTCCAATTGTTGCCACTGCATTGTACCAACATAAGCCGGAACAAATACAAATCAATGGCAGAAACAAAATGAAGGCAATAGCGCGAGGTATTACTGGCCAGGGTATTACTTGGGCTTTTATTTATTTATTTTAAGGATGTACTAGCAAATATGGTGTTGAGATGTGGCAGCCTGAGGCAGCTGCCTGCATTCACTTCTGGGATAGCCGAGCCTATTAGAACTTGGAGAAACTAATAATGTTAATATATATATATATTATTCTATAGATTATAAGCCCTTATGTTTATTATATATATTTCTTTGGCCAAAATTTTAAATAAGGCTATAATTTTTTATAGTCCAAAGATATTATAATTACTAAAAACCATAATTTACTATAAATAATATCTAAGAAGAGATTTAAATTATAATTTTAATTCTTTTAAATTTTAGAATTAATAGAGCCCTAAACTTTAATATAGACCTATAAATTTCTTTTTTAGGTATAAATTGCCTATAAATTAATTAAATTAAGATAAAAGATAAGAATATTTAAAAAATACTAAGTAAAAATAAAAAAGGGAATAATAAATAAAATAATAAAAAAAGATTTATAATACCTAAAGAGATTATAATATCTTTAGAAATAAATCTTTTATTATAAAATAATAATTTTATAATTTTATTTATATTATAATTTAATAAACTAAAGAATAATAATTACTAAGACTAATAGTAGATTAAATTTATAATAAATACTAAGGTCTTAGACTTTTTTAATTATTATATAATAGATTTAATATTATTTAAAAATACTATAAAATAAAAATAATAATAATAGGTTATTTTTAATATAAAGGCTATAGTATTTTTAATTAATAATATTTTAAAGGAAATTATAGAAGAGATTAGGAGAGATAAATAAAGTCTAGAAAATACTATAGTTTATAAGATATATAAAAAGATTAAATAAAATATTATTAATATACTAAAAGATAGACTTTATAACTTAGTAATAATATTTATTAAACTAAACCAAGAAAATTTTTTAATACTAAAGGATTATCTTAATAAGTTATATTATTATTAGAATTATATTATAATTAAATTCCTAATAATACCTAAGGAAATATTTATTATTATTATAATAAATAGGATTAAGAAATTAAATTTAATATAATATAATAATTAGTTTTATAATATATAAAAAGGGAATAAGATTATAAAGAAGGACTTAGTAGATTTTTTATTATAATAAATTAATAGTAAAAAGGAGATAGGTCTTAATATAGCAATAATAAGTATTAGTAAGAAGTCTAAAAATTAATTTATAATAAAGAATATAGCTAGAATTATTAAACCAATTAATAATAATATTTATAAGTCCTATAGATTATCTAAGAAAGGTATTTAATATATAATTAATAATTATTAAAAGGCTAATTTTAAATTAAGACTTAAATAATATAGAAAGAAGATTAGAAAAGATAATAATAATAATAATTAATAATTAATAAATATTAATAAGAATAATATAGATATTGCCTTAGTAAAATGAAACTTTACTAGTCTAATATTAGCATTAATAATAATATAAAAAGACTCCTTAGAGAATAAAGTATTAAAGTCAATAATTATATTAATAAGCTTTATTAAAATTATATTTAAAATATCTTTAGTAATATAAATAACTTTCTTAAAAAATAAAGTTATTATTAATTTAGGATATTTTCTTTATTACTTTAATAATAAAAAATGGTTTACTTTTTTAGTAAATATTAGTAATATAGACTTTATAATAATAAGTAATAATAAAGATTTAAGAATTAAAGCCTAAGATATAGCTAAAATAAAACTTAAAGATAATAGTATTATAGAATTAGAAAATATTTATTATTGCTTTAATATACTAATAAATATACTTAGCCTAAAAGTACTAAAAAAAAAGAATATTATTTTAGATAAATATAAAGATATTTTTATAGTAAAGGCTATAGGATAAATTATTATTAATATTTATTAGTAATATGGAATTATATTTATAATATATATAAAGCCTAAAGATTTCCTAAATTTTATAATTTTACTAAAGAATATAATAGCAAAAGTTAAATATAACCTAATATATTAGTAATTTATATATATTAATAAAGATAGAATTTTACTTATATATAAAAGGGCTAGGATTAAGATTAATCTAAAGACTTTTAATAAATTTTATTATAAGAATTACTATATAATAAAAATAAATATTATAATTAATTAGATCTTACTTATAAAGCCTAAGTAATTTCTTTTATATATATTCTAGAATATAATTAATTATAAATCTAAAGAATATAGTAAGTATAATAATAGCCTTTATAGGATAGATATTTATATATTTTACTATTAAATTATCTTTCTTTACTCTTAAAATAAGATATTAATAATTTTGGAAAATTAAACTAATAGAGTAAAAAATTATAGCAGTAGATATAAGATTTAAATAATAGGCTATAATAATACTTTAGAATTCTATAGTCTAAAAATAAATTAGACAAAGAAGTAAGGTATTACTATATAAAAATCTCTACTATATATTTTATAGTAAAATAGGAAAATTAAATATATAAAAAGAATTATTATAAAAAGTATATAGAGTATATATATTAAGATAGGACTTCTAGAGTTCTTATAGTTATAGTTTATGGAAATATCTATTTATATTATAAATAAATTACTTATATCTATTAATATAAAAA
Source organism: Calonectria leucothoes (assembly GCA_002179835.1). Lineage (NCBI taxonomy): Eukaryota > Fungi > Ascomycota > Sordariomycetes > Hypocreales > Nectriaceae > Calonectria > Calonectria leucothoes. The sequence continues at coordinate 365,622 of NAJI01000169.1, read as the reverse complement.
ATAAATTACCTCTTTAGGCTATATTTAAAGTTATTAAGGTAGATTATAATTTATATATTTAATATATTTAGATATATAAATATATTGCTTATATTAAAATTTAAAAAAAAGATATAAATTGCCTAGTTAATATATATAAGATAATACTAAAAGCCTAGAAAGGAAAGTTAGTTAGTATAAAAGGTATAAAAGATTATATTTATTAAATTTAGGTTCTAGAATTAAAACAAATTTTATAAGCAAAAGATATTTAATTTTATAAAATCTATAAAAATAAACCTAATAATCCAAAGATTATAAAGATTAAATATAAAATAATATTAATTAATCCTAAAATTATAAAAGGAGGAAGAATAATCTTTATATAAGTAGATAAGAGATAGCTATTCCCTTTGGAAAAGAACTCTATTAATAATTAATAGACTAAATATACTTATATATAGAAAAAGAATAGGAATAAATAATTTACCAAAAAAGACTTACTAAGTCCCATTTAAACCCTATTACTAATCTATATTAATAATATTAATAATAAGAATAAAATCCTAAAATAAAACTAATCTTTTAAAAGAATACTAGGAATATTTATTAATAATAATAATTTACTAAAGATTAAAGATAGTAGAAGGGAATCTCTAATTAATTTTTATAACTAACTAAGTAAATATTTATAATATATATTAAATAAACTAAATAAATCAAATAAATCTTTATATCCTTAATTAACTAAATCTCTATTTAATCTAAATAAATCTTTAAATAAGCCTTTAAATAAATAAATATTTAATTTTAATAATTCTCTATATTTAAAATAAAATAAATTAAGTAAATCTTCTTTAATCTAATTAATTAAGATATTAGGTCCTTAAATAATTTTTTTAATAATTAATAAGTAATAAAATAATATTATTTAGAATTTATAAAATTACTAATAAATAAACTTTTTTTTTCTTAAAGTATTATAATAAATATAATATTAGGATAAAATAAATAAGGAGAATTGTACTAGTAATAATAAACTTTAAAATATACTAAGATTAAATTATCAAAAAGTATAGCTATATATTAAGCAAGAATAATTAAATCTTATAATCTATTACTATAAATAAGATAAATTACTTAAAAAAGAATTAATAAATATTATTCTTATTATACTAGTAATAATAAATTAATTTATAAAAAAGAGAATTAATATCCTAAAAATATAAAAGTAAATATAAAAAAGATTTAATTATATTACTAAATAAAAGCTTACTAAAGAAAAATAATTCTAAAGTTTAATTAAGAAAAAGATATAAAATTTAATATAGCCTTTAGTAAATATAAATATTCTTTAAGAATAATAGGTCTATAATATAAAATACTCTAAGAATATAAAACCTTTTGGTTAAGTATAATAAATAGTAAAAAAAGATTTAAAAAAAATAATTATATTATTAGAAAATTATATATTACCATAATATATATTACTTTAATCTAATTATTCTATTTACTAGTTACTATTCTTAACTATAAAACTAGATAATATAATATAATAATTATTTTCTTAAATATATTTGCTAAAAAGGATATCTATATTATATAATCCCATGATTTTAAAGATAATATTAGTTAGGTTTATTATTTAAATTAAGTACTTTATAGACTTTTAGTTATACTTACTTAATAGTTTAATATAGCAAAGAGAAAATTAATAATAATTAGGTTTATATTACTTAGCTCTAAGATATATATCTTCCAAAGAAATAATAATATTCTCCTTTTCCTCTATATTAATAATTTTATTATTATAGCTAAGACAACTAATAATATAAAATATATAGTTATTAAAATTAGTAAATTATTTAAAATTAAATACCTAAGCAAAATAAAGTAATTTTTAGATCTATAAATTATATAAAATTAATTATACTAATATATTTATATCCATTAATAAAAATATACCAAATTAATTATTAAGAAATTTAATAAATAGATTACCTACCCAGTAAAATCACCATAGCCACCAAAAATCAAGATTCCAAGAAACTAAAAAGAAATAGCAACTATTATACCTACCAAGAAATAGCTATAAAGGACTAAAAGCCTAAATTTTTTATTAATGGCTATATAACCTAATATTATATATATAACTTAAAAATTATATAAGACAAATAAAAGCCTATTAAAAATCTATAATAAAATTATAAAATATCTTTTCTAGTATATTAAAAATATTATAAACTTTATAATTTACCTTAGAAATTAATATAATATTAGGGATCTTAAGCCAAGGGTATATATAAATACATCTTTTACAAATAATCTCTTAATATACTTCTTAATAGCCAAATATATTATATTTATTAGTAATAGACTAGTATTCTAAAAGTCAAAGAAATAGACTATTATAACCTTATTATTAACTAAAATAGAATTTATAAACTTAATTCTAATAAATATATTAATAATTTAAATTAATAATATCTTAGTTAATATAGATTTTCTATAAATAATACCAAATATTATAATTACTAATAATTAAAATACCTACTTAATAATTCTTAATAAAAATAATTTTACTAGAATATATTATATTAATATTAAATATAAATAAATTATTAATAAAACCAAGAAAAAATATTTTAATATTAAATAAATTAAAATAAAAAAAATAACTATAAATAATATAATAAAGCTATTATTATCTATTAAATATAACTATTTTTTAGCATAATTATATATAAGACTAATTAAGAAAAATTAAGATTAGGCATAATAAGTAAGTAAATAATAAAAGTAAAAAAATAAATATATAATAATTAATAATTTATTTTAAATCTTAGATCGATTTTAGCTAAGGGGTAGTATTAAGATATAGCAGCCTAAAGCAGCTGCCTATATTCACTTCTAGAACAGCCAAGCCTATTAGAACTTGGAGAAACCAATAACGTTAATATATATATACATCATTCCATATATGGTATTTTTTATGGAATATCAGAAGCGCATCGAGTGAGCAGCATGATACGTGCTCATGCTGGATGTTTCGACCTTTGTTGCTACGCCATGTCACCCTTCGACTAGCAAGAAAGATATATTCCTTTGCTTTTCTAGAAGGTAAATGCTATGTCAAATTATGTGCTGGGGTAAGATGTGACGTAAGAAACTTTTTCTGAGCTCAAACTTAACGACCCAACAAGCTGCTTGACTGCGCCAACAAAAAAAAAGAAAATAATCGGTCATGTCGCGGTAATAAGAATGTCAAATTTGCCACAATATTTGGCATTTAACGGGGAGTCCAGCAATATGACAATTAAATACGAGTATCCCGAAGGAAGGCTTGGCAGAACATAAAAAACATAAAAGCATAAAAAGCAAAAGTGGACCTCTGCTGGTTTCCCCACCCCTCGAATGTGCAGAATTACATAAGCATGCACGAGCATTTCATCAAATAATCATCGCCCCGAAAATTTTCGTCCCTTCAAAAACTTCTCTACTCCAATTGAAGTCGGGCAGAGTCCGAACCCGGCTCTGAAACGCAAACAGCAGCGCCTGTCTCTACCAGAAGCTGACGCGTCTGCATGACATGTCACCGCCATGAGCCCAGTGTCGTGCGAATTCTCAATGCAGAATCTCTGCTGCGACATGGCGATTTCCCACGGTTCGCGTCTCAGGCGGATGGGACTGCTGGGTCCTGGAATGGACAAAGATGCGCAGAAGGTGGTCTGATCCTGGCCACCGTCACTCTTGCGCCTGCGGCAGGTAAGTCTACGTGAAATGATGATGCGCGCAAGCGCATCTCGAAAACGGCATATGTGTGTACAACAATGGGTTCTCTCTGTGCCCGAATTGTTGAAGGAATTTCAACGTGCCAAGATCAAAAAGCCCTATCATTACCAAACACCTCTGCTCCACAAACCAACGGACACTGGTGCATGAAGATAGAGCGACATTTCGTGTGATTGAACAATCGATCGTAGTTGAATGACGCTTGCCCCTGGAGCCGTTCTGGCCAACGCCTCGATCAGCTAGTTTTGGAGGCGGTGGCGTTATCATTTTTGACATATCAATGCATGCGGAGACGGCAACTCGAGATCGGCTATCGTGTGTGTGTGTGTGTCTCGAGCATTTGTTGAAGCTGTTTAGTAATAGGCTCTGGGCAGTTCCCTCCCCGGGAAGGCGCGGGCCCGAGCAATGCTAAATGGGCTGTCCAATAGTCTCACAGCACTTGCCGAGTGTTCAGCTGGGCCTGGCCCGTCCCTATTGCAGCTGGGCCTTCTAGAAGGCCGACCCAGGTAAGGGTGGTGTAGGAGTGGTTCTCCATCAACAAGCAGCAGGCGATGCGACGGGCGCCCAGCAAAGGGCGTCTCAGGTCAAGACAAGCAGATAAAAAAGGCGCCAAGTGACGCCCACCGACTAGAGGAAGCGCCGTTTTTAGCCCAGGGACACATATCGTAGGGGGACACTTGGCTCCGATGGATGATGGGGAAAAAAAAATCGATCGAGGAAGCAACAGAGCGAACTGGCGGTGGAACGGTGTCAGATCACCGCGGACGATGGATGGACCGGCCGGGGCGGGCACGGGGAATGGGTTGTGCGTTGCAGCGGCACCGTCAGTCTGGAACTGCGCCGGCCTCTTCAGCCGAGCAAGGGCACGACAGCCTGGGAACTGGAAGATTGAACACGTAGGTACCTGAGGGGGCCCGGGCGCCCGCCGCGGGTGAAGCTAGCCATGTGCACTGGACTTCGAGACTTGGCCCTCGCTCTCTCCCTGGCACCACTTGGCGTATTGGTGAACTGGACGAAAAAAAACTGCATCGTTCTATTTGCACCGCGCATGCAAACTTGGGGGAGGAGAGGGGGGGCGAGGGCACCCAAGGGTCTTGTTGCTAGTTAGCGTAGGCCTGTCAAGGCTTAGCCGGGCCCCATCTGTTGACCTGCCTGACCGTCAATCGGTGGAGCTAGTAAAATGCAGACCCTCAGCGAGCTGAGAGATTAGGTGAGGGGAGAGGGGGCTCTCTCTTTCGCCAACGGCTTAACGAGAGAGAGGGACACACACAGAGAGGAAGAGAGAGAGAAAAAAAAAAGGGGACATGCTTGGATGGCGAGCGAAGTGACAGGCACGCACGCACGCACGCACGTTGGCTCAAAGACAGGCGGAAAGCTGAGGCAAACGGTCAAGTATAAGAGACAGGTAAATCCATGCGCAGAAGGAGAGACACATAATGGGACGGTTGATATATGTTAAGATATCTAAATCCATCTTTTGAATGCGAGGGCCTTCCTGGGAGAATCGACCAATGACGACATGTCGTGCGTTTCACAGTCGTCTTCTGGACCTCAGTTGTGACATCAAGCGCCACCAGCTAGCCCGTACCCGCGCCCCATCCTCCCCCCTCCAGCCGCGGGTGCTGTGTGTGTTATTTTTGTACACGTGGGAGCATAAGGTTCACATCGTATTAATGATTTCATCCATCATTTGGAGGGGCAACCAACATAGATAGAAAGACCCTCTTTCTCTCTCGCTCGCTCGCTTGACGTCGCAACAAACACGGCGCGCAATGCAAACCAAGGGTCCATGACCCTTTTTTTGCTCTCATCCAAATGTCGGGGGTTCATGTTCCTGGCGGATTGGGACCGTAAAATTAAACGGGATCGGCCTTGTCATCCACCCACCCACCCTCTCTGGCCATTACACGATCGGTACGACCTCTGGAAGGGAGGCGGGTTAAGCCGAATAGGGCAGTATTCTTTCTCGCCCACCCCCAGCCCTCTCTCTCTTTTCTTCTCTGCCTGTCTCAATCTCGCTGTGGCTCCAGCTGGAAGTGGTATCGCGCAACGCGAGCCACAGCCAGGAAGTCAGTCAAATCCTGCGTGTGGGTGGGTGGGGAGAGAGCCGCCGATGAAATGAGCTGGCTGTGCGGTGCAGCCACATGTGCAGCAAGCAGAAGCAGTGAGCAGTGCATCTGCGTCGCCGTCTTGTCACCACCAGAGTAGAGTGCAGAGATGCCAGCGCCATCTCGCCCCCCTCTCGCCCCCCATCCATCCCTTCGGCCAGCTGTTGGCAAAAGTCTAATTTTTATTTATTTTCACTCTCCTTGCCTGTGTAATTGCGTTGTTAATCTCGAGCTGGACCCTCTTGGAGGGTTGGAGGCACGGTCGTGGTTCCTGGGGAAATAATATCGAATAAAAAGATGGGATGGTATGCGCTGGTTGCATAATGTACGGGTACTGGGTATATTGGACGGGGTGATTGTCATATGGTTCCTGCAATTGGGGATGAGGGCAACCTCGTAATCACACCGCGAAAGCAGCCCGGACGAACCGCGATACTTTCCAGGGGCCCAGAGGGGAAGGGATGCGATGTGATGGGTTGACCGTCTACAGATAATGAAGTAATACCATGTACACATTGGCAATGGTGCAGTGCTAACCAATGCCAATCCGTCCGTGGAGGGCCGGTGGCTGTCCGATCTTTGGCCTTTGGTACGGCACCTGGGCTCCCGCGAGGCAGGGCACGTCTTGAGGGAGGCCAAACATCCAAGCCAAGGCTTTCAGCCTCTGCCTCTCTCCGTGGTGACTGGCTGGATGCCCTCCGCCTCATGTCAAAATCGCCCCATTTCCATGTGCTCCACCGTCGTCTCCTTGCTGAGCCATCGACCTGAACGCAGAAGCGAGAGACGCCCAGAACTTCCAGCCGCCCACGCCCACGCCTACACATGCGTGCACATCTACGCCCACGCCAGCAACCCCTCCTCACATCGCCAACCTCGGGTCGGGCTAGCATTTCCAGGTGCAGGCGCTAGCTTAGCGGACCAACGGCGAGGTTCCCAGGCGCGAGGGCATGGCGACCAGTTCAAAGTCAAAAGAAGCCAGCCCGGCAAGGGACTGATGATCCCCATCGAGCCGGGCAGATTTGCGGTAGGCTGGCGCCAACGCCCCCCAGGCGCTAAAGGGGTGGCCAGGGGCCTGGGGAGTGGAATGTCCCGCAGGGATCGCGTCTCTGGGTCGCTCCCATTTGTATATCCGTCTTCCGTGCCCTCCGCAAGTACATGCGCGGTACTCCGCAAGCCGGTGATGTGATAATCTCTGAGTGTGCCAAGTTGAAGAATGGGGGGCTCTCCCCCCGACTGAACACGTTGGGAGGAAGAATTGGAGAGGAGCCAAGCGGGCATGGGCATGCCTTATTTGGCCGAAGCCCCCAGAGGCCCCAAAGGGGATGAGACATGATGCTGTGGGGGCGTGACGGCAGAGGCTGGTTTTTCGTCGCTGTCATCCCGAGACAAAACAATACCCCGTAGCGTTTGCGTGCGATGCAAATGGTGTTTAGACCGCAGGAGCGTCGGCATCAGAAACGTTTGGAACCTGTGATGTTCCGTGCCTTTCTCTGTTTTTGCTCCCTCTTGGGGAGTGAGCGAGACAGCTGCGATAAAGCCAAGACAGCACAGGGCAAGACAGGGCCAACAGAGCATTGCATTGAGAGCGGTGCGGATGCGTGAGGAACCATGATTCGAAACACGCAGCGGACGTGAGCTCGCCGCCTCTTACAAACCATTGCGGTGACGCACGTACGGATGACGAATAACAAAGACGGGAGCAGCATACAGAGTAGCAGTCCCCCCCTCCGAGGGACCGCCAAGGAGACGCTGTTCTGTTCTGGCGCAGCCAAGAAACAAGCAAGGAAACGCAAGAGAGAGAGCGGAAGGGGTGTGGGCGAGGCTGTAATTAAGTTGGACAAGCTGGGTTGACCTTGCCTTCCTGCTCACTCGGCTGCGTGAGATCAATTGAACAATTCGGATTACTTCCCCGCTGCTGTGCTTCATCATTTTTTCTTCTTCATCATCCCGCATCCGTCTGATGCTTCGTGTTTGCCGAAGACTCCGAGCCCGGCTTTGTCATGATGATCCGCGTGAACACAATATGCGTGGTGAGGTATGCGCTACGTACCGGGTGATAGGCCGTGCTTGTTCATCATCACCCGGAGATCTTGTTGATGACGTCTCGCCCTTATTGTTGCCCGCTCTCGTTTCTTCTTCTGGTATATTGTTTTTTCTTTGGGTTTACATTGGCGGCGTTACGTTTTTATCCATTTAATTAATTTTCCTTTCTTCTTGTGTATAATTTCTTGTCTAGTACCGTTAGCCTTGGCTATGCGGCTTGCGTGGGTGTCTATTTGCATGTTCAAGACATACACACACACACATGCACACGTATGTCAATTAACTGCTTGGATCGGGGCAATGTGTCTGCCAGGATCGGGCCTGGGTCAAGTGAAGCTCCCGGCGCGGCGCAACACGGCATAATGGATGGTGCACGGCATGCTCAGCCCTGCGTTTCGTTTCGGTTTTCACTGGGAATGGCTGGTGATTCCCGGTTGCAGCACCTCTTGTGTATCAGAGGTCTTGCTTGTTTGGAAAAGCAAAAAGAAAAAACCGGAAACCAGCCCGCCGATGCATTGCACTCCCGCTCGACTGCGTGTGTGTGTGTGTTTCGTTTCCTGTAAAAGCGCCCGCCATCAAAGCTGCGACGTGCTCGAATCCAAGGAGAGACGGGCGCTCTGACTCTGACTCGCCGGCTTGCCCAGACTTCAGTCGAACTGAGGTCTTCATTTCAGTTGGCCCCTCTCCGTCACCCCCCTAGGCGCCGGTCACTCTCTTCTGGTCGTCAAGTTTCTCTGACGGGTCGGCTTCGGCGGCACCAGACCCTGAGCAGACGACAATCGCAGGTGCTCTGTCCATCACGTTTCCGTTGGATTCAACGTGGTCCAGCGGACGGCGCACAGCTTTAGCGGACAGCCAGCTGGGCTGGGCTAGCTCGTTACTGCCCGCACCCCTGTCTCTGGCGCGTCTGGCACCTGGAATACAGCACTCTGTAGACAGACACTGCCCCTCTGGGGCTAGACCGGCGCTCTAGTGTCGTGGCCCCCCGCTACCCGCCCTATATTTTAATTTATTATATTTTCCCACCACCTTGTATCCTGGAGCGCTGCAGCCCCTGGCCCCCCTGTCCATCATAACTCCGCCCCTCCCCCCGGCAAGTCCGTGGCGATCTCCAGTGTGGAGCGGGAGCGCCAGCGCCAGCACCAGCGAACAGCGAACAGCGGCCAGTCCCAGGTACACAGCCAACCTGAACGATTTGTTACAGGCGCTCCCAGGATCAAATCTCATCTTCTTGGCTTGCCAAGGACGAACCTCCTCCTCTACTCAATCCTTCCCAATTCCTTTAACTCAAGTACCTCTCCAGATCCTCTCGCCCCCCCGTTGCTGTTCCTGTTCTCCTCTGCCGGCCAGAGAACGCCAGAGTGATGCCGATCTAGTAACGTCCTTGCGTCTTGTGACACGGTTGGCTTGCCCTCTCAGCTGCGAGGCCAAGCAGGAACACCACTCTCAAAGGAGCATCGTCTCGAGGCCGCCCACGAGGATTAATTTTTTTTTGCGCCGAATCCTCTGCATCTCGGCCTGGCGACTTCACAATTTGGCACCCAGCTGGCCATGCGATGAGTGGTTCTACTGTGATTATGGCCCCGGCCGTGGAAACCTCGTCGTCTTTTCCTCGCTCTCACTCCACCCCAGACTTGCTCTCGCTGTCAAGTCTCGACACTCCCACTCCGTCCTTGTCCCTAAACCTCCCAGAACTCGATGTCCCCTCCTTCAATTCCGACTTCAACCTCGACACCTCCGTCTTCCTCTCCTCTGTCTCCAAGTCCACCACGAACCTCCCAAACCCCGTCATCCGCGCTGAACAGGTCCCCGACGACGACCAGCCCCAGACGAAGGCCGACCCCAAGAACAAGTCCAAGCATGCACGGAATAGGACCGGCTCCCTCGTAGAGCGCCCTCGATGGCTTCCCAACCCTCTCGGCGGCAGCAGCGGGGACTCGCAGAAGGAGGAGCCTCCCCGCCCGACGACATCTGCAGTCGACACGCTTAGTGCTGAGCCGTCCCACAAGGACGAACTCAAGCCGCTGCAAAAGAACTCATCAACCAGCTCGTTTGCAAACTTTGCCCGCTCATGGAGAAGCTCCCGCTCGCCCTCCCCCATGGGGAAGGCTGCCGCAGACAAGGAAAACAAAAAGGAAGAGAAGCAGAGGGAGAAGCAGAAAGAAAAGGAGATCAAGGCCGGCCGCAGGCGCTCCGAAAGCGCTTCGACCAAGCTCACCAAGGCCCGCAAGAGCGTCGAGCCGACGCCTGAGCAGGCCGATGCAGCCAAGCCTGCAGAGGCGCCCAAGCCCGCGCCGAAGGGTTTCCGCGCCAGCAGTTACTTTACCAAGAAGAAGCAGAAGCCAACTGCCTTGCAGAAGCTCAATACAAACGCAAATGTTGGCGCATCCACGGACAACAGCTGCGCTTCCTCCTCCACCAGCCTCGCACCTCCTGCCTCCATCAGCACCGAGGGCCGCAACTCGCAGTCGACCCCTGTCGACGGAAACACCTCTACAACGCTCGCGGATGAGTCGTCGAATGAAATGTCGCAACCCCAGACGCGCGATTCCCTGTGGTCGTCCTTCAAGACGCTTGACGTGGACTTTAAGGGATTCCTCGCGAAGAGCACCGCTCAGCGCCTGCACCAGATCCAGTCCCAGATTTTGCCTTTTCTCCGCACCACCATGAGCCATGACTCGATCAAGAAGCTGTTCCCCGAGGACGTCGACCGAAGGGCCGCTATTCTGAACAAGTGGTGGATCGTTATTCTGGAAACACTCGAAGGTCAAACCCCCCAGCCGCTCTCCAACGCTGATCGCCAGACCTTGTATGACGCTTCAGCCATGATGACGATTCGACCGGAATGGCGCCATACCACGCCTTGCTTCCAGCCCCTGGCCAGCCGATCGCCCTGCGAGCGAGTGCGTACACGGTCTAATTCTTCAGGTTCCTCCATGACTTCGAGCCAAGCCGCTTTTCTTGAAGAGTCATCTGAGCACAACATTCGAACCATGTTTGTGACGAATCTGGTGAGACAGATGGCTTTCGTGGTGGAGAAGATGTCGCTGCGACACGTCACGACTGGTTTGGTGAACTTTGCCGGCCGAGCCTGCGCCTATGCCTTTTTCTTCGCGCCGGGCGTCTCCGATATTTTGATCCGACTTTGGGGCCTGTCCCCCGATCTTATTCGCCGAGTAGCGGACCAGTTTGGATTGCCTCGGAGGAATAAGGGTGAGAGCGAAGACATTGTGGCACTGTTCCCTCCGAGTCTCAGCATGTTTGGTTGGACAACGCCCAAGGGCATGTGGGACGGTCTTAAGAAGGTCCCCAAATTGCCCATGCTGGTATCTCGAATTCCTTGGACTGGACCCTGGGTGTCCAGGTGGAAGGGTCGTGATACTGACCTCTTTTTCGTCTTTTCCAAGTACTTTTACATCATCTCGGAGCAGTTCATGCCGCCAGGTTTGCCTCTGCTCGAGAAGGCGAGATCCCCGGGCTTTGCCTTGGTGCACGCGCAGCTCCTATTTATTGTCGACTCTACCATCCACCGCCAGACGGGCCTTGACGGCTATGCGCAGCCGTTCTTGGACTCCAACGGCCCAGACACGGCCCTGACATTGCCTCTTCCCCCGAACAACGTGATGAGGGGCATGTCGGAGAACAGACTCATCATGCTGCTCAAGGATTTCCTTTCTGACACTTCGAGCGATGTGGCTGCAGCTCGCCACACATTTGCCGAGTCCTTTGCGGCATTGATGACTGCCTCCACTCGCAAGACGTCCCAGTTCAACCACAGTGCCTGCTTTACTCTGTGCGATTTTCTAGAGGAGGTCTTGGTGGTCTACAGCGACTTTGAAGAGCCAAATGCTAAGAGGTACCTTGATTGGAACTTTTGGTTTGACGTGTGCAAGAAGGTCATGGGCTCCTACAACACCATGTCGGAGGTCCGTATGCTGTCGTTGATCTTTGGAATTTGGGACGCAATTGCCAAGGATCCCCAGCGCAAGCTGTCCATGTGCAAGGATTGGCTGCTGAGCGAGGAGACATTCAATGATTTTTTCAATCACTGGTGCCCCATGGTACGAGCTTATTACCACCGCTTGATTTGCTGGCGAATGTGCCGAGATGAGGGGAAGCACGACGATGTGGACATGTAAGAAACCCCGGTGGCCTTGACTGATGCATCCACTAACACGGACAATAGGCAAATCTTTATTCTTGTAGCGAAGAGACTCAAGACCACATGGGCCCACTACTTATATCTCAAGCACACTGCCGAAGAGGAGCAGCGGCCTCCACCTTCGACGGCACCGGTGCTGCCTGCTCCGGGCAAGCGGTTCATGATCATCCGACAGGAACTCAACATTCCTCAGCCTGGGCTCTTCCTCACATTTGATGGCGTTGATGGCGTTACGACAAACGACCAGATCGCAGCCAATGGGACAGAGGACGCACCAAAGTCGGATGGCAAGAAGCGCTGGTCTCTGTTCGGCAAGGTGCTGTCTCTTGGAGGCGGCGGGAGCAATTCGGATGATTGGGAAGATGAGATCCCAGTTGGACGCCGGGATGCACCCAATGGAGGCTCAACTGCCCCAGCTGTCGCGCCCAAGCCTGCCAACACGGCGAAGGCCCGGGCGTCCGAGGACGACACGCCCATTTTTGAAGAACCCAAGTTCATCTTCAAATTCATCCTTTCCTGGCAGAACCAGGCGGCGCCCTTCCGCGACCGATTCCTGACTCGCCCTTGCCTTCCTGCTCCAGCCCAGTCGCGGGTTACACCGCCTGAGGAGAGCAGCAGCCCCAAGTCACCATCCGCTGGCTTCGCTCCCCCAACACGTCAACGTTCTGGCAACCAGACACCTAGCGGTCTGATTAGCGCAGCGAAGAATGCCAGTCCCTTGAGCTCCCCTATCGGAGAGTTGCCTCGGCGCCTCTCCCTTGGCTTGACACAGGGCGATGACGATTCCGACCTCTCGCTGTCGCAAATGATTGAGGGACGAACCACACCTTCGAGCCCAACGGACGCGGCGGCTCCCTTCGGCTCTGCTCCCGAATCTGGCTGGATTGTGGATGGATATGACGAAGGCATCATCGAGCCGGTCAAGCCTGCTGGCATTTACACCAAGAACGTTGTCTACGCTGGCCGCTCACTGGCGGAATGGGGCCAAGTTGTTTTTGAGTGCAACAACTTTGTTGAGCGCCGCCAAGACGAGGGCGTAGCCAACCTTGGCGACATGGAAGTCCCCATTCTCGGCGTCGAAGGATTCCGAAAGATTGGCGGCTAAAATTATAGGACGCAGCACGGTATAAGCAGCGCGCATTACCCTGGCTTTCCCTATGACACCTACTGATAATATATATCCCCCGATACACAAAAAAGATTACCGGGCGGCGTTGGAAGCATTTGCTTTTTTATTCACGGGCAAGGGTCATCATTACCACATCACTGGGTGATTTCTTTCATTTTACACATTTTGCATTGGACATTCCGGGGTATGCACACATTACTACATCTAACGAATCCACTGGGCGTGGTTTGTTCATGTGTTGGATCTTATTTCGACACTTTGCTCTTTTTGTTTTTTCAAACTTGTTGTTTGTCCTTTGTGCGGTACCTGGGCGTTGGGAAGGTTCTTTTTTTTTATTTGCTCTTTTTCCTCTGCTCTGCTTTGTTACTTTCTTTTAACTATCACGAACTATATCTGGTCACCCGGACGGGCAGCATTGGACGCGCCCCGGTGTGGAGGAATGGAAACTATAAATGGCCGGAACGGCATACAACTACAGGTGTTTGGTTTGACAACGGGGCTCGTTGTGTACATAGAACTAGATTGGAAGTGGGTGCGGACAAACGGTGAATATAGGAGAAGGTCCCTTCTGAAAACACAAAAACGCTATGATTGCGCCACGTGAAAATGGTAACGACTGGTTTGTTGTTAGAGAGGGGGATGTCTAATGGATAGATAGGTAGCTTATCTACGGAATGCTGAAATGATGAAGTTACAGGCAAAGCCAATATTCCTAGCCACCCCCCCTCGTTACCCCTCGTTGCGTGCCTTAAAGCTTCAATGTCCGCCTCAGCTCAGCCCGCCACTGGTCGACGAGGGGCTTCATGGCCTCGACCCGCTTGCGCGCGTCCTCGCGCAGCAGGGCCTGGCGATCCGAGTAGTACTCTTCGAACTGGGGCTTGCCGTCGCTGATGGTGACAAAAGGCCTGCGGCTGCGGGTGAAGATGTGCACGTCGGGCGCAAGGGCCCACGGCTCGTCGAGGGTGCCGGCGCGCACGTACGAGAGGTGGCGGCCCGCGTCGTTGTAGTGGCTCCAGAGCCCGGTGCGGCACGAGGGGCACTGGGCGAGCGTGGTGCCGAGGCCGGACCCGCTGGGGAGGCACACGAGCACCGGCTGGCTCGGCGCCTGGCTGTCTCGGCTCTGGGCCTGGGTCTGCTGCTCACCGCCTGCGACCACGAGGCCTGGCGGGATGACGGCATCGGTTATGAGCGCAAAGGCGGGCGTGACGGCGGCGGGCGCAGGCTCGGGCCTGGCTTCGACGCCGGCAATGGTTGGGGGGGCCGGCGGGAGCAGGCGAACAGAGGTCGACTCGATGACGGCGTTGACGGCAAAGGCGGACCCCGTCTGGCGCTGGCACGCCGTGCAGTGGCAGCAGTGCACAATGATTGGGATCTGCGCGAGCTCGTAGCGGACGAAGCCGCATGCGCACCCGCCGGCGATGGGGACGGCGAGGCTTTCGTTTTCCGAGTAGTGAGGAGTCGAAGCCATGGTGGTGAACGGCTGCGGCGGCGCAGCGAGTACTTGGGAGCGGTGAAGGATGAAACCCGACAGTGCTCACGACAGAGAGACACCGCACACGTCAAGGGCGCCAAGAGAGACAAGGCCAGACACACACAGTGAGAGAGGGAGAGTGTGAATATGTGTGGATGGACTCGCCAAGAGTGAATGAGAATTCTGGCTCATGCTGGCGACCAAAGGTGGGGTTGGCGACGCCGACCAGTGAGCTTCACCGACATGGCCGAATTAGGCAAGAAACGTCCAGCATGGAGGCATGGATGTGACGTGAGGGGTTTTGTTGCCCTAGGCATGGGCTGAGACAGCTCAACTGGTTGCGCTCAAGAGATGTCGGTATAGGCTAATGGGTTATTGCACAAGACGAGGACACAAGCCTGACAATGCTATTCGTTACTGGCGTATTTGCCCGATTCACCAAACAACCGAAATAAGAACTTAGGACATAAAATAAGACCTAATAATAATAATAATAATAAAAATAAGGATAAGAAATTTATTTTATCTTTATTATAAATTTAGTATCCTTATTTGGGGGAAGTATTGCCTAGCATACAGTATTTGGCAAACTTCCGTCCCATGATCACTTTGCTTGCATGTTCAGTATGGGCATGGTTGGATCGGGGCAGGTGCAGAACCAAGTTGCACAAAGGCTTGAATCACTGGAGCCGGACAACTCTACGAATATGTCGAAAAACATGAAATATTTTCGATTCTATTTAATCTCCTCTATTAATGGGAGTAGCTTCTCTTACGAGAGAGACACGATTGGCGGTTAACAAAGGGCAATAAAACAATCAGACCCATGCCCAGCCTTTAGGGGTCAGCAACTAATCCAGCGCCACTCAATTCTGTACGAACATATGGAACACAGGCCATCCGAGATAAAAGAACCAAAGCAGCCAGGATACCTTCCCTTCATCAGCGAACCGATTTCCTGGGCCGTTCCGGTTCTGGGCCGTCGCTGTCTTCAGAGCAGGAACCATTCGTTTCTCATCGCCAAAGGAAATTGTGAGCCGTGGCGCATTCCCAAGTGTGAGTAAACCGTCGGCACGGAACATAGCTGCGGCTTCATCAAAGATCACTGCTTTCGCCGTGGTCTGATTAAACTCCCGGTAAGGGCTGATGTCTGACATAATGGGAGTTGTCACGACCACTGAAGCACAAAGAGCTACCTGCTGCATGAGGCGCTTGAGGTCCTTGTTGAGCGTGTTCTTCATATAAGGATCTGCTTTCACCTGTTCTAGATATTCAAAATACCCGAGCGAACCGCTTGCGATTTGGACGAGCTTGGTGTACTTGTCGAAATGAGGAGGCTGGTTGAATTTTGCCATCTCCTTCTCTATCTCACTCTTGTGCTCTCCCTGGAGGCGTGCCGTCGCTCCAGAGCCACGGAGAGTCATGAGATCGTGGTGAAGTTTCAGGAGTAAAGGCGACTCATCTGGGGCGATGGCTGGAATATCGTTTGACCGGTATCCAAGAACTCGAAGCGTCCACGTGCATAGAGAAAGGTCTTGTGTCCGTTGTAAAACATTAGTGTCACCATCTGCTTCCGGCCGAAATCCTTTGAGATATGCAAGACACTTCTCCAATTCAACATTGGGGGCATAGCCGCGAATAACTGTGGGATATGTGATGTGGCTGTCAGGGCCAACCAGGGAACGAAGGATATTGCGCGCGACCCGGTTGATGCGGTTTGCGATGTTGTCTCCAGCACTATTTGATGGCGCGGAGACGTAAACATGACCGATGTTTCGATTGTTGCACAACAAGGTAACCAAGATGGCAGCGAGTTGAGATTTCCCACTCCCAGCAACGCCAGAGACGGTCCCAAACCCAAGGTAAAGGCGGCTAAAGTAGTCTTTGACACGATCCCTGTCAGACTTAAAGATAGAGTCAAGGCAGTATTGTTGCACCACGTCGTCAGCTCCATCAAAGATGTTGATAATAGGTAGCTTCTTCATAGTTGTCTGAGGATATGTAGGTTGGAGCGCATCCCATAGCCCGTGGTTGTTCAACATACAATCAAACAGTGATTTCACAAAGACACCGTTTTCCATGTTGGCCACGGGATGGGAAAAGTCTCCTTGACCCAGGCGAAGGACAGACCTTGCGCGCTTGATGTCCTGATCGAAATCAGATTTGCAATACAGTGAAATCCTATTGCGAGAGCGGGTGTCGTCAACAGCAGCTTGGAAATCGGTTGAAAATACTAACAGCGACATGTCGAAACTTTCCGGTCGCTTCACTCGAAGAGGAATAAATCCACTAGTACTGATACCACGAAGGAGATGAGAATTCGGAGCGAGCCTAATGGCCTTCCACTTGGTATCATCGTTCATCAGTTCGCTGCGTTCACTAGCGAAAATCTTGACCTCCAGTTGAGATCCATATTTTCCCATGGAGCGAGTCAAAGCCGCTTCGTTTGCGTGATACTGTGATATGTTAGCCATGTTGTAAAGGAAGGCTGAAATGATGCCTGGAGCTTACCCATTCTTTTTCGGGTTGGATCAAAACAACCAACTCAGAGACATCACGCTGGCCGATCTTCTAAATCAGAGCTGAGTGGTGGCTTTCTGAGATTTTTTGGAGTTGCTGATCATGTTCCAGGCTGTCTTGAATATGGAGATGGCAGAGTGCCATGTTTCGGAGCGATGACGCATCAAACTTGGTCGTTATTCCGAAAGAAGGCCCAGGGTTTCTTTTGATCTGCTCGGTCCACTCCTCCATCTCGAAATGTTTTCTATGCCGTGTTAGTGACGGCAAGAACCTTGAAGTAGTAACGTACGCATGATACCCAAAGGTAAACTCAGAGAAATCCAGGCTGGAGATGTCGAGAAACTCATGGATTACCGCCTCACTAGTTAATCGAACAAGAAGAGTGAATTCTCTAGTGTCTTGAGCAAGAGCGGAGATACTGATAACCCCTTGAATGGGTTTTCCGTTGTTGACCCAGCCATCAACTTCTTCGCTTGATCCGTGGAACGGACGCCCGAATCCACTTACATGTGGGCGACAGCCATCGTGTAAAGTGACGGTGACGAGTCTGAATTCGTCTACGGAGGCGTGGGTACACAAACGACCCCGAAGCGCCTGGTAGAGGTCTCCCTCCAAAGTGGTGACTTTTGTGTTGAACCCACCATTGGGAAAACTGATTAGGATTTCAAAGTCCGTAGAAACCTGCATTCTTCCAGGTTGTACATCGTACCAAATGGAGCTGAGCATGTCGGTATCACGCGGAAACTTGAGTCTTAGCCCAAAAATGGCTTTGGCGTTGAACCGAGCAGCCTTTACCAATGCCAAACGAACAGGAGAGCTAGGAAAAACCGACTTTCCGATGACAGTCTGCTCCACATCAGGCATGACCAATGCACAGCTTCGAACTTCCATTCTTTTGCCACGTCGGGGTAGAACCGGGTCAAAAAGTTCTTGATCGTCCGATGTATTGGGCTCTGAAGAACTGGGATAGGAGGTCTCAGGAATGGGGGAATCAGAAGTTGGGACTTCTGTCATCGAGGTTTCCTGAAGTCCAGGCGTGCCATCTTGTGTGTGGGTTGAACTGAGAGCTTCCATGCCCTCCAAATCTTCGATTTGAGCTTGCATGGCTTGCATGGCTTGTATTTGGGCTTGCATTTGTTCTTTCAGACGCGCGATATGAGCACCTCTATCATCCGAAGATGAACCCATAGTGTGTGAGCAAGTCAGGGATTTCTGGTGAGGTGGTATCGTGAAGAATGAGGAGTATGGGTGGGTAAGAAAATGAGTGAAGAGGGGAAAAAAAGGAAGAAAGATTTTTGTGGGGGAAAACCTGTATTTGTGCGTGTTAGTCAACAACTGTCAACGACTGCCACCTGGTTGCCACTCGGCTGCCATCCGGCTGCCAGGGCTTTAGGGCTAGAAGTACTCACATGTTTGCCCGGCCGGAGCCAAAGCCAAGGGGAGGTTGATAATGTCCCGCCAGAGCCAAAGCGAGAGGAGGATGTCGAAAATAATGCCCGGCAGGAGCCAAGGCCAAGGGGAGGTTGATAATGCCCGGCAGGAGCCAAGGCCAAGGGGAGGTTAATAATGCCCGGCAGGAGCCAAGGCCAAGGGGAGGTTAATAATGCCCGGCAGGAGCCAAGGCCAAAGGGAGGCTGATAATGCCCCGCCAGAGCCAAATCGAGAGGAGGATGTCGAAAATAATGCCCGGCCGGAGCCAAAGCCATGATGTAGGAGGGTGGGAAAAGAGGGGAAGAAATTTTGGCAAACCACTGCCCTTATATACATGAGCAAACAACCATTGTAGGTCAGAAATAAATCACGGGACTGAAGTTTGCCAAACACCGTATGCTAGCTAATAGTTCCCCCAAACAAGGGTACCGGATTTATAATAAGATAAAATAAATTTCTTATTCTTATTTTTATTATTATGATTAGGCCTTATTTTATGTCCCAAGTTCTTATTTCGGTTGTTTGGTGAATCGGGCAAATACGCCAGTAACGAACAGCATTGTCAGGCTTTTGTCCTCATGTCATCACCTAGGTACTCGCCCAGCTGGATGGCTAATTGCTGAGATGGAATCGAGCCTGAGACTATGCACAAACTGTCCCAGACAACCTCCACCGCCACTCCCCTTCTGCCCGAGCCAACACCTGTCAAACCTAGACCCAGCGACTAAGATGAGGAGATAAGCGGTGCAGGGGACAATCACGCACAGGGAAGCATAGATGTCCGCCAATTGAGCCTGCCTGCCCACGTAACCCGCGCGAAGGCCAGGATGACTAAATCGAAACCTTTACTGGCAGCGGGCACTCAGGAGGCTGAGAATGTGATTGGTATGAATACTTCTGGGCTGAACTGGTACTTCACTAGCAACAACGACGACGTTATGCATATGTTACCTTCGAATCGTGTAAACCTAGCGTGCTATGTAGCCCCGTCGAGTTTATCAAAATGGCCACCGAACACGTGCAAGATGTATCCAAACAAAAGAACAAGAACGTTTATGCTCACCCTCGCAAGAAGCACCTCAAGACGTCCTGCAAGACATCCCGCTCTAAGAAGCTGGAGGATAAAATGGCGACAGAGAGGGCTCCCATGACCAAGGAAACGCTGGACCTGGTGATTGAGTCCCTCAGAGTGGCCTACTCACAACTCCGTCATTTCGTCGGGCACTTGGCTACGCGTCTCGAACCCCGCGAAAAAGCCAGTCCCCAAGCTCAAACCCGCTGCGACCGGAAAGGTAACAAACGACCCCCTGATGACCGCACTTTGAACCCTGGCCAATGATGTCAAGGTAATGACCATGGTGACTACCTTGAACAATGTCTAGGCCATGGATGAGAACGAGGATTAATGCAGGGATGGAGAAGAGGAGGATTTACTGGAGGTTAGAGGAGGGAAGGAGAGGGAGGTGGCTGTGGGGGCGGCTATATTGGAGGGATGATGAAAGGCTGGACATGAGTCTCATTGTTATACACTTTTGTTGTGTTTGGCCTTACATCAACTATGAATTGGTTGCTTTTTGTGAGATAAATTGCCCTCGCTAGCAGAGGATATTAAATTAAATCGATCGTCGAGTAAGGCGACGGTGAAATGAGTGGTTCGTTCGAAAACGGAGCTGAGGACAGTAGTGTGATAAAATGGGTAGCTGGGACAATGGAAAAGGCACTTCGGTACAATGGTCGATTCCAGTGATAATGGTGCAGAGGGATCCTCGGTGAACATGTAGAGAATTTCACGATAAAAAATAAGATGGTGACGTTTCCCATTAACGGGGCTAAATTTATCGTAAAGATAAAATAAGATCCCTAGGTTTATGTTATAATCTAAGCAGGTCTTATTTTCTAACATAAATCCTTATTTAAATTATTGAGTAAACAGGGAGCAAATGCGCCTGTGATCGTTTTGCCAGATTGGCATCTCCTTGTTGTATCGCAATCTCTCCGCTTACAGACTGTGGGTTCCTCATTTGGGTGCTCCTTCCATGCAGCCTCATCTGACAAGTGATCGGATCACGGCACGGAGGCCCCAGCCTTACCAGGTCACTAAGCCCCAACCGGAAATACGCGCGGAGGAAGCCCACCACGTCATCGCAACGTCCACCTCGAATGGGTTTCCTCTTTAACGCAACACCAAGACCTCCGCGCTGATGTTCCTCAGCGATCGCGCCAATCCCCTAGATCTCGCTTCGCTTCTGGAGTCTCACTATGCCCAACACTGGAAAGCCGAGCAAGGACTGCCATCTCTGTCGCTCAAGGCGCGTCAAGGTCGGTGCACACGTTTGCTCCATCAAACCCACCAAACCCCATCTGACATGTGCCTCAGTGCGACCTCGCTAGACCTGCCTGCCAGAGATGCATCAAATACGGCACTGAGTGCCCCGGCTACCGTGACGAGCAGGCACTCGTCTTCCGGAATGCGAACCCCACCAACATCAAGAAGCGCAAGAAGCGTTCCAACCAAGACCAAGACACCAGCAGCGCTGCGTCTGAAACAGGGTATTCGGCATTTCCCTCTCCATCACCTACAAATACCACCAGCGACTATGCGACGCCGTCGGCATTTTTGGATGATATTTTAGACCTGAGCCCTTCGTCGGCTGCCACTACTACCGACGTGATTCCCCTGTCCAGTGAATATGCCACCACCCTCGTTCTGCCCCAGTCACTTCCTCAACATTGGACTGCTCATTCGATTCCCATTCTTCTCAATGTGTACTCAACCCTAGACTTCCTCCACGACATATATCGTGATACAAACCACGATGGACCTCTTGTGTGGGCTGCTCACCTCTTCTCCCGCACATACACGACCAATCTCAAATATTCCACTGCCGTGTACAAGGATTCGGTTACAGAGACAGAACAAGAGCTTGGCATGTATCTTGGGAAAACATTGAGCTCCGTTCACGTCGCATTAAAGTCACCCCAAGGGGCAATGAGAGATGACGTCCTGGCTACCGTTTGGATTCTCGCAAACTACGAGGCAAGTCCTGCGTCTGCTTGGACAACTACATAACCCTCTAACCATACATTAGCTTCTAATGGGTTCCATCAACCGAGCTGAACCCATGAGCCCATGGCACCTGCACACCCGCGGCCTATACAGTATTCTAAAGACCAGAGGATCGAACTGGTTAAGAAACAGTATCAACCGAGCTGCTTTCTGGCCAGCCTATAACATGGTGGTGCGTACCTTGCTTGACTTCTTCGACGCCACGACCAACTAACAAGGAATAGCAAATTCAATGCACTCTCACAAATATCGAATGTCCTCCAGAATCGGATGAATGGTTTCAAATCATCAGAGAAACTATGCTTCCTGGCGAGGCCGTTGCGCTTGAAGTGTGCATCTTTGTCTCCAGGATGGCGCACATCCAGTCTCGGATTTTCACCATCCTGATGAGCCGCAACTACACTGCCGCTTCATCGGAATACCATGACTTAATCGGGACCTTAGCCAAGGCTGAACAGGATCTTAAGGATTTCTTTGAGTCGAACGCGTATCCTGGTAACGAATATGACCCGTACATGCGCAACATGTATGACGCAGCGTGTGTCAAAGGCTATCATTTATTGCTGTCCTTCACCAACTTTTTGACTCACCACATTGCCTGCCCGATTCCTTTGGAGGTCCTCAAGGCTCTGCGCAAGCGATGCATTTTCATTTCTCGCAGTGCTTCCCGAAGAATCATTGAAAGCCTGCCTCAGACGCTTGACCCTAAAGCTCTCAGGGACAACCCGTCACCAAAGACATTGTTCGATGCCATGAAACTAATTTGGCCGCTAACCGCAATCTACGTCATCCGAACCTCGCTCCCAGAACATCGCTCGATCGCAAAAGAGTCACTGGACCTCATAGGCCGCGAACTCGGAGTCAGGCAGGCACTCAAAGTGTATCCTGTCTATGATCCATTCCCCCCAGAGGCCAGACGACCGGTGGAACTGATAGATGAGGGGGAAATAGTCTACGACCAGGCCATCACGGTGTGATTGCAAGCGCGGCAACGACGCACTTTGCCAGGGCTAGTTGGGTGGTTGGTGAGGAGACGGATTTATTTCATTTGAGCGATTTTTTATCAACATTGACCTAGATTCAGCAAAGCGTTGGGAGTTGCGGAACCATTATGGAGTTTCGGATGTGAAACAATCCGCGGAAGATAGCCGACGAGCTTGTGAGCTCAAGGATGGCTCGGGACAGTTCATGAATGGATTTCTCCAATTAACATGCGGATTCTGTACAGACCGAGCAATTAATGCAATTCTTAAAAGTTGGTCCCAGCCCCGAAGTTGTTTATTGCTGCCCCGGTGCGGCAAGTTCGCGTGTCGTTGGTCCATGTCTGCTCCGCTCGGACTGATCGCTTCTCATGGCATTTTGATCATGGCAAATCGGATTGCCTAGGATGGTAACTACGGCTCTTGGCCTCTGCGTTTCAGTGTTTGATTTATTTCTGGACATGACAAATTCTTTTTGGTTCTGTCATCAGCCTTCGCTCATTGGCGTCCCCTCAATGCGCACATGCCATTCTCACGCTTCAAACGCGCGTTCCCAGCTGGAGGCCGCTGTACCGCCATCGTGGCAAATCTGCGCTGCAACTACACCACAGAGCACAGCCAGCATCGGGAGGCGCTCGCGCCGGACCCCTATTTTAGGGGTCCAGAGAGAGGGGCATAAGCTGCATCAAATACGAGGCGATCGCCAAGCCCAGCGCCTGGGCTGTGGCGGTGCGTTTGGGCGGGCGATGGCGAACTTGGCTTTCAAAAAAGTTCGTGGGGCTGGAGGGGAGGGTGTGAGGGGAGGGGAGAAGGTTTCCAATCAATCAGAGACGCGGACGAAAGGGCTCTTCCGTTCTTGGTCCTCTTTTTTCCTTTTCTTTCTTTATCGGCCAAAGATTACAACGTCTCACGGACATCGGCCGGGATGATTGTTAAACCAAGCTACCGGATGTCCTTTACCCGGGGAGCCACGAACTGGGTGGCGACCAAGATCAGAGATGTCAATGGTCGGTGGCTCGTGTTGTCCGCGTGGGTCAAAACATGTCTGTCTGTAAAACGCAACGTGTAGTAGCGTCTCTTAGTGTTGCTCTGTTTGCTTGGAACGTGCCCCCCCGCGATTGTTTCTTTGTTCGGGGGCATGCGGCTGGCGGGTTATCAAAATGATAGAGTTTTTTAATTAGGTGCGAGGGGATTGTTTAGGGTGATGGCAATCCAATTCGCACTGTCATTTTACTTGCAGCTTGGGCTGGGTTGTGTACAGTGTGCGACAACTGACAATGTGACGTCAACGTCGATGGAACAGGAAAGCTTCCAGGCGGGCCGACAACAGCAAGAATGCGGCAGTGGACGGAGCACTCATCATAGCACCATCATTGATCAGATATCCTGACTCTTTGCACCTTTGAATTTCCGAGCGGCATTCCCGTTTCAATCAATAGGCCCGACCCTGGATTATAGCAGACAGACAGCCTCTCACCCTTGTCGCGCGCGTGAGGTCATCGCCGCAGCCGCGACCCAATCACCTCTGCGATGGCCGCCCGGGCCTTGAATGGATGCGGTAGCGACCAGCAGCGGGCGATGGCACCTCGGAGGACCTGGGAGGCCTTTTGCAAGATTTTTCTTTCATTCATTCATTCCTGGTTGGTAGCCAAGGCAGTGGGAATGCCACAGGTGCTTGATGCTTGGCGAATTGCATGGATACACACGGCCAACCCTATCGAGCGTCGCACTCGAGGGAGCCTCTGCAGAGGCGCGAGCCAGTCATGGCAGCCGCTGCTTGCCGGGCGCACGCCTCTCGCCCTGGTTCGGTCGCATCGTCTCACGTTGAGTCGATGATGATGATGTAGTGGGTCAGGGGGTGAAACCGACGGGCTGGTGTCGCCCTTTGCTGCATTTGGCGGGACGAGCGAGGCGAGACGAGACGAGGGACGAGGCCTTGATCTTCAGATGGCTCGATTAGGTGGGGAAGGCCGAGGGATGCTTTCGCTCGGCTCGATGCTAGATGCGATGATCACTCAGCTCTCCTTCGTGTCGCGCTTAGCTACTAATTAGGGTCTCCAGGTATGCTTGTCTCTGGGCCTTCTTCTATCGGCCCTCTCCCACTCGCCCTCTGGAACCCTTTCTGGTACCATCGCCCTTGTGGCACTGCATCATCCTATTTTGGTCGTGCATCTATCTCATTGCCCAGCCCTAACAGGTTATGATCTCTTCCCCAGCGTGCCATTGCTCAAGGGTGGCTACATCATAGCACTCGCCGATCGGCCTCGGTCAGCTTCTTTTTTTCTCTGGCAGCAATTCGCCACCCGTTTCCAAGTCCTTCTTTCGTTATCATGACTTCTCTTCATACTTCTTCCCCCTCGGCCGGCCCGGGCCTTACTGTGACGAGCTTTACGCCTCCGCAACGTCCCCGTTTTAACTCGCACATCACCTCGGACCGCCTTCGAGAAGGCTTTGGTCTAATTTCGCCTCCTTTTAAGATGGGTGGCTGCATCAGAAAAGGAAGAAGATCCGTCTTCAAAGAGGTTGGCCTGGACGACGATATTGTCCATTCCTCCTCCACCACCGCCACGTCCGTAACACCTGGGGCTTCGGGGAACCAGCGACATGTCTCGTTCAAGACGCCAGACAAGGAAAAAGACTTTTTTGAAATCACAGGCGCCGACTCGGAAGAACATCCTCCTCGGTCGCAGAACGAGCAAGATAAAGGGAACAAGCAGAAGCAAATTGCCACAAGCCAACCTCCCGAGCAGCGCCCTCAACAACACATCAGGCGGCTTTCATTACCCACCAAGGCGTGGTACCACAAACTAGCAAACAGGACCGGGCGCCCACGGGTCACAAGTACATCGGCAGCGCCACCCGGAACCGTTTCTGGTATGCAGCGGTTCACCATGCTGGCCCTGCTGATTGCAGTGGTGTTGCCGGCATTCAGTTGGCGCCATGGCCAGTCAACGATAGAGCTCAGCGGCGCCGATGCAGGCTTCGTCTCGAAGCGAGAAAACAGCCCCACGGATGCCTGCAGGAGATGGGCCCTCCAGACGGCCCTTCTGAACGGGACCGTTTACATGTACGGTGGCCGATCAACGACAGATGGTGACCAACAAAGCAATACGTGGAACAACAACTTCCTCACATTGGATCTTACCGAGGACTGGGATGCTAGTTCTCCTCCTCTAAAGGGACTAGAGATACCAGACGGTCCTCCCAAGGTCTCCATGGGCTATCTCTGGAACGACTACAACAATCTCTACCTCTACGGCGGCCAGTTCTCCGACGACCCATATGTCGAGCCTGGTGACGAGTCTGTGTGGAAGTATTCTATTCGCGACACCACATGGTCCGAGTTTAAAGACCCAACGACGTCGTCCGGCAACTATTCTGAAAATGCGGACATTGCTGTTCACCGAGCTGCCGAGGGTGCCGGCCTTTCCGTTCCCGAACTTGGCCTGAGCTGGTACTTTGGTGGCCACCTCGACTGGTCCACGACCCCGGGCTGGTCCAAGGACATTGACCGCGTCTATCTCAAAAGCCTGCTGGAATTTACGCACCCGGGCTACGTCAACTCGGGCGTAAACAAGCTGTCCAGCGGAGTAGGTGCCGGCGATGAGGGCGCCTACCGCAACATCACCAAGGGAGGCGTCCAAGCCGGCAATTTCCCCGAGAGGGCAGACGGCGTGCTCGTCTTCGTTCCTGGCTGGGGAGACATGGGCGTCTTGATTGGCATGGCCGGCGGGACAGCCGACAACTTCACGGACGACCTCGTGAGCCTGGACGTTTACGATATTGCCAACTCGAAGTGGTTCCATCAGGAAACATCTGGAGACGCCCCTAGTGTACGAGTAAACCCTTGCGCAGTTGTAGCCAGTGCACCCGACGCCTCTAGTTTTCAGATATACCTCTTTGGAGGCCAAAATCTGCCGTATGTATGTAATATAATACCCTAAGAGAGAGAAACAAAAAAAGAAAGAAGAAGATCTACCCAATTTAAAAACAAAATAGATAGCTAATGACTTGCCGTCAATAGGGCAGCCAAACACAATACGATGACATGTATATACTGACCATTCCTTCTTTTACGTGGATCAAGGTCGACCAGAACAGCCAGAACAAGCCTTCAGCTCGAGCCGGCCACTCGTGCGCCATGCATGACGGTCAAATTGTAGTTATTGGAGGCTACCTTGGCAACAACACTTCGTGCGATGACTCAAGCGCCTACGTGTTTGACGCGTCGTCGCTCAGCTGGAAGAGCAAATTCAAGGCCGGCCATCACGAGAGCAACTGGCACCCGGAAAACTTTGTCCTCGCGGGATCCGACGGCTACACGGTGCCGGAGGCGGTTCAGAAGATTATCGGCGGCAACATGGAGGGCAGTGCAACAGTGACGACACCGGCGGCGGGAGTGTCGGACGGGCCGTTTGCCACGGGTAAGCCCCCCGTCTTTACCATTACGCAGCCCGGGGCTACGGCGACAATCACGTCGGGGGCCGGCTCCACAGCGGCGGGTCCCAATGATGACGATCACGACTCCGGCTCCGGCTCCGATACCAGCCCGGGCGGCCTCATCGCCGCGGGCGTGGTCGCGGGCACCGCAGGGCTCCTGGCCCTGTACCTGGGCTTCTGCGCCTGGCTGTACCGGCGCCAGGTCCGCGCCTACAGGCACCACCTGGCCGTGACGAACCGGTACTCGGTGGCGTCGTCCAACTCGACGGACCCGTCGTTTGGCCGGCGCACCCACTGGTCCTCGCGCGAGAGCTTCTTCGGCTGGGTCGGCAGCGACCGCGGCGCGCAGAACCAGCCTCCGCCGTCCTTCCTCTCCGAGCCCAAGTGGCGCGCCGACTTTGACGACCCGAGCCCCAGCGGCGGCACCACGTCCGGCGGCAGCGCCTCCCGCCCCAACCACAGCGACGACTCGAGGATGTTTGGCGCCTCGGGCAACGTGAGCCCCGGCAGCGGCTCGACCGACGGCCTGCTCGACGGCCAGGAGCCCACCTTCTTCAGCGTCGTCATCAGGCCGCGGAGGGCCTTGCGCGTGGTGAATGGCGCCGAGTAGATAATATTCAATCACCAGAACAGTATACGCACCAAAAACACACCAAAAAAAACAGAAAGAAAGAAAGAAAGGAAAACGGAACAATATGATCCTTATAATAATCAACGTGGGAGGGTCGTGGCTACTTCTTCTTTTTACGCTGGTGTTTGGTGCCCAAACGAACAGTCCAACAGTGGAATGAAAAAAAAAATGATGATGAATGAGCAGGACGGAGCACTCGCTGATACCCCCTTTATACGCTTTGCCTTTACATAATGAATCAGGTTTTAAAAAAACAGTAGCATACGATACAAGTAATGAGACAATATATGAAGGATTTGATGAAAAATGCTCATTGATCATGACATCGTCTAATGTAAAAAAGCCATAGAGCGTAATCTATACAATATCCAAGACAGAATTGCCTGCTCATAAATCAAGGAGACACTGTCCCCGAGGGAATCTTTGACAAGGTCCATGCTCCGAAAACGCCTCTGTACCTCCTAACCCAGCAAACAAAAAACACATCTGCCACGCCTGTGGGACCCAAGGTTCCATACCTGAGGAAGCCATGCAGTTCAGTTCGTTACTCGGTCAACTTCTTGATCTCCTTGTCCGACATGGTGCTGACGAAAGCCCGAATGAGGAATTCTCGCCACACCTTGTTGAGCTTCTCCTTCTTCCCTCCCTTCTTCTTTTTTCCCTTCTTCTGATCAGACAAATCAGAGTCATCCCCGAGATCCTCAGGGGCATCCTCCGTGGCATCAACGCCGTCCTCGACGGCATCTAGTCCGCTCTCATCTTGGTTGTAGTCTTCTTCTTCTTCTTCTAATGCTTTCCCCTTGCCCTTCTTGGGCTTTCGAAACTCTTGCTGTCCGATTCTGTATGCCAATTTCAAATAATTCCTAACCGTCAAGTCGCGGAGCTTATAAAGCTTGTCTGTAAAAGTGCTGTATTCCACCTCGAATTTGAATTCTTCAGGCTTCGAGTCCTTGCCACCCATATCATTGTTGATTCGGGTCAGATTGGCAAAATACTGGGTGTAGCCAGTCAATGTGAAGGGCTGCGGGAAATAAGCCGGCCCAGGCAAGTCCTTCTTGGCGGGGTCCGAGGGCATAACGAGATTCGGATTAGATGGCTTCTTTCCTTTCTTGCCCTTCTTCTTCTTCTCGACCTCGAGGTCTCGTCTAAGTTCCAGGCGGGTTTGCTCTTCGTCTTCCTCATCGTCCCAAGACACCGGCACGACATCAGATGACGACTCATCGGCCTCATATTTGTCAACCCAAACTGGCGAAGCCTCCTGGCCGGTGATGTTGTATTCGATGACGCGGATGGTGGGGAAGTAGTTGGGGACAATACTGGGGCTGATCAATGATAGCTGGTATCGTTCAGCATATTTACCGCCAATCTTGCCAAGGCCCTTCTTCTTCTTTCCCTTCTTGTTCTTGCCCTTCTTCACAGCCTCTCCATTAACCTCGTCATCATCAAAGGCCTCATCTTCATCAATCTCAGAAGCAACAGTGTCCGGCAGGTCCTTCCAAGACTCTCTCAGCTCCTGAAGATAGTCGCTTTTTGAATCAAGAGAAAAGCTATCGTCGATGGATCGTCGAACCGATGCACTCTGTTCACCATAACCCAAAAGATCGAGGTCAATATCGTGGGTATCCTGGAGCAAAAAGTGGTCGATGTTCATGTGGCCATAGAAGGATCCGGTAACAACGTCACGGAATTGTCTAAGCCATAAGGTATACTTTTGCCAACATGTTTCGTCCCAGTTTTGCTTGCTCGAGGTTCGGGCGGGTGGAACATGGCCAATCAAGATGGCCTTCATGCCGCGCTCTCGCAAGCTCTGCAGCTGAATACTCAACCATTCGAGGTGCTTGAATCCAGGTTCAGTGGGCTCAGCGCAGCCATCAACACCGGCGTTTCGGTCAAAAAAGTACATGGTGTTGAGGCTAAAAACGGACAGCTTGTTGGGAATAACCTCGACCTCAAACCAGCCACCAAAGGCAAATGAGTGGCGCTGCTCCTCGGGAATGAAGCGATGCCAAATGTCGAGATAGCTCTGGAGCCATTTGTTTGGCCCCGGGTAGAAGATGTTGTGGGGCAAAAAGTCATTGTTGCCAAAGTTGGGAATGATGGGAATGGTGAGCTGGCCATTTTCGGAGAAAGTGTCAATGACCTTTTTGGAAACGAGGCGGTTGGTGTAAATGACATCAGTCTTGTTTCGGGGAATCTTCTCGTCGCTGTCGTGGCGTGCGGTGTCTCCGGTCCAGATGACAAAATCAACCTCGTCCTTGAGGTTGTCGCGAATCCAGTCGAGAGTCGCGTCGACCAAGGTCATGGGCGAATCGCACTCGGTGGTTTCGGCGCCGAAGACGCCGGCGGGGCCGTTCTTGCGATGGCATGCGATGCCATCTGCGGTCGAGGTGTGAGGCTTGTAAAAGTCGTCGGGGTGGAAATCTACGGTTGGAGTTGAATTAGAATTGAGTTTCCAGAAAGGAACGTTGACACACCATCCCGCCAAACAGGGAGGGAGACGGGGGCACCACGGCACGTAACCCCAGCTGTCTGCTCCTTCGGGATGGGATGCACATGCGTCGCATGTGAGGGTGAGGGCGCGCACGCCATACGAGACGTACCTGTAATATGCAGGAACTTGCCCTGCAGCTTTCGAGTCTGCTTCTGCACATGCAAAGGTGGTGTTACCGAGGAGGATACATCGGCAGTGTTTGCCGTGCCGAGCACGCCGTTGTTATCTGAGATGGGCCATGAGACCGCGCCGGGTAATAGCAGGGCCGCCGCGACCAGCAGCCGGGCGCCTGAGCTGGCCATGTTTGGGGGGTTACGCAGTCTGCGCGGGGGGTGTCTTGGTCGTTTTCTAGGGGGTTTTTGGCGTCTTCTGTCAGGTTGAATCGATCTTTTTTTCAACTCTGTATCGTTGTTGTGAGAGCGTCGGTTTAGAAGGATGGATAGGATAGAAGCGTGATGCAAAGGGGGAGGTATTTCGTACGCCAAACCCAAATGGAAATGAAAAAAAAAGAACCAAACTAAAGATTGTGGAGAGAAAGGGTTGAGGAAGTGTAGATACAGATTGCGCAGAAGAAAAAACACGTCAAAGCGCTGAGCAATGGCAGATGTTGGCGCTGGTGCTGCCCGGTGAGGTCATTCGCTGCGGGAGAAAGGAAAATGTCAAGGGTCTTCCTTCCCACTGAAACGGACCAGCATAAGCCACGCGGAAGTGCTGACGGTCCACAGGTGGCAGGTAGAAGGCAGTCAAGAATATAGCAAAAAAAGTAGGCCTTCCGGTCAAACTTGCGTGCCCAGCCACTAAAAACCCTGGCGTCGTTGGGCGGACGGAAATTGAGGCGGAAAAAAAAAAAAAAAGTCGGCTCCACTGGTCGGTGAAGACGAACTGGTTCAATGTCGAGTCGAGGACCTCCTGAGGACCCCTGGCGAAGGCAACGAGAAAAATGTAGGAAAGAAGCGGAATTCGCAAAGAGAGGATCCAGCTCCGTGGAAAGAGTACGGGAAGAGAAGCAATGGCAAGAAAGCGGACAAGCTGGAATATCTATATGTCTGGGTCCCGAGTTCATGTTTAACGTGCACGCCGCTGTGTCTGGGTCACCACCCACCAGGCAGGCCCCCATGGCTCGCACGCGCAGTGGCCCTTGCTGGCTGTCTGCCCCTCCCCCTCACTGGCCCCAAGCCCGCGAACCCGCACCAGCGCACCACCAAAGGGAAACCCAAGTCGTGCATGCCAGGCTTCAGCCTGTGTGATGTGCCCACGCCCGCACGCGCCTGACTGTCATGGCTGACGATCCTCCGCCATCCCGCCTTTTCAGCCTGCTTCTCCGCCCGCCGCACTCATGGTCATGGTCATGGTCATGGTCCAAGTCGCGGGACACCT
This sequence comes from Calonectria leucothoes, assembly GCA_002179835.1. NCBI lineage: Eukaryota > Fungi > Ascomycota > Sordariomycetes > Hypocreales > Nectriaceae > Calonectria > Calonectria leucothoes. The sequence goes on along the minus strand of NAJI01000169.1, from coordinate 334,001 downwards.
CCTCCCGAACCCGAGTCCGGGGGGAGGGGCAGCCAATCTTGGGCGCGAGGCCATACACGTGTGCCCATGGAATGGCGACCAGATGAGAGCCAGAGTTGGGCAGCTCACGAAAGGGGCAAGCACACGAGCACACGACACAGGTCTCGGAAGCTAAGTGCCATGGGGTCCCGTCAACGGAGGGGGAGGGGGGGCTGGCTAGCTCAGTACCTAATCTGCATCTCCAGGTAGGTCTCCCGAAGACAGTGTCTTTGTCTTGTCTTGTTTTTAACTACAGATAAACATACTGTCGGGTTTTTCTTCTTTACCACTCATCTAGCTCTGATAGCGATCAACTGCACACCTGCGTCATTTCAGGTCCCAGACGTGGCAATGGAGCAAGGGAAAGGGGATGAGGAAGGGGAGCGTCAGCTTTGGCCATCAAGGTACCAGCCCATTCCAGCCCATTCCCAGTCCTAGTTCCGTCGAGAGAAACGCTGGGCGAACCAAACGTGGTGGCAAAGAGATGCACCTCGCCCTGCCCCACCATGCCGGCGTGTGGATGGGATGTTTCCATTGGCCGCTTCACTTCTGTCTGAGGAGTTAGTTGTGGGCGGCGACAGTTCAGTTACAAGATACAATTCACCAGAGGGCCTCGACGACATCGCATCCCCTGTTTCGGCTTATTTTTTCTCACACGCAGCATGACCGCCGATTCTGAGTCACTGTTGCATCCTGTACCTCATCCAGTCTACCACCTCTCTCTCTCTCGCATTCGCCTTCTGACGCCATCTTTTCTTGGTCTCGTGACGCCGTCCAACTCGCCGCCACTTTGCTTTTTGTAAGAGCATACGAATCCGCGCCACCATCACTCTGGATCTACACCAACCGCTAAGCCTTGCCATTTGATGTGTGCGTCATCTAGGTTGCTTACTTGCCTTGCCTTGCCTTGACTTGACATTCTTTTCCACCTCAAACGCAAATCCGGGAAACTGTCGTATGTCTTTTCTGCCCTGTATCGGAGCTTTTGCATCCTTCAGAACCTCCCACGCCAGAAATCCTGACATGCGCCCGCTAATCAGGATTGGAGAGCTGCCCAAGTGACACGTGCTGGCGCCGTGATAGGGCCTCAGCAGCGCTACAGTGTTGCTTTGCGGCCCGCTACTCGGTTGGCACACGCCCCCTGTCACCCTCTCTCTGGCTTTGGCCCCCACACCTGACCCGGAAACACTCCCCACGCACGCTTGGCCTACCACAAAGGTTTCTCGCGCTGCTCTCGGTTTTGATTTTTTCTTTCCTTTCCATCACGCAGCTCATGTTCCTCACCGGCGCCCACATCCATGGGCGTCTCGACCGCCTCCGCATATCCCACAGGCGGTCACTATTACGAGGGACACCACTGCTAGACCATCTTTGCCGCTCGTTTGAGGGAGGTTGTACGCTTTTGTGTGACGGCTTCCTATGGTTTTTTCGTGGCTACATTTCATTCCCTTTGCCCTGTAGAAAAAAAGTTGTGGTCTCGTGATGTCGCATGAATGTGTCTGATTTTATGTCTACCCTATACCAGGATGTATTTTTGGCACAATGGAATCAACCAACTTCCCCTCGCTGCTGGAACGATGCATGTCAATGGGTCTGGAAATAATCCTCCTGCACCCATCGTACTGTTGACCATGTGTTCAGAGCCCGTTGGTTCTGGTTGCTCCCGCGTCGGACATTTATTCGATCCATCGTGATGCAACCATCCACTTGCAAAACAACATGCTGGAACGAGTCCCCCACGTTCTCTTCACGGATCCCTCCAGTCCCCGTCCAACTTCGGACCGTCTCCGATCCTCCTCGTGGAATCTTCCAGAGCAAGTGCTGCTTTTATGATGTTGGCCTCGACGTCGATGGGCGTCGGCTCCGTTTTTTTGTTGGCGTCTTTATCGTCACTGCCGTCGCCCTTCTCGTCGTCCTTCCTGTCGTCTTCAAGCGCCCAGACTTTCTTCCACGGCCTGGTAGGCACCGTTACCTCGTTCATCTGCCACTCGAAGCGGCACAGGTACGACCGGATGGCCTGGAAGCTGTACGCCGCCTCCCCCCAGGTGACGCACACTCCGTCCCTGCCCTTGGGCTGGACGAAGTCGAACTCCTTGCCGCTGCAGTCGCCCGTGGGGAACACCCTCACCAGCGCGTGCTCGTAGATGAGGAGCGCGCTGGTGGCCCCGTTCAGCGTGTAGCAGCGTCGATCGCAGATGTTTCTGCCCTTTGGGTGCGTGAGCACGCCCCTTTCACCGTTGCAGTCGTCTTGCTGGTAGAATGAGGCCATGGCCTTGTCTGAGATGATGCTTGTTAGTAGAAAACCAAAAGGGAGGATGGGAGGGGGTTATTCGCTCGGTCTGCCGTGTCGTACCTCTCCACTGGGGCCATTCGTGAACCATTTCGCTCTCATCGTGACCGTACAGTCCCTCGACAACAGATGTTGAGAAGAAGAGCAGCACCAAGCACATTCCCAACCTCGTCCAAAATGAGGCCATGATTTTTTTTCTGTTCGTCGTTTTTGTGAGGGAATATTTTCCCGACGATGACTGACATGCTCATTTCTATAAGGCTGCAAAGCTCCGAGAACAAACTCGGAGCCAGCATAAGGGGGCATATCTAACCATGACTGACGCACGTGGCGGATTGGAAGCCAGGTATTAACTTCTTCAATTGATGGAAGCACCCAAAACTCACAAAACAAGTTTGCGAACATTGTGTTTTGCCATGAATCACGTCCATCGCCGGCCCACACTAAAGAGAAACCACGCTGGCAACAGAAAAGAGATGACATATATCAATTCATATCTAGCACATGTCGGTATAGCGTGGAATTGCCTACTGGGGGGACGCAGGGATATTGCAGGGCATGTATAGTCTCATGCATCTGATTACAACAACGCAGAGGCCAGAAAACCCTAGCCCGAGGGGGAAAATAATAAAGTCATGGGACAAAAGTCTGCCAAGACCTCATCTCATGGTGACGTTTCCCCTCAACAAGATGCTAAAAGTATTAGTGAGATAAAATAAAATCCCTGGGTTTATATTATAATGTAATAAATCCTTAGATTATATAATATAATACCCTTCTAAATTGCCGATTGATTGGATAAACGTGGCAATGGCAGTGTTGGCACACCTTTGCCCCCTTATTGTATGTATCTGGACAAGTGCTCCTCAGTCCAAGTTTTTGCTGCCAAAGAAAAGGCAGCATGGTCCTTCCTCTGAAATCAGTATCCATCTCAAGGATTATGGATGCCATGAAAATGTGCATGGTGAGAATTAGCTGGGTGGTTGATGACTTGGTCTCCATGGTGGCATCCGGTTGACACAGCCAGCGACGTAGGAGGTGAGCATACTATCAGTATCAGGTTGGTTTGGCTGAATAGAGCATACTAAAATGTCTTACAAGCAAAGGCGAATCGGATAGCGCAAAATGATATCCGATAGACGGATCCATGCACGCATCGATAGAAGGTCGCCTTGGCCGTGCCGCGTTGCAGGGGTTACTCAATGGCTGGCTGAACCCACAGGAAAGAGGTATAGTCGAAGCCGAGGCGTTACGCTCGGACCCCGACTGCTTTCAAACATTCCAGAAGTCATGATTGGCCTGAGTAAGACGTCTGGTTCTTCCACTGCTGCCATTCAGCTGGAGTTTGCTGCGTAACTCCTCTTGGGGTAATTGATGTGGCTGGCTGGTTGTGGAGAATCTAGAACAAGCTGGATATATCAGGCAGCCACACGGTCGTTAACACACAGTCTTTACTGGACCACGACTGGATTGTGTAGATCGATAGATTATAGGAGAGGAAATAGCGCAACAATGCATCTTGCTCGCGACTGTGAATTGCAGGCCAAATTTATATAAAGATGTCGAGTTTCTCTTCACCAAGTCGAGATAGCCATCACCAACACAACCCGACCGGCCCTTTCTTACATTTCCATCGCCAAATCATCATTCTTTTTTTTATAAAGAAACTTACCATGGCTGCTCAAGATCAAACCGGCCTGCCCATTTCGTGGGATGCCTTCATGAACGTTGGCTACAACCTCATCAAGGACCAGTACCCGCATGCTCAGCTCCACTGGATAAACGCCAAGCCTGCGTCCGGGCCCGTGGAAAACGAGATGGGCCTCTTGGACAACCAACTGTTCTGCGCCATCTCGGCCGGCGAGGCTGCCGTCATTCACTCCACCACCTGGGGGAGCTTTGGCCCGATCCAAGTCGTCCAGAACCCTGGCCTCGGACAGGGCACTGTCGACTGGCCTGTGCCCTTGAACATCCACGATGCCTTCTCTGTCCTGCGGAAGGCCGGGTACACGCAGTCCGTCAGTGCTGTCGCGCTGGGCCAGCCCTTGAACCCCGAGGGTGGTGACCAGGCGTACTATACCTTCAGCCTCAGCGACGGCAAGTCCGTCTCTGTCGGCGTCAAGGACAGGAAGACCTCGTGATGCTGGTCACTTCTAGGCTTGGTTTTTAATGTGTTGCGAGAATTATGTTTACAATGCCATGTCTCTTGGTGGATTTCGTTTTGTTCATTCGACGTTGGAGGACGAAGGGTTCGATTTGCATTGAAGGACAGGATGGGTAATTGGAAGTGGTGCTTATCCCAGACATCCCGAAATGTATGTTTGGTCATGCAAAGAGACACCCGTCAGATGCATTTGATGCATCATTGTCTGATATCCATTTATAAATGTCTTTATGTCTCGGCCATGCCCAGTTCGGTGCATTGTTGCGTAGACGAGCAGCATCTGGCGGTGACGGTGTGACCAAAGCCAGCAGAGGGGCATGTCTTGCCCAAGCAGCTCTTTGGAGATGCGGCAAATTCCGACCCATCTACTCACTCAGACATAAAACACGGCAATAGTAGTAAATAAGAATAAGCTGCCAAGGATAGCCGCCATGGTGGAGATAAAACCCGTGTGTCCGGTGCAAGTTGGGCCAGACGGCTGCTGCGGGATGAGACTCTGCATGTCCCTCCTCCGGTCACCGTCTTCTCGTTAGTTGTGGCTGTTGAAAAAGGAACGACAGACCTCCAACCAATTCGTCGTGATGCATACACACTGTCTCTAACCAGCACGCTTGGGCTTTGCACAGCCTGCTTGTTGGGGGCGGCGCGATTACGGCTCGCGTCTGCGTCAAGCCACCAGCCTGTTTTCTTCTTTTTCAAGCGACCAAGAGACTCGCTCTCCAGGGTCAATCCCGCGAGACTTGCGCCAGGGCTTAGGCCAAGAGACCTCTCAGGAGCTGCGCCTATTTTTGCGAATCAGCAAGTCGGTCTGCCATCTGTGTGTGTCATTCTAAGCGCTGGAGGCTAAGACCCGCATTGAAGTGTAGGCTGGGCCTGTTGAAGGGCCGAGTTCAGAGACCATTTTTGTGTGTGCCAGTCAGCATCAGCGTGACGCTTCTTCTGCGTGTTCCTGGATTTACCTATCCTGCTCTGTAAATTAGATACCTCGGTCACCTAGTTGCGTGCAAAAAGTAAAGGCGACATGGTTATATTGTTTGAGATTTGTATTGCTTCAATAACCCCCCCCTGTGAAATAGACTTGGCTACAATCGAGGACTTTTCTCTTTAATGGCCGCAGACAACACAGCCCAACTTCCCAAGTCCGCGTTTCACCTCTGCAGCAACCTGGGACCAACATGCTGGCGGTTGAAATGCGAGGCGGGCCGCAGCATCAATGGCCTTGAGGAGGAGGCTCCCCAAGAAAACCGAGCTTTCAGGCGGAGCCTTTTGCAAGGCGACCACAAGGCCGCATAAGTTGCACTTTTGATTTTTTGGTCCATCATCAGAGGTATCAGATCAATATTCTGTTGCCTGCAATTGGCTTTGTGTCACTTGAATGTGCACCACAACTTCGCCATCAACTCCAAGCCAGCACCACACTACTTCCGAATGCAATGCCGTACCTGCAGATATGTGCAAATAGATGCAGTCATCGAGCCTTGTTACCCCAAACTTTTCTTTTCCAGGTCATATTCCTGGTCGGCTGAGAGACAGTGCAGTCGTCTGCATCCATGATGCCACGAGACACTGAGGTTGGTCATGGCCCGTCTGGGAGGTATATAGCTTGACAGTTGGCCACAGAATCCAAGAGAGTTACTACCCAGCACTTAGACCTCGCTCTTTCTCTACTTCTCAGCGATTACTTTTGGCATTTTCTGTCCACGCACACACACAATCCTTTGAATCCCCAAACCATCTGCACAATGGATCCTTGCAAGACTTGGAACCTCTCCCGCGCGGCTGAGCCGAATAACCAGCGGGAGCGAAGACCCGGCCATCACTACGGCTTCTTCAAAGCACATGCAGAGCTGTTTTTCTGTGTCCTTTGTTGGACTGCATTTGGCCCGTCTCTTGTATTGTGCTTCCAGGGCCGGACGTACCGCGTCGGATCCCGCACCTCTTTGACGCCGGTTTGGCCTCTTCATCAAGTCGAGGCATCGTCCCTCATCACAGCCATCGATGGCATCATCAAGTCCTGTTTTGCCGCCTGGTGCGGTATGGTTGCCTGGCGCATCATACACATGCTGCTGCTCACTCGCGGCACGACTTTTCGCGAGATCTCTTCTCTTGCCTCCTCTCTTCCCCCATCGCTCCAAGCCCGCCACTTCAAAAAGCATTGGCTGCTGTCGGCTTCTCTTTTTGCCGTTGTTTTCCTATCGATGCCGATGCAATACTTTTCAAGCCCCTTGCTGTCTGGTAGCATTTCGTGGAGACCCAGTCATCACCAGGGCGGCGAAGCCCAGAACCACACGGTCCCAGTGGCTGGGGAATCCAGGGCTTGGGATCAGTACAACACCTATTCAAAGGATAGGAAGCGGCTGGTCTTGAAGAGTGCGGGCCTTGCTCTTATCAACAACGCCCACACTTTTCACAGAAATCCGTACACCCCGCGAATCAATGCTGGCTATGAAGGGTTGCTCTCCATCAACTCCACCGCCGAGTTTGTCACGTTTCCTTTTCTTGTTGTTGATCAGTTCGAATGGATCCAAGATCTAAGTAAAAGCCTTCCCCATCGTATAAAGGCTTCTTTGGTGAATGACCAGCTCGGATTACTCAATATTTCAAGCACGGAGGGCGTGATAACGCAGCCCGTCGTCGGAAACATGGCCGTCCTGAGAGATTACCCCTGGAAACCAGCCAATTCTAGCGAAAAAGAGCACGAGAGTTCGGATGTATCCAGGCACCGCTTCCCACAGAAGGATGAGCAAAAAGTGAGAAACGAGTTCTACGTGGCGGTTCTCACTGGTATCTTGGAGAATCCTGGTGGTTCTGCGCACTGGAACGAGACCTGCGCCTCGGGCCCTGCTTTCGCAAATATGCCAGACACTGAGATGCTTCATGTTAGATACGAATTAAACGGGATCCCTCAAAAAATCAACTGCTACGCCATTGCCAAAGTATCTGTGCGAGCTGGGTCATTAGACATGCGAGGCCGTCTTATCTCGCCTGGACAATTCCAAGCTGTTGGGTTCGAAGAGGTGAATGAGGATGTGAAGAAAACGCTGAGCTCTCCTGATGCCTTGACGAAAAGCATACTGGAAGCCATGCCCGAAGTCATGGCCAACCTGGTCGCAATGATGCTGCCTCGCCCTTCTACGTGGGATAGCTTGGAAAGATACGCCCGCGACATGTTGATGATCTCATATGAAGCAACGTGGAATGCCATGACCGATACCTTTCAAAACAAAACGCATCATTTCCAAGTCCACTCTTCTAAACCAGCAGTGACTCTTACTGTCCTACGGGGTCCCTTCCTCTGCTGGATTGGTCTCGTCATCTGTGCCTCGCTCTCGGGTTTTGCCTTCATCCTCGTGGAGAGCTACGTCGAAAGCCGCTACGGGGTGCGAGTAGACCTCCGGGACACAGTCATCGCACCGCTGAGGCTGGACATGTCCAATGTGACCTGGCTCGATGACTCCGTCAAGCTGTCCAGCGATCACAGGGATGCTCTCCTCAGCTTCGAGACTGGGCGCGACCCAAGCTCGGAGGCCAACAAAAATGTCCACCCGATAGACTGGTGTCGGATGCGGGCAGTGTACAAGATGCTAAACAGGAGGTCGAGATATGGTTAGTCTGAAGCTGCGACTGAGGATCAAGTTCTCTCTAGGCCTGGTACGTTTAAAACTGTATTCTTTAATTGTATTTCTTTTTTTCTCTCTCAAACTTCCCATTCAATATTTGAGCTGTAAGTTCCGGTTTCTCTGAGAACATGAACCGGTTAATACGTTCATCCACGGAACAATTCCAACCACTTTTTGATCCCGTGGTACCGTTGCCTTTGAAATTTGGGCAGCGATGAACTCGTGGCTTACTCGGTAAGTTATGAACAATTATCTCGTATTAGAATCCCGAACTTGCAGTACATACAATCGAGGACACCACCGGCCCCGCTGTAGCAACATTCATTGACGGGCGTACAACGAAATACTCGATAACAACTACAGTCGCTTAGGATGAATATGGTAAACTTGTTTCAAAGGATGCGCCTTATTTTTATTTTATTTTATTTTATTTCGTTTAGTTCAGGATAAGTCCTAAAGATAAATAAAATAAACATGTTATTAAATAAGAAGATGCCGGGAAAAGTGCAAAAAGGAAACGCAAGCGACGTGGGCCTGATTTGAACAGACGCCTCCGAAGAGATATGATTTCTAGTCATACGCATTAGACCACTCTGCCACCACGCCTTGGGACACTTGTTGTGTGCTTCCGATGTTCTACCGCTCATTTTCATCTCACTAAAAGCCAATCCCACTGGCCTTTTACGCTCTGTGTTGTAATTTTGTTCCATTTTTTAAATAGCGTGGCCTCAATAATTTATTCGTTATTGCTTTATTGTTATGTCACAATTTTCATCTCTATTTTCCGAGTACTCTACCAATATGCTAACACTGTGCTTGTAAATATAGCTGGACAAGGAGAAAGGAGGCGACTGATACAAGCAACTAGTGAGACACGCAATTAACAAACAAATATATAATAAAAAGTCAAATACACAAGAAGAAAAAGGAAGCAGCCAAGCAAGTTCAGATGCTATTAAACTCCGCACACAAGTACTGCTGCCGCCAAGAAACACTTGTTTGAAATGCTCAAGTTGTAGGGTAGTTGACTAGGTTCAAGAGTGGAGAATGGCAACACGGTGCTTGCCAGAACCGGAAATGGAGACCAGCGGGAGCTAAACTGCAAGGGTCCACGTCTTGTTCGAGTATAAACGACCAAGGACAAGAAGAGCAAAGGAAACATGGACAAGAACGACAGACACGCCCAAAACCTGACACAAGCACGGGTAATGGCTGTCAATTGCTAAATTTTGTGTATTTATTTACTTGACTCCGTTGAGAGCAGCATCGGCTCCCGATATGATTTTGCCCCAAAGTAACCGTATTGAAGAACACCCAAACCCTCATGACTTGATAAAAAAGAAAAAATATGCTTCATTATGACCAAAAAGACAACCGAGACGCAAGCATGCTCCCTTCCTCCAAAAAAAACCGCCGTTTCATGCCACAGCTTTACCCAGCTACCGTACTTAGGCAGGGGCCCTGTAGTAGTTGGCGGGCAGGAAGGGCATCTTGGTGACGGTGCCCTTGCGGTTCTTGCCGCGGACGACGACGTCGACCTCGGTGCCGGCCTTTTGCAGGCCGTCGCGGACGTAGCCCATGGCAATGTTCTTCTTGAGGGAGGGGCTGGGGACGCCGCTGGTCAGGACGCCGACCTTTTCGCCGTCCTTGAGGAGCTCGGCGCCTCCGCGGGCGGGGGCACCCTCGACGACGATGCCGACGCGGCGGCGCGAGACGCCGGCGCCGCCCTTGCTCTTGGGGGTCAGCTGGGGCACGATGACCTCGGCGCCGTGGAAGCCGCCGGCCTGGCGGCGGGCGGGCGGGATGATCCAGCTGAGGCCGGCCTCGACGGGGGTGGTGGTGTCGTCGAGGTCGTTGCCGTACAGGCACATGCCGGCCTCGAGGCGGAGCGAGTCGCGGGCGCCGAGGCCGGCGAGCTGGAGGCGCTCGGGGCCGGCGGCGGCGAGCAGGTGCTCGATGGCGGGCGTCGTGGTCTCAAAGGCAGGGTACTGCTTGCCGTTGAAGGACAGCTCGAAGCCGTCCTCGCCCGTGTAGCCGCCGCGGCTGACGAGGACCGGGTGCGTCTTGCCGCCGCCGGGCAGCTTGAGCTCGGCCCACGCGGCGTTGCCAAAGTAGAGCTCCTTGAGGTTGAGGTCCGAGGCGAGCACCTCGCTCAGCACCTCGGCGCTCTGGGGCCCCTGCAGGGCCACGAGGCCCGACTTCTCGAGCACCGTCCACTCGAGGCTGCCGCCAAACTTGCCCAGCTCCTCGTCAAAGTACTTGAGGTCCTTCTCCAGGCACGCGCCGTTGGTCACGACGTAGTACTCGTCCTCGCCCAGCCTGGTGATGACGGTGTCGTCGACGATGCCGCCCGTGCCCGGCCACAGCAGCGTCGTCAGCTTGCTCTGCATGGCGCCCTGGTTCTTCCAGTCCGACGGCGTCACCCTCTCGAGGAAGGCGGCCGCGTCGGGGCCCTTGAAGATGTGCTGCACCATGTGGCTGACGTCGAAGAGCGACGCATTGGACCGGGTGAAGTTGTGCGACTTGATGAGGGAGAGCCCGTCGTACTGCACGGGGAGGCTGAAGCCCGCAAAGGGGACCAGCTTGCCGCCGTTGGCAACGTGGAAGTCGTAGAGCGGCGTCTTCTTGAGATCGCCCGTCGACGACCCCGATGCGCACCGGACCTGCTGAGACAGCTTCGCGGCCGACAGCGACGCGGGGCGCGCGCCGCCAGACAGAGCTGCTTGGAGTCGGGGTCCAGCCCGCGTCGTCATCTTGAGGCCCTTCATTGTGAGTTCGGATTGGCGGTTGCAAGTGCAGTCAGTGAAGCCAATTGATCAGGTTGAGCGAAGGAGTCGAGGGTTAAAAAGGCAAAAGCTGCAACCCCGAGAACCAGCTGTCTTGCTCCCGCTTGTTAGCTAATACCTGCCATTCCCCAATGGCACCTTTACTGATAAGTGCCGCCGTTCTGACTTCGGCTTGGTGGGGCTGCACCCGCGCTCTCGGCATTTTGCGCCGGACCACCGAAGCCCGGGTGCGCGGTCCGAGTGAGGCACGCCAGCCAACCGGACAAGGCTCGCAATCACGTAAACGCCACCGTCTCTCCGACTCTCCGGACTGCTCTTCCTCTTCACGTGCAACCCGCAAACTTACTTACTACTCGAGGGAAATGACATCATGCAGCACGTAGCGGAACGCAGTCTGGGGAAATTCCATTCTTCGACAGTAATATAGTTAGTCGAGGTACCAAACAACTATGCCAATTACAGTGATGCCTTCCGCCACGGCTCATTCTACGTAAGAACTCTACAAGCCCGTGTGCTGGTCCCGGCACGATAACGACGCCTACAAGATCAAATCAAGACTCCGCAGTAACAATAACATCCATGCGCGCCAGCCCCTTATTGCTCAAAGCTGTACTTGAGCCAGCCGCCAAGAGCGCGGAGAGACTCCCATCGGACGTTCTCGTCGTCTGACTGCATGAGCTCCATGATGCGGGTCTTGACTCCCGTTTTCTCCAACTGCCATCGCTTCTCGGGCACCTCCTTCACTAGGCTGCCAACGTCGTTGCATGCAATGGCCAGGACCTGCTTATCGTTGTCCCAAGGCTGTGACATGATTTCAGCCAGCTTCCGGGGGATCTCGCCGTTCTCGAAGTCGAGAATCTTGCGTGCGTTCTCAGCCCAGAACACAGTGTTTCGGTGAGGAGGCGACCATCGCAGGTGGCCGGATCGAACCTCTGCAATGTACTCATCAAAGGTCGTCTTAGTCTTGGTGTACTCCTCCAGCATTTCCTTCAGGCTCGCGAGGTCCTCCAGCAGATCGGGATCTGTAAGATGGCGGCTGCCAATATTCTCGAGAAGGGCGGGAAGACGGGCTAGAACCGCAGTGGGGAGAAGAGAAGTTTGGTTCTTCTCGAGGAGGTTGTAGAGGGTAGAGAGAATCAGTCGGGTCGTCTTCTCCTTGGGAGATAGACGCAAGAGCTGGGTGTACAGGAGAACAATGTCGTACTCGCTATGAAACCGTGTTAGCGCAATTGAATGTCAAAGAATAATCTTCTTGGACTTACTCGTTAAGCTCGTCACCAATATCCTCGGCCTCGAAGCTCATCTGCCACAAGACGAGGAGAGCGTGGTACAAGAGCTGCAGTCCAACACCACCTCCGAGAGAGCCCTCGAATCCAGTGCTGCGGGTTGTGGTGTTTCCGCTCCAGAGGCTGGCAGAAGAGGTGCCGTTGCTAATACCAGCAGCCGTTTGGAGAATCTTGACGAGGGGCGCAATGGTCTCGCTGCGCTGGGTCCAGAACTTCTCGCGCGAAATCTGGCCGAAGAGAAGAGACGAATACTCCTGAACGGCAATGTCTTGTAGACCAGCATCGGTGCTCTTGGCAAGGCCAGAGAGATAGTTGAAAATGATGGGGAGAGCTCGAAGCGTGGCCTGGGAATCATCGCGCGCGAGCGACATCAAGGTCGCGAGAGAGTGCGCGGTCAGAAGAGGGATGGGGTCCTCAGGGTTGGTCGAGCTGAGCAACGGGAGGAAGTTTTGGAAGGGTTCTGGAGTCTTGAATAGAGCTTTGGCGAGGGATGGGACAGCTAGAAGAAGATGAAGCAGATGGTTAGCTTGCTAAATCTCAATGCAGACAAGAGGAAGCTGCCTAGAAAGCTATGCACGGCGCATCGCTCCTCGTCCTTTTCCAACAAATCCATGCGAGATAAAATCAAAAAATCGCGTAAAGCTTACTCTCAAGCAGGTCGGCCAGCAAGACGAGGATGTACTGGATAACATTGGGGTGCTTTCCAGCTGTCTCCAGGACGCTCGCCTTTCCAGAACCACCAACGAACAACAATCGATATCCATCGAGATCGCCCGAGACAATCTCCTTCCTCTGCTCGGCGTTCTTTGCCTTGTCGACAGCACGGATCTTGGAATACTGCTCCTCGGTCAAGGTGCTGGCCCTGACAGCCCCTTCCCAGGGAATCGGCCGCTGGCGAATGTTGCTCTGGAGGGAAGCCAGGTACGTGGGAGGGTCGAGCGACATGGTGGCGGCGTCGCGGCTGCTAGCCGAGCGTGTCTGGCGATGCGTCCGGCGGGGAAGGAGGGCGGACGGGGATGGGGCGAGAGGGAGGAGGAGATGGGTGATGGCGGGGAGGTTGAAGAATGGATGAGACGAAGTTGCTGGTGATGCAACCAAGCAGCAGCGTCACAGCTCCCCCCCGATCTGGGAACTGGGTCTGAGAGCTCGGCCGGGAACTACTTAGCCACGCCAGCCTAGCTGTCAAGCCACAGGCAAGTGAGCGGTTGTGGCTTGACGTTAAGGCGATGGCCTGTGGCGAGCGAACAAGCCGACGGGTATGCATTTAGAATCTGGTAGATTGATTTCAGAAGATAAAAATAAAATATTTCTATTTTTTAGACCTTAGAAAACACAATTAATCTTATATTTGTAAATTATATAATATTCTTATCCTTGAACCTCGGTGTCGGCCTGAGTCAACGACTGTACCACCGTAGGGCCGCTAAACTTGGTGGCGATGTCGATGGGACCTGGAAACTTTGCATTCCTCTACTAATGAGGATACTTATATGAAAACTAAATTCCTTGTTCTTAATAATCCGGACTGTGAGAATGGGATCGCTCCCGAGGCGATCGCGTCTCAACATTCTTAGAAGATTGGCTTGGGTCTTTCCAAACCAACTGCCAGGGCCCTAGAGAAAAAGCGTTCACCCAAAAGTGACAGGGCAGCGGCTAAAACCAGACACCAAAGAAGGCAAAGATGTACCCAAAGGCACTGGAACCGGATACTGATCGCACACCTGAAAGTCTTGATAAAGAGGAAGTCAAAGATCTCATTGGTGCGCAATTGGGAATGAATGCGAAAAAGCTCGCTGTTGGATAGAAATACTTGAACTACTTGAAGCAGCAAACCTTGGTAGTTCAAACAACTATGTGACTACTCCAGCCATTGGTCGAATTCTTAGAGTATGGCGAACGACATGAAACAACTTGATTGCTTGTTCAAAGAAGAGCAATATGAGCACAGTGTCGGCAACGTGGCTGGGATCTCTGCAGGGTGGCTCATTTCTCGGGACGTTGCTCTAGGTAACATGTCCTTGATGCTTGGGCTTCTAGCCACAGTGGCTTGGCCAATTATGTTGCAGGCAGGGCTGTATACTGCTTTGTGACGAAAGTACCTCATTGCCGCAGGGGTGTGGCTGAGGGACCCACAAGCACCTACGGGCTCAAAGTGATCCAGGCCGCGTCCGAGACCTAAGCGGATTGCCCTCCCAACCACCTGGTGATGGAGTCGTCTCGTGTCCACCGACAAAAGCGATCAGGGGTTTCGCGCATCGGCCCAATTGGGCTGCCCGGAGCTTGTCACTGCAGACACAGCTGCCCCTTTGAGTGAAATTAACATTTCACTGCGTTCTGGACCATTGGGGGTTCGCGCTTCGCCTGCACAAACCCGCCGATGCTATCCCTGCCAGCAGATAAAGAGGCGTCTGGAATTGCATAGCAAGTGGCCCCCCAAGCGGTGGAAAGGCAACCACCATGTCAAGTGACTTGAATGCTGCGTGGGTGGGAGCATGATGAAAGTGAAGCAACTGCGATGTAGCACAAAGGCCCATGCTGATGCCCGAGTTTCCACGGCTCTCGGGATCAGCGAGATATGTATGTGATTGCAATGCAAACGCCAATCCTTTCCCCCTCTTCTCTTCTCTGCAAGGTCCTGAGGTGATCCACGAGCCAAGTTGATGCACGGCACGGGAGCGTCGGCGCGCTGTACTGTAAACTGGCAAGCTTCAGGGGCCCCGGACCACGGACCACAGGGGGCGTCAGCGCCCAACACATGCCGCAAGAACGCAGGGCGCCTACTCGTCGCCCTGGCTGCGGGCTATCGATTGTTGTCCAGTAAACCGGTCGCCTTGCGGTTTCCCATTAACCATGAGCTGGCAGCCCACCCCCGCCAAAGCCATCGTCATCACACCAACAATTGTGCCAACACCATCGCGACAGGCTTGGACACAGGACGCGAGATTGAAAAAAGGATCGAGTTGCCCCAGAGCCCCATTTGGCCTATCCCTTTTCGCTGATCATCCATTGGACCAGGTTACTTTTTTTCTCAAACCGCGACTCCCCTGGCTGCCGCCCGGGTCAAATTGTGGTGTGGGTTGACGCCTGCAAAAAAACCGCGAGGTTGGGTGTAAGTGTGGTAAGAAGGAGGTTGGGACTGCGCAACAAAAAAACGAAGCCATTCGTTGCACACCCACACTCTGCGACCTGCCGCATAAAAGTCATCCTGCAGCACCCGGACTTATCTGCGAGCCTGGTTCTTCCCTGATTTCTCTCTCTTCGCAACCACCCTCTTCATCCTTCTCCCGCCCTCGCCCATCCGCTACCGGGTTTCTCGCTTCTCAAACTCCCGCCCTTGACCGTCACTGGAGAAACCCCGCCAACGATAGCTTGGGTACCAACAGAGCTCGCATTTGCAGGCCACCACACCGCTTCCCGCCAGCAAAACGGGCCTGTCCCGCATTCCAGGACTTGTCTCTCAAGACTTGAAAAAAGAAAAGTTTCCCACGGACAACTGAGACGCCGGAAAAGATCAGCTTGCTGGAAAAAATCGCTTTTTAATACGGGAACCTCGCCCGGTTTCCGCATTCGCATTCGCCTTCACCTCTTCTCAGCAGCGATTGAACGCAGCGTACCTACCATGCGCTTCTCGTCGAGGCCGCTGCTGCTTCTCGCTGCGGCGGGCCTGGCTTCCGCTGGCCCATTCCCCCGCGATGACCGACACGACCTGGGTTATTCGTATCTCATGCCTCGCGCATGCGATACTTACTGTGGTTCCGACAACCAGTACTGCTGCGGCAGCGGCGAGTCTTGCACGACGGTAGACAGTGTGGCCAGCTGCGTGGGCAGCGATGGCGGCTACGCAGTTGCTTACACGTCGACCTGGACTGAGACGCACACTTACACCACCACCATTATGACTCTCTGGGATGCTGCGCCCGCAGCTACCTCTGGTGTTTCCTGCACGCCCCAGAACACCCAGCAAGAAGCCTGCGGTACTATTTGCTGCGCCGGTTGGCAGACTTGCGCCTACGAGGGTCAGTGTTCAGCGAAATCCGGAATGGGAGGCGGCACAACTGTCGTCGTCACTTCCAATGGCAAGGTCACCACCCAGTATTCAGCTCCCTACCGAGTCACCGGAACCACGACATACACCACCGAGGGAGTTCGCAGCAACACCGCTTCCGAGACTGGCACCGCCTCGACCTCCACTGCTACTAGCGACAGCGACACGATCGGCGCCGGCGGCACTGGTGGCAACCTGAGCCCTGGCGCAATCGCTGGTATTGTCATTGGTACCATTGCCGGTGTTGCCCTGCTCCTCCTGCTCTGCTTCTGCTGCATCGCCCGCGGTCTCTGGGTCGCCGTCTTCGGCAAGAAGAAGAACGAGAGCCGTGAGCGCGTCGACATTGTGGAGGAGCGCTACTCTCGCCACGGCAGCCGACCTGGCACCGCCCACTCTAAGCGACCTAAGCACAAGGGCTGGTTTGGCGGCGGCGGTGGCCCCTCATCCGCTGCCTCTCGTCGTGACGAGAAGAGAAAGTCGAGTGGTGCCAAGTGGCTAGGCCTGGCCGGTCTGGCCGCCACTCTGCTGGCCCTCCTGAACCTCAAGAAGGACAAGCGACCCACCAGCAAGCCCGCTCGCTCGCGATCGTCCCGAAGCTCTTCGCGTTACAGCGATTCTTACTATACATACAGTGATTACACCGATCCTAGTACGTCACACCAATGACTCTGACCCGATGAGACGAATGAAAAAAAATGCTGACAATCTGTTGCAGGCAGCCGCAGTTCCCGAAGTGCTAGTCGACACACCCGTGGCGCTCGCAGCGCTCGCAGTGCTCGCACCCGAGACAGCCGCGCGAGGTCGTATTACTCTCACTCTGTCGCAACCAGCCGACCATAGATTCTGCACACTTTGCATGATTTCCCCCCCCAATTGACCCCCCACGCATACTCACTCACACCCCCAATCATGTACATGCCCCAGCATTTTTGACCTTGCATCTCGAGTCCAAGTGGATATAAGCTCGATCAGTTGTTTCGCACATAGCAATTTCCGGCGTTTTTAGTTTTGCGATGTAATTGGCCCCTTCCGTTGATTTTTTAACCCTTTCCCCAATTTCCTAATGCTGTTGTATATTTTTCTGCTTCGAGAGTTTTCATTGGCCTTTTGCGTCTTGTCCTTTTTTTATTTACACCAATTATGCATGAATGGAGATCAACGTTACGAGGGAAGACGAAGACGATAAGATGGAAAAGGAAGAAAAATGACCCGCCACGAGAGCAAAGGGATTATAAAGAGATTACGAATTTGACAGATAAATGGCATTATGCTGCTCACCAAGCAACGTTTCTTGGCTGGCAGAGGTTTCACACCCCCCCTAAACTCCTTTTTTTGCTCCTCTCCATTCTGTGACTTGCTACGTGACAATTGGTGCGGATTTGTGCGAGTGAATGGTCTCGGTTTATTGTTTGTGGGAAGGGATATACGGCTTGGGTTTCGCTTCTTGTTCCAGGTTGATCGCACGATAAAAAGACGACGGGCCCCGCGGTACCTTGCTCGGTAGGTCATGTTCATTGCAAAGAAAAATGATAAGTTCTTTTGTGTTTTTTTTTCATCCGCCAGAACACCTGAAAAGCCCTCGTTTAATCGTCCCTAGTAGTACTCCGCGCGCAGGTCACACACACATTTTTTGCGAAAATTGGCTGTTGGCACCAGAGAGGCATCATCTCGTTGCTTTTTAGTATTTGTTTTGTAGCCCCTTTTTGCTACATGACATGCAATGATGAACCCTTCGCCACTCCTGAGACCCAGAAACGCAAAAGAAACAAGATCCGTGTCCGCGTTTATTCGTCCTGAACGATGTTGCCCTTTTCGGAAACGTACAGACCGTCCAAGAACTAGTGTGCGAGTTAGCGCCATTATTTTACATGCATATAAAAAAAACAACGAAAGCATAGTGAAAGCCAAAATTGTTTGGAAAAAGGGAAAAGATGAGGGTGCCTACCTTTCGGATATCCTTGTTTCGTACTCGGCAGATCTGCTGGATGTCGGCAGCACTTTGCGACACGTTCTCAAGGGAGTTGCCGGTAAGGACAAGCTCGTCCTTGGTGGCGGTGGAAGCCTCGACATCAACGCCGGGCTGCATGACGACGCGGCGGACGAGCTTCTCGCCGACGAAGTTTCGGATCTCGACTTCCCACAGGCCGGTCTCGCCGTTCTTGGTCAGGTTGACGTTGATGGGGAAATGGGCGTAGACGTATCGCATCTTGTACTTGAAGCCCTTGGTCACACCGATGATCAGGTTGTTGATCAGGGTGCGGACGGTGCGGAGGGTGGCGACATTCTTTCGGTTGCCGTGGTGGATCTCGATCGAGATGGTGTTCTTCTTGGGAAGGGTGAAGTTGACAGCCAGGTGACCGAGGTCCTTGACGAGCTTGCCTGTTTTTTTCCCCTCCAAGTCAGATATAATTGCTCCAGCAGTGCCTGCGGCGGCGGCGGGCGGCCACAAACCCCCAGGGCCTTGGATGCCAAAAAAAGACATCCAGGGCTTGGGGGAAAATTGGGAGTTTCGTACCTCGGGGACCCTCGACGGTCACAATTCGCGACTTGATGGCGACATTGACTGTAAACGAAGGCGAGTCAGCGATTCATGTTTCCAATTGCGTTGCGGTGCTGCGAATGCCCATTTCGAGATATTCGACGTCCGTGTGTGTGTGCGCGGCGCAACACTGGGACGTCGGCAATGTTCGAGCAGGATGCAAATCGAGCGAGGGCGGAAAAAATGGCAGTGCAGGGCGTAACGTACCCCCCTCGGGGATCTCAAGGAGCTCCTGAGAATGAATGTACTTCATCCTGGCGGTTGTGAGGTGTTGATGTCGGGGTTGAGGGTATCTGGAGTCGTCGGCGGTCTCGAATTGTTTGACGAATTTCGTGTGGGCGGGAAAAGTTCTAGGGCTGGTTGCACGTGAGTGATTCTCAAAAATTAGCCGGAGGTGACCCGAGGGCGTCGCGCAGCCCAAGAGTGGAGCGGTTAGGGCGTGACATTTCACGTGAGGGGAGGAAAGATAGTGGGCGAGTTGCGGGTTCTGGTGGATGCCAATGGGTGAGCCAATGAATGGATACGAGGGGTGGACGAGGCAGCAGCACTGAGACCCCCAAGCTAATCCGGTTAGTCTTGATGGGGAGAGGAGCCGAGCCCATGCGCATGCAGGCCAACTCTGGGTGGCGAGCGAGGTTTTTGATGGAGCAGCTTAGTACATTGTGTTGATAGGTACATGGGCAGACAGGTGAAGGAAAATAGATGCAAGCTGGACGATCTGGATCTGTGTTTGAATTGTTCGAAACAGGATCCATTTAAATTCCCCATTTCCCATACGCACTCAATTAGCCGTTTAAAATGAATCCCATCGCTGTGCACCTCTCACATCAGCTCACAGCCGCCTCCGTGTTGCTACACCAAGGCTCCTCTCCTTCCCATTACTCGCACTCGCACCGGACTCACGGACAGCTCCGGTGGGTCCCAGCCGGTCCCCTGCCTCCCCCGGCCGATACGTCAGCGAAGGCCGACACCAAATCATCCCTGTGGCAGCTGCGCCAGCCTCCAACCTGACGATACTCAATCCCAACCCTCATTGCCGCCGTGGTCCTGCTGCGCGCCGACCGTTCCTCTGCTCCCTCGCCCGCCCGCTGCCGCGCCCGCTCTCGTCGTCGTCGCTGCCCGCCCGCCCACCATGTCGTACTTCTTCGCGACCCCCGTCGACATCGACATTGTCCTCGACGATGCCGACGACCGCTCCATGGTCGACGTCAAGCTCGACAAGAACCGCCGCGAGAAGGCGCCCCTCTTCATGGACGGTGAATCCGTCAAGGGCGCCGTCACCGTCCGCCCCAAGGATGGCAAGAGGCTGGAGCACACCGGCATCAAGGTCCAGTTCATTGGCACAATAGGTATGCGACCATTTTCCCGCCGCCGCCCCTGAGGGACGAGACGCGGGGCGTGTATACGGCGCCCTCTCCCCTCCACCGCGATTGGCGACGAGGCCGCATCTCCCAGAGCTCCCAACCCCGTGCTGACCCTGCTGCTAGAAATGTTCTTTGATCGCGGCAACCACTACGAATTCCTATCGCTTAACCAAGAGCTCGCGGCCCCCGGCGAGCTGCAGCACCCGCAGACATTCGACTTCAACTTCAAGAACGTGGAGAAGCAGTACGAGTCGTACAATGGCATCAATGTCAAGCTGCGCTACTTTGTCCGCGTCACCGTCTCGCGCCGCATGGCCGACGTCATCCGCGAAAAGGACATCTGGGTCTACAGCTACCGCATCCCGCCCGAGATGAACAGCAGCATCAAGATGGACGTTGGTATCGAGGACTGTCTGCACATCGAGTTCGAGTACAGCAAGAGCAAGTACCACCTCAAGGACGTCATCGTAGGGCGCATCTACTTCCTGCTTGTCCGCCTCAAGATCAAGCATATGGAGCTGTCCATCATCAGGAGGGAGACCACGGGCGCCGCCCCTAACCAGTACAACGAGAGCGAGACGCTGGTGCGCTTCGAGATCATGGACGGCTCGCCTTCGCGAGGCGAGACTATTCCCATCCGACTTTTCCTCGGAGGCTTTGACCTGACGCCCACGTTCCGCGACGTCAACAAGAAGTTTTCTACACGTTACTACCTCAGCCTCGTTCTCATCGATGAGGGTAAGTCATTTCTTAATGTTCCAAAAAAAAAAAAAACACTTGGATTGAGTACGCAAATT
Source organism: Calonectria leucothoes (assembly GCA_002179835.1). Taxonomy (NCBI): domain Eukaryota; kingdom Fungi; phylum Ascomycota; class Sordariomycetes; order Hypocreales; family Nectriaceae; genus Calonectria; species Calonectria leucothoes. The sequence goes on along the minus strand of NAJI01000169.1, from coordinate 313,092 downwards.
AACCTTTCATTCTCTTCTAGACGCCCGCCGATATTTCAAGCAGTCGGAAATTATTCTCTTCCGCCAGGCCCCAGATGCTCTTCCCGCTCCAAGCGCCACCAAACTACCCACACCCCCAGCGAACAAGCTGGCAGCAGCCCCGGCTGTTCAAGTCTAAAGGAGTCGGCATGCCTTGAGCTCACAACATTGGTGTGTGCGTGTGTGTACCTTGTTAATCGACTATTTGCAAGTTTTGTAGCATCGGTCCTGGCGTTTTAGGTTTTAAACATGGGGGGAGAACCAGATGATTGAAAGTAGCTCTCTTCTCGAGTTTCCGTAACAAGCAAAAAAAAACAAAGAAATGATTAATCAGTCCCGTATGAATCCCAAAAACCAAAAATAAAAAATGACATGTCCGAGGTATCTCGCCCTGTGAGAGTTTTGAAGCCGCACACCTTTAAGTCTACATGATTCCCACCCTTCATACAATTTCCATGACATCATCCGCCTCGAACCCAAACTGGTTGTTGTGAATGGCCGCAATCCGATCCAGCTCGTCCTGGTACTGCTTCCGAATATCCGCCAGTGACACCACCTTTCCCCTTCCAGCCGAACCCACACCCCGTTCCTGTCCTGTTGCCGGCTCGTCGTAGATCCAGGCCTGCTTGGCCTCAACGCAGCTCAGCGCATTGATGAGGAGAAGGTACTGTCTGGTCACGGGGGTATCGAGAATGTCGTCCCCGATGACCTCATCGCCCTCGCCGGCATGCCGGAGCTTCTTGATGCGATCTAGCAACACGGATGCGGCGCCTCGGTAGTTGTTGTGCTTGATCCTCCACGAATACAGAACCTGGTGGTAGGGGAACCCATCGACAACATCCACGCTTGCCTTGGATCGCTGCGAGAGAATGTCATCAACCTCTTGCTGCATGCCTGGGAATGGCAGCTTCACCAGCTCAATGTTGTGATATGTCTCGCACATTTTGTCAACAAGCTTTCGGAGGCTGGAGTGCCTCAAAGCTTGGTCCTTGATGGAGAGCAAAGTGGTGTGCGCCAGTTCGAACTGGGATGTCGCCACGGCAGCGTTGAAGAGTCGGCTCTGCATGTCCGTCTTGGTGAGATTGGCCTCTGGCTTGAAACCCAAGAATTGCATGGCAAGCCGAGCGAATTCAACCACGTACGAGTACGCCTTCTGCCTCTCATATAGAGCTACAATGTGAGAGTAATATTTGGCGAGACCGCTGTTGAGGAGGTTCCACTCGGTATCATCAAGGAGGCCGCTGCTGTGACGATCGATTTCAACATTCTGTGTGCCTGGCGTTTTGTTAGCTATATTTCTTCTGATGGGCCTGTACAACTTACTCATTCCAATGGCAGCTTTTCTGAAGTGAATGGCAGCTGAGCTGAAATCCTTGAGAGCCAGCAACACGCGACCCTGAACATAGACTGAAAAGGGGCTCTGGTCGCAGAAGGGGGCTAGGTCAAGTGCTAGATCAGCTCGCTCTCGTTTGATCAGGGAACACTGCATGAGTGCCGGCGAAACCTCAATGTCACTGTCAGGTGCGCAAAGGTTGACAATGAGATCAGTGATGCTTGCGGACAGAGGCTCACTCTTGACGTTGGCAACGCCAAGGAGGTGGCCAAGGTTGGCCTCAAGCGCCGTCACCACTTGAATATCCTCAGATGCCTTCTTGGGGACCCCGACACTGTCACCCTTCTCCCGACTGACTGGCCCAGAAATCTCTGTTTGGCCGAGCCACTTCAGAAGCTCCAGCCTGCGCAGAGCACCGACAAGCTGTCTATAAACGGGGCCAATATCCACTCGGTTGTGAAGAATGTCGGCCTCTTGATCAAACTCAAACTCCATATGAACAAGTAGAATCAGCTGGCTGAAGCAAACCTTCCACTGCAGCTCAATGCTCTGCTGGACTGCCTGCACAATGAGTTTTCTACCAAACTCGGTCAGGGGATGACTGATGTTTCGAGCGTTGACATCAACTGGAGCAGCGATCAGGCTAAGAACGCTGGCATACAGCTCATCAGTCACTGTGCTAAAGTTCTGGCCCAGCGCGTCGACAACCTGGTTGCAATCCTCGTCAGTGATACCTCGCCAGAATCCAGACTTGTCGGAGAAGTGTTGTATCCGTTCGAGGTCGGTCTTCGAGGAATCCTCAAACAGCTCTGGCCGCAGTACAGCCTGGCAAAGCTGAACCAAATTGTCCGAGAACCCGTCCACAAAAACCAAAGCCGAGCTCACCAAGGTGGCCTGCTTGAGCTGATCCTCCTCCGGGGCAGCCAGGTTATGGTACAGTCGCTCAATGCTGCTGCAGTCCCTGATTGCCGAGAGGAAATCGGCACACACAACCCAGGTCATATCTGTGCTGGGATCCACAGCCAAGCCAAGGGCCTCTCCTCGCTGCTTGTCCAACTCCATCAACAATCGGTAAAACCTCCTCCACTGTGTCTCACTCGAAGCCCGGAATTGCTCATAGTCCATGGCGCCAGCAGCACCACGATCGAGGGTGGCCGTAGATCCCAAAACCGAGCATATCGACTCCGCCAATCCTCGGCCTCTTCCAGCTTCTCTTGTGCTACCCAGTCCTCGTTCGTAAATTGACAGCGCCGTTTCTAAAGTCGCCTTTGTAAATCGACCAGGTTTCAAAATCAACTGGAGCCACTTTTCGGTGACGTCGGTCGGGTCGCAAGGCCCAGATGTCTCGGCAGTTGACGCTGGGCTGTCCACATACACACCCTCCCAGTGGTCTTCCCAAGACTTTGTGATGTCCTTCCGGTCCACCTCCAGCCTCTGCACTCTGTAAGTCATGTTATTCTTCCACAGGGTCCAAAGTTGCATGGCACTCTCGGCGGGCGATGAGAGGACAAAATCGGCCAGGGTCCACACGTCGGATGACGATGGGGTCACGGGAACCAGGGCATTCTGGGGAAAGATGTCCTCCACGATGATGGAGTGAGAGCTCTTAGCAATAACCTTCCAAAATTTGAACTCTCCGGCGCCGATGGGAGAGAAGGCTGCGCAAATCCTTTGTCCTCTGCTTCGGCCGACAACCTGGATCAGGTTGGAGTATGACGGATCGATGGCCCACTTGCCGAGCTCTTGCGGGTTCCTCTCTGCCCCAAGGATATCGCCAGTGTAGAGAATTTGACCGTCCTCAATGTTCCAGATTCGCATTCGATGATCGAGGCAAACGGTGATGGCGAATAGAGCATCCTCTAGACCAAAAGATGTGATTTGCACGGCGGTTGCGGCGCTGTATTCCATGTTGGCTTTTCCATATCTGATCGTGTGTTTTCCTTGGAAGGGGAGCAGGCTGCGTAGGTTTTGTGCCCATCCTTGGACGTTGAAGAAGGATTCTGTCCAGAGAGCGCCGGTGGCTACAAGATCTTGTTAGGTTGACGATCTTTTTTTTTGATCAAAATCCACTTACTATTGTTCTTGGTCTTATCCAAACGAATCATACCGCCGTCGTTGACAGTAACCAGCAGCGTCTCTGCAGTGACGGCCACCATTCGGTGCGCATGCTTGAAGCCCAGTCCGGCAGGAGACTGGACTTTTCCGAGGTCGGCGAGGGCAGCGTCGACAGCAGATCGCTTTCGAAAAAAGTCGGGCCGCAATGTGAACTGGTACAGTTGGTTTGCCTGGTCCAGGACAAAAACACAGAGAGAATCGTGCTCTTCAGGATCCGAAAACGCAACGCATCCTGGCTGGACAGGGACGGCAAAGTGGAAGTTGAGAACAAGAGGCGAGTCAGCCGCCTGGGTCTTTTTGCACACATCAACAACCCGAATGCTCAAGAGGGTGCCATCCTCCAAGACCCGCCAGAGAAAGCTGCGAGGCGTGTCGTGCCATTGTCGATGATAGATGGATGAGGAGGTCGCCAAGTTCTTTAGTCGAAACGTCGTCTCGTCCTCGACCGAGTTGTCGCGCGTGATCTTGCGATGGCTACGGCTGTTGGGGGAGTTGGAAGGAACCCGAATGGTAACAATGGACGACGAGGCTGGAGGCTCGAGGTTCAAGCGTGTCTCTTTGAAGAGATACTGAGTCTCGCCCGAATCCATCTCGCCTCCATAAATCGGAACGATGGCGAGATACTGTGTCGTGGAGTTGCGTTGTGGTTGACTGCGATGGTCGCAAATCGGTTGCTGTGTAGATGCGGTCGCGTTGCAGGGCAGAATTTCAGAGTGGAAACTTCATTGTCGCGCCCGCGCTAACCACAAAGGGAAAACAGCTCTGCCTCAGACGACTAACAAATAAATCAACAAAGCGCAATAAAACCACATCCTTTCACATTTACACAGGGACAAATACCGCCGATTAAAATTCCATCATTCTTTTTATAATTTCAGATATTTTCTAGTACTTGAATCATACTCTCGTCTAAAAATAAACTCGCCAACCCGGCCGCATTTCTTCCAATAATCCGAACAATTGTGCATCATACCAAGACCAACAAAGCGCACTCCTATAACACAAACGCCCACGAAAATGCAAATAGTACCTATCATATAACATCACTATAGCCTCGTAAAACACACGCAGTAGAAGCCCTTAGTCCTTCTCCGTGTCCTTGGGGGCAGGGTCGCCAATGCCTTCCTCGGTGATGGCAAACAAGGTATCGCTCTCAGGTAAACAGGGGCTGTCATAGATCTTTGCAATTCTTGTTTCAGCACGACCCTTTTTCAAGCTGATTCTCGTTGTGCTGGCATGGGCGATGATGTTGCCTCCAATGGGCTTCTTTGGGTCGGGGTTGAACATAGCACTGGGGCCACCATCTACCTGCGCCACAACCTGATTTGTGATGACAACAGCGATACCAAATTCATCCGCAAGACGCTGCAATGTTCGCATGAATTTTGCAAGATGGGTTTGTCGGTTGGAAAGTTCACCGCGACCACAGAAATCCGTTCGGTACAGCGACGTTGCACTGTCCACAATGAGAAGTGAAAACCGTGTCTCACACATCATAGCCGCTGCCTGGTTCAGAAGCTGCAATTGATGATCGGAATTGTATGCACGCGCATACGCCACGTTGTCCAAAACCTCTTCGCCAGAAAGGCCAAATCGATTCGCGACACCGAGCAATCGCACGGGACGGAATGTGCCTTCCGTATCGATATACATGCATTTTCCTTCACCGCCTCCCATGTCGAAGGGCAGCTGACATGTAACAGCCAATGTGTGGCAAATTTGGCTCTTTCCGGTTCGGAACTCGCCAAAAAGCTCAGTCACTGAACCTGTTTCAATGCCACCGGCGAGAAGAGTGTCCAGATTCTTGGATCCAGTCGTGATGGAAATGAGTTCGCTTCGGCGCTGATGCATTTCTGTAGCTGTAGTGAAACCCATGGGAACAAGCTTCGACGCTTCGAATTGGTCAGCATCGAACTGTGGGATCAAAATAACGACAGCAGTGCATACCTTCAGCCAGAATTTTGCCAGCTTTCTGCTCAGAGATACCCTTGAGTTGTTCCAACACTCGACGCGGGGTATACGCCACCGATTCAACCGTGTTGTAACCTCCATCGACAACAAGTTGAATGTCGCGCTTCGTCAAGCCAGCGACTCCCTAATTCAGCGACATGTTAGCAAAAGTCATATTGCTAGAGTTTGAAACTGGGTGTCCCTACTTCAAGAGCAGTCAGCGGCGTAGGAGCGCCGGGGCCGGTCATGCCGCCATCGTCGCCCATTTGGGCCTCATCATACTCCTCAGCCATGGCGATGCTGGCTTGGAGGTATGAGGTGGCGTATATCAATGAGAGAAGAAAGAAGAAGATGTGGTTTGGAGAGACCGAAGGGGGATGAAAGGGATGGTTGGTAATCAGACAGAACGAAAATGGGGGGGGATGCTGTTGATTAAAGTCGCGGTGGGACGCGTCAGGAGGGAAGGCAACAGCGCTACCGGGGACGCCAAATCACGTGGTTTATATTTAGTGTATTTGTCATGCTCGATGAGAGTCATTGCACGCAGGTGGCTTAGGCGCCCATGATTCACGTTCCAACTACTTTTAAACAACCTGTCACTGAAGGCAAAATAGGGAGGCTTAAAATTTAAGCCAAAAAGTAAGCAATGACATTTTTTATTGTTCTGTTTTCCTAAGTAGATTACAAGGGAGCGTAACAAACCAAAGCCAAGGACAGCAGTGGTCTAATCCTCCGTATTAGTGAGATTCCACAAGCATCCGTCCATGATGAAGTGCCAATTCGTAAGTAAAAGAGTTCATTAAAATCGTCGGCTCAAAGAGTCTTTGGCAATAGTGGCCTGCGCAGTTGCCAAAGCATCGGCTTCAAGCAAAGGCCATTATTGATCATTCGGTCAGTTCGCTTAGTTGACAGAGATTCGTCGAGATTCGTGCTTCTTGGCCTTGGGCACGACAATGTTCAAAACGCCGTCTTCAAAGCTTGCGGTGACATTCTCCTGATCGACTCGGGTGGGGAAGTTGAAGCTGCGAGAGAACTCGCCGATGGAGCGCTCAGTGAGCCAGTACTTGGCCTTGTCGGCAGGCTTCTTCTCGACGGGCTGCTCCTTTTCCTGCCCCTCGGTGGTCTCAGCTTCGGCCTTCTCACCAGTTTCCTTGGGAGCTTCGGTAGAAGACTCATCCTCCACGGTAGCGTGGTGATCGGCCTTCTTCTGCTCCTCGCCGCCCTCGGTGATGGCACCGCCCATGGCAGTGTCTTCGACAAGTCCAGCGGGAGGCGTACCAGCAGTGTAGGTGCGCTCAGTTTTGCCTCGAATGAGCATCGTCTGGGGCTCGGTGAATTCGATGTGGACATCCTCCTTCTTCATGCCAGGGAACTCGCCATGGAGCTCGTAGGCCTGGTCCGTCTCGCGAACATCAAACTTGGGCTGCCAGTGAGGAATGCTAGCCTGGCGGGCGTTGTGACGAGAGTAGTGGTCAAAGTCGTCAAGAAGACGGAAAAGGGGAGTGAAGGAGGCGTCGTTGTTGTAGAAGTTGCGGGGGAAGAAAGCCATTTTGCGTGATTGGATAGCTGTTGGTTTAACCAAGTGGTGCTTCAGGTTGCGAGATAGTCTTCGAGGAATTGCTCTGCAGGAGTGCATAGAAGTGTTTGATATGTTTGCTTCTATGTGTTCTGGTGAAAAAGAAGTCGACTCTAGGCAGGGCGTGAAGCACTGATTTATACTTGGGCAAAAGGGGTCATAGATCTCGATGATGGTTTCCCCCATGTTCACGAATTTTCGAAATCGTCTGATGTGGTGGTTCTAGAATTCACTTGAAGGTCTCATGGTAAGCAGAATTCCCATTCCCAAACGCAATGTGACGTCCACGACTCCAAAGGTGATGCTACGCGGTGCTGGTGGATGGTGGTAGCTGGTGGATGTTAGTGGAAGATTCCAGCACTGGCCGGAATTTCATCTCAAAATATCACAACGAAGTCGGAGCCTGCCTAGGCAATAAAATTAATGCTTTCGATATTAGTTCTGTATGAATCACATCTCTAATACCCTAATCGGCAAATCTATCATTCAATTTGTACTATCAATGGTAGTTTGCATCAGTCGATTGATTCTTTTGAAGAATCTAGTGCAGTGTTAGCAGCGACGAGAGCCTGTGGTCCGTGCGTCGAGAAACCGTTGCTGCTTACCTAACGCAAACAGCCACCACTCGGCCGCATTTACCAAAACGGTGACGTCACCAACCGAAGTTCAACAGCAAACAATCCTTACAAGGTAGCATCTAACTCCCAGGATGGAACCCGACTACTGCAAGCTCCCCTCTCGCAACGACAACACACGATGCAAGTATAGAACGATTCAAGCTTCTGCCTTGGCAGCGTCCGGTTCATTTGGTCCGCGAGCATCCGATTTGCCAATTGCTCCCAAGTCGGACCCATCAAGATTTTTGAGCTCGGGGAGAACCGAGCAAGTTAAGAGGCAGTGCAGCACGTCGCCACTGGTGCGAGACACCCTGCAATTGAATCAAGTTAGCCGTAGTGTTCATGCCAGCTCTATTTTTATTGGAGTGCAGATGCATCGCCTTGCAGAACTTTCAGCTAGGCCTTCTAATCAATTCCCCGGACAACCCAGTTCGCCATCCGTGCTCTTTCCGTGCCCTTTCATGGTGCGATACTTCATCGTACTAATCTAGATTAACAGTACGCCAGTGGATTCTCTTCTTTCATAGGATGCGAGTTTCCAGATTCTCCTACATACCTAAACACCAAAATCTACCTAAGAACCGCAACGTAGGCTCCAATTAGCCAAGTAGTTGCCACGCAATTCTTCATGACCGCCTAGGAATCCATCCCAATCAAAGACAAGCATCACAACGGACATAATTGTAAATGCATATAAACCATCGTCGCGCAAAACTTCCGCCGGCTTGTTCGCATAATCATGATGATACAACGCTCGTTATACGACCCGGATCATACGTAGTCATCTTGTTTTTTTGTTTTGGTTTTTTGAAATATCATGTCTGTGAGCTGCATTATTGAGCAAATTCCCAGAGTCAAGTAGTCATGAAAATTCCCGTAAAATTCAGCGCCCGTCTGAAAATTCGTCATTGTCCATAAGGTCGCATCTGTGGGAAACCCGGCATAACGCCCATAGGAACTGGCATCGGCGCCGTGGCTGGAGGGGGGCTTTGTACCCGATTGAAGAGACCAATTAGTCTGCGGCCAACTGATGGCTCCAATTCGGTACCATCCCGAGCAATCTTGACTTCTCTGTTGGAGTTCCACGGATTACGTAGACCTCTTGTTCGATAAAATGGCAAGTGAGTCGTTGACTGCCACTCAAGCTTGAAGGGTTTTCCCCATGTCTTGGCCGGGCCATCTTCAACACCGGCACTCTTGTCGCTGGACACACTTTCCGTGTCATCGGAGGCTTCGGGCTCGTCGGTTTCTGCCTCCCAGAAGATTGTGCCCCGCGCCGAATCATCAATGATTCTGCCCTTTGGTGCATCCTCGGTCGCTTCTGTTGGAATGGCTTTCGGCAGATCAAGATCGCTTGCCGTAGGAGCCTTTGGTGCAAATTCTATGGCGGCTGCAGGATCTTCGTTGATTTCAGATACCATTCGTGCATAGCCAAAGTATTCGCCCGATTTGTTGGCGGAGAAAACCAGATAGACGTTGTCGGCAGCCTGTGTGTGTAGTCTATTAGCCATTGGCAGTTTAATATGTGCGCATTGCTGACCTTGAAAGCATTGTTCAACGCGTCTTCGTTGTGTGATTGAGTGGCCCAAATACCAGTTCTCACACTCAGTTCCAGGTCTTCTACAGTCAAACTCTTTAAAACAAAGAATTTGTCTTTCTGGGCAACCCCGTCAGCTTCGGCTGACACCTTCTTCGCAGAAACAGATTTCTCGGGCGTAGAGGTTGAGCTTGTAGAGTCCATAGGTGGACTTGCAGGGGTTTGTTCAGGTTTGGTGCCAGGGTTGCTAGTAACGACGGCAGGGCCTGTTGGGGCTGTCACGCCAGCTGTCCCTTCCACGGTACTCTTTCGCAGTCGACTAACAAGGCGAACAGATTGGAATTTGGAGTCGTGGAGCTTCTGCTGTGCAGCCATGCATGTTTCTTCATTCTTAAAATTCGCAAATGCGCAATTGCTTTTGGAGATGAGAAAGAGTGATTCCAGTCCTGGTGCCTCCTTGCAAACATGATACACAAGACTCATGAGATCAGTCTGAGGGGGCAGGTTACCGATCCAGATTGCATGCCCTGTCACAGTGTTAGCCGCAATAAACCATAAGCAAGGCAAATATTCCCACCACTTTGGCGAGGCTTCCTCGGGGGGCCCCTGACAGTGCTCTGGCGTCTCTCAATATCAACTAACTCTGGTATTAGCCTTCCCCTATCAGATGAAGCTCTGGAAGTTGACCTTGTGTTTGCTTTGGGGGCGTAGGTTGAGTGCTGCCGCTCCCCGTTGACTGTGAAGTGGCTCGTGAGTCGCTTGCAACAGGGTTTCCATTCATGTACGGAACTGGCATCGTGGCATTTGGCATTCCATGCGTGGTCGGGGGGTATTGAGGGGTCGGTTGGTAGTAGTATGCCGTTTGTTGTTGGTTCATCATCATTTGATTTGGATAGTATGTCATGTTCTGTCTAGGAGGAACATTACCCGAATTTTGCGGGTGTGGATAGTGGCCTCCATAATACTGCGTCATCTGAGGTTGCTGGACGTAATATCCTTGACTAGGCACTTGGATGGGCTGGTGGTTCATAAACTGTGGCATCTGCTGCATGACAGAAGGAGAATTCGGCATGGGATATCGTTGTTGACTGGAGTGAGGGTATTGGCCGGGGCGGAAAGCAACTGGAGGAAGAGTATTCGCCATCGGCCCCATGTTGTAGGGGCCAGGGCGATGCACTGAGGGAGAGCCCGACATATCGAACTGTGGTGTGAAGGTTTGGTGGGATATCATGGAGTATGGCTGCTGCTGGTTAATCCCATAATCAGGGGTTTTCTGCTGTCCGTCGTTGGTTGATGGGCTCCCTGTGTCGCCTTTGTTGGAAAGACTATGATCCGTGGTTCGGACGTCCGAAATCGACGCGTGAGAAATATCTCCCATTTGCGTTGTCCAGGTCAAATATGAAGCGCCAGCGGTAAAGTGACGTTTTCCGCTATGAAACCAAGACACGGTCAGCACAAGTGTGTCATGGAGTGAGGGGTACCACGAAAGCAACCGTGGAAATCCAAGCGCATACCTTTTATCAGAGGCTCAGCAAACAGGAGGTGATCTCAACCATGCAAAATCGAGTTGTCTAAACCGGCGGCCTTGCTTCTATAGTGGAGCGTTTGGATTGCCTCATGAATAACGGGCCGCAGGTGCGCAAAGCTACTTTTGGGTGATCAACTTCCTAGTCAGACTAGTGAAGGTCAACTAAGGCAGGCCGTTTAGCGACCCAGAAGTTTGATCGTTGCTTGAGAGCAGATGTTGCACTGTTTTTTTGTCCGTCTTTTCTGGGTGGTGCAATAATGCAGTGTCTGGTAAGTCCAGCTAACAAGGAGATGTTGGTGAATCAAAAAAGATCGATGTAGTTGGAGGGAAGATGATGTCGGGCGGCTAATGCCCCACGGTGCCCTGGAAAAGCGAGGGGCAATCGGTGAGCCAGGGCGCAGAGAGTGACAAATGGCGAGGACAAGAGGGGCGTAGGAGGGGAAGGCTAAGTTGGTTTCCCAGTGCGCTGTGCTGCTGCTTAGTGCAACAAGGATAGGGGATCGGCTGTTGGGTTAGAGCTCGGGACAAGGGTTCGATGAGACTCTGTGGCCGAAACGGGACAGCAAAGAGAGGAGAATAGCCGCTGGCCAAGGCAAGAGACAGCTCCTGCGCAGGTAGAGAATGTCTAGGACAGACGAGCCGGCAGGTATGGCAGAAGTAAATTGGCGCCACAAGCTGAAGAGCCCAAGCAAGGTGTCCTAGTAGTAATGGGGAAGCAAAAGAGGAGTCAAGTATGGTGCTACCAGCTGGCCGGAGTGGTGGAAACTAGGAATAAGACGACCATTGGGAGCCACCATGCCTTGCAGAAGAGGCCCTATGAGGAGGCAAAGAGGGCATGCGGCCGGGCAATGCGAGGCAGAGATCGAATGGTCAGAAACAGAGCGAGCAGGCTAGGAGGCAGCGTTTGAAAAGATGGATTCGGGTGCGACTTAGGGCTCACGTTAAAAGCAGAAGGGGGCGAGAATAGGTAATCAGATGGCTCAAACAAGCCCGGGCCAGATGACAGGCAGGAGACAGAGTAAGGGGGGGTGTGGGATCTGGAACGCCATCTCATGAGAGATGGGGAAAGACGGTGGACGATCCCAAGTCAGCAGGCATGGGGTTTTAGGGCGGCTGCGTGGTGGTACTGTCGACGTGGTAGATGTAGTGGATGAGGTGGAGGTGGTGGAGAGGTGAAGAGGAGCGGAGGAGCAGAGGCAGAGCACCAGCAAGGCGAGGATGGGACATGATGACTACCGGCCTGCCAACCGCGCAACAGGAAGCCCAGGAACAAATTGGGCAAGAAAGCATGTAGGTCGAGAGGTGAGCACAGCATCACCTCAGCCCCATCCCAGCCCAACCAGCACCCGCGCTGTCTGGGCTGCGCTGCGCAATGGCAGCAGCTCCTCCATATCTCATGTTCCGCCACGGATCGTCACATCAGGAACTGGAGGAAGCCATTGACGGGACCAAGACAGCCACGCTCGGTGCCACATGGGGGAGGGGGTGGGCCGAGTAAAGGCGAGCAGGGTCTCCCGGGGGGCATGGGTTATGGGCTAGACTAACTGCAGGTCAGGTTATTGTGGAATGAATGATGAAGATGGAGATGCAGCTACAGCACGTACGTGGGTAATCTAGCTGGACAGGCAAGGCAAGAAGGGCCTATTGTGCTCTTGAGTGGCGTTGGAGGTCAGATGTTGGCGGCTCCCGGTTGTTTCTTGTTGTTTTCCAACCACCAGTTGACGATTTTGGCAGATGAAACCAAGACGCCACCGTCTACGGGTGCTGCCATTAAGCAGGCGATCTAATCTAGTGTCAACCGCAGTTTGGGGTCCGACCCTGCGAGTTGCCCGACCGCCAAAGCTTCGCCCTCGACTGCCGTATGGATGGGCTGACGAGACGAGGCGAGACGAGACGACACAACGGCCCGTTTTGCGCCTCTCGACTGCTACTAATACGGTGTGCGCGGAGTTTTGCGATCGACGGCGGTGCTGTGCCATGCATTGCAAGAGAAGCCAGGGAGCAAGATGCAGCATGTCCAATACTACCGGGGTGTAAGAAGCCGGGATAAACGGGCGGGGGAAGGATGATGGTGCCTTTCTGACAGCCGATTTCCAGCAACGAAGGCAGCGTAGGCCAGGGTTACGCAGCGCTGCTCTGGAAAAGCAGATGTCGCCACTGAGGCGTCAACTGTGGCTCATGGCTTTGCCTCCCTTGCCTGCGCACCAAGCAAGAACCCGGTTTCGAGAAACCGCCACCTTGGAGCAAAGGCAGCAATGCCCATTGGAAACTCTCTTTTTGCGTGCGTCTGAACAGACGCGAAAGACACCATCAGCCACAGAATGCTACTCACTCACTGCTCCGAAGTCGACAGCAGGCCCCCTGGTCCCTTGGCACCCTGGATTGCAGCGTTGTACCATGCCAACTTGGGATCCCCCGACGTAATTACGGGAACGCACGGTACATGCCGCTAAAGTACCACGGCGCTGTACGTCTCGGAACGGACTGCGGTCGCTGTACTCAACAGTTGCTCAACTCGTCGTTTCCGGTTTGAAAGAGCCTTGTGGTTCGCGCACACGGCGGCGCAACGCCAATCTTTTCCGCGTGCCGGCGACGAGCCCGCTCCCGCGAACCAAGGAAGAGCGAGGCGTCTTGCAAATGATGCAATCCGCCATCTCACGTACCTGAGGATCGCGCCTAGCGGGCACGCCTGCTTACCCCGAAGGGGAGCTATCGAACACCAACTTACACCGGGTGCTGTCTATCTTGTCCGACACCAAACCATCAAGCATCATCCTTTCCCATCCCCCGTCGTGTCTCAACCTTCCAGCCTTCGTGCCGTTCAGTCGGGACCAAGCATCCAAGCATCCCAACGGCAGCACGCAGCCTCGCCGTCCGGGTACGGCCTCAGTCGGCACCGCCCTGATCCGGTTCCTCGCCACCCGCCAGTGGTTCGAGGCACCTCATGCTCTATTCCTGTTGCGAGGTGCAGCAAACAGGGACAGCAGGGGTCCAACAGAGAGCAGGGACTAGCCGAAGCGGTTGGGTGGAGGGTTTTGGAAGGTGGAGGGTAGCGGGTGGAGGTCCCTGAGATCCGATCGACACACGACAAGCTTGCCCGTATGGACATAGGCGGTTCAAAGTCAATTCGCAGGCCTGCGGTTCAATCTACCCAAAAGGCGCCAGCTGCGCATGCACCCGGGTATCCTCTCTCCCGACCAAGTGCCATCGCCGGCTCGTAACACCCGCGTCCTTGCAAGCGTGGCGATTCTTTAGCGGGTTTCGAGCCATTTCTATAGGTCTAGGCTGGTCCGTCATTTCTTGTTAGGGCCCGAATCTGATCGGGGAACCACCATTCGTGTCCACGCACTATCCTTCCTCAATTAAACATGATCCCGACAGCGTCCTCGGCACTCCTAGTTAGGGCAAGGTCAGCGATCAACCACGCTGCCCCAGCGCACCGTCGCCTGTATGGGTTGAGGTGACAGGCCACGACTGGACGATTGAAGTCTTGCATTTCCTCCGAGGCTCCACGCCTTCCCCGGCACCAAGGCGTGGGTCAGAGGTGTCTTGCTAATCCTGACGATCCCTCCCACCGCCTGCCCACCCTCGGGTCTGTCCAGCTTGAGTGTGCCGGGCCTAAGCCTCCCGCGGCACTAAGCTCTCATAGGAGGGGTATCTCCACGGCCAACTATTTGTCAGGTTCCATTGGGCTGTGGTCTTAGATGGCAGCAGCTAACTCGTCACGGATGGGATTTATCACTTTCACGATGGCCTTCAACTAACCACATTCCCCATACAGCGCGGCATCTCATCACGTCGATCCAAGGGTCTTCCCTCCTCACTCGCAGCGAGGAGGCTGCATGTTTTCCTATTATCAGTATTACTTTTTGTTTTACCTGCCTCTCCCTCCTTCTCATCTTCTGACGCTTCCCCTTGTAAACGCCACTCACCACCTCGCTCGGTTGCCGCTCCGAGGTCCCTGTTGTGCAACTACTACATCCAATCCAAGTACTGTACAGTGTCGCACAAAGACGTGCACATGGAGGAGACCCTTGGACCCTGGAAAAAGGACCCCTTTAGGCGCAACCTGACCAATCAAAATCCTCGAAGTGGCTGGGAGTCAATTCGGGCCCGGGCAAAAAGCTCCGGTTCCTGCTTAACAAAAGTCCTCCAGAGAGCTCAACCGTGCGGCCTCCTCCATGCTCAATGTTCTGCTCCCGACGTTTAGAGGGGACACATTCGTGGCGAAGACAACCAGAAAAAAAAACCGGTGTCGGTTCCAAGGGTGGGAAGCGAAAGGTCGTGGTACAGACCATGTCCCTGAAAACAAGCGATTGGACACGTCAATAGAGAGGGCACGCACCGCCGTCATGATTGGCGCTTTTGCCACCCAAGCCAATGTCATGTCAACAAGGGTCTTAGCCATCCATGCCGATCATGTCCCTATTTGGAACAATCACGCCCGCTTGTTCCTTCATTAAATATTCCGCCATGACGACATATCGACGTCGAGAATAGGTTTGCCTGCTGCTGACGACGCATTCGGAGACTCTTACAGTTTTTGAGGCATTGGACGACCCCGAACCAAGAAGCTCGGCGCTCGTTGTGGAGGGGACCTCTGGAGTAAAGGATCGTCGTGTGTCATCAGCCAAGGTATAGTAACCCCAGGTGTAACATTATGAGCCCCTCCGACGTTGAAGGCCCGAACCCCCAGCACCGATGCCTGAATTGGACCTATTTGCTTGGTAACGCCACCTGATCGACATCCCAAGGGCATCAGCCACCCTGCGACTTCACTCGGCTAACTTTTTTTCTTTGCCTAAAACACACCATGATATTCCGAGTGCAGATGGCGCACCCAACCAAGTGACACGCTCTTCCAATACGAATCTGCTTCGGACATTCGAATGACTCAACCTGCTACGCAGCATGCGCCGTTTCACACCGACAAGCAGAATTGCCGGTGTGAGATTTCACCCATGCTACAAGTCTAAGAAAATAGCTGCTCTCGTCGTGGCGAATTTCATATCAAATTTTAGTAACAAGGCGCATTCCGCTGCATGAGCTGATCATGCTCTAAATTGAGGACCCTTGGGCGATCTTGGTGTAAAACAATGAGGCCATACCGCAGCTGTGGCTGTTCAGTAGAATTCCAACTTGTCAAACCTTGCCGGGGAGGTCTGATCCACCCGGGCAAACGATTGCTCGGTTGCTGGTTGGCAGTCATTTACAAAACGCACAGAGGTCAACGCAGCCTAGCGGCAAAATCACCGTCCAAAATCTCAGTCTAATGATGGGCTGTTTCTTAGCTTTCTTAGCAAGACGATCCGGTGGTGGCTTTTCTTTCTTCTCCTTTTTTAGATGCCATCAATATCCCGACTGGATTGGGCACTAGCCATCTAGTCAAGGCCATGAGGTTGCACATCAACCGTTTTTCCTTGCCACCGCATTATGCCTTCCATTTTTCGTAGGGGAGTCACGAGAGCAAGGCAAAACCTGAGCGCACCAACG
The DNA here is from genome assembly GCA_002179835.1 of Calonectria leucothoes. Taxonomy (NCBI): domain Eukaryota; kingdom Fungi; phylum Ascomycota; class Sordariomycetes; order Hypocreales; family Nectriaceae; genus Calonectria; species Calonectria leucothoes. The sequence goes on along the minus strand of NAJI01000169.1, from coordinate 296,925 downwards.
AATTTTTTTTTTTAGTTTAATGAGAATCATAATGGTGTAAACTGTCCAACTTGGAAAATTGGTGGCACTAGGCCAGCAACTCATACCCCGGCTGTTTTTGATTCTCTTTCTCGAGAGACACTCGGGGCAACGCAAAACTCGAGCCCGATGCAAATCGATTTGGATGACCAGGGGTTTCCATGCCCTTGCTGAGCCCTGTCTCTACCTGTTCATCAGGATATGATCTACGTCTAGTGCGAGGTTACGTCAGAAAATCTGGGGGAACCTGGCTACTTAAAGGGGAACGTCACACCATGATGCGCATGCAAGAAATACATGAAGCAAAATAGGAACATGGGTTCACTAATCCAGCAATATTGTAAGAGACCCAGCATGTGCCTACTACCAACAAGCTCGGCACGAGTCCAGACCCTTTCGACCGCAAACCAATACAGTTAGACGGTAAAAATCAACTCAATTTCTTCTTGCCACCGGCATAGCGACTCACAGCAGGCATTTTCCCGGTCCACTCCTCGGCCCCATCTTCGACAGCGTCAACAAGCCATCTCGTCAAGGCAGCCCGCTTCTGCTTGTAGGACCAACCATCATCTCCGATGACACTCACAAACGTCTCCCCGTCCTCTCGATCCCTTTTCCAACTCTCCTCGTCACTCTCCCCACCGATTCCCGCGATTCGATACACCGTCCAGTCAAGTCCTGTGGCTTCGGTCTTGAACACGGATGCAACGTTGATCATGTTCCAGTATGCGACCGAGGCCCAGAACCGAACCAAGAGAGTTATGAGCCATCGAATCCAAGACGGTTTGTCTTCAGGATATACTATGGATAAAGTCCCCATGGCAAAAATGCGGCGTACAGAATGTTCTCTCATCAAAGGGAATACAATCTTGGAGTAGATGTCTGCAAAACACCGCGGGTCTTTCATTCGAAAGTCATTGGGTCCAAGCAATGAGATTATTGCATTCGATTGAGCAACTGCTGGCGATAGCGCTTCCTTGTCGATCACTTCGCCCTTGGTAACCTTCACGTCGTGATAATGTATTAGTCTCGCGCCTCCAACAATAAACAGATGATATTGAATGTTAGTGCATACTTGCAGAAGAGGGTTTCCCGAAAGGTCGTCTGGGATTTTTGATGGATTTCTTGCATATACAATTACAGAGTGCTTGCGGTATAGCAGCTCTCTGAGAAGACAGATGCCTGCAGGGCCAGTGCCACCAAGCACGAGGACGTGCGAGCCAGCCATGGCACGGCTTGTTAGTTCCCGATTATACTTCTGCCTACAGTGACGGTTATCCTACATATTCATCGGTCCAAAAGGGAATCTAGTATTTGATATCTCATTCACTACGCCATCTTGTCGGGGAAAAATTCCTCCATCTGACATTTGCAAACTCCGCAACTCCGGTGGCAAAGGATGCCAATGCCAGCAATTAAAAAAAGTGGACGCGCGCGGCAAGCAGACGCAACATATCGTTTATGACTAATTTTATCACGATGAAAATACTAGACTCTAGCCTTGGTTCGGATGCAATTGCCTAGAAACCTAGTTGCGATGCACGTTGACTATTCCGGGGCCTGCGGCGGAGTTTCGCACCTCTCCATTCACGATTGGCTCATTTTGCATTAGGCTGTAGAAGCCAACCGCTTCCGGCCGTGGGTCTTTGGCCAAGGCATATGATACCACATGATAACAATGGGTAGCCAAAACATGTCAGAGCAAAAAAAAAAAAAAAAAAAAAGCGAGTCCACTCCTTGGAATGCTATCCCAAAAAGTAGGGCGCGCGGGAGACAAAAACTAGTCGGATGGGGGTCACCCTTGCTCATCCAGACACACTAGTAGTTTTCTTTTCCTTCTGAGAAGAAAAAGAAAAGAAACGAAACGACAAAAGGGCACTCGTTTCACTGCATTGCCTCATTTTGAATTTTAATTTAACAACGCGCGTGTTCACGATGCCGAGTGTGTCCTAGCCTTCGGGTGGTGTGAAGACCTAGGTGGTGAAATTGAGCTAATGCCATGGGCATGGAAGAAGCCGAGTCTAGCAAGCATGGCTTTCTGGTCTCCCGCATGGATGGCGGGAGAGGGAAGGATGGCAATATAGGTAAGCTTTTTTTTGCCTCCCGTCGTCCTAAACGACGACGGCTTGCGATGCATGTCTTGAACTAGATGCTGTCTACGCTAATTCTACCTGCACGCCTGCAAAAGTGCTCCGAGAAGCCATGCACCAACCCCCCCCCTCCCCATGTCGTTCCAGGGAGCCGGCTTCTGTCTTCAGATGAGAGCTGCAGCACGGCGTTGTAAGCCCAGGCCAGTTAGTCGGCGGCCAACATCACGCTGTCATCTCGGGTTTGCCCCGTTCCGGCATATGGGCCCTCCTGCTAAGGCGCTCCGTGTGCTGGCCACCCATGTGCTTGCAGGTATTCGGGGCCCGGTAAATCTATATCACAATCATATGTCCAGACATGTATGCTCCCATATATGCCCCATCGTCGAGACTCCCTCAGCCCGGAGATATTCGCTGGAGAATGGCACCTAACCCTTGTCATCCCCCCCTCCTCTTCCTCCTCATCCCCTACCCCCCAAGTGGCAGCCCTGGGATAGATCCATGCGTGCCATCACACCCCCTGGCCTGCACAACTGAGCTCCTGGCGCCCCATCTTACAGGAGCATGAGCTCCGGCAACGCCTCCTTCGGGCACCAATGGAACTCTGTCTCTTGTCGTAATGCGGACGTCAGGGCGACGTAAAAAGTCTTAGAGCAATGGGACTCGCATGTTCCATCATCTTCCTCGTCCCCTCTCCTCTTCCTCCTTTTCCCTCCCTCCCTCCGTGACCAAAAGGAGGTCACTCCACAAGGCGGTAAAGTAGAAAAGCGGAGTGAGACCGGAAGAAGCATGGTATATAGCTAGTCTCAGCTTATTTTATTTTTTCTGAACACCCGTTACACAGGTTCTAGATCGCAATGTGAACTGTCGTATTACACCCCCCCCCCCCCCCCGCGCGGTGGCAAGCCTCTTGGGAGCGGCGGCAGTCCGGGAGCAGAAAAGCCGAGAGGAGCAATTGGCCCGCGCCTTTGCGGCCCCCATATCTTTGCCTAGAAGCTGCCGGTGGCACGTTGGGGGCCGTCGCAGGCTACTTCTTGAATTCGCCATCACAGCGCCTGCGGGATGGGTAAGCTAAGGCTGGGACTGGGACTGGACCCAAGCGCCGCGGGAGGTGCCGTGTGGCGACCTTGGCCTAGTGACGAGGGTCTACCATCATTTAGTATCACGCTCGAGTCTTGGCTGCTCAGCTTTGATCAAAGGCGTTGTTTGCACACGTCATTCATGTCGGGCGAACCACCAGACTCCGATGGGTTGGAGATGATCCTAGACAATCCCCTTTATGCATCCTTCACACCATTGTTGGACTGTCTGTCAACTTTGATTCTTCCGAGTGGTGCGAGTATCCTCGGCTTCTTCTATTGGACACACTTTCAATTGAGATGACGTCTCCAATTCAGTTGTTGAATGGTAAGGGGTGTCGTTTATGAGTTGGTGTTGATGCTTTTGATTGGAGTGACATGTTTGGTCATGAAACCATCATTTCACTCCTCTACGTATAGGGCTGACAACCACAACTAAACATCCAATGAGAAGAATCGGGAATGAAAATGATGATGTGACATCTCCAGAGCACAGGCACAAAAGATTTGACACCAAACGAAATCGAAACTACAGGGTAAGCTGTCATCATGACTCGAAACACATTCATCTCTTCCGAAGGGCATCAAGTGTTTCGAAAGAGCATATTCACTACAGGGTAAGGCATGCCATTTTATGCATTAACCAGTGAGTGCGGGGTCATCCTCGACGCTTCTACTAGTCAGCGAGTCAGTGCCGCCGGTTAAATCGTTGTTTGCTACATGATCAAACGACTTTCTGGACGTCGACATAATATATAGCTGGCCATAAAACACACAACATGGTTTAGACAAAATATTCACCGAGGGCCTAGGCAAAGTGGGAACAGACACATTCATTCCCTGGCGTCTAATAATTTGTTATACATTGACCCATTCTCCATTAATTCGTCTAATCTTGCTTCAATGGCAGGTATGTCTCTTCAATGCCGGTGCTTGTGATAATCAACATCTGAAGACCATCACCAACCTCAATGTGACGCTCCACAGCTCCATCAAACGCATCCTTGACAAGGGTCTCGACCTCTGGCCGAGTGAGGGGTCGACGCTCTCGCTCCTTGAGGTCGTGGCCGACTCCGCTGCCGGGAATGTACTGGTTCTTGAAGTTGACCTGGTTGTCTAGGAAGGGCATGATCAGACTGCCAGCAGCACCACCTGCTCGGCACTGCTCTCGCTCGTAGCTTCCCACGGGATCGTAGGAGTAGACTGCGCCCTTGCCCTCCTCATCGAGACCACCGAGCATCGCGTGCGAGTAATAGGGGAAGAATCGCTTCTGGTAGAGAATGGTGGATAGACGCTTGGCGCAGGCGTTGACGGTCATGGGCTTGCCGTGGCGGTAGCGGTAGATCTTGCAGATGGTATCGAGGTGGTCGCGGAGGGCCTCGCCGTCGGCAGCGAAACCACACACGGAGAGAACTATCGTCGCATCGTCCTGGGAAGCAGTGGTGCCGCCGATCTTGAAGACCTTGGGGGCCATGCGAGAGTTGATGCTGTAACCACTGGTGTGTCGGGTGTCACCGGCCATGATGGTGAAATCGGCGCCTGCGATGGCCAGAGTGGAACCTCCATTGTCGGTGTAGCTGTTAAAGGGGTCAGGATCGAGCTCAGAAGCTGTACAAGAGCCGCTTACGGGTTGAATCGGTGCTCTCGAAGTTCACCGTTGTTGGTCTTGGGAGCATCTGAGAACGAGTAGTTTGGCCCGTTCATCAAGGGGTTCTGACTGAACATGGCGGCCATCTTTGCGGTTCCGATGCGGTGTACGGAGGGGAATGTGTGGGATCCGGGCGTTTGGTGATGGGCGGCGGGGATGAGGTTGAAGGCAAGGGTTGATGTCGATGGTGGAGGTGCCTGGAGGCCGGAGTCGTCACTGGAGCTGAGGTTGCCAACAAGCACGCGTCAAGCTTGCAGCCTTGGCTAGAATGGGGCTGGTGCTGTGCGGGAACGAACCAATGCCGGGGTGCACTGTGGCACCAGCCGCAATAGCTCTAGATGACTAAGCCCAAGACAGGGGTTCACCTTCATGGATCAGGAAATCGTCATTTGGATGGCGACGGCGATCTTGTTTGGAGAAACAATAATATTGACATCGCTCCTTTGGGGCATCGTTGTTACTTGTTTTCCTTGTGATTTTTTCTATCTCGTCTCCTGCTCCCTCAAACATCATGTCGCGAGACATCCGCGCAAAGGCGCTTCAGAAGATCGCCGCGCTGTCAGCCACGACTTCGACAACATCGTTCGATCGATCCGACCTCGACCGCTTGTGCAGAGCGTGCCATGCCCCCTCCAAGGGCAAAGATATCCCCAATGGCTACCATAATAAGCACCTGAGCTCTCTGGGCCGTGTTCCCATGGTGCGATGGCTTCCCCTGATCTACAGTGCCAGTGCGGCCGTGCTAACGACAGTAGTCCATTCGCGAATTCGAGGTCCTGCTTGCGCTGTGCAAGACTGCCCCTAATATCAAATCCGGCCAGAGCGCGCAAAGACTCTCTTACCAGCTTTTCCCGTATATCCTCGAAGCTCATGTCCAGCTATTCGTTCCGTCGCCATTCTTCCGCAAGATCAATCCATCCCCGACCGAAGCCCTTGCTTTCCATGTGACAGGCGCGTTGCTGTCGCTGGGCATCAACTATGATGAGCTCCAAGAAAATGTCGCCGACAAGATCTGGGCCTTTGTTAACGCGTGCAAGCGAGCATCGGAGAATATTCTGTCCCCTCCCGCGGGCGACCTCGAGAACCCCCATATTGAAGATGCTATCCGCACCGTCACCATTGCTGTAGCCCTAGTAGGATTCTTGGATGCTGCGGCTGCACAGGCGGATTTCTGGAAGGCCGGCGGTCGTCTCGCCTTGATACAGAAGATCAAGATGCTTCTCAATGAGCCTTTCTTGGTTGCCGTGGAGACTGCTCTTTCTACCATTCGAAATTCTCACAGCCAAGATCGTGAGGTTAAGGAGTGGAAGAGATATCTCCGGCATTACACCGCATCTGGTCGCCCTCTTGGTGCCATGCTGCTCCACCAGAGCTTTATTTGGCTAGTTGTTGCTAGCACTTCATTGATGGTGGAAGACAGCCGTAATCTGCGTGGCGCGCACATCCTGGACGTGCTCGTTGCAAAGGGTGGTGATTTGCGCACACACTTACAGGGTCGTGAAAGCGACTTTCATACCATTGAGATCTATGCCGGCCTTGCTGTCGATGAAATTAATTATATCGATGCGGGGGTTGATTTCATCCGCATGGGCTCTCCTGATCAGCAAAGTCTGGCTTACTCTGTCAAGGCTACTGCTTTGATTTCATACTTGAACTGTTCACTCTTGAACGAGGAAGCCGCCGAGGCCGACATCCTCATGAACTGGATGCAGGAGACTCTAGATGATTCTATCCAAATGGCGGACCAAACACTCGCTTCTGTCATTTTGCGCACCATGGCACTTGTTTGCCAAGTAGCTCCGGCCTTCTCTTCCAATGTGAGCCGCCTCGTGCCTCGTTTCATCGTCCAGGGTTCTCCTCAGCGAGAAACGGTCAATATCGCTACCGACAGTTTGGCATATGTCCTGAAGACGCTATCTCAGGATGCAGTAATTAGCATTCTCTACACTTTGGGCAATGTTTTGAGTCCCGGATCCGAGCAGGCATTTACTAATGGCCAGACTAATGGGGCTAACGGTGATGGCAACTTGGCCCCGATCTACGCCAATCGTCAGTCTATGGGAAGCTCCATCTCCTTGCAGATGTACAGTGAGGAAGAGACAGCAGTAGTTTCCGGCAATGTTGTTCAAACCATCTGCGGCATCGCTGCAGCCTGCCAGGACGAAAAGATTACCGCTCTCGCTCAATCGATGCTTCAGCAGAAGCTTGAGAAGGTGAATACGGGCGTTGACGCTCGCATCATCAATGGCGCAGCCGCTTTGGCCCTTGAAGGTGGACAGCTCGAGTTCCGGTCACTGCTGAAGATGTTCACTAGGCTTTGCAACACTGGAGTGGTAGAGAACCAGACATTCCTCTTGGAAGCTGTGCGCAATGCTCGTACTCACATATCCGCCAATCTAAGACGCGACTCGCCGCTTTTTGACATTTACTTAGAGCACTTGCTTGACAGCATCATCGGTCTTGGCGATGCCCATTCGGCTAACCACACGAAGGAAGCAGATGTCCAGATGGCTGCAAAGGAAATTGCCGAGCTTCTGCACCCACTGGCCGTCTTCATGTCAAGCAACGACTTAGCGGCCGAGCCAATCGACAACGACGAGACCTATGCACTCCTCCGAGATGCTTGGTTCAATATTGTTGTTCACGGGTTCGCGAGCACCTCTGAACGGGGCAAGCAATACGTCAACGAGCTTCGTATGATTGCAATCCACTCTCCTCCCCTAGTGGCAGAGCAAAGAGGTGAACAAGTTGAGAGTGACATCGAGCTTAATACCGTTCTGCGACGTGGATTTAGCAACGAGCGTGAGGCTTCTCAGAAAAAACTTTTGTCTGATCTCGTCCCTTCAAAGGCCAATGAAATTAGGAGTTTGAGCTACCGCAAGGTCGTTTTCCTCCAGGCGGCGTACCTGATGGAAAGCCTTCGTGCAGATTCCGGAGACTGTACCAAGGTATTGTCCTATTTTCTGGAGCCAAGCATGCAGAAGGGTGAGGTAAGCAGCACCATGGAAGGCATTGCCGCTTCTGTGATCGACAAATACATCAAGAGGACCCAAGGGATGGTCGACCCGACCTTCTCCTCTCAGTATGCGGCAACCCAGCTTGCATCCATTTTCTGCAGCTGTTGCCATCGCATCGAGAGAGTTCAGCAAGCGGCCTTCACCTGTGCTGACCGCATCTTGCGTGAAGTGCCTTCTGCTCTCTGCCATCGGTCTTCCCTCTTCGCTCTCTTGGAACTCCTTTCTCTAATGTGGTCGAGCTGTTTGGAATCGGAGACAGATCATTACGATCCTCAATCCATTTTCACATCTGATCTCGGAGGAGTAACCATTCAGCTCTCGGATGACTACGATTTCAGAAGGTGGACCGTTGATGGACTCCAAAGAAGGGCCAAGGGATGGGTAAATGCTGCCATCAACTTAGCCCCCCTGGATGTCAAGGGTCTTCTCCAAACTTACTTGTCCGAGTTTGATGACGAAGGAGCATATGGCCATGTGTCCTTGGGAAGGTCCTTTGCCCTGGAACTTGGATCGCTTATTCCGTCAACTGACAACCGACTTCAATCCATGGACAGGATTGGCCACTCGGGAATCAACACTGGGTCTGATTTTATTGCCCAGTACACGACCCGACAGGAGTATCGATATGGAGAGACGCTGCCAGACCGCGGTACCGAGTTGATTAGCTTTATGAACCACAACCGCCGCTTGTCTTTTGTGCAGTCGTCTGTCAAGGAGAGTGCCAACGCCACCACGGCGTTGGCTCACGTTGAGGCAAGAATCTTGAGCAAGAAGAGCACATCCATCACTGAGGTTCGAGATATTCTGCGTAGGGCTGCTGCGCTCCTCTGCCGCAGTCAGAGAGATGAGTCGGCTGTCGCTCATTATCTCGTCAGCATCCCGTTTGCTCTTTTCACGAAGCAGTCCATTAAGCTTGGTGTTTCGCTGTGGCTGGGCGTGATCAACGAGAACCCTAAGCTAGAGTCAAAGCTCTTGAACGAGATTGCTCAGCAATGGGAGTTTACTCTCACCAGAAAGGTCGGCTTGTTCAGCCCCGTTCTTGAACACGTCGATCCCTTCTTTCTGAAAGAGGAATTCGCGCCAAGCGAGCTGGAAATCCTGGCAAAGAAGAAGCAGGTGGTGCACGATATTCTCTCTCCCCATGCCCGTCTCCTCCAGTTCTTTGCCAGCCATTTCAACGCTGTCCGTCATGGAAGCCCAGATACCCAAAAGGTGTTCTTGCGCATGCTTGATCTCACTTTAGACGCCATCAAACAATCTGCATCTCACCCAATGGCACGAGAAATTCGACTGTCCATCGTGTTGTTTGGCTTGCGAATTCTCCGAGCCTGCACTACGCTGAAGCCGAGTGCTCAATGGAGGCTAAAGGAAAAGCTCCTGAGCGCCGGTCTCTCTTGGTTCAGGTACTCACCCAGGTGGTCGTTTGGTAGCAACCTGCTCCACATCAAGACAGAAATTCGCCTTATCGCGGATGTCATCTCGGCCTTGCAGCTTGTTTCTTTCATTGGTGCGCAGGCTGTCGGCAATGCCAAGTCGCTGCAGTCCAAGGAACTGTTGTTCGACATTTTGCTCAAGAATGAGCAGTCTCGCCTAGTCGTTTGGGTGAACCCGCTCAACACTTCTGGAACACAGTTGCCCACTCAATCGACTTCAAAGGCGACTACGGAGGCTGCCCTGCTTCCATTGGTTCGAACTGCCTGGTGGCAAGATCCTGCTATTGCCATCGAGCTCGCTACCAGATTCCCCTATCCCCGCTTGCAACGGGATATTCGATTCCTTCTTCTAACCATGCCAGAAAAGGCTGTGTTTGAGCCCGAAGCGATTCCACTCATCTTTGGCGGATGTCTTCCAGAGGATGTTAATCTGCAACAACTCAGGGTAAGTACCGACATATTCTCCCAACATTTATCCCCAAATCTAACACTATTTAGTACCTCCTATTCTGGCAGCCGGTGAACCCCGTCACTGCGATCACCATGTTCTTGCCGGCCTACGAGGATCATCCTTTCGTGATTCAATACGCCATGCGTGCCCTGGAAAGCCACTCGGCCGATATCACATTCTTCTATGTTCCTCAGATCGTACAGACTCTTCGTTATGACGTCCTCGGATATGTGCAACGATATATCCTTGAGACAGCTCAATTCTCTCAATTGTTTGCTCACCAGATCATTTGGAACATGAAGGCAAACTCGTACAAGGATGACGATGCCCAGATTCCTGACGAGATTAAGCCAACTCTAGATGTTGTCATGGCCAAGATGGTTAACAGCTTTGCTACTGAGGACCGGGAGTTTTACGAGCGAGAATTCGCCTTCTTTGACGAAGTGACCGACATTTCCGGCAAGTTGAAGCCCTACATTAAGCGATCCAAGCCGGAAAAGAAGCAGAAGATTGAGGAAGAGCTTCGAAAAATCAAGGTCGAAGTCGGCGTCTACCTTCCCAGTAACCCCGATGGTGTTGTCATTGGCATCGATCGTAAATCAGGAAAGCCTCTGCAGAGTCACGCCAAGGCTCCGTACATGGCAACATTCCGCATCAAGAAGAACAAGGGCAGCGCCATCCCAGAGGCAGACGGCCTGCTGACGGAGCCCAACGAACACGACAAGGACAAGGAGGAGAGCGAAAGTATCGAGGTCTGGCAGTCGGCCATCTTCAAGGTGGGCGATGACTGCCGACAGGATGTGTTGGCTCTGCAGATGATTGCAGCGTTCCGAGGCATCTTCCACGACGTCGGTCTGGACGTGTACGTGTTCCCATACCGAGTCACGGCCACGGCCCCCGGCTGCGGTGTGATTGACGTGCTGCCCAACTCCATCTCCCGAGACATGCTGGGTCGCGAGGCGGTCAACGGGCTGTACGACTACTTCATCTCCAAGTACGGCAACGAGGACTCGCTGCGGTTCCAGCGCGCGCGCGCCAACTTTGTCAAGTCCATGGCGGCCTACTCGGTCATCTCGTTCCTGCTGCAGTTCAAGGACCGCCACAACGGCAACATCATGGTCGACGACGCCGGCCACATCCTGCACATCGACTTTGGCTTCTGCTTCGACATCGCCCCCGGCGGCATCAAGTTCGAGCGCGCCCCCTTCAAGCTCACCTCGGAGATGCTCGCCGTCATGGGAGGCTCCACCGAGCACCAGAGCTTCAAGGCCTTTGAGGAGCTCTGCGTAAAGGCCTTCCTGGCCAGCCGCCAGTACTGCGAGAAGCTCAGCCAGATCGTCTGGCTCATGATGGACAGCGGCCTGCCCTGCTTCAAGCCCGAGAGCGTCAAGCACTTCCGCGAGCGCTTCGTCCTCGACCGCTCCGAGCGCGAGGCCGCCGACTTCATGAAGGGCCTCATCAAGACCAGCTACTCGAGCTACAGCACCGGCATCTACGATCAGTTCCAGCTCTTGACCAACGGTATTCCCTATTAAGTCACAAAAAAAATTCACCATTTGCTTTTTTTGTTTTATTTGCATTCGCTGCTTTCTCCTTCTCCAGCCCACCATGCTTCCGTGCATGCTCCCGGTTCCATTTTTATATAAAAGAGTAATTATTCCTACTAGTACACATACGCATTGTATCGGTTTTGCTTTTTTTTGTTTGTCTTGTATCTAGCTAGTACACCAAAGCCCTGTCAAACAGACTTTGCAAAAAACCCAAACAATGAAAAAGTAAATATTATCGTCTTGATTTTCTCTGGAAATGCAAGGTTCACCACGCCAATCAAACCCAGGAATTGATTCCCGTGCACACACGGCAGCTCCGGAAAGCTTGTCTGCCCAGCGCTTATTTTGCACCCGACGACTGTTTCAGCATGTGGGTCGGAGCGTTGTAGCTCGTGTAATCCACATGAACAAAAGCCCGGTCAACGATAGGCACGGACTCGAGGAAGTAGGTGAGCACCTCACTAAGATCGTGGCTGTCCTTGAGAGGTGTGGCAGCCGACAGGACAATGTCCACCTCGACGAACAGCTTGTCTCCGGCGTGGTACGCACGGAGGTTCTGGATCTTCTTGATGGCGGTGGCGAAGCGCATGGTGAGGTAGAGCAGAAGGTTTCGCTCGTCGGGCTGTGCCGAGAAGCCCGAGAGATTGCGGATGTGCTGTGCCGAAGTCTGGCTCCAGTTGAAGATGACGACGAGGGAGAGGACCAGACCACCAATGGCATCAAGCCACCAAATTTTACCATAGAAGCCCACTACAGCAAAAATGTCACGGTTAGCCATGTTCACAGACGGGCCAGTGCAAAGCCGGAAACTGTGGTGCAACGTACCGATTGGGAAGAAAATTGAGCCAGCATTGAAAATGACATCTGTCTTGGCATCCTCGGCGCTACAGGCAAGTTCGTTAGCATGCTTCATCGGCACCCAGCAAGCCGGTGCCAGGACATGCGGGGAAGGGAAATGCAACTTACAGTGCGCGAACGCTCGAGTTTTTTACAAGGCGACACCAGACCCAGCAAGCACCCTTAATAATGATGGTGGAGAACATGATGATGATGGCCGGCAGGCCGAGCTCGAGGATGGCATGATCGGGGGACATGAGACGCTGAACACACTGCATACTGACCTGGCAAAACGACGTGATCATGATGATAGAGAAGACCAAAACACCCAATGGCTCAAGCCTGGCACAAAACACATTAGTCCAATCCAAGAATTTACGGTGGTCTTCAATGTGCTGCAGAAAATTACTTACTTGCGTCGACCGACAGGATAGCTGTACTGGTCCGACTGGCTGGAGGAGATGAGGCGAGTAGTGACCCAAACAATGACAGTGCTGAGGAAATCGAGAACGGCATCGACCAAACTAGCAAGGACGGACATGGACGGCACGGAGAGGACGACAACGAGCTTTCCGAGAAGAAGAACACCATTGGCAATGAAATTGACCCAGATGGCGAGGGTGACAACGGGGTCGTCGTGGTCAACCTCGGCATCCTCAAGCCAAGGCAGGAAAGGCTTGGGGCCGAGACCATCTTCATGGGCGGGTGGGTGGTCGGGGTGAAGGTCCTCCTCTTCATCGTCATCATGTCGCTGCAGAAGCGGCAGGTTCTCCGAGGAGCGAAAGATATCCTTGGGGGTGCGCGAAAGCTGCTTGTGGGAAACACTTGCTTGGATGGTACCGTAGGACTCGGCCGTGGAGCCAGGGCCGGTCTTGGGAGGCGAGTCTGTTGGGGAGGAGGACGACTCTTCGCGGATGGTGTCGGGGACGTTGATGGGCTTGAATTGGGAGGCCTCGATGTCGGTCTGGTACTCATTCAGAAGCTCATGGGGAATGGCAGAGTCCAGAAGTGCATCAATGTACATGTACTGCTGAATCAGCTCGTTGACACGCTCGTAGTACTCGCGGCTATTCAGCGTCGATTAGTCTCTGATGGCAATCGGGGTCTGACGACGCCACAGTGACCTACAGGGGTTGTGACATGGTTTCAAGCTGGTCCTCTCGAGTCCAATACTGCTGCCACTGATATCGCGGGTTGCTGCGTCCGATAAGGCCCAGGCTGCGGTTCTGGGGGCCGTTGAGCAATTGCGAAAGGCGACGCTCATCCGAGAGGAGACGGGTGAGCTCGTCGTTGTCCTGGTAGTGGCCGCGCGCCTCCTCATCGTCGCCTCCGGCCCAGAAGGCAGCCTTTGGGTGGGCGTGATGCATGTAGCCATGGTGAGAGTGGTGAGAGCCGGCCAAACTCTGGATGCTCTGGGCGGAGCGACTGCGAATGAGCGACTGCAAGGCGCCGCTGCGAGTGCCGAGGGGATTGTGGGATTCGTCCTGAGCCAGCAGAGACGGTCGGCGCATAGAGCGCGTTGAGGGCGTCGACGGCGAGCTCATGGCGTCAACTTCAAAGAGTGATTGGGGGGTGCGCGATGCAAGAATAAAGGAGCGAGCGGTGGTGGAAAGGAAGACAGGCCAAGAACTGTGCCAAAGAGAAAAAAAAAAGCGAGAGCAAAGTAAAAACGCGTGGAGATCAGTGGAGGCAAATCTGAAGGATGTCGGGCAATGGTCTAAGCCCCAGAAAATCGGCGGCAGTCCCTAGGAAGGAAAAAGCGAGGCTCGACTTTTGGCGTCTGGTCCGATTACCGAGATCGCAGAAAGGGGTTTGGCGCCGGGAGCGAAAAACCACCAGAGCTGAGCTGAGCTGTGCAGCGCGACGACTTCGGAGCACGAGCGTGGGATGAAGAGATTGATTAGATGAGGAGCAAGACTATGTCACCAATCTCGCAGTAGCTCGCGTCTTGGCTCTCGCCTAGGTGTACAAGCTAATAAAGGCCGCCGCCAACCCTTGCGGGGATTGCTTCGATGTCTTTGGTCTGAAAGGGCAGTTTGGCTATCTGCGATGGGGCAGATTTCTGGGGCGGAGCATCTTTTTCATCGCTGACGAGTGGGCCATGAAAGATTGGCTGGTTGCCCCGGCGGCCCTGGTTAACTTTTCCCATTGCCCGACGTTGCATCTTTTTACCTTTTAAAGTTGAAGAAGCGCGGTTGAGGTCATCTGGCTACGCCGCATCTCGACCAGATTGGCATGCTGCATGGTGTTGTAGTAAAATCCGACACGTTTAAGGCTTGTTCTCCGCCCCCAGGCTGCGACATATCGCACAGCAGAAGGCGCGTGAACAGGGCAAGGCGAGGCACGACGAGGCAAGGCGAGGCAGGATTAGGTAATTCCGCACACTTTGCGACGCGGGATGCAGTTGGCCAAGCCGTTAGCGGGAGCGTAAACGGCAGGACCCAGGCAGAGGGCCCCTGTTCAATGGCTCCTCGGTGATGCTTCAGTGGGCTTCCGGGCTCCATTTCCAATTGCTTGCTTCGTGCTGCTAGCTTCTTTTGCTTGCAGCATCCCAGTTAAGCTTAGTATGCGCGTATCCATTCGCAGCTGGCCAGAGACATATCCATCATTCGGAGACAAGTTCCGAGCAGAGATCCTCTTGGCAATCAGTCAATAAGTCATCAATGAGCAGTTCCCCAACCTTCTTGGCCAGTTGCTTGTCTGCCTTTCCTTGCAACCAAAAACCCCACGATCAGCAGCAGCTCCAATCCCGTGGCGAGAGCTTAGCTGCGCCATTGGCCAACCAAAACGCGCCATCCATGCCTCTGCAGCCACTTACTCAAGGCCGAAACAACCGGGAGCCAGCATTGCTTCTATCCGTTGCATTCGACCCCGTCCTGGGGGCTTAGGCTATGTCTTTGCTGCATCCGGGGTAACTTGGCAACCTTCCGCTGTCACAGTTGCATCCCGCCATGACTGTGCGCTGCCATGTCTGAGAGCGCCACTCATCAGTGGCAGTTGGCTTTGGAAAGCCTCTAAGCCGGTGGGATCGATGCGCGTTTCCACTTGGGCGGCTGCATGTCAGCAACTTCAAACAACATGTCTGTCAACACTAACTGCCACTGAGAACACAAGCCAGTCAGATTTCGAACCTCGTCACCACTCACCTTTGATACTACAGAGACTTGCGCAACTTGCGTCATTGCGCCTTGTAACCTTGCGCATTCGCCTGCACGTACGTCGTCTTGGCAGCGCCTCGCCTACCCTGGAGAGCCAACCACAGCTATCTTTGCACCGTCACAGCGGCCATGCACGTTTTCTTACATTCATCAACCTCTCACACAATCTCTGACAACTCTCCCGGCCTGCAGATCCACCTGCAACCGAGTCACAAGCAGCCAGCCAACCACACCTTACCAAGCGAAAAGAGACCTGCCCACTGGGGCAAGACATGGCATTCGAGGCGCCAGCCAACATTGACGCACGCGGCCAATAGTCCATTTCCCTCAATGGCAAAAATGCGACCGATACTCAAATGACAAGCAGCGGCTACCCTGGTGGATATAGCCCTTGTCTCCTGCTGCAGCGGTGTGATTGTGTGAAATTTCTCTCCAATCCGGGACCGGCTGTTTGAATCCAGAGACACCTCGCGGTTCCGTTTCCAAACAAATGCGCACACGCACACACAAAGGCATGCTGCGTCATTAGACAATGATATTAACGAGCGGCGGAAGCTGTGCCCGGAGCACACGGACAGCTTTGCACCGTGAAAGCGCAGTCCACATAGTTGCAGTCTCGGGTGGTTTCGAGGTGCGGAATGCGGCCACGATTGACCAATCTCGCCTGGGCCTCCTCTCCAATGCCTAAGCCGCCGACCTGCACAGTGCGGCACATATGTCGACATATCACTCCCTCTTTGGTCGTGTCTTGTATGTCGCCCCCAGGAACCTGGGTTGATCCACCCGGGGGCCGCGCAATCCATAGCTTGAAATGTAACTTATCTACTGTACTTGGGCGTTTCGCCATCATTACGTTCAGATCCTGCGGAAAGCCGATCGTCAGTTGTTGACGAAGACGACGCGTAGCAGGCCAGCATGAACCCACGGATTCATCATATCATCATCAATGTGCATGGTAGAGAAAATTGACCGGCAAACCCTCCTCGACGAACAAGGTTGTTGGGGAAGGCAGTGTTTGGTCCACCACATGGGTATCGCCAATCAAGGGGTGCTAGGGGCTGAGGTTGCCACTCGATATTAAGAAGGGCTGGTGGAGGGGCAAATCGTTATACGCCATGAGGTTCAATTCTCAAACAAAAACGTGGCGGGAATACCAGTGCAGGAGCACGCAGTGCCTGTAGGGCTCCACGGTTTGCCCGGCTTGTTGACGTGTGTGTTGCAGGGGCCTCTCCCTCACACCCGATGCACCGCGCAACTGCACACAACACTGAATCCCTGGCGGGTGGAGACTGGCAACGTCCATACGAAATGTGGCGAGGGAGATGGCATAAAACTGGGTAAAACTGGAGAAGGGTAGGAAGGAGACGATGTCTTGTTTGGCGAGCATCGGCTGATGAACAATATATTGTCCATATGCTATTCCAAGCCTGCTGGTTTCTTTTTTAAACTGCTTACCTCGTGGACGTACTGACTGTGGCAAAAAATGGTTACATTGCTCGTTTTGACCCGGCGGTGCTTATTTTTTTTTTTTTCTTTCAAGTGACGTGAGACTGATGCCGCGTCCCAGGGCGAGAAGACGCATGTGGTTTCGTACCCGTGGAGAAGTTGACATCCACAAAAAAGAAACACATGGAGCTAGTCATGGTCAATGTGTAAAACCCGATACATGCAGCTCACCACCAGGCATGTAACTAACTGCCGGGTCAATAATTCTGAGGCATCGGAAAATCACCCGCAGATGATCCCGGAAACAAAATTCTACCCGAAGCTTGTGCCATAATGGGAAAGTGATTAGTAGCAAGCGTTTTGTGATTCACAAACAAAGGCAAACATGGAATTCTGAAGAGACGGAGGTTTTGATTGAAACCCCACGTTTTGAAATCAATCAATTCGGGATTGCACGGCGATCACAAGCCCCCTCCCCCCCCGGAGGTGGGAAAGACTAGAATCCGTCCGACGGTAGGATTGACCGGACCCGAGGCGGGAAGGAGCTCTTCCTGCGGAGACGTCGCTTGAGCGCGCGCGCAAAAGATTGATGATCACCTCTGAGTTGCAACGGGGCGGCGTCATGCTGCATGTAGGGGCAAGCCACGGGTACCAGCCCCAATCAATAGGCCACACGGGCGGGTTCAATAGTGCGCGAAAGCGCATTCAGCTCCTCAGCCACTGTGCTGAGAATGGGGCGAGGGAAAAGCAATGTGGCCCGGCACTGCTGCGCTGCAATGCCACCAGACACGGGAGACTGGGATGCTTGGCAGAGAGCTGAGCCCGAAAGCAGCTGAGCAGTGGTTGGTGGGTAGGCGAAGGGGGTGAGGCCGCCCTACCTGACTTGGCCTCTGAGAGGGAGAGGGAGCGACGGAGAACCGACCCTGGGATGTTCCGGGACGGAGAGACGGCGAAGCTAGTCGGAAAGAAACAAATAAAGTCTTTTCCATGTTCTGTGATGGATGGGTTAGCACGGCACTAAGAAGGTGGTGACATGCTCGTCGATGATCGGCCCTCATCCCAGACACAGTGTCGTGGTTACAAAGGGCAAGAAAGAAAAAAGATAGGCGGAGAGTGGATGAAGTGGACGGACCCCGACTAGCCCGTCCGTCAGCCAGCCAAGCCCAGGGCCAGAGAGGGACCCAGCATGAATTGGCTCCAATGAAGGCCCCTGGCCTGGCGCATGGGCCAAGCTTTCATGGCGATGGGCCTAAAATGGCCCTGGCCCCCAAACTTGCAGCCCCCGTGGGTTGGGCCTGAAGGCGCCGAGGCTGGGTCCCACTCGTGGCAGAAAAAGGGGACCTCGCTGTTTGCTCCTCGCGTTGGTCTGGAATACCGACGGCCGCGACGGGGGCCCGGGCAATCAGCGCGGGAGCAGCAGCGTTTGGGTGGTGAGCGTGATGATTCGCCGTGGCTCATGTTGTGTCCCTCGAGACAGGGAGGGACGCCATCACATCGTATTTGAGATTACCTGCCCAGCTACAAACAAGATTACGTCGGTTGCCGCGCCTTCTGTGTGTGTGTGTGAGTAGTAAGTGAGTTGAGTGAGTGAGTGTGTGTGTGTGTGTGTGTGGGGAGGCTGGCTGTCCAAGTGACTGAACTCCCCAATAAGCGACGCGCATCGGTTGTCACATCGACTTGCGCAGCCTCGTTCTATTCTGGAAGGACGCCCACCATGATGGTCGTGATCGTCGAGTGCCTGTAGATCGCGATGGATCAACCGACGTCAGCGGTCGTGGTTGGGCGGCTGACCAAGGGCATGCCTTCCCGGGGAAGGGGAGGGGACCGAATGGGAGCATGGGCAAGGGCTTGTTTGAGGAACTTATCCGGAGAGAGAGCGAGCCAAAGGGCAGAATCCACTTGCATTCGGAACCTCTGGGCGTGTCGGGAGTGGAAGGGGGGCAAGATCCAGCCCAAGCCCGGTTTCGACGCCCACGCCGCCGGAGATCTTCGCTTTGTTATTGTTTTAATGCGCCGATATTGAGTCCTGATTCCCGGGCCGCAACAGGCCTGTCCTGGGCCTCGCCTCACCTGGCTGGGCCCTGAAGCCCACAGCCCTCGAGGCCGTGCGAGACGGAGCCGGCATCCCCGCTGCAGTTTTTTCTTGCTCTTCTTTGTTTGATGTACGGGTTAGTGGGTAGTCAAACTGAAATCTGGAGGCCTTCCTTCGAAGAAAATTTCTAGAGAATGGAAGGGGAAAAAAAGCTTTGGTAATTTATCCCGGGGTGTAGTAGAGGGAGGGAGGGGTGCAGGTGCGGGTGTAGATTGGATGGGACGATGTGCGTGCGGCAACCTCGTGTACTTGGCACTTTGGCTGCACCAGAGTAAATCGGGGCCTTTAGGCCTGTGATTTCAGCTGTGTTTGCCAAGGTGTTTTATTTCGTCATTTCCTTGATTGCTCTATTTTCCGTGATGGTGGTGAATAAACCTTAGTGGTTAATGAATCGTTAAATGGCATTTGTTGGCGTAAATGTTGGTGCCTCGCTTTTTTCGTCCCATGTCGTCGGGGCTGCCGTATTGTTTTTGTTGTCATGTCGTGTCGTGTCGTGGCAAAAAAAAAAAAACAATGGTCGGAGCACGACATCCCAGCCCAAACACAAACCCGACTCAATCCGGTCTGGTCAAGCCACCGTGCCCGCTCCTGCGCTGGGCTGGCCCGACGCCCGCCAGCAACCAACTGATGACCGTGTGCCAACTGTAACGCGCAGCAGCCCGCTGGACGTCCAGCGCAGGTCCACCATGGGCGCTGTGGGAAAATGGCTTTGTCTCGAGTTGGGGTCGCAGGTTGGGGGTATGAGGGGGAGCGGGGGTGTTTCTCGAGAAGAGAAGAATGAAGTGGTTGATTTACTCGCCTTGGTTCATTGCGCGCATTTGTGTGTACATTGGTGGTTTGCAAACCAAGTACAAAAAAAAAAAGCTGGTTGACCAAACAATAAAAATAGTCGTATAGACAAGGCCAAAAAAACGTACTATCATGTTAATCCTGGCCCTACTGGGGCATACCCTGTCCGGCTGAGCCCTGGGGAGCCCACCCTATCCGAGTCTGGCGGGCACCTTGTTTTCCTTGTGCCGACTGGACGGACGCCGATGTTGCAGACGGAGCGCGCAGTAGCTCAACTTGGACGCAGTCCGCCCCCCGACATACCATACTCGCGGCGCAATGCGTCGTGGAAAGCCATGTGCGCGCTCGCTGCTCCGGCGCGCTGAAGGGGGCACAGAGGGAATGGCATTGGGAGTTCTGAGAACATGGGCCCGGCATGGCATGGTAGTGGATGGAGATGGGGCATGGCACGGCTGCGGTGGCATGTGGTGGCATGGGATTGCCCGTTGTCCTGGGGCCCTGTCCCACTCCCCTCTGCGACTGGCTTGGCTCCCCCCCAGTCCCCATTGCGCCCACGCCTCGTGCCTCTCTCCCACGGCTGCCATGTACCTGACCTCGCTGGGCCTGCCGACCTGGCCTTGCCGTACCGCCTGGGCTGGGACCGAACTGATTGACGGGTCGGCTGATTGGACTGGGCGGGTGCTGGAGGCGCTGGATGAGGTGCGCGCAGAGGGCTGGAGCTGCCGTCATGGTTAAAAACGGGCCAGCCCAACCCGGTAACCAAGGGACAACCCAGGTACCCAAGTGGCATGTATGTACGAATGCACAGTAATCTATTTCTGCTGGGACGTGGAGGCTGCATAGCATGTATCCCGCACACACTCCGTAATGGTACATGCTCCCCATATTAACCCATCCGAGCCTATCCAAGCTCGTCGTGTCCGAGCCCGTGGCCCGTAACCCGTTTTTCCAATAGCCCGTAGCAGGACAGAGGCTTACGAGATCTCACTAAACCTCAGGTGGCCAGCGAGGCGACGCCGTGTGGGTGGGAACCTGGGAAATAATAACACATCGTCCCCCTAGCTCGCCGCCTTGCTCGGTTCGCTTCGTATCTTTCCTTGCTTCCCTCCTCATTCTTTTCCTCCTTCTGCCCTCTGCCGTCCAGGGCTCCATCCGCAAACCCGCCGCTGCTGCCGTGCTGTTGCCTGTCTTGTCTTGCCCGCCCACTCCCCCCTCCATCGTTGACATCTTGTCCGGCGCTTTGCTCGAACCTCGAGCCATCCAACGCCAACAGCACATCGAACTCAACCGACGCCCGTCGTCGTCGCTTTCGCTGCCCGACGTCCTCTCGCTTCGTCGTTTTATTCGAGTCAGAGTCGTCGACCCGCATTCCTCGCCGTGCCACGCTCGTTGCTCCCCTCAAACGAGCCAGAGACACTGAGGCCGTGCATCGTGCATTTAAAAAAAGGCCCCCCCCGGCTGCACCGTTCCGCCAGCACCGTCCCCCGCACTGTGCAACGGCCACCCCGTCAATCCTGCTCCGCCCATCGTCCCGTCGGGCCACCTGCTCGCCCTTTTCTTTCATTCAACCTCGCAACAAATCCTCTCCTAATCCTCGCTTCCGTCTCATGCTTTCGTTATCACCTTGACCATTGTTGCCGTTGCCTGTGTCGTTGGACGTCCCGTTTGCAACTTTTTTATTATTTCTTTTTTATTATTGCCAGTTGCCTCCTTTCGCTTTTCTCGACGTCCCCCTCGCTCGGCTAGCCAGCCACTCGCTCCTAATACAACCCGACTCTCGTTCCTGGAGATTAATGTGAGTCCCAACTTTCTTTGCCCTGGATGATACATGCCACGTCCTTCCGGCCAACCGCCTCGTCTCACCCGCCAAAACACCTGTCGCCTCCTGCTCGCCCGGCTGCTTGAATAAAGCCTCGTGTCCCGACATCGCAACCCGTTGCTCTGGCACCTCTCTCATCCCCCCTCCTCCTCCGCCTGCGTCACCGTCACATTCGCGAGGGCATTGTTACATGCCCCTTCCGCGTCCCGACCATTGCTGACCTGGAGCCTCTCACCATGCAGCTGCCCGTTTCTGTGGCTCATACCCCGGTTCTTTGACTTGATCCGCCACGAAATACCCTCGTCATCGCACTACTGCCGGGGCCCTCGTATCGGATCCTCAAAAATTTCCCAGCCCACTTTCATCCCAACCCGTGTCGACCGCCGCCGCATACGATTTCTAGACGATCGACTTCAACCCGCATCTCCACCGTGCATCTGGTTTATGGGTTGCACCTAATTTAGATCGACTTCCCGAAGCGCCTTCTATATGCCTAGATTCGGTGTTGCGTTCAACAGGCGGAGGTCCACCGCTACCTCGGAAGATTTCCAGCATGGCCAAGTAGCACCTGAACAACCATCAACTTTCCGGGTCATCGAGCGAAACGACCCTTCCATCAACAAGTCCTTTGACGGAGGCGCGAGAATGGCCAAGGCCACAGGCGGTCAAATTCCTAGACCAGGCCATCTTGACTTAGAAGGAGACGAGAACATGTTTGCTGATCTGAAGAGTGGTAACCGGTAAGTGACTGCCACCAAAAATATCCCCCATGACAACCTCTCCTTCCCCAAATCGGCAACACCCGTTTTCTTGGTACTAGAAAAAAATAGTCATGCACTATGGCGCTGACTCCTTCTCAGGGGAAGTGGGGCGTCAAACACGACTAAGGCCACATCCACTGATACCTCTTCAAGACACAGCAACGCTTCGACTGCACCATCATCCACCGACCTTGATGATTCGAAGCACGGCTCCAAGAAGAACCTCCACGACATCGGCGCCCGAGCAGCACCCAAGTCGAGCGGTTCCGGCTTTCTGAACCGTGCCGGGCGAACTTTTTCCTTTGGAATGAACAAGAAGAACAGCCAGCCCTCCAACGACTACTCAGAGGCACCGCCCGTCCCTTCGATTCAGCACCAAGACTTCACAACAGGACGAGCTAGGGGCATGACCGATTCAACGACCAGCACAGCAACTCCTCCCAAGCTGGAAGAGAACGGCAACATGGATATGGGAGGGGATTTCGGCTCCATGTTCACGTCGTTTGACAAGCGCGCTAGCATGGCCACCGTCAAGAACCTCGAGGGCGCTTCTGCAGCCGCACCCCGCTCTCTGACGGGCCACCGATCCGCCCAGCCCGCTCCTCTGAGCATCAACAAGGCTGCCAAGGTCGAGCCTTCTCCGGCCTCGTGGAACAGCCAGAACTCGGATGATAACCTGCTCGGCTCTGACCCGGCGTCACCCGACCTCGATGTGCCACCACCTGTCCCCCGTCACCAGACGTTCAAGACCAATACCCGGCCATCTGACATTATCGAGGACGAGGACGCCAAGCTGCTGCAGGACTCCATTGCCGTCGGACGTCTCCTGTCCGACAGCAAGCAGCCCGCCAGCTACTCCAACACATCATCTGGACGATATCGTCGTGACGAGGACACGTTTGATACTTCGGACAGCTACAACTCGTCGTCCTTTTCCCGACGACCCCTCAACTCAAGCTTCAAGAAGGGCGACGACAACTTGTTCGAGGGAACACTGGCTCACTCCTCGCGGGTCGCCAACAGATATACCAGCCGTGCTCCCAGCCCCCCGCGGAACAAGGTCATGACGCCTGCTCAGTTTGAGAAGTATCGCCAGGACAAGGAGCGCACCACAGAAACTGCCCAGGAAACCACACACGATGATGATGATGAAGATGAAATCAACTACGATGATGACGAGGATGAAGTGGAGAAGTCGAAGCAGCAAGCCAAGCAGAGAAGAAAGCAGGAAGCTCACATGGCCGTCTATCGGCAGCAGATGATGAAGGTGACCGGCGAACAGCCTGATCTGAACTCGGACCGTGCCCAGCTCCCATCATCCATGAGCGCCCCTCATCTGCACATGATGAAGAAGACCCCATCCCCCGGACCTACTGGCATCTCCGACGAGGACGAGGACGAGGAAGTGCCTTTGGCTATTCTGCAGGCTCACGGCTTCCCCGGCAAGAACCGACCACCCACCCGACTCAGCAACATGGGCTCCAACCCCAACCTTCGAGCCTCTGTCCACCTTCAGCCTCCAAGACCTGGTTCTTCAATGGGCGAGGCCCCCGCCAACACCCAGCGCCACTCGGCCCTGCCGGCATTCGCCCGCAATCTCCCCCAGGATCCCTTCGTCGGCGCCAGCATCAACAAGCCCGCCATCAGGGAGTCGATGGCCTTTGGTGGTGGCAACCCCATGCCCCAGCCTCCGCCCCAGCCTCAGCAGCAGGCTCTTCCTGTTGGTGGCCTGGTTGGTGTCATTGCCAACGAGGAACGCTCACGAGCCATGCGACGTGGCAGCCCCAACATCGATGGCCAGAAGCTTATTCCTGGCATGAACGGGCCGCAAGGCTTCGATCCCCTGTCAGGAATCCCTCCCCAGATGATGTACCAGATGAACCAGATGCACCAGATGCCTCCCCAGCCCCCCCAAATGACGGTGGGAGACCAAGCCCAGCTGCAAATGACACAGCAAATGTCTCAGTTCATGCAGATGCAGATGCAGTTCATGCAGATGATGGCTGCCAGCAACCAGCAGCAGCCCCACCCCAACATGGGCATGCCCCAGATGAACAACCCTTATGGCAGCATGGCCGCCACTCAGTCCATGAACGACCTCTCCTCACGGCACTCGATGATGTTCGAGCCTACAATGGAGCCGCCCCGCATCATGGATCCCAGCATGCGAACCATGAGCATGGTCCAGCCTCCTAGCTTGGGCTCCTTCGGGCCCCAGGCTGGATACGCTGGCTCCATCCGAGGAGGTGGAGGTGGTGGAATGGGCTACACTCCCTCCATTGCGCCATCTGAGCGGAGCAACGTCGGCCTTCCCGGCCGATACCGCCCCGTATCACAGATCAACCCAATGGCTGACAACCACCGCCGCACCAACACCATGTCTGGAGCTCTCGGCCGTTGGGACGACGAGAAGCCCAAGGCAACCATCAACATCATCAAGCCCAACGATGATGGATCAGACGACGATGATGAGGAGGGTTGGGAGGCCATGAAGGCCAAGCGTGAGAAGAAGCGATCTCTGTGGAAGAGCAAGAAGGGACTCGGTAGCGGACTTAGCGGCATGATTTAATTTTGGGTGACATATCATGAGGATATTATCAGGGAAAGAGATTGGACTCGAAAAGGGCGCTATTTTTGCATCTCAAAATATGCGGCGGGTTTGGACAGTTTACCACGGTGACTGCGGGCCACATGCAATTTTTGTATATTTTAGAATCATTCTTTTTGTTCGGGCGTCTGACGGGAAAGAAGTAACGGGCACCGGCTCGCTGGGATTCGCGTCTGGTGCATGATAGATAAATCTCTATGCCGGTAATTGACTAATTTGGAGTCATTGCAATACGATCGACTCTCCAAAAGAAGCCTCTGATGTCTGTTTGTCTTTACATTTTCTTTTGTTCTTTTTGCGTTTTGGGTCCTATGAAGCTCTAAGGCATATATATATGTATCCAAGTTACTTGTTTCCCTTGAACAGCCTTTTGGTCTCGGCATTTAGCTGACCCAAGCATTTCGGCTCCATGGTAGATACCCTAACCGTCAATGGTTCCGTTTGCCCACTCCCTCCTCTTGACGCCCATCTCCACGGCGGCCAGGCCCCAGTCTTCGCCGTGGTTGTGGCCCTTGCCTTCAACGCCGGCGCGAGCCTTGGCTTGGTCGTCGGTTAGGACTGTGAGGACACCTAGAATGACGGGAACACCCGTGTCAAGCTGCACGCGCATGAGACCCTGGCAGGTGGACTCGGCAATGTATTCAAAGTGCATTGTCTCGCCCTTGATGAGCACACCAATGGCAATGATGGCATCAAATGCACCGGACGAGGTACCGGAGGTGCCAATGGCAGAGAGGTCTGTGGTGGAAGAGGCAAGAAGATCGGTCGCTGAGGGCCCCCCGGTGGAGGTGCTCTGGATCTGTGAAGCGGAGAAGAGGCTGTGGCCCAGGGCAGGAGGGTATATGTCAGCAATGGAAAACGGAGCCAGGAGGGGCAGGGGAATGGAGAGTGTTGTACCGCTGGACGGCAATGGGAAGCTCCCAGGAGCCGGGGCAAGACTGGATAACAATGTTGGACTCCTTGACGCCGTTGGCAAGGAGCTTCTCCTTGGCGCCGGTGACGAGAGGATCGATGATGGTCGAGTTCCAGCGGGCGTGGACGATGGCGATGCGCAGGGCGGAGCCGTCGTGGTGTTGCGGGGAGGGGCCCTTGAGCGACGACATGATTGCGAGGTCGAGTGAGGGAAAAGCAGACGGCTGGAAGGCAGGAAGCAGAGTATGCGAATGGGGGAGGGTTTCTCGGGATGGCCGGCGACAGAGAGATGATGTTGCGAGAAGCAGGTGAGAGCTACGTGGAGGGAGTTTCTGGTGCGGGGCCACTGAGACGGGCGGCGCATAGAGGAAGCTGATGCTCGAGGTGTGCGCGTTGTGGCGGGGTCGGAACGTCACGTCACAGATGCAGGGACCGCACGGTGCGGGTACGTACCTTTTTTCCGCACCTTCCCACAGCTCTATCCCAGGGGGACAACATATGGGGGAAGGGGACATGGCGCGTAACAGAAGAGAGACCAGTGTGTTGGAAGGAAGGAGCCAGTCTCTGTTAGTGAATTTCTTTTTTCGGTTCCTTCCCTAACTGCCAAACTGCATTTTCCGCTTGAATCACCTGGATACCTTAGGTATGATGCCAGGCACACAAGGTGATGAGATGGGCAAAATGAGGAATTCCTCAAGACCTCCCCACAACTACTCATCTCCCCAATTTATGTCATACCGCTATGACCGCATGTTATTGTTCCCGTTTCAGTAACTGGCATCCGTTTCTTCTCATAATAAACAACAACAACATTTGCTGCAAACCGAACATTCACTCACGTCTAACATCATGTTGATGTTGGGCGTCCATTCAGTTCCGTCATGATGATATCCCCTCTGCCTCCGTCGACGGTTCGCCTCCTGAGCTCCGGTGTCGTTATAACTAATCCTGTATCCCTTGTCAAGGAACTCGTCGACAATGGGATTGATGCCGGGGCTACGTCAATCGAGGTTGCAGTATCCCCAAACACCGTGGACAAGATCCAGGTTCGAGACAATGGTCATGGGATTGACGTTGATGACTTTGACTTCCTGGGTCGTCGGTCGCACACAAGCAAGCTGGAAACCTTTGCGGACCTGGAGACGAGAGGAGGCCAGAACCTAGGATTTCGGGGCGAGGCGCTCGCTTGTGCAAACTCCTTGGCAACAGTCAAGCTAATCACGAGAACAGCCAAAGACCCCGTTGCCACCCTGATATATTTGAAGTCTGGCCAGGGCGGTGTCGAAAGGAAGCAGCCGGTATCTGGCACTACTGGCACAACAGTCCAGGCCCTGAAGCTCTTCGAGAAGCTGCCTGTCCGAAAGCAGGTCGCTATCCAAGAGAGATGCAAAACAATCACCGGCATTAAGCGGCTCCTTGAAGCATACGCACTGGCGCACCCCCATTTGAGACTTCTTTTCAAGGTGCTTAGAGAGCGCCATCCGATATTGTCTTATTCACCTGGCCTCTCGATCGAGACCCGACACGCGGCGGCGCAAATTTTCGGAAACGCTCTAGCTGCTCAATGCGTTGAAGTTGCCGCGCAATTCAAGGGCGACAATTCAAGGGCGGCTCGAGACTCAGCTTTGGTCACATTGACTGCATTCCTTCCAAAGGCGGGAGGCAACCCAAGGACCTTGAGAGACAAGGGTTCATTTATATCTGTTGACTCTCGCCCGATTCTGTCTTCGAGGGGAATTGGGAAAAAGCTCGCCATCATTTTCAAAAAAGCGTTTATTGCAACACTGGGCTCGGAGCATTCTGCCGGAGCCTCGACGAATCCATTCATGAGACTCAACATCATTTGCCGACCTGGATCCTACGATCCAAATGTCTCACCGCTGAAAGACGAAGTGCTTTTCAAAGATGAGCAGGCAATTCTGGACTGCTTCCATGGCCTATGCGATCAAGTGTACAAGTCTGGACACAAAAACCTTAGTGTTAGACTTGATGACAAAACTACGGGCACCATTCAACAACACACCAACGACGAGCCAATGGAGCCCGGGGTAAATTCCAGAGTCGGCTGTGACCTCGAAACAAAGCAATTGAATATGGAACCTCTTGGTCAACCTGATTTATATTTCCACATGGACGATTTGGAATTTCTCGAGGTCATCAACGGAATTGACCCGGAGACTCTCGACATGTCGATTGGAAACCGCCCCAGTGCCCGCCAGGCAGAAACCAACGAGCGACAGGGACTGGGGTGCAACCAAGCTCAGACGGAGAAACCTGACACAGTCGGCAGTTCAAACATGGTACCAGTGCAGATGCGGACGGTTACCAGTGTGAACCTGGCACGTAAAGATAGCAACACTAGCGACGAGTGCGGCATCACGGGATTGGTTCCAGTCCATGTTCCACCACGCACAGCCTCCACAGCAACTAGCCAAACCACCCTTCAGCTCGATCGCAAGGGCCACGCGACAGTCCGCCGACAAGAGAGCATTCGCCATTTTTTCCAGCCAAAACGAGACGAGCCAATTGAGATTGCAGTAGATGAAACTGCCACGTTGGAGAACCTGCATAACCAGAGAGAATTTAATATAAGCGAGACTACGAGTCAGCATCACATTGGACGCCGGCCATTGATGGAGCTGACGAGCTCAATGCTGAACACGCTCAGAGACGAAGAAGAAGACGAGAATGACGAGGACGAGGAAGAATCAGCAGTACAACGGACTATACTCGACTCTTCTAGCCCTGAACCAGTTACCCCTCGGCCCCGCAATTTCGAGCGATCAACTGTGAATACACTATCAACCCAGGGGAGGCAAAATACGACCATCGAGACTGTAGAGACACCGCCAAGTGAACGCCCTGAAACAGGTGCATTTGCAACAGGGAGCCATTCAGAGCTGATTGTGCGGAGACAGCGTGATCATGCCGCCCCCAACAGGGTCCGAGATGTTGGCGCATTCGGTGACCTGCAAACGCCACCATCTTCTGACAGCTTGATACCCAGAGGAGCCTCAAATCACCGCCCTGCAGGGCTCAGCAGTCACCGTGATTCATCGGGGAGGGAACGAAGAACTGTGCGAGTGGGATCGAGGCAAACGGGAAATGTTATCGATGACGATGGCCTGAGACAGACGACCCTCCAGTTCGGGGATGGCTCACCCCGAAGCAGACACGAGGTGGGGATGCACACACTAATAAATGACAGCTCACTGCTGGCGGGAAGGAACACGCGGAGGTTCAGCCGCAATGAGTCAAATGCCAGTCCAAAGAATACGGTCTACAATGGCACCAATGGATTTGAGCGGTTGCAAGGCTAGCGGTCTTCAGATCAAGTCAGCTCGGTTTGGAGTTCTAGTCAACCTGAGACATCTTTTCAACCAGCATCGCGCCATCCCGACGTTGGGCGGATTGATGTGAGAGCCCAGGGAGAAGGCTCATCATATCAGGGTACACGACGGCCACATTTGTCTCAGATTTTTCTTTTGAAATCGCCGCCACCCAGCGACCAAAGACTTGATCCATGGAATCGGAGCGGAGAAGAAAAAGAAAAAGAAGCGTCCCAAGACAATCCTGGTGGCTTACAGAGGAGGGGCCCTCCAATACGAGAAAACCAGCGTAGTAAGCGCCGCTGTAGCCACTCGCAGGTTGAAATAGCCCTGGGAGAGAAGCAAGACCCCCGAAGGCATCTAATGAAGTGGAGGGATTTGAAAACACCAGGCAGACGGGCAAAACGGCTGCCCACGGCAATATTGCCGCTCGAGAGGATACCGAGCCATGAGGAAACGTGGCGACTTTCGACCACGATTGGGTTTAATACCGATGAGGTCAGGCTAGCACAGTATACGAGAGTGGATCACGACTTTACTATAGGGGAAACCGATTCGCCGCTGTCGTTCAGAGACATGGCCGAGGTCTTGGCCGTGGAGAGTCGACTGAAGAAGGCGGTGAACTCGTGGATGGAGGAGGGAAACGGCGTAGAACTAGAGTACACGCTGCGGTCTATAGTCAAGGGCAAAGAGAAGCTCTGAGGCCAGGATTGGCGCATGTCTCGGGAGGGAGCGAAACAAGATACACATGGTGGGTTTGCTTGGCGCCTGATGGATGATGGTAGGGGATGTTGATGAAGTAGGAGTCTAACTGCAGGAAGGCTAAGACATGGTAGAATTGCTAGTGTATTTGACGATTGGGCAGATGAGGTCGCTTTCAAATGTCAAACAAAGCTGGAAAGCCATCAGTGTTGCCATATCGTTTTCAAGTGCACCCCCTGAGAGGGCGAGGAGCCAATGGAGGTGAATGGTGTTGCCATGTGTTGAGAGCAACGTGTAAGGCGCGGACCAAAAGGGTACGAGGTGCAGCTGAAGGCTAAACAGGACGGTGACTATAAGTGACGGGCCGACGGCGCTGCTGTCGCAAGAAGCGCCGTGTTAAACTAGAGTGTGGATGGAGCATTTGACTTGTGACGACATGTGGAGCGGACGGTGGGACTTTTAGACGTCTTGTGAGTGAGTGTTGCCGAGTCTTGCGAGGATAGATAGCTGGGTGACAATCAGATGAACCATGGTGGTGGCTATGCCTCTCCCCCATAAGACGGGCATCTCCAGACAGGCTGAAGTGAGACGCCGTGATTGGATTCTCGATTGGGGATCGGGGGGGTTATGATGAACAAGCCGGATGGACCGGTCGCTTTTATGTTGAGACATGGTGGGGGAATGACGTCTGGCAGTATTCTACGTGCGGGATGATGAATTGGGCTACGAGGCGGGAACTGGAGGAGGCCGCGACGGGTGTATTCCGTCGAGTATATTCGGATCTCCATGCGCCCGAGGGGGTGGGAGGATGGAGAAGATATGGAGAAGCTATGGAGACATGGAGCACGAGAGCAATGGCCGAGTTGGCCAGGGAAGGGACAAAAAGGAGCCAAAGAAACAAGGTCGGGGGTCCCCAATACGAAATGCGGGCAGGTTAGCTTCTGCCCAAGGGCCAAATAAATAACAAGATAGGTGCACCAAAAGGTTCGTACGGTGGATGTATGGATGGATGGATGCGGGAGGTGGGAAATAAAAAAGGGGGTGGGCGTCGCGAAAGCCGCAGCGGCCGGTACGCTGCCGACTGGACGTTTTGCGACGATGGCGAATCGAGGCGAGCCGTTGCGAGGCGATACGCACCAGAGTGGGACGTGTGTGTCACCACGACGGGTGTTTTTTCTTGGTTTGTTTCCCAAAATAGATGGGCGAGGAGGCTAGGCCGTTTGGGAATGCGGGAAACCACACATGGCTGAAGTGCAGTGGTCAGTGTCAGTGGTGCGAGAGAGTCTCAGGGCGCGCCGTATTGTTTTTCAGCTCTATATTTGTTTGGTAGTGTTTTTCTTCTTTTTGTCTCATTCTTTTACGGAAGCATTCCTCTGGCTCGGCCGGGCGCGCGAGGACCGGGAGGAGGGGTGGTGCTTATTAATATATTTTGTCCTGTCTCGCGCCCCCCCTTCGGTTCGTATCTGCTTGCCGCCAGTGCCTCGTGCGTGTTAGTGGATCGGGGGAGGGACCCTTGAGTTTGCAAAAACACGATGGTGATGATGATGGGCAGGAGTGACAGGAGGAGGTGAGCTCGCCAAGGCCGGGGAAGGCAAAAAGGATTTGTGCGGGTTGCAGGAGGCATTGGCAGCTCTTATACCTGCACAGCCGAGGCACATACGTAAGACGTACGTAGTCACCATGTCGACAAAGCGAAAAAAAAAATTATTCGGACTGCAACATCTGCCGAGTGGAGAGGGGAAGGGGGGAAAACTCGGATCATTGACGGATGCGAAAGACGCGTCCATGACGACGATGCTGCAATACTACTCTGCTTTGGAGATGGCGAGTCGAGCCGGTGCCGCAACGCAGCGCAAGGCAAGCGCACTGCTCCCTTTCTCGCTCTTGCTCTCCTCCTCATCTCAAACCGTAACCCAACCACGCGTGCTCGTGGCTGTGGCTGAGTGTCATGATGGGAGGGGGGACGGGGCACTTTTAAAAAAGGGATCGACTCAAGTGGGCAGCGGGAACGTGTCGGATGGTGCAGACGTCCTTGCATTGGGGCCTGGGTCTTGTGACTTTTCCCCATCTGGACAAATGATGACGGGGCCGAGGACGAGCATAATCAAAAGATGAGCGTGGTTCTTCCGACAAAGTTATTGATCGATTATGGATTGATGGATGGATTGACTGGCCATGCATGGCATGACATGGTTTTGTCCGCGCTGTTCTGGTCGACGACGGGCAGCAGCCGAGAAACCGAGCACGAGCGACAAAGTTGCTATTCTTGTCATGACCGCGTCCAGGTCCGTCCCTGACTCCCCATGATCCCGCCCAGGGTTGCTGCTCTTGGTACCCGCTACCAAAAAAGAACATGGACTATTTCGAGAGGGTACCCACGTCCACGTCGCCGCGCCATGACGTACAGCCGCCAGCCATGGGGGGGCACTTTGTTTTGTTTGCTGGTGCTCGCTACTCGCGACTCACTACTCACTCGGGCTGCTGGTGCGCCGCACGTCTATACCAATGCGCCCTTCGGAACAAGATTTCATTTGGTTCCTTGTTTTGGGGGTTTTCATTTTTATTTACACTTTTACCTTTATTTTTATTCTTCTCACTTCTCTTGCTTGCCATTGTATCAGCTTCTGGCACACACGGGAACGGATGACTGCCGGCGTCGGAGATTCTTCATGCTTTAGTTCTTACAGGATGCATCCTTGATCCACGGAACCCCCCTTGCGCTTTGCCTGGTTGGAGGGGGGGAAGGGAGGGGACCGGACAATTTTTTTTAATGTAATCTTTTTAACGAGCTGAGTTTTATGAATTCGGCTTTCGGAGCCTGCGGGTAGAAATAGGACAAAGAGCGACAGGGCAAGCTGCGTGGAAAAAGACAAAGTAAAAGACTAACACAGGACAGGCACAAGGGGTGCAAATCCACCGGATACCTTACCCTGTCAGCACGCAGAAACGTCAGGTAATAGAGCTTGGTCGGGTTTGCGGTACCTGGGCGACTAGCGTGCGCCTGGGCGTTGGCCTCAGCCACAGCCACGACGACCTGAGCAGCAGCTGCGAGCCCCACGGTACCCCCCCCGCTGGTCCCCTCTGAATCCTCATGCTGAGCTGGGCTGCAAGCTTCAAGTAAGGACAGGGGAGGGACACCGTTTGTTTGCTTGCTTCCTGTTTGCAAAGTGCAATCCACAATTTCGGGCTCTGGCAGCAATGTGCCAGTTAATTAAGGCATATATTAGTTGGGTGGCATTAACAAACGAGGCGGGCCTGCAGCCAGCGGCTAGCTACAGAAGCCAAAACAAAAAAAAAAACAGTTGCGACCCTAAAAAAAGAGGGAATGATGGATATCATATGTTATGTGCATAGACTCACACACACACACGCACACACGCACGCCACCACTAACCAACCAACCAAGCTTCGTTTCTTGTTTTTTTCCCTCTCAGGCCTGCCAGCCTCCCAGCCACCCCCCGTTTTTTAGGCAAGCTAGCGTCCCTGGCACCTGGGATAGGTAGGCAAACGGACTGCAGAGTCAGTGCTGTTTGGGCGGCGCTCCAGGCGGGCTCTAGGCGAGTTCTATCGCAATCCCGGGGGGGCGTTTTTTCAGTGTCACAGCCACCCAGCCCCATTATGAGGGGGGCCTCTGTGCAAATCCTCCTCTCCCGCTCACACGCACACGCCCCTCCCGCACCCCTCCCCTGGGGGAGCAGGGTCTTCTCCCAGCTGGGAAGGGCCCGAAGGTGGCAGCACAACACCACAAACAAAACCAAAAGCAGCCACCTAGACGCTGCACAGCGCCGCACGCTCGGTGTAATACGGCGCTCTCTCGCTCTCTTCGCGGATGGGTGCAAGCAGCGGTCATGGTCATGTCGGGGACACAGAGGGACGAGTGAAAGGTTCCCTTCCATCCTCCCTTCCATCCATGCCGGCGGCGGTGCCGAAGCCTCAACCCCGACCAGCCAAAGAAAGGCCCTCTGCACTCCGTAGTGGGGAACCGCTCCCCTAAGTCCTGATGTAAGTGCCCGCTAAGGTACCTCGACAAGCCACTGTGCGCGTACCCGTAGGACAGGTACCTGTCCGTTTTGCTTACCTGTCTTGGCCCGTGTCTCGTTCCCTACAGAGTGCTCTCCCCTTCCCCTTCCTGCAGCGAGAGTCCTTGGCCAAGGCAGCGCAGCGCACTACACCCGCGCACTGCACTGCACTGCACTGCACTGCACTGCACCGCACATCCACCCGCTCGCTCGCTCACACACCCGCTGCAAGAGGCGGCCGGGGGTGCTCGATTTCGTATCTTGGCTTGCCTTGGATTCTTTTTCTGCCTCCATCCTCACTCTCTCACTTCCTCTCTTCCCATTATTCTATTTCCCCCTCCCTCTCTTTGCATCCTTCCGTCTCTCTTTCGTGCCCCCTTCTCCATTGCGCCCGATCGCGCCCTTCCTCCGCCTGCCTGCCTTTCCAGACATCCCAATTACCTCCTCCCCGGGCTCCAAAACGTCGCTCGCTTTCGCCCACCCCCCCAAACCCCATCTCGACTGCCGTGGCCCTCTGCGACTCCGTCACCACCTTCGCCGGAGCCTTCCCACTCCTCAGCAAGATGCCCGCCGCCTAAATCCTTCCGACGACCCGTCCACCCCCCCTTGGCATTCTTCTCGCAATATTCAGACCCTTGCAAGGCTGGTTTTTTTTCTGTCTTTCTTGACCTAGCGTCTGTCGTCCTGCTCTCGATCTCTCTGAAGCTTCCGTCTTTGGTTTCTTTCCGAGAAGACGACGAATCGCATTCGAACCATGCATCCCAGCGCGGGTGGTGCGCGCCCGACCGACAACCACCACCACCACCATCACTGCCACCACCACCGCCACGGTCACGATCACGATAACCGCCCACTCCATGGTCCGTCGACAAAGCGACATGCGGCACGATCCCCAACCCTTGCACAGTCCGGCTCGATGCCCTCGACACTCGCTACTCCCCTAGATCACTCCCCTTCCTCCCACATTGCGCCTCCCCCGTCCAATCCGATCATGAAGGACGCTTTCTCTTGGCAAAGGGCTTGGCCCCTGCGACTCTCTTCCGTGTCACGAATCTCCACGAACCTTCTCCTCATCGTCTTCCTCGCCATCCTTGCCATCTCACCCGTCTCAGCCGTGCGCATAAAGAACTTCCAAAACTGCTTATCCGACTCGTATAAAAGTCAAACACCCCCACTTTTGCAATGGGAACCAGTCTGGGTTGAAGCCAGTTTCGACAAGAAGAATGCCGGTCACAACCTGCAAGTTACAGTCTGGGGAAATGTAACGGGTTCTCAAAACGGGGAAGCGGTTCCCGACTCCACGAATACCAGCTACTGGGAGAGCAACAGCACCACCAACGGCAAAATCGTTCGCATCCCCGATGCAAGCAACAACAAAGCGACCACTCTGATCCGGAAAATCAACTTCTTGTCCTACGAGCCATGGAAGGATAGTCTGGATTTCTGCCAGGGCGGCTTATCAAGCGAGGGATCATGCCCACTGAGCCCTGTCTTCAATACGACAAACATGTGAGTCCTTGTCCTGGGTCCCCTCTGTACCTTGCATTTGATGAATGGAATAAAGAAAAAAGAGTAAAACATGTCTAACAAAATAAAATAGTTCAATCACCGATACCCTGCCCTCGATCAACGTTTCCCGTGATATGGATTCTTCCTACGCCTTTGCCTCACTAGATGCGAACTTCCTCATCATCTACGGCGACACCAGCGCCACCAACATTGGGTGCATTTCGGCAGTCGTTACGCCTGATCTGGGGGGGCTGTCCTGGCTGCTCAAGTTTCTGCCCCTTGTCGTCCTTCTTTTTATGGGAGTGGCTGTTTTGTTTGCCGCCATTTTGAGCCCC
This sequence comes from Calonectria leucothoes, assembly GCA_002179835.1. Taxonomy (NCBI): domain Eukaryota; kingdom Fungi; phylum Ascomycota; class Sordariomycetes; order Hypocreales; family Nectriaceae; genus Calonectria; species Calonectria leucothoes. The sequence goes on along the minus strand of NAJI01000169.1, from coordinate 261,326 downwards.
TGGGGGTCATCCGACACATTTCATTGGACCTCCAACTACGGCCGCGATGTCGACTTGTTGAGATTGGTCACACCAGGGTTTGGCGATTGTCTGCAGTACATTCAGTTCATCGCGTTGACTGGCGGGCTTACTCTCCAATACCCGGGTTTCTACATGCCCATTGTCAGCCAGATGGCGTGGTCTACTCTGATGTTCAACGAGAGCTTCATCGCAAACGCCGAGTCATGGCAGAGTTTGGTCGACGGTATCTATGTTACCGATGCCGAATACGGACTCCAAGAGATTGGCCAGCTGGTGGGCATGGCCGAGACTGAAGATATTTGGGCGGGCATGATGGTCTGGTTGTGCGTGTGCATTGCATGTGTTACCGTCTTGGCTCAAGGTGGATTCTTTGTGCAGTGGCTCTACCGCCTGATCAAGAACACCTCGGAGGAGGACCTGCGCTCCAAGAACATTCCGTTTTCTGTCGGCAACGTTGTTCGAATCGTCTTCAATTTCTTCTTGTTGCCCATTGTGGCGCTGTCGTGCTTCCAGCTCGTGGTTGCGGGGAGCTCCCCTGGTTACGCAGTCGGTCTGGCCGTTCTCACGCTCGTTTTCCTCATCGGATTTGCCTCGTATCTCTTTTGGCTTATCATCAAGACGCGGCCCAAGTCTGTGCTCTACGATGATTTGCCGACGGTCCTACGCTATGGCCCGTTGTACAATACCTATTCTGACGAGGCCGCTGCGTATGCCTTGATTCCCGTCCTCCTCACCTTTATCCGGGGCATTGCCATTGGCGCGGTTCAGCCAAGTGGTATCGCGCAGGTGGTGCTTCTCGCTATCTGCGAGGTGATTCAGATCTTGACCATCCACGCGTTCCGCCCGTTCCAGTCTGCTACATCGATGAACGCCTACCACACCCTTTTCTGCTCCCTGCGCTTGATCACCCTTTTGCTCATGGTCGCTTTTTTCCCGTCGCTGGGCGTCTCCGAGGGAACAAAGGGCTGGATTGGCTACGTCATCCTGGCCATCCACGGCGCTGCTCTGATTTTCGGCTTCTTCCTCAACGCTCTCCAGACCATCATCGAAGTGGTGGCTCGCAGACTGGGCGCTGGTGGGGACGATGCTCGAGGTCTCACTCGTGGAGGTCTGTCTAAGATTTTTGGAGCGCGGCAGCTGTCACGTCGGGTGACACACCGGACGGGGCCATCGCGACAGAGCCAGTTGTCGACGACGGCCATGCTGGACGCAGCCGATGACAACGGCAAGTCGGGATACGTGATGCCCAGCGGAAGGATCCGAAGCGAGTCTGGTGCGAGCCTTGGTGGGATGCTTGTTCACCACCGGCAGAGTTCGGTGCTCTCCAGCCTCGACGCGTATTCTGGCATGCCGCGTAATATGGACAGCGGCAGTTCCATGCCAGACACGCCCGGTGAAGCGAGCACGTTTTCCTTTCTCCCTTCGCCTACTGCTGCTCGCCACCATCCTTCTGCATCTGTTGCCGAGGCCGCTGACCCGTACTATCGACCTCCTCGCCGCCGCCGTGGGACACTCAACGAGTCAATTCACTCGGACAAGGCGCCCGGTTCCAGCCAAGGAGAGAATAAGCGGCTCAGCCAGCTTGCGCCAGGAGGCCCTGGCGACCCAGCGGATATGGGTGCTGAAATCTCCCGCGGCGCGACTCCGGCTCCTCCTGGAGGCTACGCGCAGCTCAGCTTCCCGCCAAACCGACCCGACTATGCCACACGCGAAGTTGATTTCTACTATGGCGTCCGCGGGCCGGCTTTGAACTCGGACGGCGCTGGCAGGAAACTCGGAACAGGACCTGCGGATCCCAATGGACCCGTGGCGGTCGCGTCGGGATGGTTCCGCAACCTCTTTGGCCCAAAGACAAAGGAGAAGGGCAAGGGCTTCGAGGTTGTGAGAAGCTCCAGAATGCCGCCCCAGATGATGGCCAGGAACGGCGGCGAGTCTCCTCCGGAAGGCATCCCTGTTGCGATGGGCGTGTTGCGAAACGGGCCCATTGATTCCGACGACGAAGATGAACGCCCTCGACGCTCGCCAATGCACCGCGAGGGCGATTTGCTCGATGATAACGGTGACCCGGGTGCAGATTCTGAGCCCGAAAGCCCCGTTGCGGAGCGAGCAACAAAGCCCTTCGTCGACGACGAGCGGACTCCAAGGGAGCCAACGCGAGCATTGTCAAAGAAGCACGCCGCTTTGATTGCCGCCGAGAACGACTTGCCCGAGATTCCAAGAAAGAGCTCCAAGCGGCAATCCGGTAGCCACGAGAGGCGGCAGAGTCGCCCCCCGTCCCTGAACTTGAGCATGCCTGGATCAGGTCTCGCTTTCGACTCCCACATGGCAGACTCTGAGACTGCCAGCCACCATTCGAGTCGGCACCACCGACAAACCTTGTCAGCCTCGTCGAGACTGCCATTTGAGCGCACAGGGTCTCAGAAGCGGCTTTCGTCCAACTCGTCCATGGAGTTTGAAGGCGAATTCACTCAGGTAGAGCTGCAAGGCGGACGCGAAGAGCGCCCTGCCAGCTTTGGCATGGTGCCGCATCACGGCATAAGCAGGATCGATCCCCTGCATCGCGATGTCGACCTACTGGGCAGCTCTGCCGAGCTTGTTGTGGATGAGCCTCCATCGCGACCTCGCACGTAGACTTGCACCAAGCAATCTACTAACCGACACCTGTGCAACCGGCGTGTCACACAATCCCTTCTGCGGGACAACATCTTTCTTTTTTTCTCTTTTCCTTTTCCGACCATACCATCCTCTCTATCGCTCAATCTGCTCCCGCTGTTGGTGGCAGTGTAATGTTTTCATTTTTTATCCTCGGGGTTCATCGCAATCTACGCCATGTATAGAATCACTCACAACACACAATACACGACACATCTTCTACCAATGCTTCGCATCACCCCGTGCGAGGTAGGAGGGAAATATTTCTTTACTTGGTTTACGGCCGTTGCACAATTTTGGGTCATTGACTATGGGGGGGATTAGGATAGGCTCTGGCGTTTTTTGTTTTTTCCAAGGGGTGAAGCCACTTTTCTTTTGTCTTGTTTTGGGCGGTTTTAACAATGTCCATACTAGCGTTGGCGTAACAAAAAAGCTGGACTAAAGGCAACGGGATTTCTGAGAGTCATTGGGAAGTACAGCACAGTGCAATACATTGGTGGTTTATGGACATTGTTTCTGGTCGATATCAGCTATGCCTTTTTTCTGCTGGATGGGTGAGCCTGGGGCTTGTGACTTTGTATTTGGACGAGGTTGAAGATGGGAAATAATAGTTTCACGTCGGACACATCTCGATGAGCGTGGTAATGAATATGTCTTATAATCGTGACTATTGTCTGTTTTATTCCCAACCCGTCCGTGTCCCATTTTTTCAGGTTGACCTTTTTTTTTTTTTGTTCCCAATCATGACCATGTGCTGTAATCAATCATTTATGAAGGGTATCGTGACATTTGCTTTTCTTCTTCCTTGAAAGATTTGTCTGCAAAACCAGACACTGGATCCAACTAGTGGCTACTCTTCACATGTTCATGGTTTGATATGACTATGGAAAGAAAGAGCAGGTGTTTTCCGCTCTCTCACCCCTTTTGTCCCGACTAAAAGATGTGCCAGAGGTGGAGTAACGGAAAGATTGATGAGATAGAAATAGAAAAAAGAAGCCATAAAAGCCATTCACTTGACGCTCACAAAGCCAATGCCGGACCGGGCCCTGCGAGCGGCGGCCTTGAGGGCCTGCTCCTCGACGTCGGTCCACTTGACGCTCAGGTCGTCCCACTTCTTGCCGGGCGTGTTGTACTCCTTTCGCCACTTGGCCTGGACCTGCTGCAGGCGGGCCATCTCGCGCGGGTCGCCGGATCCGCTGAAGACGATGAAGGCGGTGCAGGGGGGCAGGCTGGCGTGGATGCGGGCCAGGCGCTCCGTGAGGCGGGCCAGGGCCTGCTCGAGGGCCGGGGTCTCGCCGGCTTCGGGGCCGCTGTCGCCGGCCGGGGGCGGGCCGCCGTCGCTCGACGAGCTGTCGGCGCGGTTGCGATTCCACCAGCCCTGCAGGGCTTCGAGCTCGCGCATGCGCCCCCACACGAAGTCGACGCCTCCGCCGCGGATCTCGAGCCCGTCGGCATCGCCCTGGACGGCCCGGATGACGTTGTTGGTCACGTCCTCGTCGTTCTTGCACCCCAGCTGGTGCGTCGCCCCGGCCCCGGCGCCCTTGGACGGGTCACCCCAGTCGACGGCGGCGCTCGTCTTGCCCACCTCGATGCCGCCCGCCACGCCGCCCTGCGCCTTGTACGAGGTGCCTGCTCGGGCCAGCCTGCGGAACAGGTTTTCGCCCTGCGAGTCCGACGTGCCCCAGACCTTGCCCTTTTCGCACTTTTGCTTGACCAGATCCAGGCACGTCTTGGCGTCCTCGATGCTGTTGTGGCCGCTGGCCCCGCCCTTTTGGATTTCGCGCGAGAGATACTTTTGCGCCAGATACTTGAGCGAGGATTTGAGAGGGGGGCCGCGAGGGTGCGGGTAGAGGATGGACGTGTCGACGATGAAGGGGTGGGTGAGTTGTAGAGCCTTGGTGTCTGATTCCAGAGAGTGGCCCACGAGGATGGATTGCGGATGTAGGATGTCGAGGAGCTTGTTCTGAATGTCGCGGAGCGTAGTTGTCACGGGGGCGAGCATCTCTTCCGTGATGCCCGAGTATTGGGTGACATAGTCAATGATGGGTTTGTCAGGTTTGACCAGCTCGTCAAGAATGACGTCGCCAGACCAGTTGACGATGCTGATACGGGTGAGGGAGAGCTCGTTTTCGCCGGTCACGCACATCTCGCAGTCAATGGCTAGGATTTCTCGCCCAGCCGTGATGCTCCCCTTCTGAATGTCCTTTTCAGGAACATCGCCATCTTCTAGCTTGTCCACCTTGGTAATGACCCAGTCCTCAGGGGGAACAAAGTTGTCTCTCTGAGCGCCTTCCGGTAGGAGCGCAGGGTGGACGAGGTAACCATTTTCGGCCAAGTCGTCGGCGGTGCAAAGAAACTCGGTGATGCGAGTGCGATCGTTTTTCCAACCCTGGGGCTCGGACGCGGGCTTGACTCCCTTTTTGCCATTGCCCTTGTCCTTGGGGGTTGGTGCCGTGAGGAAGGCGGCCAGAGGAGAATGCATCTTGCCATGCCTCTCGTCGCCAGGTGTTTTGACGGGCCACAGATGGGGGAACATGTCCGCAAAGGGTTGCAGAACTTCGGGGAGCGATTCCTTCTTCAGCGGCCGGGGATAGTAGTCGTCTGGAGACGTCGAAGCCGACTCTTCCTTGCCGGCGACGTCGGCATCGTAGGTGGAAAAGTCTACAGATGCCTTAAACATGGCCTCCTCCAGGCCAGGAACCATCAGCGCAACAATCTTTCGGAAGGCGGGGCGATGTGTGATGCCGACCCATTGCGGGCCTGGGCCGTCGGCGAAGATGTAGGTGACGAGGTCGCGGAGGTGGGTGAGGTGAATCTTGGACTGCAGTCGCGCATTGGGGGAGAAGGCAATGGTGGGATAGTTTTTGCCGGGCTTCGGGACCTTCTTGAGCTTCTTGTTGGGTCGGGTTACGACTTGCCAGCCACCACCATCGTCGTCGTCTGCGCCGTCGTGGGGCATGGCTCGCTTGAGGCTGCCGCTGCTCTGGGCCTCTTGGGTCTTGTCGGTCTCAGCCTCGGTCTTTTGCTGGTCCTGAGGGCGCTCAGCACCCGGGCGGGCGGGTGAATTGGATGCTGCGACTGTAAGACACTGCTCTGCCTGCTTGGTGGCCGGGGACTCTTACCCATGATGGCTGCCTGTGGACGAGTGCGGCCAGTGCGCACTGTCGGGGGCCGTGGCAGCGGACAAAGGAGGGTGAGGCCGGGCGGGAATGGCGTCAAATCGGTCGGGTTCCCTGGTAAAAATGGTTGCAGGATCTTTGTTTGACTGTCGGCGTTGGTGCTGCGACGGCAGACTCAAAAGAAATCCTGCAGCGACCCTTTGCGAAAACTCGGTACGTACCCGCGCCAAGTGGGGCCATGACGGCTCATGCCAGCAAATTACAGCCAATTAGCGCCGACGTCATGACATCCTTGTCACTTGAAGGTTGAAGCTCTTTACGCGCCTTTCGAATTGCGACGCGACGAGATCCCCTTTACATACTTCTTCAAGGCTCGGATGGCTGGTTGACCGCGAGCGTCACCGCCTCTCCATCCACGCGCTCTCGCTCACGAGCTTTCCGCAGCCCTGTTGCGACATTCCACGCGTTTTGTCTCGCGCAGAAGCTTCATTTTTTCGCCTCTCTACAACCTCTCGCCTGCATCTCCGTCTGGCCATGTCCGCCGTTGCCATCAAGTGCGCCAGCTGTGGCGTCAAGTTGGGCACAGCCGACAACCTGTGGCTCGAGTTCGACAACACTCACATCGCCCTCATTACCGACGCCAACACTGAACTGGAAGTCGACTTTGCCGACTTTGGCCTTGCCGAACAGCTCGACGTTTCTGGCATTAATAATGCCTTGAAGCTTGATGTTGCCCTGTCCGATCACATCAAGATTGGCGACAGAGAGACGGCCGTGGAGTCCTCGTAAGCTGCCCACCCCCTCCAAGCAACCCTCCAATAAGGCAATTCTGACCAACCCAACAGAAAACTCAGGGACATGTCATGTTCCTCCTGCAGTGCACCCCTCGGTCTGCAGCTCACTGAACGAAATTTTGATGGCCACGTGCTCGCCAAGTAGGATGTCCCAATCGCTCATCGCCGTTTTCGCATACTAACCGCTCCAAGTGGCCAATTCATTTTCTTTGTCAAGTCAATTGTCCTAAAATCAGCTCAAGATGGCCGTCGCAGGGTCGAGCCCAAGATTCACCATTCCTTCCGGTGGAAAATGAGTTCAGATGGGCCGCATTCATCTAGTTCTCCGCCCCAAGAGGAGGAAGTTCACGAAAAACTTGTTCACCAGCAAAATGGAACTGATCATGTCGTGGAGGATGTTCCAGAGGAATTTGTTCTTGATAAGCCGGTGGCGAGTGCTCTCGAATCTGTAGTGTCTGCATTTGGTCAAGATATCAAGACTTTGCATAGTAACGTGGCCCTGATTCAACCAGTCAAACACGAGTACAAGGCAGGCTAACTTTGATATTTAGGTCAACTCAGTGAGAGTGAAGCTGAGATTATGAGACTGAGGGAGGAAAACCGGATCCTCAAGGAGGAGTTGGAGGAAACTAAGCAACATGCCAGCAGGGCCGTCGAGAATTCGGAAAAAACGGCAGCGGATCTTTCCGTCTTCAAGGGCGATCTGGAAAAGCTCCTGGCCTATTTTGAAGCATACCCAGTGCAAAAGATATACCCTGCTGCTGGCGCTGAAAGCGACGAGGGTAGACGCCACCTTAAACGGTCTTCGCTTCACGATCATGACGACGACTCTCCAAACCCGCCCCATAAGCGAGTGGCTGTGACTCCCGAAGTCTCCAGCACAGCCCACCGACGATTGACCACTGGCAGCTCACAACGCTCTTCCCCGATAGTCTCGAGTGCGAGCAGGCGTAATGGCCTATTAACTCGCCCGCCTCGAAGGTCATCGGGCCTTTTCGGAGGCTTCCAGCACAGTGACCAAACCGAAGACGTGGATATGGACGCATAACGAAACCAGCAACGAAACCCTTTATTATTCTTTTCTCATTCCTCAACATTCTATCCTACCGGCTGAAATCCATGATCAGCACTTCATGGCCCAGGCTTGCCAATGCATCAACTTGCTTCAGCACCGCAAATTCGAAGAAGGCTCGGGACTGGTCGTTTTTGGGGTCTTTTTGCCAAGCGTTGATGAGCGAAAGCTCTTGTTCTCGACCAGGAAGCTGGCCAATGTCGCCTAGCATCTCCCGCGCTGAGACGGAGAGCTCCCACTCGTCAGCGTATCCTTGTGGTGTTTGGGCCAGGACCATGAAGAGCAGCATCTGGCACAGTGAGACTTGATCAATTTCTTGCAGCGTTTGGAGGGCTTTCTGATTAAATGTCCCTCGAGACGCCATGGCTTTGACCGATTCGCCAAGAGCGGCTGTATCGGCAGCGGTATTTGCAAGGAGCTTGGCGATTAAAAACAGACTTTTGGCTCGGACGGGATGAAAGGGAGCCACGTATCGATATGGGTCACAGACGGTGGCCACATAGCATGCCGTCGCTAGGGCATACATGAAGTTGCCTTCCTCGGCATAGTAGATGGATATCTCGGTCAAGATCTGGGGCAGCGGCGACACGGACCAGAACCCTTCGCCAACAAGAGCTTTGCATTTTTGGAACTGGGCTTTTAGGACGTTCCGGCGCTCATCGAGGGACTCGGGGGTTTCCCTCGAGTCTACCATGTCGGATACAGCCTCGCTATACTTCTTGGCGAGTGTCGCTTTCTTGTCGTCGGTGGCGGCTGGGTGTGTTTTGAGGTTTGACGAGTCGAACATCAAGCTTTCGTGGTTCAAGTTGATGTTGGGAGACAGTGCGCAGGCCTGGTATATGTTCAAGTCCTGGCTGCACCGAGGGCATTGGCATGTAAAATTATACGGAGAGAGGGCATCTCTCCGCTTAGACAATGGATATGTGTAATCTGTATTCGATAATGAGCGTTTTGAAATAGACACGACGACCAAGAGTCATGTATATATATACCCACCTGTATACGAAATTTCAATCTCATCGCCGGCCTTGATGTGCGTCTCCGCCCTGAGAATGGCTTTGCGGCCGATGAACTGCACCATGGCGTTGGGCATGCACGAGTGGTTGGCCATGGCGAGCGTGGGCTCGAGAAAGATGCCAACCTGGCCCAGGTCCGCATCGTATCTGTGAAAGGCGTTCGTCTGAATCTATGCTCGGCGTCAGTCAACTCGAATAAACCCCAACAGCTCTTTCGACAGCCATACCTTGCAGAGAAACCCAATGGCCCTCTGCACATTCTCCCGCGTCGTCTCCAGGCCCGCAAACGCACTCGCCCCCATGGCCATCATCTCCATGTCGGCCCAGCCGTCCCGCGCCCTCCACGCCTCGACGTGGCCCTCGAGCCTACCCAGTCCCTCGCCAATCTCGCCCTTGACGAGCGCCTGCACCACCGCCCTCACAGGCGTGGGCAGCCCCGGCCGGCCCTGCGCGGCCACCCGCTTCAGCACCTTGCACTCCTTGGAGTGCACCGCCGTCCACGCCGCCGACTGGCACGCCGAGTCGCAGTAGGCGGCCGCGTGGCACCGCGAGCACGCCCGCGGGGTCCCCGGCCGCAGGCAGTGGGCGCACACGGACGACAGGTGCGAGAGGGCAGGGAGCAGGATGAGCGGCGTGAAGGGGAAGATGGTGGCCCCCGGCGCAAAGGGCTGCGTTGCGAAGAGGGCTCGGCCTTTGGTGGGGTGAGGCCGCACCTGGATGGATGATGGTGGCATTTTCTTTTCTTTTCTTTTTTTCAGCTTGGTACCCGTTTAAACCATAAATTTGGGGTTTGTTTAAGATTTTTTTTTTAAATTCGTGGGATGGGAGGGGAAGGCCCAAGAGTTTGAGCGATGATGTATGGGTGCCGCAGGATAATGCGGTGACGAAATTCTCTTCGCACTGGGTGGGTGAGGGATCGTGTTGGTGTATTGGCTGGATTCTGCACAACGCATACTCTCTAATAAGTTGGGTCAAACTAAGAGACACACTATGTGATATATAGCAAACACAGGAGCCACGGCACACAGAATGAACAGAAGTCTGACAATCATTTATTTCAAAATCGCATTTTAACCCGGACAGCACAATGGTATACAGTCTATAGATCCTCGTGGCTGCCGGCCTTGCCTCCGGTCTTTCGAGCCTTGACCAAGCGGTTGTAAAAGTCCTTGCTCCAGTGATCACTATCGCGCTTGTTCGCCTTCATGATCCTCTCGACGTGGTAGTCCCAGCAGCCCTCGCCCGTTTGCCCGTCGCCCTCGCGGCACTGGGCGTCGCTGGACCTGGGCGTGTTGGGCCACTCGCCCAGCTTGGCGCCCATGTCCTCGTCAAGGAACGTGTCAATGACCATCTGGCCGACCTTTCGCTGCGCGGGGGCCCACTCCTTGCCCTCGGGGATCAGGACCTCGAGGAGGTTCTTCATGCCGCCGTTCTCGAGGAAGTCGGCGCGGATCTCGTCGCTCTTGATGAGGCCGCTGATGGCCGCCGCCTTGGCCTTGGCCTTGAGGACGGGGACCTTGGCGTCGGCGCCGGAGGGGATTTCGGCCGGCATGAAGCTGGCGTAGAATCCCTCGCTCAGCTGCTTGCCGGTGTTGGGGCACTTGAAGCTCATCAGCTCGGGCCACTCCTTGATGACCTCTTTGAGCGCCGTCGGGTTGTTCTGCAGCGCACCGGCCAAGATGGCGGCCGCTTGCTGGTCGCGAGGGGTGGTGCCCTCGGGCGAGGCGACTCCCTGGTCAGCCATCAGACAGAATAGTGACTTGACAACCGCCGGGTTCTCGGTGACCTTGAGGCCGTAAAAGATGTCGTGGGCCAGGTTCTCCATCCCTTCCAGGGCAACGTCAAACTTGTTGCCCTTGTGCTTGGTGCCCTTCTTGAGCAGCTTGATGGCCTCGAAAAAGGGCTTCCCTTCAAAGTCCTCCTCGGCCCGCTCCTTGGGCTCCTTGATCTTGCCCACCGCCTCATACGCGGGAGCGCCCTTGGGAATGGGAGGCGCCTCGGGCTCTTCCGGGTCCACCACCACAATGGCTCGGTCCACGGGTAAGCCCTCTAGCGAGGAATCAACCTCATCGGGGACGTTGATCTTGGCCTCTTTCAAGCCGGTCCAGACATTCATGCGTACGTGGAGTCCATTGGGGATCTCCTGGTCGTCGTGGACAATCTGGAACTCATCCGTGGGCTGAAAGAGCCGTGGGTAACACTCGGCTGGATTGTCGGTGTGGCAGATGAGATCAACGTCTGCTGATGGTGACGGTTCTGCTGAGGCATGCGCTGGTGCTGCTAGAACGCATAGCACCAAGCCAAAGATAACGGCGAAGAATAGTGGCAGCGACATTGTCTTTGCTCTTGAAGGAGCCATTGTTGCTGTGGAATTAATGGCGCTCGGCCTGCCAACCAAGCTTTTCTTTTACGCGTTGTTGGCGGATGGAAAAGAACAAAGGGTTGGTGAGGCGTTTGCTGTAAGACAGTGAGATGAAAGTGTCTTAGTGGGGGGTTTTCCCCTAGGGCGTGTTCAAGACGTGCACCACTTTGGCCAAAGAGGGTATCATAAAAAAAAGGATTGGAAAGTGAATGGTTTAGCAGCCAGTCTTCGGTTGTACCTGCGATATAAGAAGGGATATGAAAAAGAAAAGAACAGCAAGTCGTTGATCGTGAGAATGAGTCAATCACATCACAGAGGCCACCTTTTCAAACCATCGAAGTAACTAGAAAGCCTTGGTAGAGTTGCAACTTGGCAACATCTAGGGCCACTTCTGGGGGGCGATGTACAAATTATGGCACTTTTCTATTGGCCCAGGCGCTGGGACTGCTTCGCTTAGTCACGCCAATCCACACCCCACTGTAAACCACCTTGTAGGCTTCAGTCAGTGATGCGACCTGTTCCGTGCAAAGGGCAAAGGTGGCAAATAAAGTGATGAAGTCAAAGCGCGGCTATCAAAATCCCATGACAAGAAACAGCCGTCTGCAGCATCGAGGAATATTCCCCTGACCCAGGCTCAGTCGTTGGTTGATTTCCTGGTGATGTCAAGTTGCCGCCGGTGCCATGACTTAAACCCGGATGCGAAGGGCTGAACAGATGGGTGTCTCAAAAACCACTTTCAGCCCATTTCAAACCGTTCACGGGAAGAACAAAAAAACCTTGATTCATCAATTAAAGATAATAACGATGCCCGAATGCGTAAGTTGAACGAGGCAACCGTCTGCCCGTTACATATCCACTCAACGGGTGACGACTCGAGTGACCTTTGGTGCATAGCCTAGGATGGCTGGGAGGTTTGGCTGGTGGGTTCTAAACCTCCGAAAAGATAGCCGCGGGTTTCACTTTAGACCCTTGGTTGCCGGGGTCGGTTCGGGAGGTGTCACGGGAGGATTAGCGAGGGGAAAACGGGCCAATTGTCGTCATGTTCATTCGAGGGAGCGGCTGGGATATGTGGGACGTCGCAACGGGTGAGGCTTCCAGGCAACTTGGGTGAATATATAGCACAAGCAGATGCAGCCAGGGAAGGTTGCACAATATCTAGCATCAGTTTACACACTCGGCTCATCTTCAAGAACGTCTACCTTAAAAATGATTTGCATCAAGCTCACAGTCTGCATGACCCTCTTTATCTGGGCCAGTGGTCTGCATGCTGCGCCCACGGCTCATCGCCACCTGATGAACCATATTAAGCTCATGCATACCCACAAACACGCTGCATCAGCAGCACACATCGCCCAAGGATCGCAGCAAGGGTACAGGCCAACATCTTCACCACACGTCGATGCCATCGCAGAATCAACAAAGAGCGCAGCCGACAAGCTCGAGATCCGTGCCGCTGTGGACGATACTGGCATCATAGAATGTAGGTCATCGGTGGAAGTCGGGTTAAGACATGGCTAACACGGGAAAACAGGACTCCAGTGACATGCACGGCGGGGCAGAACACGGCGATACGATGGCAAAGCAGGGTGATGGGGAATCGGCGGTTCTATAATTATACCAGTGGGAGTTCTTGGCGCACCTGGTGGATTCAAGTGTATATATTAATTGGTTATTTCGTAGCGGGAATACACTCCGTATGCAATGCTCAAGACAAGCTCACAAAGCTTACTGCCAGTTTGGGGACTGCTGTGGTTGATCCTGGGGGGGAATGGCTGGTACGTACCAGCGCACAGGATACACGGGTGCATGTACCGCATGATCGCGCCGTTGTTGTCCCGGGGTCCCTGGCCAATTAACACACAGCTGCCGAGCTATGATCACCTCCCCTATCCCAATCCCGAACCGCGAGGTGTCAAGGTGTCACGCCGAGTCCCATCACCAGCTTGACCTCCGTCTCTTCAGCGACCGGGCCACCAATTTGACCGCTCGCTCTTCACGCATCCCCCCCTCATTCCGACTTCGACATTCGTTCAACTCTGCGACCCTCGATATTGCCTGCTGTGGATTCCTTCCACCAATAACCTCACCCTCGACCAACCTGTTTCGCTTTCCTTCCCATCGACCACCACACCACCCTACCAGCATCATGCCTTCCCCGCGCCGGGTCCGTGTCTTTATGCTGGCTGCCGTTGTCACATTCGTCTTCCTTCTCTTCTACTCCGGTTTCGATTCGCCTCAAGATGACCAACTTCAAGGCTCCAAGGGCGGCTTCATGGAGAGGACGAAAAATGCCATGGGCGGCACTCCCCCCGGAAAGCCGGTAATAGACGTCCAGACAGGCCAAAAAGCCGGCCACATCCCCGCAGATACGGATGGCGACGGCGACGTCGACAAGGACGACCACGAGGCTTCTGCGCAGATGCAAGAGAGACTGAAGGTGGCAGAGCAAGAGGCAAAGGACAAGGCCAACAAGAAGGGCGGCTCCAAGCCTGACCCCCCGCGTGAGGTCGTTGGTGTTGGCAGCTCCGCAGAAGGGCACTCGGGCTTAAGCGGCAAGGCCTCTGTCAAGTCGGACGATGAGCTTACCAAAGAGGATATTCTCGCTGAATCCGAGCTCAAATCCATTCTCAAGAAGGCTCCCAGTATGGTCACCCCAACGTCGTTTGACTCACCTGTACTAATCGTGATATAGTGGTCATCTTTTCCAAGTCGTACTGCCCCTTCTCGAAGCGCGCCAAGGGTATCCTGCTCGAAAAATACACCATCATGCCCGAGCCCTACGTTGTCGAGCTCGACAAGCACCCTCTGACCTCTTACATGCAAGACCAGCTGGAGAGGACTACCGGTCGCAGGACTGTACCCAACATTATGATCAATGGCAGAAGCATTGGTGGTGCCGACGAAATTGTCGAATTGGACAACAAGGACATGCTGATCAGCAAGATCATTCAGTACGGCAGCGGCCGTCTGGACGTCTCAGAGCGATTCGCTACCGGCCATGCTTAAAAAGCCCCGGTACCAATTTTCTTCTATAATTTGTACTTGTACCTCGGGCGCCTTTTGAGACCATCTAGGAAGGGTTTGGGTAAGATTGGGGCACCATGACGGCTACCACCAGCGAAAATGGCAGATCATGGTTGGAGTTTGGGCGTGTTTACGTATATGTATAGATGGGTTACGGTTATGTGGAGGCGAGATGTCCCGGCATGCTTTTGCACAAGGTGTCAACACGAGGGGTAGCAACAAAGTTGGTGTGGTTTAAAGCCAGGATTTGCCATGCTCGCATAGGTATTAATGACCAAGATGATTCACCCAGTTGAACCGTTACCTGTGCATTTTTGAACGATTCCGGTCAAAACGACACTGAAATAATGACCGCGCTTCTTTTCTTGTAAGAGATGGCTTGATTAAATGGCGAAAAGATGAGCCATTCTGCCATGACAAATGGCGCTATCGTGACAGGAGGCCAATACCGTGGGTTTTTGGTCATCCTCCTGATTGAGAATAGCGCTCCTCTCCCCCGCAAATTCCAACATGGCCCCTAGCCATGGGGCCGCAAGGCACTAAGGATTAGGCGCAGAGCGCCAGGCCGAAAGCGAGAAAAAGTATGGCCATCGCTGTACGGTTAATTTGTGGTGCCGGATCCCCAGGTTGAGAAGTAACACCACGCTTCTAAATGACTTCCCTATCTATCATTTGACTTGTGCCATCGTTGAGCAGCACAGCCCAATCAATGACTGTCAGTTAGACCGTTTACAACATGGGACCGCTGCAAAAAATAAAAATAAAGCAAAATAAATACCACCTCTAAATAAGAAAGTTTACCTAAACAATAAGATCTTGGATTTTTTTTGCATTATTTTTATTGGGCATGATGATTATTTTGACTGGGATCCATGTTGCACAGTGGTCACGATGGAGAAGGACATTTGTTACAATCATTCAAGGGTTGGATTGTATGCTCATCTTGGCTCAAATCTATATGCTGCCTAAAAATTCGCACGGAAACTTTGAAGGCTCGCCATGGCTGCCGTGTCCCTTGGTGCAAGGGGGCATACAAATAGTGTTCAACGATAGGTTTGGTCGTGTAAATCTTTTCGCCCTGGCCAAAGAAACAATCCACTTGAGTTCTCTTCTGCTGTATCCTTTCGTCTCGTTTCAAACTCCCACATGCCCCTGCTTTCGTCCGAGCTTCCGTTGCTTTTCGGTTGCCGCAGTTCAACTTGGTCAGCTTTACAAATGTAGGCCTTCGAGACCTCCGAAGTCCAGCTAGCCTTCCTCCCCTTGCTCATCCTCATCAACACAACTGCTGAGGAACGAACTGCCTCAGAATCCGCAGCTGGAATGCTTACAAAGAAAGCCAAAGTCTGGAAGGCTTCGGAATTTGTCACAAAGAGCAGCAACGAAGGAGAGGGTTTTGGGCTGGCGGAAGATGTTCTTTGTGCTCATAGATTTACCCAACAACTTTGCCGATGTCAAGGATACCTCCGAGCCCAAGGGCTAAGTCGAGACAGTGGTAGGAGTTTGAACAAGATTCAGTCGGCATTCCGCCATGATCTTCGCAGTCAGTAGCGGTGTTGACGTGGCTCCTTTCGAGTCCTTGACAGCGATCTCCACCTTTTCAATTACATCGCAAAGCTGAGTGATTTCGACCTTGCACAACAAAGTGTCATTCTCCTTGACTCGCTCCTTCAGCTGGTCCAAGTCATCAACGACGCTTGAGATCGATTCAATCTGTTCTTTCAGGTAGCTCGGACCATCAAGAATGTTTGAGAGAGATAGTGTAGCCACGAAAGAAGTGTCGGTTCCTGCAGGGGTCGCAGCGAGGCCGTGTCAGGGTGAGGCAAATGGCTCAACTCACTCCGGTTCAGGAGCGAGAGGTGGGCGCCGATACCGCCATTGCCATTGCCAAAGGCATTGACGTACGGGACTGCTATGGTATTTTCTCGATCAGGCTTCAGTTCGGTGCACCGGTGTCGAGATTGACGGTGAATACAGTATCCACCATTGCGGAAAGCGTCAGCAGCCTTTCGCGTGAAAAGGACACAGTTGACGGCTGACACTGGGCCAACAACAATAAAACTGCAAACAATGAGACTCACGTTACTCGTTGGATAAAACCAAAGTCAGTGGCTCTGGCTGACTCTTGTTCGGCTTTCTCTTCAAAGTATCCATCGATGATCTTCTCACAGCAACGGAGTAGCTGGATGTTTTCGTCCTCTTCATCGCAGGTACCATCAACCACGCCTTTGAAACCGGCGACCTGCCAGTCGTGTCTGATTGAAACGATAGCACCATCTATGTCCCAGTCATGGCCCCTTTTGGTTTCTCGATATTGCGCGTATGTTTGAGGAATCCAAAATCTGGACTCAGTGGGAAGAGAGTGGTCTTGGAGGAGTATACCCATGATTCTGTTGTAGCGCTTAAAGGCCCACCCCGTTTCCGCAGAAGGAAACACCCAAACCCAACCTTCTTTCTCCCCTTGCGTCAGGCCTGCGATGATATGGTTGGCGTTGGATCGTTTGAACTCCTTCTTACTCAACCAACTAAACAATTGTTGGTCAAATCTTGGGAGCTTGCGGAGGACTGATCCCTCTTCGCTGGAGGATCTGCTCACTGCTCGACAACCCTTGCGGTGACACTCCTGGATAGTTCGGAGTTGCCTTTCTCTAAGATCTTGATCTTGGGGAAGCTCTTTGAGATTTCCGTCGAAATTGACTGCAAAAGAGAGTTCACTTCCTTCGGTCAACCAACCGTCTAACTCCGCCGTTACATTGACAATGGCCTGAATCCACCCTGCTGGGGTGTCCACTATGCCCTCCTATTCGCCATTTTTGGTCATGTAATCCTATACAATAACCATAAGATGCGGACCACGGTACAGTCGGGGGACATTTGCCACAATCTGTTCGCAGCTTTCCTGCTCCCTGGAACGTCGTCATGGTCACCAGTCAACGTCATGGTCATCACCCATAACGTTGTTATCGTTTCCATTCTCAACCCTCTTTTCAAGTTTGATCAACTCTTCCTCAATCTTCGCGAATGCCACCGCTATCTGCTTCTCAGGCATGTTTGCGCTTGGTATGCGTTTCTCATGAAAAGAACTGTGTTTGTCAGATTCGGTTCCGGAGCGGTTGAACACATTTCTGTCTTGAATACGTACGTAGCCAATGATGGACGACCGATAGTTGCAGTCAATGACAATGCTAGCGTCTCTTGGAACGTTGAGAGACATGCGATGCACGAATTCAAATGTCTTGTCGTCACAATCCATAGAGTTTGGAAGTATGCGGGCCTGTTGAAAAGCGTCTTGGGCTCGTGTTTGTCGCTGTTTTTGTGGTTTTCTGTATTTTCCGCCCTGTCAGCTTATTCGGCAAAGCTGATAGAAGAGGGAGTGCACGTACACAAAGTGAGCGAGGTATCTAGCGAAGGCTCCTGCTCATGATGACCATTTTTTAGGCTTCAAGTCCACGACCAGTTATGTTTGGGTTCGCGCTTGGCTTCCTCTCCACGTACACTTCAATACTCCCCCGGGGTAAGAATCCTTGATGCCATCGCATCTTATTCCATACGAGGTGTACATTTGCCCCTCCGGTATACCAGCACGCGATCTTAGACCGGAGGGGGCCATTTCCTTGAGCGAAAATCCGTAGCCGTTGGTGCTGCGGTTGCCTGTGTTGTGGTCAGTGGGCTGACAAGCTCCCTAGCACAACAACTCTCACAGTAGTTCTCGCGGCAGCTCTTGTGGCAACCCTAGCTTGATGCTTTGCGATCGGCACCAGTGGTTTTGTATCCTGGGTTGAAGTCGTCGATCTGGTTTTCGTCTTCTGAGGCTCAGCTGGTGCCTTGAGGTGAAGCGCTGATAGTGGTTGTCAATCTAGCGGATGCATTTTCGGAAACGGCGAGAAACAAATCCTTTTATTTTTCATCGGGCCCACGTCTCGCTTAACCCCACTAGCGCAGTTTGCGCGGTTTGGTTTGCGTGAATACACACTTCACCCGACTACCGTATTGTTTACGTATTCCGCCCCATCGTCCAGAAAACAAAAGAGAGGCCCCTAGTATTCTTATTGGTGATAGGCAGAGTCAAGCATCTTTCCCGCTCTGTTCCCGTACGAATATAATGCTTTCTAACGTTCTCATTCACTAGGACATTATTCGCACGCCAAAAGGGATATAAGCCAACATAACACTATGCACCAACGGAGTGTCACTTCACTTTTGCCATAGCCGTCAATGTAACACAAAAAAGGATGGAACCAAAAAGAAGACCGGAGCAATGAAAATTTCAACGAGTCCAGATGCGACGGGGGCACTAACCCTCCCTCCTTCTTCTTTTTTTTTTTTTTTTTGGGTGAGGGGTGACGCTCGTCTAGTCAGGTGCCAGCAAATCAAACACTCCTTGTTGGTGAGCTGGCCATGCTTTTTTATTTGTTTTCTTCCCGTCGCTAAATGCATCGTGACAAATAAGAACGAACTGCGGTGATTTGGACACAGCATCAACGACACGACGAATAGCATCGCGCAAGTGTGTGCAACAAAATACCATCAATGTTTGTATGGTGGGCAGCTTTCCGAGGGTTGGTAATGAGGAAGGACATAAAGCCTCGACATGGTTTAAATTGGATTGTTTATCCATGATATTATGGATCTAGGGGGTCTAGGCTTGGAAGAGGCCACCGTCATGTTTTGTTCAAGAGGTGAGAGCCGGCGTGAAGCATAAGGTGAGGGCGAGGATAGCGACGATGGATTCAGCTGAGAGCGTTATTAAATTCAGTGTACGAGCCCGGTTCATCAGCAGGAGGCTAGGCGTCCAAGTCAATGCAGTAGAAACCAACCTGAGTAAGTTATGCAGAGGTAGAGGATACGTGGAGCATTGGATGAAGGGGAGGATGGTGGAAGCAGGAATGGATTGCAGAAATGGTAGAAAGGAGACAAGGTAACGGGCACCAAAGCTACATAAATAATGAAAACGCAATCCAATTGTGATTATGGTCATTATTTCGTGGGCTCTCCAATCTGTTTTTCCGCCTTTTCGGGACCGTAATCGGCGCGGGTGTGTCTGTACACACTTCCGCAACATGCCGGTTCTACGCGCCTTGGGTGGGGCCGGAGCTGCACAGTTGTTGATGCACCATCAGCAGTAGGTACCTGGTTGCTGCATGCACTGATGATGGGTAGTGGAGAGGGTGGAGGAGAAAGAAGTAATGTATTCAACTTTATGATACAGTCACCAATCCCACAAACTCCGATCATGCTTAGGCTATCACTAGAAACACTGACACCATGTAGTGGAATGATCGCCAAGCAGCTTGCATAATCTTGCCTGGTTTTGCTGCGATCCGCGCCTTGCCAGTGATATTCTCGCTAGTGCGGTGTGTACTCGTGGTATTTCATGAAAACCAGCGTAATATGCCCATACTTGCTGTGAAGCCGCATGTCATGTCTCCACCTTAGCCTGTCACCACTGAAATTACCAGTCAAGATTTATACCAAGCGGCCAAAAACCATATTGTCAAGCCAAAAAGTGTCTCAAATTGTCAAATTGTAAGATCGACCAGATCGCAATACAAAAACAACATCTGCGTCCGGCGTCTCAGAGCGAAGGGGGAGAAGTTCGTGACTGTGTTCGACGTCAGAGCCATGGTCTAATCAAATCCAAGGCCATGTTAGAAAACAATATACCATACACGACCTATGGCTTACCTCGTCGTTGAGCCGGTTGCATCTTGCGTCTCTTCAAGCACTTCCAAACGGCAAAAACAATAGGAGGTAGATTGACTATAACGCCAACAATGCCAATAATGGCCTCGTGAGAGAGCTTCATAGCAGGATACCACAGGTTGGCAGGCGTGAGGATGTACAGTGCACTTGACCAAACAGTCATATGATGGTTGAAATAGTTATTATGTCGATGGTCAGAGAAAAAAGAGAGTGAGAGAATCATATTTGAGAGGGGAGAGGCAGGCATTTGCCAGTCTAATAGTAGATGTATTGATTTGCAACACACCTCGCCAGCCTAATGCGATGGCGCTCGGCGCTAGCACCCGTATGCATGCATAAATACTTTTTGGGGAGGAGCCTTTTTTGTCACCCGCATGGCTAGCCAGGTGAACTTTCCCCATTGGACGGGCTCTATTGGCACAGCCACAGCTTACGCTCTGCCATCGTCATCAAGCCACTCCCCTTCGTCTTTCACACATTTAGCCACCCATAGCTACCGCACTTTGTTGACTTACCTCTGCCATTTGTCACATCCATCAAATATATTCAATAAACATGTGAATTCAAGAGAAAGAGTTTAGTAGAGTCCTTCCAGCTGCTGCCTTATTTCACGTACTCCGTCTCTGTGGATTCCCATGATGAACCGAGTCTCGAGTCAATCACTTATAATTTCTAGTTTCAAGCCCTCTGCCGGTTGATGACTGGCAGAATCAGACAACTCTCCCGCCCTGCTCCCGTATGGATTTGATGCTTTCCAACATTGTCGTCAACCGGGACATTGTGGCGCAAAATCTCGAGTTCTGGTAGCCGCAACTCGCGCCCAGCAACCCTTAGAACAATGCCTTCTCCCTTCTCAAACACCATCCCGATAGGCCACAGAGGAATCTCCAGCTCAACCACAGTTCCCGGCGGAATCTTCTCCGCTTTGTCGTGCTTGTGCCTGAGAACCCCGTCAACAACCTCCTTGGAAACACGGTGGCTGGCTCGCATCATGCCATCGCAGCCAAGAAACTTGGCAACATTTGTGTCGGGAACCTCGTCGACCGGCACGGGGCACGGGTAGTTGAGGCTGGCGAGTAGCTTGCCGTCGACACCCATTTTTCGGATCTGCACGTTGACATCTATGTCGTCATGGTCGTCGCACGACATCCACAGCTTGACTACAGGGTATCCGGACACTTCGGTGTACTCGTCGAAGCGAAGGCTAAAGTCTGCGCAGTCGGTCATGTGGTGCGATTCGTAGGAAGTGCTTGAATCAGCTGTTGGCCTCTCCAGGGATAGAACGCGGTTCTCGGCATGAAGAAAATATGTGCGGTTTTCGGTTCCTGGGACGGGAAAGCTGGCTTCCTCGCGCTCCACGACCGTCTTGGCTAGGCTCTCGTCAAAACCAAGGAGCGACAGTCGAAATCGCGGGGTGCGTTCCCAGTCGTTGGAGATTCCCTTGCAGTAGCAATCGAAGAATGCCTGCAGCTCATCATTGTTCTTCTTGCGATATATGTCGTACCCTGAAAAGGTTAGCTGGTTTTTTTGGACAATCTTTGTTTAGAATACCCTACATTCTTGCGTATGGTGAACCCGCATCCACTTCTTGGTAGACTTGGCCTTGGAAAACGTCTCAAAGGATCCACGAGAGTGAAACATGGTCGAGTAAGATGCCGTGAGGTACATTGGCACATCAATGTTCTCGACCGGAATGGCCTTGGTCGCCCAGTACTCGTCAAACAGCGGTCGCTTCTCAAGCATGGCACTGCCGTCCTCGGCGCCCCCATTTCCGGTCATGGCCTTGTACAGCATCTCCATGAACCCCCTGCGGGGAATTCCACCCCTGGCCATCATATCGCTATACGCATCAGTGCCTGCCTCCCACGGCGCAATCGCCTTGAGCGCTGGGTGCGGTGCTCGAGCAGCAACGTTCACCTGCGCGATGGCAAGCCACGAGTTTCCGGCTGTCGCAACGGATCCGTTGCACCACGGCTGCTTGGACACCCAGCCGATGAAGTCGTGCAGGTCAAAAGCCTCCTGATCTCCCCACAGAGCAATATCTCCCTCTGAGAAGCCAGCTCCTCGAGCGTCGGGGTTGATTATGGCGTAGCCCCGGGCACACCAGTCGGCAGGGTCGGGAGCCTCAAACTTTTCGTATCCAGATGTTTGATCTAGGCCAAGACCACACCGGAACGGTCCCATATGATCGTACGATTGCCCTTCTGATTACAGTTAGCATGAATTGTTGAAATAATGGCAAGAGGCGTACTGCCGTCCTTTCCATAAGGACTCCACGCAATGATGGCCGGGACTCGCTTGTCGGGGTTGTCAGAGGATGCGGGTCGAAACACATCAGTGTAAATCTTGATGCCATCACGCATAGGCACCTCGACATCTCTGTCAAAGATGGAGTCGACAGTGAACGGTCGGCGGCCGCTTTCCCTGAGATGGCCAACGGGCAACTGTATTGTGGCTGGGTCAAACCCGCTTGGCTTCCGAAGAGGATAGAAAGTGAGGTCTGGGAATTGGGCCTTGAGGGCTTCCATGATGGAACTGCTGAGTAATAAGTTATTCTGATAAGTTTGAATTGTAGTTTGCAATGCAGTCTATTTTGGATCTCACCAGCTGAGTGCAGAATACTTGCTTTATATCCTCTGGGTCGACCAAGCCGGCTCCGCTGTCAGCTTAGGGTGTTACCTCTTCTACGACTAAAAAGGAAAGCTGCAGCCCTTAGCTGGCGGCGCCAAGAGTTCCGATGTGCCTCAGTTGCATAGTACATAGGAAACTAATCCTATAGCCTAATGTCGCGAAAAGGGACGGAGTAAAGGCCAAGCGACAAGGCTGTTGCGGAGCTCGGCACCAGGCGGGCCGATTCTATGACCTATTGTTTTAATCATGTTGGGTAACTTTATCCCTTTGGCCGCCGTAAATCCGCAATTCCGTACCGATCCCCACATCGATTAAGCTACAAACTGCTGCATCTAAGAGTTGATAAATCCTCCAATCAATGCAAGTTCATCGGAAGCCATTGTGACACCACAGCGGAGCAGCCAGGGTAACCGTTCCAAACGACATTGTGTACATGTGTGTGCTACAGTAAACATGATGCCTGCATTTAATACTATTAGATATTTTACTTTAGCAGCCAGCTGTTGCAATGACTGGTATTGGAATGTTACGAGTGGTGTCGTAGGCGTTACAAGCAATCGCGTAGTCAAACCGGCGGGTACATGATATTTTCCTGTAGCTAATGACCTCCTTGATCGTCGTCTTGGTCGGTTCGCCGACTTTGAGAGCGAACCTTTGTCGGTATTCTTCATCCCGACGCTAGGTCAACAGATGTCAGTCGGTGCTCGCGACTTCAAGCTAAGCGAGGACGGAACTGGGCAGCCGATGGAAGCGATGCAGGTTAGGCAGTGGATCGCAGTGACGCCCTCCCCAAGCTATGACGTCGGACATTGGTCACTCGGTTTCGCTTTGTTAGTGCCACCGATGGCTCTGTGGGCCTGGCGATCCTCCGCAACTCCATCATTCACTAGCTTCTGCGGTGCGCATGTTGATCTGCGGCAGCGGCAGCACGCATCGACCATGGCTATATCCGAATATCCGAATTCCTCAAGATGCTGGTGGTGGTTGTGGTTGTAACTATGGCGTTGACTGTTTGAGGGGAGAGGGAGGGGTCGGTTACTTTGGACCAAAAATAGAAATGCCGTCATTAAGGTTGCGAGATGCATGTTGAGCCATCGGCAGATGGATGGATGGATCCAAAACGACGCAACGAGGCCGGCCTGAGCCAGTTGAGGCAATGGCTCACATGATGATTCCGTCGTGACCTGCGTCCGGCGAGTGTAAATACGTACCGCATCCTCCGTCTGCTCACAGAAGATCTGCCAAGGCGCGTACCTGATGGCCAAGTGCAGCCTCAGGCTTGGCTGGCGACTCGCACAGGCTGCGGCCGACGGTGGCCTTCGCATTGCTGTGGACGGGTCTAGAACACTGCCTCGCGGCGCAGGGGGTGGTCGCTACATGCTAATGTACCTGCACGGGAACACCAAGGGCCTTCAGCTCATTATAAAAAGATAGCGGCCGTCAACCCCTCACTTGTCCCTCCCGATTCGACTCTCCCCCTGGTGTTCGTTTTTTTAAACCCTCGCCCAGCAAAAACGGCATTCCAACAGCCCGGAGACTCCGCAGTCCACGCAAGAAAAAGACTCGCCCATCCCGTCGCTTATCAGTGCTCCACGCCGTATACACACACACACAAACACTCTCTTTCAGCCATGGACCACAACTCCTCCACCACATCCGACGCCGCGTCCACCCTCTCGGGCTCGACGGCCTGCACCTACGCCAAGGACGCCCTCCCAGCAGCCAAGTCTGGCCGCCGAGGAATGCGCCAGCGAGTCCGCGACGTCATGCACGATCTGGGCCGCCCGCCTACCTCCAGACAAGATGCCAAGGAGGGCATAGTCACCAAGAACCACATCGACCTGGGGCCCGTCGGCGCTGGCTTCATGGGCAAGACTGCCATGTAAACCGCACGCCCTCTTCAACGGCTGGCTGCACAGCCATCGACACGAAATTCATCCATCTTGCTTCATTTGACTTTATTTTTCTCTCTCTACGGAGGAATTTTCTGGGAAATCGGGAGTTCGGAAACACGAGGGAATTAATCCGGGATACCTTTATCTTTTGCTTTTTTGGAGTTGAGCTGTATTTTTTTTCCCGCTGTGATACCGCTTCCGTTCAGCTCTTGGCGCTGACGAAAGGCTGACTGCCGTTTTGGACGAGATTGAGAGACATGCATGCGATATCATCTGATGGGACGAGACGAATTAATCACCGCGCATCATTGTACTCGTCTTCTTCTTCTCCTTCTTTTTTTTTTTTTTAGCCAGGTAATACAAAAAAGACTTGGCGTCACTTTTCCTATCTCATCGTCCAATACGCGCATCTACATATTACACTATCCGCACCAGTTGCGGCAATGCCCCTTTTGGATCTCCACTCGTGCGGTCCCGTACCTTGCAGACTCAAAATCCTCATCCCACTCCATTCGGCATCTCTAGAATAGATTCCCCAGCGTCTCCACATAATTGTTATTTGTAGGGCTGAGTGCCTCGCTCCATGTCCTGTTCGTAGACGCTGCCATTTTCGCCGTCTGTTTCGCCGTCTGCTCTTATCGCTCGCATGTTGCGCTACAGGCCGCGACAAGGTGTTCAGCCATGTCTCATCGCGGCAGCGACGCCGGACTTCAACAACGTCTCTAAGAACCATAATCTCTCATCGTATTATCCTCGGCATGCACTGTGGTTATCACATCAGCTCCTCTTGGTATGAAGAGCTTAGAAATGTATCCCGATGCTTAGGGCAGCTTAGTCATTTTTGGCGATCAAGACTGCGTGGCGGGTCTCCAACGCCTCGCAAATTACCCTTTTGGGCAATTCCCGAACCACAACCAGACGACTTATAAGAGTTGCCATGTGCAGACTCAATCAACGACAGAGAAACCTCATCGAATCTACAATACCATCTACAATACCAATTGCATCGAATCAAAGAATACAAACTCCTCATTTTCACACCATCATTATACTTTTGTCCTTTGACTGAAATCATGGCTTCACTCCCAGCTACTCAGAAGGCCGTTGCTCTCCCAGCCAAGCGAACCCCCTACATTGAGATAACCGCGCCTGTCCACCCTCCTGCTCCTGGGGAAATCGTCATCCATGTTCAATGGGCAGCCTCCACCCCGCTTGACCTGCACAAGGCCGATGGCGGACTGCTCATTACCGAATACCCTTACCGGACGGGGAGCGGCGGCGCTGCCGGCACCGTTGTTGCCGTCGGCGACGGTGGAGACTTGAAAGGCTTCTCAGTTGGTGACCGCGTCGTTTCGTTTGCATTCCGCGGCGGAAATGAAGCAAACCACCAAGAATACATTACAGTCCCCGCCTTCCTGGCGTCCGCGATCCCGGAGGGCTTGAGCTTCCATGAAGCCGTGACGGTGCCCGTCAACCTGGTCACCGTCTTCCACGCCGCAACCGCCGACCTCGACCTGGAGCTCCCGTGGCCCGTCCCGGAGAACTGGACCCCAAAGGACGCAGACAAGCCGCTCCTGATCTGGGGCGCCGCCAGCAGCGTCGGCATCTTTGCGGTCCAGGTCTTCCGCCACTGGGGCTACAAGAACATTGTCGCCGTGGCCAGCGCCAAGCACCACGAGCACCTCCGCGGCATCGGCGCCACGGCCACGTTCGACTACCGCGACGAGGGCGTCGTCAAACAGATCCTTGCCTACACAAGCGCTGGCCCGGACTCTGCGATCCCGTCCATCCTGGACTGCATCGGCTCCGTCGACGGAACCCTGAAGCCGCTGGCAAAGATTGCCCGCAAGGGTACCAGAGTCGCCGTCATGCTGCCCGTCATTGTCAAAGATGCCACGGAGGAGGAGGAGCCCGAGTACGAAATGGACGCCTCCAAGTGCCTCGTCGGCGAATGGGCCGAAGGTGCCATCATCCGCGGTGTTCGCACTCACTTCTACCTCAATGTAAGCTGATCCCCCGCAATTCCCGTCCGTCCAGTTTGACGGAGCTAATGTAGATTCGCTAGAATGAATATTTCAAGCAACATCTTCAGCCAGAGATTGTCCCAGCCCTGCTGCGCCAGGGAGTCGTCTCGCCCAACAGACATCGCGTTGTCGAAGGGAAGACAGCCGTGGACAGGGCTCAGAATGCATTGGATATCCTGCGTCGAAGGGATGTCAGCGGAGAGAGGCTTGTTTGGAGGGTTGCCGAGGCGGATGCTTGATCATTGTTGTCCTATAAATCGATCGCCATGACATGGAAAATATTATCAGATTTAGTGTATCCATAAAAAAATAAGCTCAAGATGAACTCAAAAGAAATCTGAACGTATTAATAATCGGCATAAAAATGTGATCAGCAAAGCATCTCCTTCTGGGCGGCCAGTTACATGCGACAGATGCGGGTTTGCCTGACTACGAAAAGGAAGGCTAGTCCGGACACGGCATTGTACGAGTGCGTCTCATTCAATATGCTAAGCTTAGTTCTACTGTATTGCTCCTTACTGATTGTCTTCGACACTTTGAATAACGGGACCCCTGCAACACGGTCATATATCTCCACATTTGTACAAACAAGTATATTTATCCAAGGATCCCTGGGGTTTTTTATTTCAGCATTATCCTTACTTAGTAATACTTGCCTAGGATAGTTATTTATATCAATCTCGACAAATGATTTGAACCCAAAATAGTGATGAAAGCAATGCCGACCACAATCCCTAGCATAGCAGGCATGGCCTAGATTGAGCTACGAGCCTTTCTTGGTACAATAATATTCTATATTACCAACTAGTAAAGTATCTTCGCCCTTGTTGTCTAATCAGCAGCGATTGGGGGGGCTCCAATATGAATTTCAACCTAGCTCAAGTCAGATTTGACATGTCTTCTTTCAAAAGCCCAACCACATCACTCGCAAGTTCCATATTACCCTGTTGAAATATATACTCTTCTATATTATCCCCAATAATGCACATAATCTTGGCCCACTGTGACGCATTCCCATACTCCAGCATGAGTTTGTGTGAATGACTGGTGTCTGCAGTATCATTGTTCTAGCTATAATCTACCGGGTTCGGTTGGACGAAGAAGTGGAAGTGACAACCTCGGGCAGCCTCCACCTCTTGAGTCAAAAGTGGGCCCACGGTCTCTGTATCGGCCACAAATATTTGTCGGTGGACTGTGTCTTTTGATCCATTTTATTCTGACAGCTCGCCTCAGGACCGATCAAGAATCCTGCTGCACAACAGCTGCACTGTGATTCTGCAGAGAATCCTGACGATCACACTGGTGCTGATCGTGTGGAGCGTGAAATTGCTACCACTTTTATGTGTTGGATGTCGCTAACTGGAAAAATGAAGGGAAAATGTGATTGTTGTTCTATATCGGTCCCGCAGGCCTCTCGGGCATAGGAAATCACTATGACTAGGAGAATGAAGAAAAAGGTGACCATTATTCTATCTAGGTCCAAAAAATCGTGACAATGTGTGCTCTGGCAACGCCATTAATTCTCTGCCAAAGTCAGATACAATACACCTGATGATACCTGAGGTAGCTTTACCGAGGAGTTTTGTTCCTTCCCCGCGAACATCAGTCGACGCTGCTTTCGTCTCGCAGGGCGGTATTATTCGGAGGCAGTTGATGTTACCAACAGTGCAGGCCAGCACCTCAGCAGCCGCTTTGTCTTGCATATGACTGAGTTCGTCGAGGGAAATGATGGGGTTTATGAGCACAGCACGGCCCCTCGAAACTATTTCGAGCTAATAATCATGAGCTTTGCTTCTGCAGATTGAATTCGACACTCTGGTAGGGATTTTTTGCAGTATCCCAGAGGATGGCGGAAAGAAGCTCGCCTTTTGGGTTCGGATGTAACCGTCTTGAGATGACTTGGTAAGGCCACGCTAGCCCTTCTTGTCGAGAGAAAGAATTCCGGGAATCGTGCTGCAGAGGAGAAGGAATCGAAAGGTAGATGATTTTGGTGAATTTCTCATTTGGAGAACTATTTCTCGGAACAAACACCCCTGTTCCTCGATTTGTTCCGACTCCATCGTCGTTCGAGATCGGGAAACCTCTTCGAAGAGCCTATCGACTTCAGTTATGCTATTCTCTTAGTAGATTCGTTGGAAATCTCTGCCACTATAATGAGTATCACAATGTGCATTTGCAAAACTTGGGGGCCTAAATAATATATCAGCCGGAGACTCGTGGTTTTGACTGTTTGGGTGGGGCCTTGTAGTTTGTGGGGGGTAGTGGGCTAAAACAGGCTGATACTTACACACAACATCAAGAAGATAGTAGAACTCATGGCTATTTCGCAAGCCAAGACTGGGAACAGCTTTTGACTGATGGGTGCTAATGCTCTCAAAAGGAAAGACCTTGAGGAGAGGAGGTGGCCGAAATATGGTCATCAATGTGTTTAGAACGGCTGATGCGTGGAACGTCATGGTTCTCCCTAAGCTCTAGTCGGTCTGGCTGGAAATTGAGGTGATAGTGGCAGCTTCAATCATCCGACACCCCTGAATAGATGTCTTCCATTCCTTGGTTGGCTTTGTTTTATCTGATCCTGAGTCCGTGTTTGATATACGGCAGATCATTTAATTTCCAGTGGAAAACAATAATCGTTAGGCTCAACTGAATGATCCAGGGACCAGATCACAGCAGTGGTATACAAATAGTGTTAGCTAAAATACCGAGTAAACATATATCTAGAGAACAAGTCCGTGGCCTGCGTCTGCCGGTGCTGGAGCGAAGTCTTGACTTCGGGGCTGCGGGGAACCCATGCCTTGTTGAAGGCGTCGGTGATATTAGCCACGATGGCGCGGATATCTGAGCTGACGAGGATGAGGGGAAGAACTGCGGAGATGTCGCGAGGACTGTTGGGCATGGGAGTCCTGCTAACGAGCATTGCCAAGGCCCTATTGCGGCAAAGATCGCGAAGCACCTTCAACATATGCGTTTTCTCGCCTTTGGCCTCTGTCCGCTCATCGTAGTAGATGGCACCAGGGGCAAAGCACCGGGAGACGATAAACTTGGAGTTTCAAGCCATTCGAGGTGAATGAACCAAGACAACCAGAATATCTTCGCTTCATCGGCAAACCGATTTCCCAAGCGGCTTTTTGTCATCGCTATTACCAAAATAAGACCCAGCTGTTTCTTATTGCCAAAGGAAATTATAGGTCTTGGTATATTCCCAAATGTAAGTAAACCATTGGTACAGAATATAGCTGTAGCTTTATCAAAGATTATTGCTTTTGCTATAGTCTTATTAAACTCCTTATGGGGGTTGGTATTTGATATGAAGGGAGTTGTTATGACCACTGAAGCATAAAGGATAGTCTCCTTCATGAGCCACTTGAGGTCCCTTCTAAGTGTATTCTTTATACCAGGGTTTGCTTTCACTTGTTTTAGGTACTCGGAACATCCGATCGTACCACTGAAGCATAAAGGGTAATCTCCTTCATGAGCCACTTGAGGTCCCTTCTAAGTGTGTTCTTTATGGCAGGGTTTGCTTTCACTTGTTTTAGGTACTCGGAATATCCGATCGTACCACTGGCGATCTAGACGAGGCTAGCGTACTGATAGAAAGGGGGGGACTGGTCGTTTTTTACCCGTGGCCTCAGGATGGCACAGGCATAGGAGTGCGGCGGAAAAGTATTCTCTCAATACATTGACCCATTGAAGAGCGCACTCAAAGTCTTTGGCCTTCTTCTTGCTGGTCCAATCATCCATAGTCTTCTTGTCAATTATGCGATCCTTGTACATGGATAATACCGCTGCCTTGATGCTGGCAGGGGATAGGAGGTGGCCACTAATGTCTGTGTTGGGCATGAGGTGTGGCAGAGTGAGGTTGGTAGTATGATCTCCGTAGAATACCGACTCGCCTTCTTCTCTTTTTTGCTTTTTTGCCAAAAGGAGTAATGACTGCCATTAAGAGTGACTATGGGGGGTCAGGAGGTTCTGGTGCTTGTTAACCTATTACTCGGCCAAGTGAGGCGGCATGATGATGAGCTGCGGTGCGTGCCGAATGTTTTGTACAATGACTTTGGTGAGGCGTTGGGAGTTATCATAGTATTGGATGGTGAAAAGGCCCTTGCTCGAGCACTCGCGTTGGCCGGGGAGGGGGCGGGCTTGAGAATGAGCGCATATGTAGGCTAGTGTAATGACACCAGCAGTAAAGAAGCACTTGAAGGACTTGTCCATGCCAGAGTTGAGCATGCCTTTTTCGGTGTTGCTCCAGCGTGGCATCAACATCTTGAAAGCAACAATAGATTTGGTCGTGTGAATATGTTCGCCCTGACCAAATGAACAAACAATCCACCTAACAGCAGATCAATGTTCTTTGCTCGCACTAGCCACCTTGCCCAGCCGAAGGGTTTTGCGAGCAAGTATTCGATGCGGACAGAGAATGAGGGCGAGCGCGAGGGGATACTGGGAGGCTCAGGCATGCGAGACTTCTGAGAAAAATCGCTATCTCATCAGGATCGCCCTATATCCATGCTTTTGGGTGGTGTACCTGCATGGTCCTCGTCCTTTCGTCTCTTGGGTGGGTGGCGTTGTGTGGCTCAGCTCATGAGCAATGACATCGACATTCTGGTGGTCACTGCTGATGATGGTGGGAGTAGCAAAGGTGTAAATGGGGGTTTCCATGCCTGTGCTCGCGGTTAGCCTGGTTTCCTAATTTGACTTATTGTCATATCTGACTAACCTCCATAGGGGAAGCTGGGAGGCAAGACGAGGACATTGGTGCTGTGAGATGGCGGAACTGGCTTGTCTTGCAAGGGATTTGGATTGAAGGAAGAGAGCGAAGAAAGAAAGGAGAGGGAGAAAGGGGGTATTTGAAAGAAGTGGTCAAGCAATCACGTGCACTCGTGCTTCAACTAAGTAAGTGTTTGTAGCTGGGCTGTTTGATGGATGTGCGGCTTTGGCGGTAGTGAATCGCTGCCTGTGTAACTCATTGTTTGAGAGGGGTGATGTTTGCCATCGGATCGAAAGTAATTTCGATGGGCACTGTGTGAATGGACCATCCTATCCCTGCTCTATCTTGTTTGCTCTCTCCACGAACTATAGCCCAGGGATTGCACAGAAAAGCCAGAGGAAGGGTTGTCGCCTGAGTGAATTACGCCCAAACCACGAAAGAAGAGGCTGCCACAGTCCACTGATTATTTCCAACCTAGAATGCATAGACCGACCCCACGCAAAATTAGAGGTAAACCCAAAACTTCACCGATGGCAGCAAAAGATTTCATTTGTTTCGAGTTTGTCCGGTTCTTGAGGCCTCAAGAGTTCTAATTCTGCCATTATCAATGCAAACTGCCACCCTTTCACCGTGTAACAAACCAAACAAACCAAACCCCTATTTCCCGATTTCCAAACCGTGTGTTTTCCCATTGTAGTGTTACATACCATTTCGTCAACTGAATCAATAAATACTAGCACGCCCATAATTAAAAGTATTGAGACGTGTCCTTTGTTTTTGGCGCAGCATCGTGCATGTTTGGTACTGGCCCAAGATGTAAAACGAAGGCCACGGTCTCTTAAACCGAAACAGGCACGCCTCCAGTGCCTTGCATAAAATACTCCATAGCATCGGGACCGGATTGTCTGTAGAGTGCGTCGTCAGTGATCTGTAAAAATTGGTTCAACATTGGGGCAACGTACGCAGTCAACATAATTTTAGCGAATTCGTCGACGTCGTCTGGCCGCGCGTGCATCCAAACTTCCCGAAAGTTCATTTCAGATACACAGAATTGCGGCTTGGTGTGCCATGCCTGGAAGAATTGGACCGACGATTTGGCCTCCCACAGATATCGTGACACGGTAAATGCATGAGGGAATTCCATGACGTCGCAAGGGGCTGTTGAAGGATCAGTAACCGCAAACTTGCCAAAGTTCGAAGCTGAATCCAGCTCAAGAATAGAAACATACGCTCCAAAGATTTGAGGATAGAGGTAAGGCAGACGAATGAAAGTGCCATCATCAGTGATCTCCGGATGCTCTCCAGGAGGACCCAGCTCTACATCAAAGTCAGCGCGGATCATGAACGTTTATGCAAGGGCGTCCTACTTCCCAGCTCACTGGTGGCCGATCTCGAGATATCAACAACGCAGTGCTGACCCCCTCTTCCAGCTCCGATTTCACATTCTCCAGCGACTTGACCCACGCCATAAACTGCGAGCTCTCGCGCTCCGACGCAGCCCTGAGCGCAACGTCTCCATCATACACGCGGATCGATTCCAAAATGGTCATGGCCTGCACACGGGCAAGCTTCTCGATGGGGGTGCTGGCGTGCTCGCCCTCCCGGTGGATGTCCTTGGCGATGTCGGTGATGAGCTTAAACACCCAGGCCTTGTTCTCGGGGGTGCGCGCTGCGTAGGCCGTGCTTGCACAAAAGGCCGACATCATGGTGCGTGGGAGGCTGGGTCCGTACAGGTTAGGGTGGATGAATGGCAATGTGCGAGTGCGAGAGAAGTCCCGGTACAGGTTGGCGATGGTGTCGACGACGAAGCCGATGCTGGTGCGAGGGTCGTGGACATCCAGAGGGTTGAAGCCCAAGCAGCTGTCTGGATCGCGCAACAAGCTGACGTCGCGGATGGCAACCGGCGCCTGCGACGGCACAGGAGGAATGTCCATCTTGCCCTGGCCAAAGTCGTTCAGGTTCCACAGCTCTGCGCCGGCCGAGGACTGATTAGCGCTGGCCATCAGATGGTCGATGAGAGAGAAGTCAAGGCTGGAGTCGAGCTGGATGGTTGGGACGCTCGGGGCGTGCAGGTTCTCGGGCGATGTGGACGATGATGATGTGTTGGTCGAGTTGCCCAGGCTGTCAATGTCAAATCCCATGTCGAAATCAGGGACTTCAGAAGGAGGCGCAGATGCTCCGAGCTGGTCGTCCTCGTCGTGGAAGGTTGCGCCTGGCGGGAGCTTCTGGTAGATGCAGTCGAGTCCCTTGGCCGCGCAGCGAGTGCACCTCGGCGTCTTCTTATCGCACTTGCGCTTGCCCCTCACACAGGCGTTGCAGCTCTTCTGTCTCGAGGCCGCGACGCGGTCCATCTTCCGCAGCATCAACGGAGTCAGCGATTCCATTGCGAAGTCGAGTATTTAATCTTGCGATGCGGTGAGAATCTCCGGGCGCAATTAGGAGGGATGGCGGAGTAAATAAGAAGGGGCTGATGGGTTTTGGCGGCGCCGGATACTTTTTTGATGGATCCTGCGGAGCTTGCTCACCTCACATGGTTCCATTTCGGGCAAAGACTGCCCGTCAGTCACGGACGGCCTCAAGGTTGCTCCGCCTCCATCTCCCATCGGTGCGCCCGGCTGCTCGCCTCCGCAAAGTCCGCAACTCCGCAACTCCGCAGATCCACATCCCCGCGTTCAAATGCCGTTTTCTTTGCTTGCATCTCGGCTCCATGCTTGCGCCGATCCATCGACCCCAAATCTGTGCCAAGCTGAAACGAGCTGTTCTATCATTAGTATCGGGTATGCTTAAATGCCACCATTCGATAAAGACAGGCGTATGCGGGTACTATGCAGCTTTCACCTCACTCAAACACTCATCACATTGGGTCATGTTTATGTTCCACCGCTTGAACTTGAAAGTTATAAATTTTGAAATCATCTATGTTTTGCAAATACCAACATCTGTCAAAACCTGACAGTTGTATTGCATCGAAACCCTGCTCCTAGTCCCGTGTCCATCCGTTCCGTTCCAATCCGGCCAGCCCAACCCACCTTTGCTGCTGGGGGTGTACCCCCTTTAACCTCCCTACTTTAAAAAAAATGGATATATACATCTCGCAACACCCAATTCCACACGACGCCTGCCATTCCATCTCCATGACGAAGCCGTGGGCCTTTTTCATAAGCCGGCGCGTTCATCAACTGACACGATTAAAGACTTCAAGTGTTCCAAATAAACAACAAAAGAAAGATGGAAAAAAAAAGAACTCCCAACGAGACTTCTCCGCCCTTTCATAGGGCCCGTATATGAAGCTGAACAAGGATCGACAATAACATAAACACGGTCCGTATGCCGTACTGATACACTGGTCGCTGGACATGACAACCAGAGAACAGAAGAAAAAAGTGGTAAGAGGATGTAAAGGAAATCTAGTAAGACAAGGGGGCTTGCGAGCCGCGGTGAGGCTCCCGAGGGCGACACAGGCTCAGACAAGCCCCATAGCGACTTCAGTCCTTGGTAGCGAGACCCTTCGAGTGCCCTGAGCATCATAACTTTTCCCCTCTGTCGTTCAATCATGCATAAAATAGGTTACAAAGAAAAAAGAGATTGCATCGCATATTTGCTGAAGAGTTTTGGGAAGGCAGTATAGTTTAGTATCGGTCTTGTCGGAAGCCGTTCACACGTGGAGTCTCGTATTGAACCCCGGTCATGGAATCGGGACCATTGGGAATATTGTTGCTGATTGATCGTATGGGTGGAAGTTCAGGTCTGGTTGAGTTGGTGTAAGGGTCGCTGGAGTAGGCTGCTGGAGCTTGGGCTGCCGGCTGAGGGGCAGCAGCAGGAGGAGGGGCAGCGTGTGATGAGGAAGAGTTGAGTTCGCCTCGGAGCTGGGCAATCTCCATTCTTAGCCCACCCAGTTCGCGACGAAGTAATTCATTCTCCGCCGCAGCATTGTTGAAGTGTGATTGCAACGCCCGAATAGTCTCATTTTGACGTTGATGTTCGGCAATGGCTACAAACCGTTAGTCTTGATACGACACCTTAGTAATAACTTTAAGTCGACTTACCCTTTGTCAGAATCTCCCACTTGGATGCCTTTGAACCGCGCTCCTGGGGCATGAGATCTCGGAGCTGATCGAAAAGCTCCTTCATCTCTGTTCTTCGCTTTCGCTCGGCCAATTTATGGCTGACTCTCAGCTCCGGTGTCCTGCTGTAAGGCTGCGATCCTGCAGGCCCGTTCCCTTCCTCGGCTTGGAGATCGCTCAGTTGCTTGTGCTGCATAGAATGATGGTGAACGGGGGGGAAATCAGAAGCGTTGGACATGCGCGAGTAGTCGCCATCGTCTAGTCTGCGCTGACCGGCTGGTAGTCGCGACTCGGTAGTAAACTGGCTGCTGGCAACTGATTCGGTAATGCTGCTGCGACGAGAATCTGCGTAATGAGGAGCGTCTCCGACCCGTTGAATTTCCTCCTCTGGGAAAGCCCAAGCCTGGCCCTTGGTAGGCTCCGCAGCTCGAGCAATGTGTCCTGTGGCAGGTCCCGTGATGGCTGGCGCGGTCTTGACAGTCTTGGATTCAGGGTTGCGGTCGGCGCTGGGCTGGTATCCATTGGAAATGCGGTGTACAGAGAGGTTTTCCAGGCCGGCGCGCGGGTTGCGCTGGTTGTGAAGGGTGTTCTGGATCGACGATGTTGATTGGTTGTTGCTGGTGTACGGAGAACCTCCGAGTCGCATGTCGCTGAAGCCTTGGTTGATTCTGCTGTCCACGCTCTCACGTCGCGGACCTCCGGCGCCGGGCGCGAGGGCTTCGCCCAATGAGGCGCCGTTGGACTCGATCGAGGTTGGTCGTCGCGGGTCGAGGCCGCCGGGTGTGGTTGGCGATACAATTGCAGAGACGCTCATGTTGGTGGTGGAAGGGGAGACGAGGGCCTGGGGAATCATGTTGGATGCGACGGGCGAGGGCGTCTTGTCTTGCGAAGAGGACTGGTAGCCGGAACCGCTAGGGCTCAGACCATTGACATTAAAGGAAGCGGCGGAAGTGTCTACAAAGAGGTTAGCCGGAACATAACCCATTGGCACAGTAGACCATGAGCGTCGTACGCTTACTGGAAGCGTCCGCGTTGGAGTAGAAACCCGAATCTCGCAGGTGCGGAGGAGCGTTACCACCCGATGCAGAGGCGTCGTCGTTGAGGATGTTGGGCAGGCCGGCCGTCTTTGCAGGCGGGGCGCGCTGTTGACTGTGAGTGTCCATGGCAGACATGGCGACGAGGGCAAGGGTGATGATGTCAAGCCGTGATCAATGAAGGATTTGGAGAAGATCGAGACGGGGAGAGTGCGGTGGTGATGGTGGGAGAGAATAAGCCAGGAATTCGCCAGGGAAAGCAGACGAGGTCGGCCAAGGGATCGTTGCGTGTGGACGCCGGGAGAGGGACGGGAAGCCCAAGACGCGAGTCGAGTCTACTCGAGACAAGACTAGGAGGCAGACGGGACGGAGCGCAGTCGTTGAGGAGGAGCCCGGGAGTGCAGCGGACGCGGACGCAGACGCGAAGAGAGCGAGCGAGCGAGCGGCCGAAGCAAAGGCCCCGGATAGGGTCGTGGAAAGCGGGTGTGGTAACAGCAGCGGCGAGGGGGTCGTGGGAGGAAAAAGAGAGAGAGACGAGGGTGGGAAAAACGCACTCGGAAGCTCCTGAGAAGAGAGGAGCGGGATGGGTCAGATTTGAGGTGAAGGCTGGGAGGGGTCCTTGACCATACTATGTAAGATGGAGGTGAATGGGATGGATGGAATTGGGAGCGCGGCGAGAGCGACAAGAGACGACATGGATTTCAGCACGCCCCAAACGGTCCAAGACTCTCTAAACCACGGATGTTCTCATGGGCTTGACTCGGGAGGAGAGATACTTGCTTCTGGGCCTGCTTGGGGCTTTGGGTTGGGGCCCTGGTGGCTCTGTGGCTCTGTGGCCTTTTTTCCTTCTTCGCTGGGCGCCAGTCCCCAGAGGGGCCACGCCCCCCCCCCCCCAGTCTCATCCCCCAGTGATGGAACCCGCCCGTCCCCGGCAAGGGAAGCAGCGGCTTCCTCTAGCGGGCTCGCCCAGTGGCCGCTCACTGGACGGGCGAGGGCACGCAGTAGGGAGGTACTTGGCCAGGGCCGCCGTTCAGATGCTGGTCCCCCCCAAGACAGGTGGCCCGCGCGTGGCGGCTTGCAGCGAGAAGTACCCCTGCACACTGAGCGACCGCAGCTGGCGCCAGAAACTCATCGGCAAGGTACCATCTGCTTTCGTACTGGTGACCCAGCTCGGCTCAAGGCCAGGGGAGGGCTTAGTGCCACAGCCAGCTGGCAAGGCCCTGGCAGCCACCAGACTCGGGCCCGAAACCAAGCTGGGGCGGCTTCTGCCCGGTATCCGGTACGGCACGCAATGGTAGCCCCCACCCACTGCTCGTTCCATGTGTCAAAGTACTCCGGCACGACTCAGTACCCCCGACAAGCCATCACGCTACTGTCCTTGGAGCATGTCGAGGCGTTCCACCCTTGTGCGGCTTGTACCCGTCCATCACCCTCCTCCAAAAACCTTGCTCACCAGCCCGTCGTGGAGCGCATGGAGCCGGCGCTGTTTATGCTGTGGAGAGGAAGGGGGTGGCCGGCGCTCCAGAGACCCCGTCTATCCACTACTCGGTCGAGAGATCAGCCAGTGCCAACGAGACATCCTTATTCCTTCGTGTGACTTCGCCAGGTACCAACCACGAACCGCAGGAGCACCAGTGCCTAGGTCAACGACTGGGCCACATCCATAATGCGATTGCGTCAAGCGCGCGATTGATGTCGCTGCTCCCGTACACCATGCCGTGTATTGTACCAGAGAAAAGCCCAGGCATCAATCTGGCCGGTGCGCAAGGTAGAGTGCCAGCTCCCGCGCATCGTTGACGGACCACTTCCACCATACCAGACAGACGATGAGTGAGCACCTCACTGGGCGGGCTATTGAGAATCCGCTGGTTCCCCAGTCTGCAACCCAAGGACCACCCTAGTCCTTCGGCTATTCCCTTCGTCCAGCCGCGCCGATGGCAGCCTCTGCTGAGATGGGATGGGGGGGAAGGATTAGAACCGCATGTGAACTCAGGATGCACTGGAGGGGGGCACACAGACAAGTGTGCGACCTCTGCAGCCATCCATCCATCAACGTATTCCACCACCCATCCATTGGTCTGCCCAGCCAGCCAAGGGGAACCCAGATCATGTTTTTTTTGTTCCCGGATTTACTCGAGACATATGGCACAAGGAAAAGGGACGATGAGAGGATGCATTGGAGCGGCAACACGAGAATCCAGCAAGACAACGAACATCGCTACCCGGTTTGCTTTCCCCCAGAACGCACGATGCAGTCAACCCACATGCCAACCGTCGGCCATAAATCCAAGATGAGCACGTTCCTCGCTGAACTCATCCGCTTTGGGTGTGTGGTGGACGGGTATAAGCCACGGCGGGTACGCTGTGCGTGCGTACCACCCAGTTCTTCTGGCTTGTCCTCTGGTTCGACCACGAGGAGCCGAGTGCAAAATATGGAGCATTGCCAGCATGCGGAATTTAGGGATCTAGATGAAGGGGGGAGTGGGAATAAGGACAAGAAGAATAAAACTCTTCAAAAGGAAGAAAAGAAAAGAAAAAACTCAGTTTCCGAAACGTCGTGGCATCTCAAGGCTGAACGGCGTTCTCATCGGGCCACATGGAGGTCAGTGCCAGCTTTAAAGGCTGTCCTGAAGCAGCTGGGATCCCCCGGTAACCTCAAAAGATTTTGGCTCGTCGAGGTACGGGCCTGTGCCCGCCGACCAGCGACCATCATTAACTCCCCGAAGAAACGCTATCTGGTGCAAACAGACAAGACCGTGCGCATACTGAGAGGCTGCGGGCCAAATCTCACAGCACAAGCAGCAACAGTGTGTCCATAAGTCTCGCCTGTCAGCGAAGCCATTGGAGGGATGGGCAATGCTCCACGGTCGCACGTCGCTGGTAGGCCCAAGGAACGGGACTGGTCGTCGAGTGGGTGTGTGGCTTGCACCCAGCCAGGGCTCCTCGTGCTTCGTTGACTAGCGCGTCCATGGTCCCATGCTCCCATGCCGGGGCCAAGCCGGGAGGCCATGCTGATTGCTTGGTGTGTGGGACTCGCTCCAGCCGAGTCCATTTGAGACTTGTCGTTTCTGAGAGGCGAGCCACGGCCCTTGGACCTTGGTCCCGGGCGACAAACAAACCTTAGCTCTCGCTGCATGCGCGATCTTCCGCCGCCACGTGAGGTGCATCCCCAGGAGGCGACGGCGCCGCGTTATGACTGGCTCATGCCATCGGCAGTTTTTTCTCCTTCCCGGCTTCCCCTCCTTTCTAGGCCTCTCATAAATACGCTCCGATCCAAGGCTCGCGTCGCCTTGCAGGTCTGCGAAGGATGCGGGTTCACAACCTCACCGGGCTTTGCAATGTCCGGTCTTGTGTCGCTGGATTGCGAAAAAAGGGTGTCGCCATTTGGCGTCACCTGGGCTTGGGCCTTGGCTTTGGTCCAGGCCCAGGCTTGCGGATGATTGGCGTCGCGATGGATGCTGTGCTATATCTCCGTATGGGAGGTAGCCCAGACGCCGCCGCCATCTGTCACCACATGGCTAGCTCGGTCAGCGCTCAATACCTGCGACGAGTTACTGCCGATCTTGGTCGTCTTCGAAGCTCCCCCCCGAAAAGCTTGTTATCGAGCTCATGTTCGTAAGCCAACAACAAGAAGACGTGTTGCAAACAAATACGCAGGCACGCACAGAATTAACCTCCCATGCACAGCAACTTGCTTTCCCCCAGGCAGAGAGACGCAAGACATTCGCGGGTGTGCGGAAACGCAACCGATCTAGGCGCTGTCGGGTCCGCACGCTGGGAATGTTTGAATCTCGATGGCCAGCCCGCCGTCAACTTAGCCGGCCAGTCCGCTAGGCAGGGATGTGCCTGGAGGCTCCCCAGCCAAGTGCCAGGTTATGCATGGCCACCGATAGCGTGCTTCCTCAACCAACACGGACGGGCAATGTGTGGTTTGTGCTGTCGTGATGGTGATGCGTTGGGGGGCACAAGGCAAAAGCAAAAGAAACAAAAGACCCCTGCTGCAGCCGGTTTCGAAAACATGCATCCCCAATGAGCTCGATGCAGTCACAGGCTAACCGCCGGCTTTTTTTTTTTTTTTTTTGTTGGTGATCTGGACCCTGTTCGTGATTTTGTGTGTCACTCTGCTTCCCACATGGCTTTCATTTCTGAGTACCTTTGCAATTTTACTCTGCAGGTTCAACACCACTGACACATGCAGCGTCATTTGCGAGTCCGATACTGGACGCGCTATGCATCCTGTCCCCAGCGCAACAAGTGGGCTTGGACGATCTGGGTTGCCGAAAGACAGTGACCGACTTACCCACCCAAAAAGTAGAGACGCAGTTGCGCTGCACGGCAGGCACGCATCACACCTGCTGTCTCTCCTGCCCACACGCCGCGAAGGTTCTAGATGCCATCAGGTCTCAAATGCCCCTCACATCAGACAATATCAGACATCGTGGCAGTCACGAGCTCACAACGCCCTGCCCATCCCATCCCATCCCCTCCCACCATTGCCTACCTGCCTCGCGAGGTAACCGAAGCGTAAGGGCATATGTAACGACTCGTATTTTTACTCGCACCCTTTGACACCCACACGACACGTCGAATCTTGCATCATATCCATATCCATTCCCACCAACCACAAGCCAAGCCGCATTTGGCGTTTTCCAGGCCATTGCAATCTCTCTCGCGCCCTCCCCTCTTGCATGCAATCACATTTCACACGCATGCCGCTAACAGATCGTGGTGAATTATTGTGTTCACCGCCGCAATATTCCACTATTCTGGCATGGGCTCCAGATGTGAATCCTGCTGATTGCTTTTTTCGCTCGCCTATCCCACGACACGCAACCACCAACAACCCCTGGTTCGCGCGTAGGAGTCCATCGCACCAAGACGAAAAGAAAGAAGAGAAAAGAAAAGAGAAACCTTGACGGCGGAGGATCCCATACTTTTCTTTGAAACAGACCGCTGGCCGTTTTACCACTTATCCTCCTGAATTGAGCCAACGTACGATTTTACTTTCACGCACCAACAGGCAAATGTCCTTTGTCACTGCCATGCTACCTGACACGGCGATTCACGCAGTATACTTTGAGCTAAGGCAGGCAGGAAAAACTCCTTCACGTGGCTAGTGACATCCCACACCGGGAACCTGACTTGCTTGAGTTTCCCCTGTCCAGTGGTTCGTCCCGGGGATCCTTATTAATGCTCCTTGCACTAATACGCTACAGGCATCACCCCCGCCGATCCCAACTAGCAAGATGGCACTTCTGAATTCGGGTGCCTGATGGGTCTGTTCCCGACGCGGGCTGCACAAAACACGGCAATTGTATACCAAAACTCGATACATGTCCAAAGGGATTTCAGCTTTCGACGCGCGCACTCCTCTAGCTCTTCAAGCCTCTTGGGCGCCTCAAGCTTCACAGCAGCCTCCAATCCACGTGGTGGTTGCGCACTGAGAAAGCGTCGTCTCTCTTTTCTTTGAAACATGGTCAAACATCCCTCTGCCTGTGTGAGGAGGAATGAGACACCAACACGGCGTTTGTAGCACAGTGCACAACTTCCATCAAACTTGGCGGTAAGTGTCCATAATATTTCTCTCAAGTACAGCGCCCCACGCTGCACAGTGCCCCAAATATTCAACATTGCCCTGTCTCAAACAGCCAGCACAGGCAACCCCTCCTTCACTGATGTACGTCTAAGCCATGAATCTCCTTGTCCCAGTGCGATCGGCCCCAGCCAGCTAGTGGGAGCTCGTGTTGGTCTGATACTTGCGATTGGAGCGTGGCGGGAAAATCCTACCAGCTCCCCATCAGGTCAACCTCTTCTACCATCAATCGAGATGTGATATCGTCGCGTTCCTACCATCCCATTGCCTAGCCCACTGCGGCTCCATTACGGCTTCTTGCCGGCGGTTATGGCAAGCAACACTGTCTTGATCTCAGCCGAGTCTCACCCTCAAGTCTGCCTGTGCCCAACTCAAGCCACCTAATCGGCCAAATTATATCAATTCACCCCTTCACCCAACCCCCAGATTTTACCCCCGGTCATCCAATGGACTCACGCCTGCTGAATTTTCTCTCCCATCAATGTAGCATCTCCAGCCGATCAACGACGCCGTGTGTGTCGGGCCGGGTGTCACTTTTCCTTCTCCCGTGCATGTGCACCCCTGCTTAATCAATCAACACCGGTCTTTCCCCGTCTCCCCGGTTGCAGCAATGGCGCAGGCTAGCGGCCCGGAAAGAAGAACAATAGCCAACGGCCAAGGACATTGCGAGGTCGTGCCAAAGAGCACAAGAAATCGTATCGAGACTTTGTAACTACATAGGATCTTACCCACCGCCCTGAACACAGTCATGTCAGCATTCAGCCCCTGTCGAATTGTGTGCGAGACCAATTTCAATTTCCACATTGGGACAACTGCAATTTGCTTGTTTGTCCAAAAACAAACGGCCAGACATGCAATCCTTCGCTCGCCCTGCTATGGCTACAGACCCAGCGCTCAGGGTCTCCAAATTGGTCAAAATGCCATTGTGGTCCCGAAATCTGAGGCAAGCTCGTTCAAGAAACAGCTCCTGGGGGCTTTCCGCTAGGGTGACTACGCTCAGATAGCAGCAGCCCCAACCCGCTACAGTCCCATTGCCTTGGTTCCGATTGTCCAAGATCCTGGTTTCCCGAGGAGCTAGTGCCGCGATCAGCGACGGGACACCACGCTGCGCATTGTCAAATGCCTTGGGAAGTTTCTCAAATGCCCCGACGGACAGCCTCATCAAGGCTGAAAACCATTCCCGCATTCCTGCCAAGGCCGTCGACATCATATTCATCACACGCTTATCATCACAAATATTCACTATCTCGTGCTGTCACCTGGGCCCCGCACGCCCAAAAGCGTATGAATCTGCATCACATCTTGATCCATGGCCAATTCATGCAAACATGCCTGCCAGAGAACTACTCCTCGTCACCGGCAGGCCAACTTGGCAT
The DNA here is from genome assembly GCA_002179835.1 of Calonectria leucothoes. Taxonomy (NCBI): domain Eukaryota; kingdom Fungi; phylum Ascomycota; class Sordariomycetes; order Hypocreales; family Nectriaceae; genus Calonectria; species Calonectria leucothoes. The sequence goes on along the minus strand of NAJI01000169.1, from coordinate 218,241 downwards.
CATCAAACTGCTCTGTCAAATACTGTCACCCCTCGTCCGGGACGGTTTCTTTTTCCTTTTGTCCTGCAATGCACGTGTACGACGCGCAGAGAAGTGCTTTTTTTTCGCTTCAACACTAGCATGAATTACTCAATAAAAACAGAACAGCACAGTGGCCGGTACAGGATTGCGTATCTTGCATCAAAACTAAGGATTTGTTCATGACCTCAGAGCTGAACCCCAGAAATTCAGCTCGAACGGCGAGATTGGCCTGGCTGTGCCACAATTAATGCTCCATGCACCCCAGACTTGATATCTGGCTCCACCTCTTGCCCACCTCAGATGTGAAGATGAGTAGGACGACGTCGGGCCATACCTGTTGGTCAATTCCCTGCACACTACTTCTGCCCTCAGACTCCATCCTAGCAAGGGAACACACTTGCAAAGTTGCACACCATGCCTCGCTTACCAAACCAGTAGCGATGCTGTCCCTGTCCCGGTGATCAAATCCCATGTCACCCGTCTACACGACAAATGACGATACACGAATTTCTTCATTTGAGATTCGCAGCCTTCTTAGTTATATTTAGCGATTCCAGCTAAAACAATACCCGCCATTATAGGAAAAGTCGTCCCTGGTGGTAATTCGGTGGAGTTCGCTTTGCAAGTGCGGTTGATGTAACGCTACAGCTGTCGTCCAGGGCACTTGATCAGACATCACACCCTCTCCAAAATTGGCTAGAGTATTCGACTATCGGTTCATTGGCAAGCCTCACGGAACGCCAACCCGGTCAATATTACGGTTAGGCATCCACATTTGTGGGCTTTCTTTTTTAAAAAAGAAAAAAAAACACCCAACAGGCAAGTTCATACCCGGAAAAGCGTTGGTGGGAATAAAGTTCCTTGGTTTGGTCACAAGCTGAGGATCGTGCACACAGTGGTTGAGCCGTTGTGTGCAAACTCTCCTGCAAGATCATGCCACTGTCGATTTCAAAATCATCATTCAAAATCATCGAGCATCCGTTGATAACACAGTGATTAATACTTGCAAACGAAATAATTGGGTCACTGTAGGGTGGGAAAGGGAAATCTCGATCAAACTCGGCATCAAAGCAGGAATACTAATCACAAGATTGGCTCATCCCAATGGGCACACGATTAATCAATTGGGCACCAAATCAAAGGAAGCCCAATAACCTTTAGCCTTGGGTACTCAAGAGGGGGGTCTGTTCGGAACCAGTCCGATAAGTTTCGGGGACAACAGACCAGGGGACAGACGCTGTGCCCCGGCACATCAGGCTGGCTCAGGCTTGGCCATGCGCTAGGACATAGATCTCGTACTTGTATACATCTCATTGCGTCTAGATATGGCATTCTTCAGGTATGATGATGTACTGGCCTGCGGTACCTGGGTCGCAATGGACGGCAAGGCGCATGAGACCTCGAGACGGGCATGTGTTGCGAGGCGCTAAAGGCTTCAACGGCAGGCATTGCGTTGTCTCACAAGTGCGTGAAGCCGAGCCCGTTGGTTCAGTGGTATTATTGATGAGCCACGCCGAGTCGATGGTTAGCCATTGTCAATGGCGAGGCTTGTGCTTGGGCCTGGGCTGGGCCTTGTTGACCTAAGATGATGTGGGCGCCTTTCGTTGCTTTTAGCACCCACGGTTCCAGGGGGATCGGATAGTCAGACACAATGGCAAGCCCCGTTCGCGGCGGCCCCTGCCTTCTTTTCCCCTACTGCAGGACAATGGGGGAGGCGGCAGCGAACCGCACGGCAAGGCAGGGCGGGCGGGCGAGCGAAGGAGCGAGTGAGTGAGCAAGCCCGCCAAGTAAGGTGAAGGATGTTGCTGATGGATGGCATTGTCACAATCGGGAACGTCTGTCTAGGTCCAGCAGGCCCCGATTCCCGCCCCGCGATGCAAATGCTGTCAGCTGGGGCTCCCGCCGGGCCCGTGCCCAGCAACCCGACTTACAGGACCACATGTTTTCCCGCTCCCGTTCCTGGTCATTCTGGCTAGCAAAGCCAGTTCGCTCAGTGGCGTCAGGAATGTCTCGAAGGCCAAAGCTACTCTCCTCAGCGCCCCGTCCTTGTCTTACTTGGGCCGCAAGACGGAGGCATTCTCATGACCTGACCCTCGCCTCACCTCGCCTCGCTCTTTTGACAGATTTGACGTCCGTCCCGAGGTCTTTGAAATGTCCCGAGCACCTGGCCGTTGGACGATCCTCATGACGGCTCCCGTGTCAAGACCATCGCCCAGCTGGGCAGGGTTATTTGGCATGGGCCGTTCCGTCCGATCAGTGGTTCATTAGCGGATCGGGGGCGGCATCGGCTGGCGTCCTGCAGAGGGCGGCGTGACATGGCATGACGCTTTTGGGATAAGCAGACAGCGCGACCCCTTGATGTTGGACAGAATGCGAGTGCGAGCGAGCGCACATGTGAATGTGCATGTGTGCTGCGTGCGAGCTGCGCGTGTGCTCCGTGTGGTGTGTGTGCCTGTGTGCCTGTCCGTGTCTGTGTTTGTGTCTGTGTGTGTCTCCCGGCGTATTGCAGCCGTGCGAGAGTGACGGTCGAGATTAGTCCACGATCTCCCCCTCCAGTCAATGGCACTCTCCAACGCGCCATGGCAAACTCTCGGGTTTCGCAGCAGGGGGACGCATGCTACAGTGCCATCGCCCATCTTACATCCGGACGGCTCCAATCATATCCGTCCAGTGCCTGGGAGAGCTGGGTATTGCTGAAAAGGATCAGTAATCACACCCCGCCATTCCACAGCTGCAATCACGGTCAACTGTGATGATATTTCCGCTCCCAATGTCTTACTCCCCTGCCGTGGCTTTCTTTTCTTTTTCTTTCCATCCTGACTCTCTTTTTCTTTTCTTTTGTCTTTTCCCTTTCCTCTTAGCCTCGCAACCCAACCCAACCCGAGGGGAGGGCTCACCCCTCCCCCCGCAGATCACCCATGCGTGCTGGGCTGCTCCGCGCCTGTCTTTGACATTCGCCTTAGTTTCTATAGCGTCCTCCCTCCCCCCTGCGAGACATGCAGCTCTCCTCCGGCGATGGCGCAGGCCGCGGACGGAAGACTTGGAAGGGACAGCCGGGCCATGGGCGTGTATGTTTGGGCAGGGCAAACAACGACACAGCATCTAGGGACGAGAAGGGGCCGATACGAGAGATACGATACATGGGGGGAAAGCAACGACATGTTTCTCCCGCACGCAGCTAGACTAAACCATGCTTTTGCTCTGATGGAGCTTGAGCGGCTGGAAACGCTGCTCATTAGTGGTGATGATGATGATGATGACGGGGCAGCCCGCGATGCTCCAGCGAAGGCGTGATGTAGGTCTGTCACAGCAATAGCGCGGCCAGGCGACGTACATGATACATGCTGCATAGGGGGGGCAGGAGACCTGTGGCCTATTATGGGAACCATGATGTTATCGATTATTTCCCTCTCGCCAAGCTCGGACAACGCCATCCGGCGATCAGAGTGCGGAATAGCGTCGGACGGGCCTTTTCTTTTTTTTTCTGGGCCTTCTCTCTCTCTCACTCGTGCCAGTGCCCGGAGTGGTTTCAGGCGGCACAGACACTCAGTCTGTGTAACGCGTGAGATGGAGGGGGGTGAGTGAGAGGGAGGTGGGGGATTTACTTCCCAGTAACGCGCTGTGATACCCGTATTGTGACGAGTTTTAGTCTGTGCCCAGCAGTGAGACTTGCATGCCTCTCTTTCTCTCTCTTTCTTTGTTTTGCTGCGTGTTTCTGCTCACCCGCGTGTATCCGGGGCCAGAGACGGGACCCGGCCCGTTTGTGTGCGTGTGTGCGTGTGTCCGTTTTACTCCAACGAAGCGGCTTGCCAAGGAGGAATAGCAGAGAGAAAAGAGAGGGGGAGAGAGGGAGAGAGGCACGCGAGTGCCTCCTGGGGCAGGAATCAAACCTCACATGCTCTGTATTCCGTCCGCGCATTGCAGGCACCAGGGCTTGGGGGTGGTTAATATAAAGAGAGGGAAACCGTTCGTTCATACGCGCAATAAATCCAGACACCTGGAACGCGGCCCTTGCGTCCTGTAAAGCAATTAAAATACATGGTCGGTGCCTAGGCACGGACGAGTATAATCTACTTTGCACTTAAGCAATCATGAGCTTTTTTTTTTTGAGTGAGAGGGGAGGGGGGAGAGGGGGCCGCACGAGATTGATTCACGCCTGACCCAAGGATGACACAGACACGCTGATGTTTTTTATTATTATTTTATTTTTTAATCATAACATAAAATTCAACTTGTATGAGCTAGAGAGGGTGCAGATAGATGGACTGACAATCTCGGTGTTGCCCTTCTTCTTGTGCAAGTCATTTACAGCAACGTCATTGCTAATTTACACACATGCGCACACACCACGCAACTTCCCAATTTTTCTTTTTTCTTTTTCATGAATGCCTTATCATAATGTTAATCAAGTGTCCCGTTTCATCCAATCATTCCAGTGCCCATCCGAAAAGAAAAAGAAAAAAAGTTCCCAATCCGATATCCCGACCCAACCTGTCACGGCCCAACCAACTAACCAACCACAATCCCCTTAAAAGTCGAATTCAGGTCGGAAGATATCTGGGTCCACGCCGGCCACCGTCTTCTCGGCCAGATCTCGGCGGCCCATCTGCGTAAAGACGCGGCGGAGGGTGTCATAGAGGGTGCTGCTGCGGTTTTGAGCCGACATGCGGTCGAGCGTCTCGTCGAGGCTGCCGGCGGCGTTCTCGCCCAAAATCTCGTAAGCCTTGCTGCGTCCAGACTTCTCAATGGCCTTGTGCATCTCAAGCGCGGCCAAGAAGTGGCACGCTGCCTCCTGGTGGCAGTTGATGTTGATGCAGCTGACACCCAGGTTGTAGCGAGCCCGCACAAAGTTGGGCGCCAAGGAGAGCGCCTCCTGATAGGCCGCAATGGCCTCCTCAGATCGACCGCTGTTGGCAAGCGTAGCGCCCAGTCGGTTCCAGAGAAGGTGAAGCTGCTCTTGTTGGTTTGACGTGCCCAGTTCGGATGAGTGGAGGGCAGACTGGAAGCAGTCGACAGCCTTGTCGTAATCTTCAGCACCGTAGAACAAGACTCCCAGGCCAACCTGGACATCGGGGTCCATGTGTTCACCATCAGGGCTCATCTGGGCTGCCTTGATAAACATATTAGTGACCTTGTCGTGTAGCTGCTGGCGGTCTGTGAAGCCCATTTCTGCTGGAGGGTGTAAGTCCTTGGGGTCCAGGATGGTTGGATACTTGACCGACAGCCACCGCTCTAGGGTACGGTACGCTGTGCTATCGTAGCCCTCGTTGGTGTATGACACAGCTAGGCCCATGAGGGCGGCTAGGTTGCTGGGATCCAGCTTGAGAGTCTGCTCCAGCGCTCGGATTGCTGCCGTTTCCTTCTCGTTCTGTGCCTGTGCAGTTCCCAGGTATACCCACGCCTCAACATGCTCAGGGTTCTGCTGCACAGCCGCCTCAAAGGCTAGAGCCGCCAGAGACAAGTTGCCACCTTCCTTCATGATGCGCACACCTTCGTCGAATGCGTTCTTCTCGTCTCGGAAAAAGTTGTCCTCTTCGAAGAGGTAGTTCTCGATCTGGGGGTCACCGAGTCGGCCCCAATCGCCCATGCCCTCAAAGTCGGGCATGAGGTTGTTGCTCCACTCGGTGTCGAATTGGTCGAATAGTTCTTCGGTAACCATGGCCCTAGACGCAGCCGTCTCAGCTTGAGCTCCTTTCCAAATAGATTCGAAGTCACCGAACTCATTAGTTTCAGAATGCAAAGCCTTGTCCATTTCGTTTAGCTCGCGCTCTGCTGCATTCTCCTCCTTCTCCTTGCCCTTGTCTTGCAGCTCCATCTGAGCAAACTGCTCCTCCCACTTATTATCGTCGAGCTCAACCAACCGGCCCTTGCCCTTACCCTCGGGTTGTTGTTGCTGCTGCATAGGTTGCTGGTTCTGGTACATCGGCTGGAACATGGGTTGACCGTAGCCCATGCCTCGGTTCATCATCCCCATGTTCATCATCGGTCGTGCCATCTGGCTCGGCATGGCAGTCTGCATGGGGTTCGCCTGCGCCGAAGATCCTTGTCCGTTGAGCTGTTGAAAGCGCGAGAACTCATCGGTGCTGAACTGTGCACCCGGTGCTTGGAACCCCGACTCCATGGCGGGTTGGTTGTTGAAGTCAGTGGCCCATGCTGCCGGCGATGCAGAGTTCGCCCGCATTTGTGCTTCTTGGGCAGGGTGGAGGGGCCCGATATGGCCGGCCTGCATGGGGAATTCCTGCTGAAGGCTTGGGCCGCCGTTGAGGAAGCCGTTCATCATCTGGAGGCACACGGCCGGATTAGTAATGCAACAAACCACACATCATGACATCTCTGAGTACCTCATCCTGAGGGCCGTTGGCGCTCTGACTTCTGAAGCCGTTCAGCTGTCCTCCAGGTCCCCGACCGACCAGTCTATCACGCTGCAAGGTCTTGTCATCTTGAACATGCTTGTGGAGCTGGCTGAGGGGGTTCGCCGACGTGGAGCACTCTCCGCCACCGCTGAGGAACGACATGTTGATTAATTAGGGCGAAATAACCGATCCCTTCGGCTTGGCGGATGGAGGATCGGGGAAAGATCCGGTGCTGTAGATGACCCGGGATTAAAAAAAAAGTGTGTGGTAGTTGGGGAAGTTAGCAAACGGGTAGATGGAAGAGGGAGTATCAATATTAGCTAAGGTTCGGAACCAGGAATCGGGTCAACATGCCCAGCTCGGCGGGGGAAATACCGAGGCCTGACCGGCCGCTTGTAGATTCCTTCCGCGAAACGGAGTGCCCACGTGACTGTGGGGTGGCCTCAAATGCCGGATTTTCACCGACCTGACCGATGCGGAAGCGGAAGGCGAGGTCTTGCTTGGCCCGAGCGCCTGCTTTTGTCTGTGTGGGTCTCCTTGCCTTATCGATAAGGATTTTTTTCTTACGACGAGGAAGGCTTCATGTCCAGCTTGAACTAACGAAGATTCATTCTTACTCAAGGGCCATCCAGCAGCAACTCTCGCCAGAATGCTTCGTCAAGTGTAAGCCCCAATGGATTTCGATCGCGCTCCCACCAATTGTCGCTGACAGTACTCTAGAAAGCCCCGCAATGCCCGCTCAAAGCGTGCGCTCGAGAAGCGCGAGCCCAAGGCCGTCGAAAACCCCAAGACGTGCCTCTTCCTGCGTGGCACTACGTGTTCGCAGGTTGTCCAGGATGCCCTGAATGACCTCTTCCAGATGCGCCAGCCCCTGGCCAAGAAGTTCACCAAGAAGAACCCCATCCACCCCTTCGACAACGCCGACTCGCTCGAGTTCTTTGCGGAGAAGAACGACTCCAGCTTGCTCGTCTTTGGCAGCAGCCAGAAGAAGCGCCCCCACACGCTCACCATAATTCGCACCTTTGGCTACAAGGTTCTTGATATGCTCGAGCTCAACCTCAACCCAGAGAGCTTCCGCACGATCGCCCAGTTCAAGACGAAGAAGTTTGCCGTTGGCCTGCGACCCATGGTTCTGTTTGCCGGCACCGCTTTCGAGAGCCCCGTCTCCAACGAGTACACCCTCGCCAAGAGCATGTTCCTCGATTTCTTCAAGGGCGAGCCCGGCGACAAGATTGACGTTGAGGGTCTGCAGTACATTGTATCCATCAGCGCCGAGGATACTGCCGGTGATGGCGATGCCAAGGCCCCTATCCACCTGCGAGTCTACCTTATCCGCACCAAGCGCAGCGGTCAGCGTCTTCCACGTGTTGAGGTTGAGGAAATTGGACCTCGCATGGACTTCCGTGTTGGCCGAGTCAAGGAGGCTGATGAGTCGATGCTCAAGGATGCCATGAAGAAGCCCCGCGGCCTCGAAGAGCGCACCAAGAAGAACATTACCACCGACTCCATGGGTGACAAGCTTGGTCGCGTGCACCTGGGCAAGCAAGATCTTAGCGAACTTCAACTGCGCAAGATGAAGGCTCTGAAGCGCAGCCGGTACGACGATGCTGAGGTGGAGGATATCATTGACGAGGGGAACACCAAGAAGCAAAAGCAATAGAGAAGAGGTCGGCATAGTGGACTCGGAGTTGGGCGTCTGGAAAAAGCCTTTGGAAGGCCATGTCAATTGATGAGATTTTCTCTAGTTGCATCCATGATATATTATATTACCCTCCGCCATTAAGTGATGATTGTCCAACTCTATTGTAATCTCTGCCTCCGCGTCGTTGTCCATCTCGTGAACCTTGATATTCCACCAACACTACAACGACTACCTCCGTACCCTCACTCTCACTTTCACCCTCACTCTCACTTCTACTCTTACTCTCACTCTCACTTCTATTCTCAACTCATAGGGCAGAGTGTAAATAATGTGGTAGTAACATAAAGTATGCGATTCACGCAAACCGGAACACACAAACCGCGCTAATGGATGAGCATAAAAGGATTTCTTTCTTTGACTCTAATATATTCTGAACTTGATCCTCTATTATTTCTTTTCTCGGGAGGGACTCCTGCATTGTCATTGATCGCGACTGTCAGCCATTCACCCTTGACCATGTACGTATTCAAGACGGATGTGTTCAGCCGCCCCAGAGCCGAATCTGACAAAGACAGTTCTTCTTACAAGAGACGCATGCCAAGCTCAAACATGCCTGAGGAGCAAGTGGTGGAGCAGGAAAGCTCCGAACAGATTGTGGCGGAAGTCCCCCAACTGTACCACGATCTACGCCTTAAGGTTATTATTTAGGACTACATAACTAGGGGTGGCGAAGGGGAGGTAGTTGGCTTGGCTCGCCTGGAGGAACGAGTTGATGACTTGGAGCACCTGAAGGAACGAGTTGATGAGAACCATAGTTTCTTGCGGCCCCAGAGCTTCCAAAATGTGCAAGCAACGTTGAGCTTGTATAGAGAGCTTAACTGTATTATATTGTCCCATCTAGCTGCTGCACCGACTGCCCTGGGTGTTTGGAAAACTTGCGACTGCCATGCCTAAACTCACATGCCATGCGAGGCCTGATGTGCTGGCCCAGGCTGCGGCTCGGATAAATACCCGAGTTCTCGGTCGACCCTGCGCTGACGCACATCGTCTCCGCCCATGGCTATGATGTCAGTGTCGACCCTGCCGGTTCGGAGAAGGACTGCCATTGTTCCGTGGTCGTAAACGTGGGCGGCCCAGAAAAGGGGCGTTTTCCCATCAGAATCTCTCGAATCAGGGTCGACCTCCCCGGTTTCAAGGAGCATCTGCACCGTGTCGGAACGGCACCGGCGAACAGCCTCCACGATCAAGCATCTCCCGGTGCCATCTTTTACATCCAGGTTGACCTTTTCAGTCTCAGCGAGCATCTTGACGATTGTATTGTGACCACCTCCGGCGGCCTCTAGAATCGGAGTTTTCCCCAAGTCGTCTTTCGCATCCAGGTCGGCCTTTCCGGTCTCGATGAGCATCTTGACGATTTTACGATGGCCACGTTTTGCAGCCTCCAGAGTCGGACTTCTTCCTTGGTCGTCTTTTGCATTCAGATCAACATTCCCGGTCTCAATGAGCATCTGGGCGATTCCATCGTAACCATGCGTGGCAGCCTCCAGAATCGAACTTCTCCCCTCGTAGTCTTTTGCATCCAGATTAACCTTGCCTGTTTCAATAAGCATCCTGACAAGGTCATCCTGGCCACCTGCAGCGGCCTTTAGAATTATAGTTTTCCCGTGCGCGTCTGCCGTGTCCAAGTCAGCCTTGCCAGACTTTATAATCAGCTCAGCAATGGTGTAGTAGCTGGAGAAGGAAGAGGGAATCGCCTTCAGCAGCGACTTGTGCCAGAATTCAGCACTCTCGTCAGACTTGACCTCGTCAGCCTCCAGAAGGAGCTTAACAATGGACAAGTATCTGTTTTCAATAGCGAGCTTCATGGATCCCAAACTCAAGCCATCCACCGCGCTGGCACCGAGCCTCCTCGTCTCGAGAATCAGCTTGAGTATTGGCTCGTGCCCGTAGAAAACTGCCCAGGAAAGCGGGTTCATTCCGTCGCACCTATCCGGCGGGGTGTGGGGAGATAGCTGTCGGATCTCAACAAGAAGAGCGAAAAGCCCCGTGTCGCCATACGCCGCAAAGTGTGACAAGATAGACCTCTCATCCGCGAAGCTAAAGTTGCGCCCCAGCTCATGAAGCGCGGCCTCGTCTGGTTTGTAGTTTGCGTATTGAATCCGAACTGAGTTTTCGGGGGAAAGGCTCGAAACTAGCGCTCCCCGAAATTCCTCGATGGCTTCTCTGTTCTCGTTGGCAATGGCAGCTAGTAGCGGACACCCGTAGCGCTCATTCCTTTCTTCGATGCATGAGGGGCTCAAGGGACAAAGCCTGAGAAGATTCGGCGCGTTGGCCTCTGCTAAAATGTAGATTAGCCGCGTATCGAGAGAATACCGGCGTATTCCGTATTTCTCAGCAACATTATATAACTTTATCCATTTGTCGAGTTGGAGAGTGCGCATAAAGTCGTTCTGTGCTATACCGCAACCTCCTGCTTTGTCCGCATGGTACAAAACGTTACAAACAGCGTATTCCAAGAATGGAAACTCCCGGGCTACTGACCGGTGGAGCCCTGTTGTGATTTGTTCTTGCGGCATGTCAGTGCCGAGCAGGTGAGATATGTCTGCTGTGTTGTAATGGATACAGCACTGTTTCAGCCTCTCGTGGCTTTGGCCCTGAATATTATCGACATCGGGCCAGATCTTTCGCAGTCCGTCTTCCTTCAGAAGAAAGTCGCGGACAGACTCGTGAATAAACTGAACCTTGGCATTCTTCGATTTTGTCATTTCAGCCAGGCCTTTGGAGCAACTCAGAATAAATCTCTTCATATCATCGACTGAAACCTCGTCTTGGTCCCAAGGGGATGGGGCCTCCTCGCTCACGCCCGAAAGAATGCCAAAATAAAGCTGCTCGGGTCTCAAGGGAGTCTTGGCAAAAAGAATCCATTGGATACAGAGCAGCAACTCCCCCTTATTCTGGCTATCCCGGGTCAGAATATTGTGGAATAGCTTGTGGAGATCTCCTGGTATCTCTGCTAGTCTTCGCCGAAGAGCATACATGTGGCCATTGTCATGTTCCCTGTTTAGGATGTCGACTACCAGAACAACCCACATGAATACTCCGGCCGCTTTCTCTTGGACCTCGGTTCGAATTCGCTCCGCAAGCGCACTCTGACCAATCCTCAGTTCACTTTGAATATAGTCCGTAATGTCTTGTGTATGACCTTCCTGGCCCTCGAGGATCAGGCTAAGCCCGGAGTTTAGAGTGATGTGTGGGTAGTGTCTGCTTGAGAAACAGGTATAAAACTCGATATTAAAAGAAATTGCCAGCTTGCTCAGCCCTTCGAAGAATGATACCATGTCACGAATTTGATTCTCGTCGCACTCGTCCAGGGCATCGATGAAACATGCTACTGATGATTCGCCGATGCTCTGGATAGCCAGCTCAAAGAGCTCTTTGAGAATCTCGACGTCCCATTGCATGTTCTCACCGCTGTCCTGTGATATTGGTACGAGAGAGTTGAAAACTTGTTGAAGACCGGGGAGCTGTTCAAGCAGCTGTGACAACAGTGATCGATACATCCCAATGGTCGACTTCTCTAGGTTTTCTCCGCGCGCATTAAAGAAGAAGCTGATTATGATTTTTTTCATGCTTCTTCGAGCATTCCGAAGGATGAACTTCATCAGCGTAGACTTCCCTGCACCGGGCTTCCCTTTGATCCATAGAAATCCGTAGTGTGCGTCAAGTTTATCGGGATCGAGCCATTCCAGGTATTCATCTTTGCGCAATAACCATTGACAGGTTTTGGCATGTGCTTTCTTGATGGTATCGCGTCGAGTGTCAATCTGAGTAAATCGCAGCGAGTGTAGAAATGCTTGTCTTTGCTCATCGTTTACATCTACCCTTCCTCCACTGCGCGATCTTGTTTGCACTATAGTGGGATTAGCCTATACCCGATAGCAATCGGCTTATACTCACCATTTGTCAGCGGTACGGTTTGTTTTGGGCGCATGGTTACAATAAGCTCCTTGGCGTATGCTGCAGCAGTAGCTGCTGCATATCGTTGCCAGCGTTTGCTTTTGTGGGAATCTGAATAATCACAAATTCCCCTGATGACGAGACACGGAAAATGGTCCATCAGTCCAGCTGCCTCCATTTCAAAACATAATACGTTTTCTTTTTCGGTCCAATAATCTCTTGTTCCACCATGTTTTATCACTTGATTACCCGATGCAATCGCACCATAGTGGACCTTCGGGTCCTTGTTCGGCCGTGACAACCTAGGTACGAGTTTGGAGATATCGCAATCATCACAATTATCCCTTGATTCATCGTGTTCATAGGTGCTCTGAAACAATTGATCTTGGGTTAATGGATATGCGTACTGCTCCATATGCGGGTAACGTGCAATCATCCCGGAGACGAAACCAGGAATCTTGGTAGGATATAGTTCATAATTTGCTCTCAGCTTGGCCACGGCTGTCATAGTTGCCTGCGGAGGTCGAGTAGTCTTGCTTGTTCTGCGAAATTGACCACCCTGTATTGTTTTTCCAAAATCGTGCTGAATTACCTCGTTGCTCACCACGACATCACCAAGTCGAACATCAACCTTGGTAGGAGCTCCACCACCAATACCAACCATAAACCCCATCTCTATGAAGGGAAAACTCCTTTTGATATTGTTTGCCACTATGGCTGCGTTATTTGTCCCGTAGTGCCCAGACGGCAGACAGGCAATGACAATATTGTACGATTTGATGCTTCCCAGGATATATTCGTTACCATCATTCAAATCTGCTGGAATGGTATCATGAACATGGTCCAGCATTGCCTGTGCTGCAGCCAGCTCGATTGGAAGCGCGCAGATCCAGGCAACAGTATATTCTTCACGACCCCGCGAAGGCGAGGTCACGTCATAGCCCTGTTGTAGTCCTTCATGATTTAAACGTGATCGCTTTAGAGAGTCTGATCTACTCTCCCCGGTATCGCGTCGACTCCGTTTGTGAAGGGAGTCCCGTACATCTGTGATGTCCATTTCCCAGCCACACAACCAGCCGGGTTATCAGGCTTTCGATGGCTGCCAGATCTCAGACCATGGGACTGTATCAACGTGGGTGGGGCTGGTGCTGAGCTAGAAACCCACCAGTATATTTATTTGGCAATGTTTGAGTGATCGTATGTGAGGGATTATTTGCGATGCTCTCGCTTGCAAAGTTGGTCTGAAGTAAGAAGCCCATGCGTGTCAATTGTAGCGGTTCTTACCTGCCGGGGCTGAGGCCTCATATCAAACGGTGATTGGTCATTCACTGATGAGGCAGCCTAGTACTGAAGGATGGGCGCTCCAGGGGTGGCTGTCACAGTAGGCTACCCTATATTCATATTAGCTTATTTTATATAAATGCTGCTTTCATGCCAAAGAATAAGTTTAGGCGTTTTTTTTTTATTTATTAGCTTATCTTATCTTATCTTATTTTATTTTATTTCGTTCATGAGGCACATCTGATAGAAGCGAGAGTGCACATACGCAGTAAATGCGCTACAGCTTCTGGCTTTACTACTCTAAAATAGGGCACGTAAGGTGTACAATGTAAATAGCACTGGATATAATTAGTTTATAGAGAAAATGAAGAGTGGAAGCACAACAAAAGGCGGGGAAAATTGGGAGAAGCGTAATTCCACACAATGTAGATGGCCTTTTGTTGGTGTTGTGGTTGCCTCTGTTGCGGTTAGTGGGTGGGCAAGATCCCCCGTAACAGTCCTGGCTCCTCAGCTTCGTGATCTGTGAGTCGATGCTTTGCCGTAGAAATAAAAGGTCTTGTGACCTAGCCGCTATGTTTGCTGTGTAAAGCTTATTGTGCTGATTTGGACCGCTCCCTGGATACTGGATCTCAAGGCTGTTAGTTAGTCATACATGTATATCCCTCCTTCCTTTTCTTTTTCCTTCCTTCCTTCCCCCATCTTCGTCACAAGTAAAGTCACCACGCTTCCTCCTCTCACCGAACCCAAACCAAGTTCTCAGATGCTACAGCGCCTGAATCTGAGAAAGCTAAGCACAAACAACAGTAGACCAGCTTTGTTTGTCCGAACCCCGTAGAATCTGAGAGAAAATTCTACCACCTTTTCGTCATCTGTTCAAATTTTCGTCACCCAAACATCTGCAATATCGAAATTCCTGCCACAATCGCCCTTCTCAGGATGCATGAAAATTTCGACCAGTTGGGGCAGTTCCCCAAGGACAAAGGGAAGACACTCGATTCTGCGCTCCAAAATGCAACTACGACAATCTTGATCAATTTTTAAAGTTCCTAATTCTGTAGGATCAGCTCAACACGGTCGGCCATGGAGCTATAGACTTTGTAAACCCACGGTACGATTGCCCTCGTACCAAATAATCAACTTGAACCTATGCAAGATAAAAACTTTGACAGAAAACCCCTCATGATAAAAAGACGGCGTTCCTGCAGCCAATTCCAGGGCCATCCCAGCCCGCAACACAAGCAAAATAACTTAATACCATGTCCAATCACATCTCTCAAACAAATCAACAAATACTTAGACAAAGGTACAAAAGCTCAAGCTCAAATTACACAATACACAAGCACCCTGGATACAGATATCAAAACCAAGCTCCAACTAATCTCCTTTGAGATCTGCATTTTGCAAGAAATACCAAACCATCAAGAAAAACCAATACAAAGATGGTTAAAAAGACAAAAGAAAGAGATTAAGCTTCTTTTAACAACTAATTTATCCTATACGACCAATCTCTATGATTATCAAAAGGAATTCATTAAGGAGATTAAGGATAAGGAATGTAACGATTGGCTAAAAGAGATCGTGTGATTGATCGTACGCCCAATTCGTTCTAGGTAGCTGAATCAAGTCAATAAAAGCGGCTACACAAAGAACGCGCAAAACACAGTGAATTTCCATTATAAAACAATCGAGGGCAACTACGACAATCCTGAGAGACATCCATCCTGAGAGATGTCCCTCCTGAGAAAGAACCCCCCTCCAACGTGTACATCTACAAAAAAGATGTGCGATGCAAGCTTTTTGGCAGAATGAAGGGATATTATTCCAAGTGCCCGGATGCAGCAGTCTTTGCTTTCTTTATGATAGCTCCCGTCGAAAATCTTCAAGAGATTGTGGACGAAATTTGGCATGCAATGAAATGGAATACAGCCTGGCTTGAACGGAAGAAAGGTGCAGATTGCTGATGAAAATTGAGCTTTATCCGTACATGGTTGTTAAGTTTTGTAGGTGTTCATATATGCATCCATTTTATGCTTAACCTACTATTTGCTAACTATCTACGCTAGACTCCGGTGGGAAAACAAAGCGAGGGAAGGGAGTACGAACAAGATTCTCTATCAACATCCTGTCAGCTCCTCAGGCGAAAGGACATTGTATCACAATCGCAGCCACATAAGCGACATGTATCAGACAACTTGGCTTTCACATTCCGTTTATCCAACATTTGGATCATCGGACCAACCCCCTCGTGGCCAACCGTCGTTGAAAGACCGAAGTCCCCGTCAACCAAGTACGCCATCTGGCTTTGCATCTGGCTTCAAATCAGACCATTCTCCTCATGCCCGGCCGCCATCGCAAAATCAAAGTCATCATAAGCCAATTATGCCGCGACAAGGTCGAAATACAAATCCACCAATGCCAACTATAATGTAGGTCGAATTTCCCTTTCCTGTTTTGAAAAGGGCTCAACTAATCTGGCCAGTTCTCTTAGGTCAAGATTCGCGACAACCAGCGCCGTGTTTTTACAGGAACCCTAATTATAATTAGTAATCTTGAGGTCCAGAAAGTGGCCCAAGTCAACACAATAAGCTCTACTACTCATCCCTACAAGGCCAGATTGAGAGGACAAAAATACTCATACACCAACACACACACGCACACGCACATCAACCAGGCTACTCTAACACAATGGCTACACTCACCTCCTCCTGTTTGGAGCATAAAAGGGTGCAAACCCCGCATACCCTATTATCCCAAGCCTATTGGTTCAACATAAATACCAATAAGCACCAAATCTAAGCTAAAAGAGGGCTCTAGAGCTTTGTACAAAGATGGCTGGGCCATTTGCCGCCTCATACAATACCAAGATCTCATTATCTACAAGACTAAGATTTAATCAATCTTTCTATAATGGAATTCCGGGCTTTATTGCAACCAAGAACACAATCAGGGCTAAATGATGCAATGGTCCAATTTATTCGGCAAGAACAGGGTCCCTAAATCCTGCAGCCGCCCACATATTCCTGTCCTCCTTGAGTTAGAAGACCGATCTCAGGGTATGTTCCTTTGAAGCGCTTATTGAGCTTTTTGAGGGCGCGAAAAAGATGGAGAAATGGATTAGAAATCTCTCTACCATTGCTGAAACGACAAAAAAATGGAACCTCGCTCAATCATCAACTTCACCACGACCTGGACAAGAAAGCTACCTGGGCAATTAAACCAATCGATTTCGACGATGACTCAATTACTGTGCAGTGGCACTGGCTCAAGAAATCCAAATTGCACTTATTTGATCAAATTGAGGATATTGATGCCGCAGTAGCCTTGTCTGGGCTTGATGAGCCTGGACGGGGCCAAGATCATGAATTTGCGTATTGTCCCAGTGGCCTGCCTATTGAAACAGGTCGGATCTTTGTAATTAAATTGAAGGATCCCGAGAAATATCCTCTCCCTCCTTTCAGATTACTTGAAATGCATTTCAATTTCATTAGTATTGCTGCTACACGTGGCGCGGCAGAAGTTTACGGAGCTCACTTTGAGGGTGACGAAAAGGATGGCGATGACGATGTATTATGTCTAGAACTGGATGCGGGCTGATTCACTCAGTCAACAACTGCTCAAATAAAAATAAATAAAGTAACCCATAAACAATCGCCTAAATTTATTTATCCTTATGATGAGGAACCTTGAGGTTTAGTACCAGGAGTGTGGTATTATTTTAGCCTTTTGGCTTGTAATATTGAAGTTTTATGTCATAGGCAAGGGCTTGACCCTGCTGCGCAACATGAATTCCAACCAGGACATGCATGATATTCGAGGGGAGGGGGAAGGGAGGGTAGATGATGAACACTGTCCTGCCCTTACGCCACGCTCAACTTGATCCAACGTCTCGTCGTTTCCAAGCCGCCGCGGAAACCGTACGGCAAACGACGCCGCGTCGAGCCTGTTCGTTGGCAACATACCTCCGCGAGAGGATTGCGAACGACGCCAAGAAAACCCCGATAAGAGACCAGCGCGGACGTACCAGATCTGCTGCTCTGTTTCAAGAGAGGAGAGACACTGCATCGGTTCAAGGTGGAAAAAGGAATGCGACATGTTGAATTAAATTTAAAGTTGGTTATTTCTAAACGAGAGTTCCTTGTATCGCCGGTAAGATGGATTAATCGTACAAGATAGCAAACATGTCAGAGCCTTTGTGTGTTGTTGTCTCGCAGCATGTCTTACAATCCTCGGGCTCGGGCTCGGGCTCGGACTCGGACTCGGTATCTCCACCATGTCCATGTCCATCCTGCTGCAGGCTAATCAAGTCAACATTCGGACTTGGCTTTCAGACTCACTCACATCCCGGCTCTTTCAAGTGCTGCGTCTCGTTGGAGCCGTGGATCGTCGGTTCCAGCCCGGAGCGGTTCCACCCGCTCAACCCGCTAACCTCATTCCGTATTCTGAGGGCCTCCTCATTGGTGTATCCCCGTCGCATCATCTTAAACAGTTAGATAAATAGATCTATAATGAAACGCCATCACCCACCCGCGTTACAAAGCAAAAAAAGAAAAAGCCATCACGGCTTGTAATGTGTCTGTTCTGTGCCAGAAGCAAACTGCGACCATGCCGTGTTGAGCATGGAGGATGTCCCGTCTCCGGCACCAGAGTGTCGCATTCCAGTCATGCATTGCCTCAAAAACCTCATTAGCTCCTCCTCGACACCCTCTCCGCTTCCCAATTTAAATCTTTATTTGTTGTTTGACTTTCAAAATTCCATATACGATCGTGGCATGTTCATTATGTAACCTCGCCCGAGTAATTAGTAGACTCGTGTCGTCAAAGTGATTGCTGGATATAAAGCAAACGTATGTAAGTATGTGGTGACACAGGCTGAGGCAACGTCTAAAAGGACTTGAATGGTTCCAAGTGTGCTGACCGAGGAATTTGGTCGAGCTGAAAATCTAAGGGCTCATCAGTCTGGCGAGACTGGCTCCAGATAATCTTCTGGTGCCATGGGAGCTGGAGTAGATGGGGCCGCCATGGGCGGTGGCATAGGTGGGATCACAGAGGACTGGTTGAGCATGTCGGCCATCATCTCTATGTGATGCAGCATGGACTGCACTGAACCTTCCTGCTGGGGAGGCTCCGTGTCCCAATCCGTGCCCCAGACATCCTGCGGTATTGCGTCTCCGTCCCACAGGGCAATTCGGACCGGCCACTCGAGATGTCTCCACCATTTGGATCCGGGTTCAAACATGCCAACCAAGCCCATTACCTCACGGCGAGACACGTCTTGAAGCCACCATGTATCCATTCGCTTTAGCAAAGCAAAGAAACATGCAAGAATTGCAAGGGCTCGGGGCCGTTTCGCCTCGACAAGCTCTACAAAACGTCTCGAGACAGTAGCTAGGAAGGCAAGCGTAGCGGCAGGGTAGCGTTTCTTATGTGCCCAGTTAATGACGCAAACGGCGTGCGAGTAAGCCTGAGCGGTGGTGTTGACCAAGCGGTGGTCTTCGTTAACAAGTTCTTCCTCCAGTCCCTCGAGGAGATGTCCGAAGAAGGAATGGTCAGATCGTGGGTTTAAATCAAGCTGAAAACTGGGTTGTGATTCGATGACAGCCTTGACGGCTGTACTGTTTCGGATCCACAGCCACGAGGCGGCGACCACGGTCTTGACGCCCTGGAAGGAGTGAAACCATGATAGCGGAAGGGCGTAGCGGCTCGTCGGATCGTTGGGATCGGCGTCGGCGTCGTCCTTGATAAATATGCGGGAGGCGATGGCCTGGAAGGCGATCAGGGCAGCCGTCAGGAACAGGGCCTCGGCGTTTTCAGGAGTGATTCCATTATTAAGTGAGGCGCAATAAGCAGCCAGGGTAGAGGCAGAATAAGCATGTGACGCGCGAACCAAAGACTTGTCATCTGGGGTAAGCGATCGAAGGTGGAACGCAGCGACGGACAGAATTGCGTCCATGAGGTAAGGTTTTGCAAAGGCCATTTGCGGCACGGCGCGTTGCCAAATATCTTCGGTAGCAGGTGAGTTTGTTAGGAGAGTTTTTGCCGTCACGGTAGTATATTGATGCATCAGTCGCAGTTCCATCATCCTGTCGACTTGGCCGGACAGCGACGTTGTCACGGGCAACGAGGGTTGGGTATATATAGGTGCGGTTGTCTTGGAGGCGCCGGACATGTGCGCGGTTCGTATCGATGGTGTTTTTGGTATTTGCAACGGTGGTGTAGTAGGTTTTGGGGTAGGAGCCCCGGCGCTGTCAGAGCTGGTGGTTGAGGGCACGAGTTCATCGAGGACGTCCGGATTGCCGAAATCGCAGAGCACGCCATGTTTGGCGCAGTTTCCACAACGCGGGTGGACTTCATCGCACTACAACAACGAGGGCAAAAAAAGCGAGTTAGCAAGTGACGATGGAAGCATACGGATGCGGGTGCGGGTGCGAGTGCACTCGGCCGATATCAAAATATTTTGGACCACGGACGCGGAAGCTTCGGCGAAAACGTGCCAGGACGGGGTGGGAGCGTACCTTGATCTTGCGGTTCTTGCACCTGCGGCACCCGGCGCGGGACTTCTTGTGAGAGCGTCTAGGAGGCATGGCGAAAGACCAAAGGAGAGGGCTGAAGGGGAAACGTCACGTATCGTCAACTAGCTCTCGGGGGATTCACTGAGAGGACCCAGGTTGGGAAGCACAATCGCAGCATGGCCGCGGAGGCTTGGCAGCCTCGTCGGAGCGTGAGCAGGGGCGAGGACGGCTCGAGGAGTGCAATTGAGGTTGAATTATCAGAGAGCAGGTCCGGCGGCACATCTAAGGAGGGGACGAGGAGCGGTGGTTGAACACAGCAGCTGGCCGGGGGGGAAGCGAAAGAAAAAGAGGGTGTGCGTGCGGTTGTGATGGTTGGAGGTGCCCCCCCAGAAAGGCGATAGCCACGGATAGCGGGGCGTCGAGGGTACTCAGAGAACTGATATTTGGCAGCCTGCTGCTGTCAAGTGGGCAGCTTGCAGGGCCCCGGCGCTGGCCTGGGCGGGCAGGGCGGACAGGGTCCCTCTTCTCGCCAGGAGCAGAGGGGGACCAGAGGGACCAGAGGACCAGAGGAGACAGCAGCTAAGAGGGCACTGCCACAACAGGGATGGCGTCGACGAGCAACAAGTCGGTGACGGTGTCGATTTTCAGGGCCCGGGGAGGATTTTCTGCTGGTGGATGTGGATGCGATGCGATGTGGAGCAGGGGACGGGCAGACGAGACGAGACAAGGCCTGTTCAAAACACGTGGTGGACACCAATGCAGGTGTCTAGTCAGTTGTTCAATAACGTGAGGCCATGATGCAGGTTGAGTTGTTGGGCGCGTTACAGGAGCATGGACGAGAAGCAACAAGAAAAAAAAATTAAAAAAAAAAAATGCGTGACGCAGCTAGAGTTTAACGGGCTCCCTCCCCGCAGCCTTCGAGTCGGCACCGTTTAAAGAAGAAGAAAATAAGCCCGTCCCGTCCACTTACTCATTTGTTTCGCCCCGTTCGTCATTAATACAGGTCACACCAAACTAGTTAGCACCCTACCACGTACTATGTATGGATGGCTGTCTGTCTGTCGCGTAAAGGGTACGGTACCTGGGCTACCTCTCCAAAGTAGCACCGCACAGCCCGAGACGGGAGTATGACAGGCTCCGAACCACGCCAAAGGTTGCAACAGTTCCCCCGACCCGCCCCTCGATCCATCGTTCCATCGCGTCAAGGATTACTCCGTCTAAATCCTGGGCCAAGAAGGAGGAGATACAGAGCATCTGCTGCACCGCATCCCCGAAGAAGAGGAAGAAGGGGACAAAAAGAATGGGCCCTCCATGATTGGGCGGACCATGATCTGAGACGGGGCAAAGGGTCCAGGCATGACGGGGCTCCCCTCCCGAGGCTCTGCTGGGCCGGAGCGGCGCCGCGTGGAGCATTTACCGAGTGGTATGTGTCCGAAGTCGTATCATCTCTCACTCTCTGGGCCGCTGGAGATGGCCGAACAATGGGGAGACTTGAGATGAGACGGTGAAGGGATTGGCCTGATGAAGCCTTTGTCTCCCCCATGTCGGCGCTCCCCCCCTCTCACCAAGGACCCTTTCTTTCTCCCACTCGCATGCACCTGTATGTGCTGTCACCCGCGTTACCATCCCAGCGGGCAGCGCTTCCGAGTAACCGGCCCCGAAAAAAAAGGAAAGAAGAAACAATGCATTCGCCTGATGCCGCCCATGGTCCCCCTGGCCGTGCTGGATCTGGGCCAATTCTAGAAAACCGTTTTCAAACAAGGTTGGTCGAAGTCAAGGGCAGAAAAAAGGTGGGATTCCACATGGTGCCAGGTCCAGGGGGAGTTTGGCTCCGGACAACTCTGTGGTCTTCCCGCCCGTGTTTCCGTCCACTTAAGGGTCGCCCATTGACTTTGGCTGTGCCTCTACCATCTGGCTACCAATAACGTCACATCGTCCCAGTATCAAAAGTTGTTGTTGATGATGCGAGTTGTAGACGCGAGAGCGCCAAGAGGCAATGGCGAAAAAACAAAAAGGAAAAGACCCCGTGACTTTGTCGACTTTTTTATCTTTTCTTTTCCTGCTCTCTTGTTTTTTTTTGGTGTGCTACTGCTGACGACAGCAACCACCAGACCGTAATCAGACCTGCAAGGCACCCGAGGCTTCCATTTTGGGGCAGGTCCCGACGCAATGGACGCTTGGATTGGGGGACTCGTGTTTGTCCAGCGGGCAGCCCATGGCAGCAATCTCGGCCACTCATCTGCCGTGGCCGCCGCCGCCATCATGGCCATGACGCTTTTTGATTGTCACGGCGACGACGTTAGCCTCGCACCCGCACACCATCCGCCTGCTTGGGTCACGCACATTCCCACGCTCCGGTGCAACCCCCAAGGCAATCGGCATTTGCTAAAACAAAGAAAGAGTCCGTGTCCGTCCTGCGAAAGCCCATCCCGTCGTGACCCTCCATCACCGCCCAGTATTCAGCTGTGGCTTATCAACCCATCACTCGCCATGCCGCATTATCACAGCCGGCGCAGCCTATTAAACATGACGATTGACTATCCCATGCCTTCTCTATCCCTCTAGTTGCTGCATCTCCCCCTCTTTTTCCCTTCTCGTCCTCACCGAACACGCTTCGCTTCGCATCCAACCTTGGGTGGCCGCACCCTCACTCGTCGACGCAGCGGAATAACACGGGGCTCTCTCTCGTCGTGCCTCATCGACCCGCTGTCGTCCACCCACTCACCACCCACTTAGACATATAATAACCACGCACGCATTCCCGGCCCCGTCCAGACACACACTCGCACAATGCTTGCAGTCACGGATCTCGGCTTTGGCTGCGCGAGATGCCCGTTCGGTTTTCGGTTTAGCGTCATGGTTCAAACATACATGATCCGGCTTGACTAATCCATCCGCTTGATTCCACTCAAACAAGAAGAAAAAAGGCATGGCATCCTTGGGCCTAACCATTCGGCTCTGCAACGCTGCACGCCCCCCTCCCTCTTCCCCCCTCCATCCCGCCAAATCAGAGCCGCTTCTGCCCGCATCTCCAAACCGCCGCAGTACAAAGTACATTGATAGATTAGAAAACAAGATGCAAACGCACAGTCGCACGCGCACGCGCACGCAGCACACCAAGATGGGGTAAGCAAGGAATTGGCATTTGTCAACCAAGAGGTCAAAACGCCGCACACCGCAACACCCCTCTTCTCGTTCCGTCTCTTTCGTCCCGCGTCTCGGCATTGGCATTCACCCCCAGATGGGGCGCCGGCCTTCTGACCTCATACCCTTTTGCCCCCCCAGCTTTCCCTCCGAGCTGCTTCATTGAGGCCCATTAGCGGCGGCACCTTGGGGGCACGCGCAGTTTCTCCGTCTTGGACGACCCGCTCTGCCGTCGCTCATTGAAAGCTGCTACCTTCCTTGCTGCGTCATCCCGCAAAAGTGCAGCGCCTCCAAAAAAAGGGTTTCCTTTTTTCCCGTCTTCTGCCCGTCTTACTATGGATTTGCAATCCAGGTGGTGAGGTGGGAGGGGCGGAGCCGCCTTACAAATGACAAATGGAATATCTGATTCAGGCTTGGTCTGGTCATGATCGGTTTACGGAATAGACGTAGAGTCGAATGCCATCCACTCATGGACCCATAACAGTATTAAAAAAAAAAAAAAAAAAGCTCGTAGTATCGTGCATGTTTTCCGTTGCATCAATCATCCAGTCGAGAGCTGGCCAAGACGCACGCCCCAAGCTTCACTTCTCCAACGCCCCCCCTCACCAAAGCCTCCCGCCCATCCTCTACCTCGTAGGGCAACGGGGGGGACACTCAAAAAAAAGAATTTGTAAAAATTTTCCTTTACCTTCCCCAACTTTTCGGGACTCTACCTTTTTGTGTTAATAAAGCCATCTTCTGACGTGATTGTCTAAGTTTGTCAGCCGCAAGATTTCCGCATACCTCTTGTTATAAAACAGAAACAAACCCCCCTCACTCGACATCCGTATCTCTCCCTTGCCCAGCAAGATTCTCGGCTCTCTCCCCTATCTCTCTCCTCCTGTGCCTTTTCTTTCCCCACCGACGGCAAAAGTGCACCATTGCGGCCTTGAATCGCGCAAAGGATATACCCGAAACGTAACACGACAGCACCCACCCCCCAAAGCCGAAGGCGTTATACCTGGGGGAAACTAACGGGCACCAAGTGTGACCTGGTGCCACTGGGACTGCATCCCTAGTTTACATAAAAAGATCCAGATTCCCCGTTCCCCGATCCCCCTACAAAAGGGCACTCGCCGTCCACACCTCCGCCTGCCGCCCCTCCCCCCCTTTCGGCTTTCACCACCTCGAAACCAAGCCAGTCTTTTTCCCTATCGTCTTTTTAGTCTTTTTGACTTGGAGAAAGAGAAGATAGCAAAAAAAGGAGGAACCGTTTACTCAATTGCTGCCCCTCGTCATCCTCGCCCGCGCACGCAACAAATCAAACCGATCATGTCGGCCCTCCCCATCCTCAACTCGGACCCCGTGTCCACCCCGCCTCGCCCTCCGTCCCCCGTGCACTCGTTCGGCACGCTCGCCGTGCACGCCGGATCCCCGCACGACCCCACCACGGGGGCCGTCATCGAGTCCATCTCGCTGTCGACGACGTTTGCGCAGACGGCCGTGGGCAAGCCCGTGGGCGACTACGAGTACTCGCGGTCGTCGAACCCGAACCGCGCCAACTTCGAGGCGGCCGTGGCGGCTCTGGAGCACGCCAAGCACGCGCTCGCCTTCTCGTCCGGCAGCGCAACGACGGCCAACATCCTGCAGAGCCTCGCGGCCGGCAGCCATGTCATCTCCGTGTCGGACGTGTACGGCGGCACGCACCGGTACTTCACGCAGGTGGCCAAGGCGCACAGCATCAAGGTGACGTTCACGCCCGAGATCGAGGTCGACATCACCGAGCACATCACGGACCAGACGCGGCTGATCTGGATCGAGAGCCCCAGCAACCCGACGCTGCGGCTGGTCGACATCCGGGCCGTCGTGTCCGAGGCGCACAAGCGCGGCGTGCTGGTCGTCGTGGACAACACGTTCCTGTCGCCGTACGTGCAGAACCCGCTGGACCTGGGCGCCGACATCGTCGTGCACTCGGTGACCAAGTACATCAACGGCCACAGCGACGTCGTCATGGGCGTGGCCGCCTTCAACAGCGACGAGCTCAAGGAGCGCCTGGGGTTCCTGCAGAACGCCATCGGCGCCGTGCCCTCGGCCTTTGACTCGTGGCTGGCCCACCGCGGCCTCAAGACGCTGCACCTGCGCGCCCGCGAGGCCAGCCGCAACGCCACCACCGTCGCCCGCGCCCTCGAGGCCTCGCCCCTCGTCATCGCCGTCAACTACCCCGGCCTCGACTCGCACCCGCAGCGCGCCATCGCCAAGAAGCAGCACCGCGACGGCATGGGCGGCGGCATGCTCTCCTTCCGCATCAAGGGTGGCCACGACGCCGCCGAGCGCTTCTGCCAGTACACAAAGATTTTTACTTTGGCCGAGAGCCTGGGCGGCGTCGAGTCTCTCGTCGAGGTCCCCAGCAGCATGACCCACGCCGGCATCCCCAAGGACCAGCGCGAGGCCGTCGGCGTCTTTGACGACCTCGTCCGCATCAGCTGCGGCGTCGAGGACGCAGAGGACCTCAAGAACGACGTCGTCCAGGCCCTCGAGAAGGCCGTCGCCGCCGCCACCTCCAAGAACGGTGTCAATGGCTTCACCAACGGCGTCAACGGTCAATAAATTACACAAAATCATCTCATCAAACAAAGATGTATACATAAAAAAAAAGAGGAAAGAAAAAAAACACTCATGGGGCTATAATAGAGAGGCGCTGGATTGATTGATTTATTTTTTACTTTTGTTATGACATGTTGTGAGAAGCTTCTTTTCAACTCACGAAGCAAATGATAAACAGGGACAGTGGGCAATGAATGATATAGCATGGCCCTCAATGGCCACTCATATAGCGACAAGGACAGAAGTTTAGGGTCATCTTTTTTTTGCATCTCCGGTAGCATATCTATTTCCATGATAATAGCAAGTCATTATTATTCAAGCACTTGAAAGCTTTTTCCCCCTGGGCTAAATATATATGTAAAAGGTATTAAGAGAAAAAAGAAGAAACCCTTCTTTTCAAGAAAGGGTAATGAAAATGAATCAAAAAAACGCCCCCAATATTGTATCGCACACATGTTGCACTTTTTTTTTATTGGTGGGACATGAACATGTTTTCAGTGAACTCGTTGGCCATGCTGCTGCCGGCAGTCCACTCATTCCTCCTGCGGTGGATTTCGTTCATCCCCTGACACGCCGTCTCGGCAATGTAGTGCAGCTCGTCCAGGGTGTTTGAGTTGCAATTGGTGAAGACTCCGTCGATGCTGCGCTGCCACTCCGACGTGGTGTTGGCCACGGCCGTCTGGTACGCGTTGGTGTCGTACTCGGTCACCCGCTGGGGGCGCGTCCTTGGGTGGAGGTTGTTCAAGAGGTGGTCGTTCCTTGCGTTGTGCGGTAGGTACTCGACTGGGTCTCCATTGGGCATGTTTGGTTGCCCAATGCCCATGACAACCTCGACAAATCGCTGTGATATCATCCGGCCCAGTCCGCAGGGGTCGGTAAGGTCAAACTCGGGGTGGCCAGGGACATCTTCTCTCAGGTAACGATCGTACGCCAGGAATGACGCCCGGCAGATGCGCAGGTTCGGTAAGCTGCACCGAAACGCCATTGCGATCCATTGGCAATCCTCACGCGGGCGCTCATTCGGCATGCCTACCCACAATATCTGCTTCGAGTCTGTGTTCCAGTCCATGGATTGTTCCGTCTTGAGGTATACTTCGTTCAGGTAGAGCTCTTGGAGCGTTGGAGCAAAGTTCTCTGCTGTCCGTAGCAGAACATCCGGTGCTATTTCTACTCGCTTCAGCTCCAGGCATGTTAGGTTTGCAATGACGACGTGGGGAGCAGGCAACGACCGCGCTCGCCACTCTTCAACGGGCATCTGCCAGGCCTTGGTCTGCTTGAGACCTCTCGGCGGGCGGTCGTCGTGATCCATCCCTATTAAGCACAGGCTGGTGAGGCGGTCTGCATGTTCCACCAGGTTCCATAGGCAGGACCCAAAGAATCCCACGCGCTGCGGGTCGTTTTCGTGTCTTCGTAACGTCATGACGAGGTGTTCCAGCACCTCCAGCACTCTCATGATATTCATCACATCGCTCGGGTTCATCCATAGGTGGCATATTGCAACGTCTGTTATGTTTTCAATCACCAGCGTGTTTAGTCTAGCCGAGTCCTCCTCGGGGCGCAGGGCAAAGGCCTTGAATGTGTTTGCCAGTATCATGGTGGCGGCATTGCAGTGTCGGCCAACAAGCTGGAAGGGGAGATTCAATCGGAGGCGGTCGACATCGCGGCAGTTGAACAAGAGGTCCTCGACCGCTTGGTAATATTCCTCCTCTGTGAATGATGTCTCGTTCATGCAGTACTTCTTGTGTAGCGTTCGACAAAAGTCTGTCATCGAGGGCACGCGAGCGAAGACGGTATCGAGAAACTCCACTTCCACTACTCATGTACTCATGTCAGCCACCATCCAATCCTTTTTGCGAATAATCCATCTCGAGGGAGGACGCACACTCATCTCGCAGGACCATGAGGTCAATATAGAGGCTCTTGCAGTGGTAGCCGATGGTCTGCAGAGCATCCATTCGCGGATGGGCCACACCACTCCTCTTGCTCAATCGCGTAAACTCCAGGTCCAGGGTCCGGCAGACAAAGGGTTTGAGGATCTGGTCGAAAACCCTGCAGACGAGGCGAAGCGGCAAGACGGAATTCTTGGGGCCCCGCGCAACGCACTGGCGCAGGATC
Organism: Calonectria leucothoes; assembly: GCA_002179835.1. Taxonomy (NCBI): domain Eukaryota; kingdom Fungi; phylum Ascomycota; class Sordariomycetes; order Hypocreales; family Nectriaceae; genus Calonectria; species Calonectria leucothoes. The sequence goes on along the minus strand of NAJI01000169.1, from coordinate 190,636 downwards.
GCGTCGACGAGCTCACGCGGGAGCTGGTCCATGATGAGCACGGCACGTCGGTAGCGTTATGAACGGGGCAGGAGCTGGGGCAGGCGGTGGCAGCCGTGCATGAGGGCCGGCTTCGGGTGCATCGAGCAATGACGCAAAAACTGGGACCTAGTCCGACGGCGATGCTGAGGTTGGACGTGATCGCTCGCTGGCGTGGTGTTGATAAGACGTGGAACAGTCTAGCTAGCTCGTTTGGCTACGTCTGGGGATCATGCAGGGACTAGGCCCACCAATGAATCCACCCCCACTAAATCCCCGGGTCATGATTACAATTACCTACCCTGTAGTCGATGACAAACAGCAGCTGTTCGTGAATGAAAGATTCAACTGTGTGGTCAGGTTTGGACTCCGTGTGAATTGGTGCTCACCGTCTGTGTATATCTCTATACGTTGTATTTGATTCAATAACGATTGGCTCCATCCATACATTGCGTTGTCAACACGTACAGCTAGAACCCAAAAGTTCTGTTCAGTCCATAATTCTACAGCGAAACTCAACACGGACAGATTAGGGCAAAATAAATAAAATAATCATAATAATAATAAAATACTTAGATTTTATGTAAACCTTCTAAGTATTATTATGGTATACAATCATAAATTAAGCGGAATTTTTGCGCCCCCACTGTAGTCTACTACTCTGCCCCAACTAGCAATGAATTCCTAAAAACCTACGACGATGCAACATTCTGGATTTTGTGGGAAAGGACATAGAATGTCCTCCGAGAAAGAACAATCATTTTCTCTCAATTCTCCAACATATAACATGCATATTTACTATGATTAGAGATTTATGATTCTGGAAACATTTCCTATGGTGTAAAAACCACACCTTGAATCACATCACTCGCGCACGATCCCTCAACAAACATACCCTTCATATTTAGCCCCAATCTAAAACAAACGAGAAATTGCTAAATTTTAGAGAATCTAAAAAAAAAACCCAGCTTATGTAGCAAGAGAGTCCATACATGGCAGGTGTCTGGTCACCGTCGCCATCCCACACTACCCATTCACAGAAGTGTGGCTTGACTAAATCCATTCATTAAACCTAGTCCCAACAATACCCAATATCGACACGAAACGCATCGATGTAGATACGCTTGTAATTGAACATTGGCTCTTTCGTGTTGGTCACTCTTGCCTGTTCATCGTTTCCTCAACTTTCTCAAACCTGTTCCAGGCTGCCAAGTTTCAGCCTCATTTTTATACGACGTGACCATAAGCTAAATGGACTCATCGGTGTCTTCAATACCGTTACACTTGGGATCATGTTCGAGACATGTGATGCAGCTGGAATATGTCTGAGATTCCCATCGTCGTCACACCCCGAGCCTGCCGCCACAGGGCTGCACCTAGACATTTACACCTCAAGCTTCCATGACCACTGTAGGTTCCCGTAGATCATGGATCAATTATGGCTGGCATATGGTAATACCAGGACCCAGACGTACTGGAAAATGACTGAGTCACCTGTGGCATTGGGTATCAGACAGGGTTTACCATCAAGATTTGTACCACGGTGCCACCCGCTTGGAATCTGTCAAAGTTGGCCAATGTCTGGGAAGTGTGACTTTTCATTTTTTTAACACTATATTATAGTTTTGTTTCGGGTTGTTCCTGAGGAAACATGAGTCCGAGTGTGGCACTTGCATATGTACCTGAAAAGTAATTTACCTGTTACTAATTCTCAATTCGTTTGGTACGCTCAAGAGTCAAGACTGGATTTATGCAAGTTTGACCTTCGTGTTGTACTGACAAATTAATTTTGTCCTATGATGATCACAGAGATCAACGCGTTGTTTGAATCTGGTCGTCGTATCACCGATGATGTATTGGCCCGGTGGGAGCGACCGTGATGTAATTGGTGTCATACTGGTGAAAATAAAACTATGATGCACACCAATGTATTCACGATTCTGTCGTTTTTACACTGGAAGCTAAGTGCATGGGCACACGGAGCTGATTGCCTTGGCCCCAAGCGTCAAAGTGCATCAGTCTCTGTATCACCACCACGACGTTCACCATGATTGTGCTAGTATACTTGCAGCGCGACTATTTATAATAGGGGGACAAAAGTCTGCCAACACTGTCACTGACTAATTTACCCTCTATTCACTCAAAAATTTAGATAAAGAAATTTATATATCCTAAGAAGACCCAATCAAAGCATAAAGTCAATACATGGCCTTAGGGTGAGTTTAGGGTCCTTGGAAAACATCACCATGAGGGCGTTGGCACAGTGTATTTACTGTCACAAAAGAGTGCCAAGTCTTCAGCCCAGCCAAACCAAGCCTTATGGATATTGCGTAAACTCAATTGACCCGAAAACGATGGACGCAAGGAATAGGCACGTGGTGAATGGATGTGATGTGATGTTGAACTAGAGGAGTCAAATAAGCAGATTGAGAATGATGCGGCCACGGCAAGAATATCCCGATAGTGGGGTCGAAAGAGAGCTATTAGCCGCGCAGGCCCGTTTGATCTGATGGATGATGATGTATGATATCAGGATCCGGCAGTTTTTGCCGATTTGCTAGGGGAATGTAAACAAATTTTATCATCGGCAAAGTGCTTTTTGAGAAAACACTGGCCCACCGTGCACGCGTACGCTTTTGCAATCACTTGCGCATCGGCAGGCCGGCAGAGGGTATTGTCGTTTTTTCGCAGAGGCATCGTCATGCTGTGCCGTTTTAGGCGGTAGCACGGGGAAACCGGCACATAAGCTGGCATGGCTTACAGAGCGCCAGAGGAGGCCTCGCGTACGGTGCACCGAGTGGCAATCGGCGATGGAAGCAGGGAGGTCGCTGCGTAGCAGTGTGTCCCGCGCGAGTTGGTACCCGGGTGAGGGGCGAGGGCCGCATGACAGATGGCTGGTGCCAAGTGAATCAACTTTGCCTCAGGGCGGCGTCAGTGGCTGAAGGTGGCAGAACGTCTCGCACTCAAGACGAGCGGCATGGACGCATGGCCGAATGTCGACGGCGGAAGCAGCCCCCGTGGGCAGAGTTTACACGAGCAGCCCTCGTCCCTGGCCTGTCTCATCCACCCACCAAGACAAACACGGCTAATGCGGGTTAGAACACGAGGAGACCAGGAACTTGCCAAAGCTAGAGCAAGATACGAGGGTTGGAACTTAGAGTTGGAACTTGGGTTTACGAATGAGGAAAAATGCAAACAAAACAAAATACACAGTACCTCTAGCCCCTCAACAGGACAGACGGGTAGGTAGATCTTGAACGCCACAGATCCAGTTGAGCATAAACACACTGAGGACCGCTGAGAGGTCCTTGTGGGAAGAAAGGTCCACATGGCAGGTGGCGGGCAGAGCAATGGCCATCGGGTTCCTCCCGCCCACCATGACCTTGGGGCTATGACGATTAGTTACTAGATGCAGCAGGCCATGGAGACAAGCGGGAGGTTGGACCTGGTACAAACCCGGAATCACACCAAGGACGTGCAGCCGGCCACTCAATCACAGACAGCTCCCTGGTTGTGTGCGGGGCACGAATTGTGGCATGTGATTGGTAGCAGCTATCGGAGGTCTGATGCGCGAGCTCCGCGGCAGCACCTGTCGGATCATGATGGGACTGGGGTTTCAACTTGGAACCTGTACATGAAATGAATGGTGCGAGATGGTAGTTAAACTCAAGCGCAGGCCTTCTCGGGTCCATTGCTATCCCGCCAATAGCTTTGGGTACCTGCGTCGGAGGAGATTAGTGAAGGGGGGCGAGGGGGGGAATGATCGCTATCATGGGTATGGGTAGATGAATTGGGCCGGATCGAAAATTTTTCTGGAAGGACCCGCGCGACACTGGCGATTTGGGATGAATGGTCCCAAAGATGTCGCGCAGACGCGGCGACGTCACCATTGGGGCGCGCAGAAAAAAATTAGAACCATTTTTGTTGCGGATTGGGCCAAGCGAATTTTGTCGGTGACGCGTTGTGTGGGCAACCGTGGGTAGACAGTGCTGGTGTTTCGACTCCAGTCGAGAATGATGAGACACCAGCGATACCTGGGCTAGTGTGGCCGAGACGGCCTTGGACCTCGAATAAAATGAGGGAGCATCTAGCCCGGCACTCTAGCCACATGGGGATCTAGCAATCATGATTCCCGTTTATGACCCTGGGACTGCTGAATAACAAGCTAATCATCTCGGCGGTCAATTGGCCTGGACTATTTGATGGTGGTTTAGTGGGGGCCCATTGAGGCAAAATAGCTCCCTTGAGTTTCCCACTCTCCGGCGTTCCCGCATGCTGCTTGCAAAGAGCGGTAGGTAGCTCAAGTCGGAACTCCAACCTCCCGGCGGACGAGGTCGTGACCAAGTGCGGGGGCGCGCGCATACGTAGCCATAGATAGCGGGAAAGCCAAGGCTCGCTTGTCTCGAGCGTAGCCAACCAACAATGGCGGCGTGCGTGCTGCGGAGCGAAACAGGGCGCCATGTCGATTTGAGACCTGGATGGGACAGCTGGAGGTTGACAGTTCTGTCGTGGCCGCCTTCGTAACGCCGTGGAATCATGAGGGAATACGGGGGGCCACTATCCGGGAGGATTGGTCCGTGCTGGGTTTCGGACGCACTAGTGAAATGAGACAAGCTGTGATGATTGGCTGGCCTGTGGATGGGGCTCTCTGGCAGATGGGGATTCCTGCTATCGCTCGGCCGGGCGACGTACCTTCTCCGTAAGTGAAATACGTGTATCGAAATGGGTCTTGGAGGCAGGTGGGCTGGCCTGCGGCGGTGGTGGGATGAGCAGCGATAGTTGCCCGTCTGGTCGATTCCAACGGCCCTACACGACAATCCTGGTCAGCTGCCGCTGCTGTACCACCGGAGTCCGAACCTTGCAAGCGGGCGAGTTGATTCTTTGTGGATGGTGGTTGGTGACGACAGCGGAGATGGCGCTGGCCAGGGAGAGCGAGAAGGTGTGGCACATTGGCGCGGATGTGCCTGGGTGCTGGGGCATGTTTGACTGCAATCGGAAGGCTTGACGACGGGTGTGGTAGGTATGTGCCTGGATCGATAAGCGGATATGAGTGGGAGCATGTGGTGCGGCGCGAGCTTGGGGCGCGTCACCCCAACGTCACAACGGGAACCAAAGGTGATCTGGTGCTAGCGGGTGGTGGCTGGAGTACATGCCATGTACATCGCATGCGTGCGTGCGTGTGTGCGCGTCGCATCGGATGCATCTCTAGCTTATTCTTTGTTCCGTTGGGAGCATCCGAGGTGTTCAATCGAGCCAGTTGGGTAACCAGAGGACAGGGTGAGGTGGGTTGCCCGGGGATGTGTGCGTGAGTGGGTGCGTGCCGGCAGATTTGGGCCGGCCAAGGCCTGGAAGCTATCACCCGTCAGAGCGTTAATCAAAGCGAGGCCGGGCCACTATCTGGGGACTGGAGGTGCAGTCCAGACGCTGGGCAGGTACCTACCTGGCCTGGCCTGGCCTGGCAGCAGACGCAAAAAGGTGCCCAAGGGACCCGGGGACCCATTGTGAGGCACGACGGACGCCGAACCCGATGGTTGTTTCCATTTCCGCTCCTCATAAAGCCTGTGACTCCTGCCCTCGGCCCTGCGAGTGAATCCCCTCGCCCCGTTCTCTTTCCCTCTCCGTTTGCGTCGCTGTCTCCCTCGAGCTTGCAGCCAAGGTACATAAAACCCACACACACCTCATCCCTCCCTCGTCTTCCCACATCCACCAACCATTTGCAGCCACTCCACCACCACAACATCGTCACAATCATCATACCACCAGCTGACTCGCCTCCGCCAGTTTTCTAGCATCAGAGCTGTACCACCTCCCAAGCTCTTCGCTTCTCACGCACTCGGTCGCGCACCTTCACAGTCTTGTCTGGAACCATCACATTCTGCAAAATGCGTTCCTCAGTTGCCCTTCTGGCTGTGGCCGTCAACGCGGTTTCTGCCGCTGTAGCCAACTACACCAGCTCGCTTAACATGACGATCACTGCCAGCAACGTTGAGGCTCAGACCCGAGGTATGTTGCGCCGCGCGCATCTACCTTCAAGCATACGCCTTGCTGACTTCGATTCACAGCTACCTGGTGCCAGGCCCAGACAAACACCTGCACGATCCTCTGCGGCAGCACTGACACCAACAGCTGCACTCAGGTGAGATGACAATTGTGCTTGACCCTGTCGCAATGACCATCTAACGATTTTTTTTTTGTTCAGTCCACCCTTGCCTACGACTGCACCTGCGCTTCCAACAGCTCGGCCCCCGGTCTGCAGTACTACACTCAGACCATGCCCACTTTCATCTGCGAGGAGCTCTACTCCGAGTGTATCACCCAGAACGCCAACGATGCTTCTGGCCAGAAGGAGTGCAAAACCAACATTGAGGACCTTTGCGGTACTCTGAACCCTCCTACCTCCAGCTCGGACGATTCCACCACTACTGCTGCCTCCGCCACTGCTTCCGCCACCAAGTCTGCTTCCGACTCGACAGCCACCGGCAACTCTGTGACCTCGACCACCTCCGACGGCTTCGCTGCCCCTACCATGGTGCCTGCAGGCAAGGGAGCTGCCGCCGCTGTTGCCATTGGCATGCTGGCTTATCTCGTATAAACGGCCTGAGGCGATCGGTGGGCCGCCGTCGGCAACGCCACAACACGATCCCAGCATCGCCACGTGCCGGCGGGTGCTTGGTCGAAGTCGAAGTACCTGCCACTGCGATACCCCTGTTTGTTTCTATTACCATTTGCGATTCAGAAGCCAGTTTTTTTTTCAGCATGCGACGCGATCAATTGATGAGTTTTAAGACGTCGACGAAAAGACCAACACCAGCATTCTCTCGGGATGTGGTCAGGAATGGAATGCTCCGAAGGATGTGATGGAGGAAAGTGATGAGTGCTTGATGCTTTGCATTTTTTAGCTTGAACCAGAAGTAGGGCGTCTTGCGTTATTTGGCATCTTTGTTGGTTTTATTATTCCCAGTCAATCATAGCCCGAGGCGAAAGGGAGTAGAAAACATTGAAACGAAGAATCATTGAATTTTTTACTTTTCCCCACATTGATTGGCATTTTGATATCCGGATTAGTGTGGCTCTATAACTATGTATGCTTGTGCCCACTGAATCCATGCATTGGAGATGTGCGTCCAGACCTAGTGGATCTTTGGTGATCAAGGCTGTGTTTTGGCCATCCAGGACTGCCACAAGACAAGAAACGGCTAACTCTCCATAGTATGAGTTTATGGCTTTCTCTTTATTTTCATTCTATGCTTGACCAATAATAATAGAAGAGCAAGAAGCAAATATATTTATTGATTTGTTAGCACCCAATTTTTCTTAATTTATTTCTTCTCGGGCATTCTGTGGTAAGGTAGAGAGAGGATAGAAGAAGCATCGCTGCGTGGCTTTTGTCTTGTCAATGCCGAGGGTCCAAATGTTCAGCTCTCGTCCTCATAATTGTTGCTCAGCTATTTGACCATGTACAAATCCGACAAAAACTCTGACACAACCTATATCTTTCTATAGAAATCAGAAATTAAGAAGCCCAATTTGTTGCGACCTCATATGCGGCCATCCACGGGCTGACTCAAGACCAACCAAAGGAGAACAGCGTTTAGCATCTGTCGCAGCATCATCAAAGGCTAAGGATGTCGAGTGTAATAAATAGGCTGGCGCAAATAGAACCAAGAGAACGGATGTCAATATTGAGCCTAGCAGCCCTCTCCATGTGAACTGTAACGTGGAACTATGGTTTCCTAGCCGAGGCTGGCTCAAATATCGCATCCCGTCTACAAATCGAGCAGGAATATTCACAGCTGCGTCTCCAAACTGCTACCAAGATGGCATTGAGGCTAAAGCAATAGGGTATGTGAAATATGATGGAGATCGACTCCTGCGTCAGTCAGTCTTGTTCATCATGGATTATCGCCTAAAATGTCGAGGTTGATGCCCCTGGCTGCGAATTTGTGGCAATAAAAAATGGCATTGCCAGCTTCTTATGCCTGTGAAAAGGTGTTCAAGATGTCCAATGTTGCGAGATCAATTTCGACCCAGTTTGGGGCCGGAGTGAGCAAAAGCTTAACCATCTTGCCATATCGGCAAAAGGACGTACGGAATCATCTTTCAGGAAGTCGGGGGATTTCTTAGTGTTGAAATAATCTGCCGAGACCAAGTTTTGACCTTTCACTGCCCTGGCAGACTCGTCTCCCAATGCATATAATCTTTGAGAAGAACCAACTCATCCCGCTTAGTCGGCATATGAGTGCTTGAAGCGAACCCTAGCGCCTCACACCGCTCTGAATTGAAGCATCCTGCATTTTCCTTCTCTATATACTGATGAAATTTTGATACGAGGAAGGATTCTATGGTTACTATCGATGTGCAGGTTATCGCCCTTTCTAGTATCCTCCTTCATGTCCATCTCTGCCTGGGACTTGAACTCTGCACATACTTGCTAAGTTCTTCTTGGTAACACAGATGTTTTGGTTTCTTATTTGATGAATATCTACTATTCTGGGCTTTTCTTTTGTAGAGGAACCAATGGAAGAGGAGCTTTCGTTCGTTGAATTTGAACCTAATGGTATACGGTACGAGCAAATAGTTTGGTCCGACAGCTCTTTTGTTTTAGATACATTACTAGATGCGGTATCGATGTCTGGAGCGCTAATTATCTATGGTGATACAAGTAATCGCAAGGGCGGGTGTTTGTTGTCGGACGTGGAAAGCTTGAAAATGGCCCAGTGCCAAATGAAGGGATATGCTGGCCGGCTTGACGCGGCCCTACCAAACGTCTCCAGCTTAGGCGACTTTTTGAGGCCATGAAAGTGCAAGAAAAGTCGCTTTAAATTTACTTTAATGCCTGGGAGTCACTGGCAGCACAACAATGGCTATGTGTGAGTTCGGATATATGTGGTCTGGTGAGATGTGCACGCGATCCAGGGCCTTTCAGTTTATGTAAGGTTGTTCTTCCGGTTGAAGATAGAGCTCACGGAGATTCCAAGTACAGTTTAATAAATATGTTAGAGTATACAGGTTATTACGCCAAGGCGAGATACTACGAGGAGAGTGGCGGATGGAGGTGGACTCGTTCGAGTGCATGGTCTTGAAGGGGATAACGAAGAGACGCACAACACAATCCCTGAATTATTGTGAGTCTAATGCTTGGCTTAAAGATAGTTGCTCTTCTACATGGTATTAGAGTTCCCGAAGCCTTCTTAAAAAGTGCTTTCAACCTCAGAATGGGTGTTCTCGAGCTCGACTAGCTCTGGAGGGTATGAGTCCAGCTCATGCTCAGTGGTTTGAAGGGCTTGAAAACTGGCACGCGGGGCTATGTTGGACCATTTTGAGAATTTCTTCTGCTTGTTAGTGAAGATTCTATGAGATTTGGAAGGCTCAGGGAGTTTTCGGAGCAGATAGTGCTGCGTGGTTTGGCCAGCAGACAGTAGTACACCCACGTTCACCTGCAGAAGGACCAGAGTTCCCAATGTGTTCAAAATAAACAAGATTAAATGACTAATTATTAGAAATTATACATTAAATAAGACACTCAGGGGGGTTTTCCCCCCCTCTTCTGAAATCACTCCCTGTAGTTATTTCAGCTCAAGTTATCATTGTGATGCACGAAGATATATATGTGTTTCAATTCTTCATGGATTGGGTTGTCAACGACCAAAGCCTTAGTAGCAGAATTCTACTATGGCCGTTAATTAAATCCAGATAATCGGTTGATGATTCATGGTATTCTTCCGACATGCTTACGAAGTGTATCGGGGTTGACGGACCTGGTGTTGAAGGGAACCCATCCAACTTGGTTTCCCAAATAGCACCAGGAAAAGAGAAACAGGATATTTCATTACGAAAAAAAAATCCCATTTTGTTTCCCCGCCGTCAAGCAATCAATCAGCCCTGGTGGTTCCGGCGGCACAACTCCTCCATACATGAAGTCGTACAAACTTGGATAAAAAACTTGGCTCAGTCCCAGGCACGATGAAAAGCTTCCCATTTCAAGATCAACGTTTGAATACAACACTGATCAAGATAGAACCTTGGTAAAAAAAACGTACGGTTTACGAAGATGGAACCTCGGCATGCTCTCTTGTGTTGATATGCCAGCATCGAGCAAATAACGAAAGCTATTGAACCCCCTTCATGGAACAAGAACTACTTGACATTGGGCAAAGAATCAGGCTTTGCACAAATGATCGTTTCATAACTAAATTCATTTCTCTGATTTTAAATTGGGTTTAGTAACAACCTCAACAAGAACGCTCAGTCTCGGCGTGACTCTCAGGCCAGTGAGTCTGGAGAATCCATTGCAAACTGCGTACCCTGGATCTGAACGGCAACTGATCCAATTCTTGATAAGTGTACACCCGATCCATTTGCACTCATTTCGGCTAACTAATAGTTGATCAAATATCCCCAGGGGCGTGTGTCAAGCGATGTAGCCATGCTCCGAGTCCATGTAAGTGAACTTGAGCAAACTCCCTGCACATGCCCCCGAGGAAGAAAGATAGCATCATCATGACTTCATTTGCATTGTTCTCCTGGGTCTCTGCATTTCTGTTCATTCCGGTCCAATCTCGTGTAAAAGAAAAGAAAAAAAGTCGAGAACCAAGACGCTGGCTTACTCCGCCGCTGGACAACTCCAGGATCCATCAAACGCCCCTCCCCGGCAGCAATTAGAATGCTGGTTGACGATGACTCTTGATGCCGGAGGAAGCAACGCAGGCAGGAATCAATAGCCGTGCATGGCTTAGCAATCCCTTTTTTTGGTCTCGGTAGCTGGGAAATGAGATTTGATCATTCCCTAGAGACCGGGTACGCGAATCCCTTTTGACGTGCTATTGATTGTGGATAACCGCCATCTGGGTGTCAAGGATCAACGTGCCAAAGGATCGGAGGCAAGCCCTGCGCTCTCCAGGCCCCATTGCAAATCCTCAACAACTTCGGCCTCATTACGCTCTTCCATTTTACCACCTGTCATGGCGAGATTATTCTAGAAAGATTTTCTTCTTTTTCTCTCTTTCGAACCACGGCGGAAGGGGGAGATCGATCGTCTGTCTCGTGGGAAGAGAAAAACCAGAGCTGTGGGAACATTTACCCTACACCACGACCAGCAAGTTTCGCGATCCTGACAATTTATGTCATAAGGGGCCAACATCCTGGTCACTCCCCCCCGAAAAAGGGCGTGTTTCGTTTGAGCCACTCCGCTCGGCATATTCTTGCTTAATTTTGAGTTATTAATTCAGTCGATTCCCGAGATGGGAACAGTGGCCGATGGCGAACTCTGATAACAACGCAGACAACGGCGACGACAAGCACCAACTAACACGCACGCACACAAGCTCCCCCTGGGGGGGCAAACGCCACTCTCAAACGGAATAGGACCGAGGTTCTTTCCGGAAGTGAATGCTTAATGCCTCAGCTGGCAATCACGAGGCTGCCCTCGATGCGCCGTAGGCAAAAGCACGCACGGGATGAATCACCAGCTGTTGCACCATGCCTCTGGTTCCATGTTGATGGGTTAACAACGGCTGCTATGGGGACGGGCGTTTGGCGGTGTGTTTGCACTACATAATTTTTTTTTTACTTTAGTTTTACCACGAGGCTGAATGACCGACTGACATGGTTGTTTTCATTACCCTATCTGTTCAAAAGTAATCTATTTTTTTTTTTCTTAGGGGGGAACATTAAGCGAGGCCTATACTCCATTTTACCGCCTTCCAATAATGTATTCGCGGGCAGAGCTAAGCGACTCAGCGGAGGGAGGCATTCCCATGCTTCGCGGAGAGCAGCGGACACCCCAGATGCCAGATGGTGGCCCCATCCCAGCAGGGCGGGATCGCCAATCCCTTATTGGCTTCCGAACGGAACTTAAGAGGAAAAAAAAAAGAGTCCCGTGCTCGCATTAATTGGATTTGATATTACATACAAACAAACAGCACATTATCAGCCGTTTTTACGGCGGTATTGTTACTGGTTTACGCCCAAGTTCAGCCACACAGGGAGGGGTGGCTGGTTTGTTGCATCCAAGGCTGCGCAATGGGCACGGATATATCTTTCTGCAGGCTCATGGAGCGGAACAATAGAGTAAAAAGAAAAGAAAGAATAAGAAAAAAAACAGGATCAAACTCACCGTCCTGGTGGCGAAGTCGTGGCAGCCCAGTCTACGTGTCCAGCTGCGAGTCGAGAGCGACAAGATGAAACACGCTTGGGTGGATGGAGGGTGAGAACTACAGCCCGAACGGGCGAGTGAGAGCAGAGAATTGGAGTGCAAGGGCGGGGGAACGTTGCATTGTGTTTCCCGCGAGGAATGGGTTCATTCTTTTTTTTTTTTTTTTTGTTGGTGTGTGGATGGTAGGATGGGGAATGATCAGAGTGGTTCGTTTGGCTCGCGTGCTCGGGCCGTGGCTTGCAAGGATTGAAGCCTTGTATTGCAGCCTTTGTTCCTCAGTTTGTGGCAGTATGAAGTAATTGATTGATGGAGAGCGAGCGTGCGACGACTGGGGGGAACTGGTGGTTGATTGGCTCTGAGCCATTTGGTGCCTGATGGTGCAGTGGACTTTTTCCCTTTCTTTTCTTTTTTGGCTCTTGTTTCTCTTGACCAGGCCATGTTTCGAGGCCTTACACCTCTGAGCCAACCAACCAGCAGCTTTCCCCCCGTCTCGCAGCGAACACACGGCCGCATCCGAGGGCCCTCACTCCCCCCTCCGCATCTCATCCTGCAAATTTGCCCCGAACTCACCTTCTGGTTCTTTTTTGCAGGGCTAATGGGACTAACTTAACAGCAAAAGGCCAAGACGAGCAGTGGGCGAATCGCTCCCCAAAACCTCATCAGGACGGGACAGCGGACTCAACGGCCCGGGCGGCCTCGAACGCCACCGATGCTCCATGCATCTCTCTGCTGGCACCACCCACGGCTTGCAGATGGCCTTTTGGAGAGCCATTCGCTAGGAGACATCCCGGGATCCTGGAAGGGGCGTGAGATAGAGCCAGAAAGGCAGAGGGAGGGCTAGTTGATCAGACAGACAGACCTGCCCTTTGGGAAATCCTGCCTGACTGCCATGACCACGATGCCCTGTCTCACCGTCTGACTCTGATGCTGGCGTGGGGGAGAGACGCAAGACAAAAGAGGCTGACACTGCGAGCTGCGCCATCATCAAGGTTTCACGCCCGCAGCATCGGAATATGGGACCTTGGTTGTTTTGATGTTATTGTTGACTTGCAGGTAGTGTGGCTTTTCTGGATTGGACAACGCGCGAGCGCGCGCGACATGCGAGGCATAACATGCTCAAAGAAAAATTGCATCGCCTCGCCTCCTCCCGCAAGCCCCGAGCTCCCGGAGCTTAGAGTACCCGGACGTTGGGTCGCGTGTATTTTGGCCTCCGAGGTGCAGGGAAGGACCCGTATCATGTTCCTTCACCGCGATTTTCTCTCTTTGAATGGCTCCGTAATTCATTTATTTTTTGCTTTTTTCCTTCTTTACGCTTTCTTGCAATCAATCGAGTCCCACAATGTCCCCAGATCCGTTTTACCTGTGCTCTGCTCGTGCTCGTGCTAGTTGCAGCCGGTACCTACATGAATGCCTCGTGTCAAGGTGGATGACGACGTGTGAACCGGCAGTAGTTGGCATCACGCCCCATCTCGACGCCGATGCGCCGCGTGCTTCTCGACAGGCATAAAGCATGCAATGTTTTGTATGCACTACATACGTAGTATGTATTTGTGTATGTATGTACATGCGTGCTGCTGTGTGCCGCGCCAATTGGCCGCCCTGGGGGCTGTAGACGAGGCAAGGGCAATAGAGCAAGAGGAGACGCGCTGGAATGCCGGGTCTTCCCCAGGATCCTTAGCTCGGCGCGATCTGGCTTCCGTCTGTTGTAGATTGATGAGGGTTGAGACACAAGGCTTCCGTCCTTTTGTCCACATGGAAGGGGGAAAAAAGCACTCGCTGTCTCATGAAGGCCAATCCGGGAATTTCAAATCTCTCATCCTCAAACATGGCCAGAGCCTTACCCCATCGGCCCAGCACTATGCCTGGCGAGGAATAGCGCAACCAGGACGAAGATCCAGGGACCAGGGCCCAATCGCTTCTCCGCAAGGATCTACCCTGCTTGGAGCTCCCATGGTCGCAGAAGTGCGCGCCCGCAGACTTGGAGTCGCACAGGAAGCGTGAAGTGGGACACGGCAGGGCAAGAGAAGAGGGGCCAGGCCAAAAAAGAATTGGGGCTCTCTTTTTCCTTTTGCGACGAGCAGCATGCGTCGCGATGCGCTGTTTAGAAAAAATAGAGACGGTTTCCTGAGGCTTGCAGAGCGTTGGTCTGCGGACAGGGTATCCCGCTGCATCTAGGCTGGATAGCGGCAACCCCGGCGTCATCTGGCATGCAGGAAATAGGACTTATTTCTTTCAGCTTGCTCTCTCAAGTGGGACAAACGGGTTTATTTTGGATGCTGAGCCCTGCAGACGGCAATCCTTTCGTGTAACACAAGAGGGAAATGCTTTGCCGCAACTGTACCGAGTTGAAGAGCATGTTGGTTGCGTGACGAAAGTAGAAGGCGGTAGTGTTTGATGTTTGCGCGTGCGTGTATGTGTACAGGGTGCATGTACATGAAGATAGCCTCCTTCAGATGACATCGGGTAAACCCACCGGTGATCAACTGCGTGTCTGCTTGTTCTGGATCGATGTTGTAAAGACAGAGGAGTCTATGACGAAAGGTTGAAGATACAGTGTGAGACGCCCCTCTCCCTCCCGTGGGCGGCGGGTCATTCGTCGACGAGAGGAGCTTAGTTGCTGTTTCGGACATTATCGGCCACCCGCAGAATCGAGCATAACTCATCGCATCATCGGCGGGCGGCTGCTGTGTTGCCCTCCCTCGCCGCAAACCGCCCCATTTGGCTCCCTTCCAACCCCTGCCGCGGTTATTTTTGCTGGCGCGGGGAGTGGAATGCTCAGAAGGTGCGGAAGGCAATAAAAGTCAGACGTGAATGCGCTCCACGGCCCGCTTGGCGTGAGGGACCACGGGCTCGCTTCTTGCTCGTATGTACCATGATGATGATCGGAACCCCAAAGACGGTGAGTAACCCGACCCGGCCTTCGGCGGCGGGGGTGTGTTTTGTTTTGGGGGTGGGAATGGGTGTAGGGTTGGTCATGTAGGATCCTGTGACGATGACTGTAGGGCAGTCGGAGTAGGGCAGGGAGGTGGTTTGAGATGGGCAAGGAGGGTGGATGGGAAGCCGAGAACGACCACAAAAGGGCGAATCAGGCATGCTTGCTTGTTTGTCATGGCCGTCATGACACAAAACGAGCCTGGGCATGGGAATGTTTCCCAAACATGGGGATCAGCGGTGCCATGGACGGTATCACGATTTCTTTTTTTTTGTTTTTTCTCAGCCCCAGTTGTGGAAAACCCATGTAGTTAGTTGATGTTGGGTCTACTTACTGTACTTGCTCCATCCGTTTTAGCATGCGATTCCATGTGCGACTTGTTAAAAAAGAAAATCACCGACAATGTCGATTTTGCCTGCCGGCGAGGCCGGTGCCGTCAATCCCACGTTAAAACCACGCGCGTGCGCTCTGATACTACCACTGCTAGTTGGAGAAGGCTGCGGGCTAGGATACCCCCCTGGTCGAGGTGAGAAGTATGCCGCAGTCCTGGGCCTATCTACTCTGGGAGACCAGGCCCGCATGTAATATTTCATGTGCTACAACGTCGGCTGGCTCGAATAGGACGTGACCATGATACGCGATGCTTCACTATTGCTGCTGTTATACCGTCACCGTTGCCTGCTTCTCGGGAAGCCCGTTTCCGTCCCGGGTAGACGGATCAGAGCAAAAAGTACTTTTTTCTTTTTGGCTAGCTTTTTTTCTTTTTTTGGTATTCTTCCCAACGGGCTTTGCCTCAACTCTACGTTAACGAGCTGCAAGCACTTGTCAACGCCTCCTCCATCAAGACACCAAAAAGGGAGGCTTTTTTAGGCTGGGCCATGTGTCATTGAGGGATTGTCTCAATTGCAACCCCCTCTCACCCGCTCCTTGTTCCTCTTTGCTAATATCATCATCATCATCATCCACCGCCACGCCGGCACAAGTCGGATAAAGAGACAGAGAGGGGGAGGGGGGTAGAGGGAGGAGTTCGTCTCATCATGACGTGCAGTTCCTGGCTTGGTTACTTAGTGTGAGGCCAGCTGAAAAAACATCGGGCCTCATCACACACATGATCACCAGCATTCCTTCCGGCAACGGGAAGGAAATTAAAATTAAACTGGCCTCTGGAGCTTGCGTACCCGATCTGGGTCTAGATTGCATCATGGCCAGTATGCACAGCCGTGAGGGGTTGAAGCTCTGCGCCGCCGTTGGGCTGTGTTGGTTGGTTTTGCAGAGAGGGTTCGAGGGCAAGGCGTCTGATTCGAAGAGCGGGCCCCCCTCTTCCCCTCCCACTCCCTGCAAGTCATTCATGGTGTTGTTGTGGGTGGGTTTTGTTCTTTTTTGGGGGTGGTGGAGGTTGGGTGTTCGCCGCTCAGATTTCGGACTTTGGCCAGTGACGAGGCACAGCCAGCGATGGCGGGCCCCTCTTCCTCGTCGTCCATCTCCATCTCTCTCGTGGCCCGCTCGCAGCTAAGCAAGCTGAGAGAGATGGAGAGAGAAAGAGAGGAGCATGTCGAGGCCAAGCCCGTCTGGGCTTAAGGCTAACCTCGGCCCCCCTTCGCAGGCAGGTGTGGGAAATCATTCTTACAGTAGCGGCAGCATCGAGCAAGCACCAAGGTGCCTTGCATCAGCATCGAGCACGAGGAGGAGGGTATGTAGGGTGATTGACCATTCCCAGCTGAGATGTTCCTGCGCCAAGGGGCAGGGTCTAGTCTTCGGCGGCCAGCACCACCATCTATCTACGTTTTGGTGGGTGGTGAGATGGTCACCTCGCAGGGCAGAAGTGGTGTGCGGTGGGCAATATTGGACAGGCCAGCGCAAGTTGGGGGCGGGCGAGGTGAGGGGTAAGCAAGGAATCAATCCCAACCCAAGGCGCGCTCTCAACGACAGGCCAAAAAAAGAAGTGCACGCATCCATCAAGGCGCAGGGCAAGCAGGGAGACTGGGGAGGGGAACACGCGAAGTGAGGGGGGAGGGTGGTTGGTGATGGCGGTGGTGGTGATTGAGCGGTGGTGGTATTGGTGGTGATGGCCAATGGTGGTGGTGGCGAGGTTGGAGGCACAAACGCAAGTTTGCCTTCATCAATCAGAGGCTGGAGCTGGCAGTCGAAGAAGCGGTGTATCACACGCTACCCAGCTAGACCTGGTCCTCTCACACGTTTTGGAGAGACGGTTCTCCCTAGTGCACGCACTTAGTCCCCGCCATCAACGAGGGGGAAAGGAGGGCCCGCCCAGAGCCTTGCCCGTTTGTTCCCCACCGCGAACCCCCCATACCCAGAGCTCCATGCTTTTTTAGCCCCCTGGCACTCGCTGGGAGGAGGGGTCATGGGAGCACGGCAAACGGTGCACGCCCGTGATGCTCAATGCCTCTCACAATTAACGAGCCCCAGACACACATATTGCCTACATATGACAATCGGCAAGATGGCATCGTTTTTCCTTTGTGTCGGGGATCAGGCATCGAACAAAGGTCCAGCTAGCCTACACCGCAATCGCCCGCGCGTTCCTGAATGGCGCAATAGCCAAGACATGGACATGGGGAGCGCAAAAGGTTACCGTTGGTCTTGACTCAAAGGCGAGGCTCATATTGGACCGTTCCAACACCTGCTACCTCTCTTCTCGTCGGAGATCTTCAAAGGCCTCTCTCATTCGCCATTCGCCTTGCGAGCCGTAATGGGTTTGGCTTCAAATCTTTGGCCGACGGGACGGACGGTGGGGGGTGGGAGTCCCTGCTCAAAGAAACTCGTCCGCCGGATAAATTAGCGGTGATCCTCCCATTAACTTACTTAACCCATCCGTCTACTTTCGAAACTTTGGCACCCTGAAGCAAAAAAAAAAAGAAGCGGCGGCCCTGGCGTCCGTAGTCGTTCATGGGAGCTAAACAAGATCGGGACGTGAGCCGTCCCGTCAGAGCTTAGCTCCCCTCACTTAGTTCCGTTTTCCAAC
Source organism: Calonectria leucothoes (assembly GCA_002179835.1). Classification (NCBI taxonomy): domain Eukaryota; kingdom Fungi; phylum Ascomycota; class Sordariomycetes; order Hypocreales; family Nectriaceae; genus Calonectria; species Calonectria leucothoes. The sequence goes on along the minus strand of NAJI01000169.1, from coordinate 172,549 downwards.
AACTCCTCGTGGTTCACGCCGCCTCCGCCACCCTTAGTCTCTAACTAGAAAGAAAAAGAAAGCCGGTAATTGAATAGGAAAGAAGCAAGGGAAATGGCCTGAGCAAGCCAATTTGTAATACGGGGTCGGATCGCCGGCGTTGCGCCTCGTTGGGGAAGAGATGGCAAAGCACAGCTGATTTGACGGGGGACGGACGCTCAGGCTAGGCGTTCGTTCCGCACCTCCAACAGAACCGCGTGCGCGCGTGCATGTATTCGTTGCAGGTAGAAGATAATTCGACATCAGACGAAAAAGCCACCGCCGGACGGATTCGGGCTTGGTGCCCGTGTAAGCGAGGGATGGAGGGGCCTTTTCCGAGAAGTTCCTGGTGGACTGGTCTGGAAGGGTCGGGTTTCAAAACCTGTCATGTCGCAGAGTGTCATTCCCTGAATAGCTGAAGCAAAGACACACACACGCATACACGTCATGACAAGAAACGGTGAGGAGGGATCGGGGGACCGATTTCCACTGCACTGCACTGCACCGCGCCAATGCCAGCACGAACACCAACACCAGCACTGGCCTTGGCAGCGCGAGCGCGCATGTTGCAGCTCGTTCGTTCCCTGTGAGAAGTGAGCGTGCGTGTGCGTGTGTCAGCCGCGCGCCCACGAACCCCCCACGAAGGTCTCAAGATGCGGAGAGCCTGCATAAACGCACGCACGCACGCTCGATCTGAGTGCCTTGTCTCTCTATCTTGACTATCCCTATCTGACTTGGAACCTCCAAGCGGCATCCATCGCAGCCCATCGTTGCGATCTTTGCCAGCACGTAGTATATCCCACACACCCGTGGCCAGAGGAAGAAACATTCTAATATCCACCTTCCGACTTCATGACCACCACAGCCACAGCCACATCTACTACCACGCACACGCCCCAAGTCAAGATCGGAAGAGCGGTCTCGCAAAACGACGCACGGTTGCCCTCCGTCTTGGCCGTGGAATACCCGTAGACCGCACCCATGGGTAGGTATCTATTCCGGTATTGCACACCCCCCTGCCTGCCTGCCTCCCTCCCCCCTGGCCTGGTCGTCGACTATCTCTCCTTGTTAGGAATCCTTAACTTTTTTTTTCCTCTGCACGCCGCCTTTGATGGCTGGTGACTTTGACATTGCATGCCAATGTGGGCAAGCATGGAACATGGGTTTGCGCTCTCGCGTTCCCGCAGTCGGGAACCGAGAATGCTAGTAAATTTACGTGCACACAAAGACTTTGCTGACTTGGGGCTGATGCTCGACTATGGCAAATGATGTGCATATGTCGTGAAATTACCCGCGCGAGAGTTTTCCACAATGTCTCCCCGACACATGGCAACCCGTCACAAAGAAAAGAAAGGAAGGGAAAAAAAACTTGAAGACGCCGTCTCGTGAACCGGCCCTTTTTTCCTTTTCTCTATTCATATCATGCATTTTTCCTTTTCCTTCTGGTCCTACATGACAGGAAAGTGGTCTGTTCTTTTGGGGGGTTGTCTGGAAAGACGGCAAAGCCAGCTGAGCTAGCCGAGCGCTGTTGCGGGCAGCCAACCAGGGCGCGGCTGTGACTCGCAAAAAGCACTGCTTGGCTGGTACCCTGGGCTGGCTGTCGCTTCCAGCTGAGACAGCCGTTCTGGCAGGCGCCACTGCCCACTGCCCACTGCCACATTTTTTCTAGCGAGATGGGGAGCGTCGGGCTTAGTGAGTTGAGGGTTGTCCCAACGTGGGCGCCGTGGCTTGGCTACCCTGGGCAAGTAGCAACTTCTGGGGGAGTTTGTTTCTTTTTTTGCCTGCCTTTGGCCTGTAAAAGTTCAACGTGACTATTTTCTTTTCTTTTTTCATCGTTTTTAATAATGATATTCAACAAAGAAAGCGCGCATGGGTATCGGCACAAGTGACCACGGGAGCCATCTCGATGGGGCAACGAGCTACGAAAGCAAGTGCTGCAGCTGCGGCGATTAAAAGAGGTTGGCAAGCAGGGTCTTGTAGGTATAGTGGCAGAGAGATTTACGGCCGAAACTGGGGTCTGGCCCCCAAGGTTTGGGATAACTGCCGCCTTGGGCAAGCCTATGGGGTTCGGTGGGGATAAGGGACCCTACTATGTCCGCGACGGCCCCTCGCGGACTACAACTTCAAAGTCAGTTGGCAGATATGAGCCACTGGCGGCTCCATCGTGCACTCGAATGGACGTGGCAGCAGCAGTGGCATCACGCACGTCGCATCCGCCAATCGTGCGGGAAGGCCCAGTCAAAGGCAAGGCCCGTTGCGCGAGTTGCGAAAATCCTTGCACTCGGCCTCTCTCTCCCCCCTCCTCGCCCCGGGGTCTGCCGCGACCATCGAGCCATGATCCATCCAATCGTGGGTTCCCACCTCGAAATCTCGTCGCACCAGTTCATGATCGCCCCCCCGCGTCCCGCCGGCGTTCGCGCACACACGGGGTGAAAAAAAGGAACAGCCAAATAAATTAAACATCAAAAGAAAGCAGACTCAAGTCACAATGCGATGTTACAAAATTTCTCGGAGAAAAAAAAAGAAAAGAAGGAAAAATGTGAAAAAAGGGTTCAATGTGACGTGCGTGTCCACCCCCACAGAGTTTGCTTTTTCATCTTGCCTCTGGATGCCGTTATTGGCTCGATGGGAAAACGTCCGTCTCACAGTTCGACCGTTTCTTTTGATGGGCTTGTGTCACTCCCTGTCAAACAAAGGTCGGTTTCTCGGCATGCTGTTTTTCAAACGACAACGACCGATCGGCTAATCATTTCATCTACCGATGTTTCCGCCGTCCGAAAAGATTCGGTGGGTTCAGACTACGGCGGTGTCGAGGGGAGGCGTCGTCACTTCGGGCTTGGTTCACCGTCGTGACCATACCAATAGATGCTTGGCGGAGTGATTATTCCCAGGCTATTGGGGCATCGGCTTCGCATGTAAATGGACCACGTAGAGGAAGGGCCCGCGATTGTTCAAGGGTTCGATGGGTTCCATGCGACGGTTACGGTGGGAAGGAAAAAAAAAGCCCGCGGGGATTGCCTGACAGGACAGGGTTTGAAGCACCTTGTCTGATGCGGTTTGGAAACTCAAGATACGGCATTCATTCGAATGTGCAGATCTGACCAATCACGGAGACTTTTATTCAAGGGAATCCAGTGCAAAACGCAGCAACGTCATTCATCGTGGGGTGGGGGGAGAAAGCGAGAGAGCGAGAGAGCGAGAGAGACGTGGTGATCCTTCGCCTTCGGCCGATGCACTCTTTCCAGACTACAGCCGGTGGTGATGGAGGTGGACGAGACAAGACGAGACACAAGACGTCTTCGCGTGGGCCTAGGCCCTGCGGGAAACAAGGAGACCATCAGAGGACGCCTCAGCTTTTTTTCTTTGACATGTCCGCCCACGATGGGGCATTCCAGTTCGCTGGCGTTTTCCGGTCCTGCCATCCCTTGCAGCTTGTCACCGTCCATGGAGCCAGCCCGGTGTGCGCGGAGGTGTTAGACAGCCGTGGTGCGTACCCCGGACGCCGATATTGGGTGCGGACGACAAAGAAGCTCGGGAGGGCCCCAGGGCGCCGAGCCAGCTTGCTTGGCACTTGGCTCGCTCGGCGCTGCGCACGGATGGAAACCCAAGGCCACATGGGACGTCGCGCGCCGGTCTCTTGATACCATGTACAACTGGCGCTTCGGGAGAGGAAAAAGAAAGGAATCCAGGAGAGATTACTATTCTGAATTCCTGTTCCTGTTATTTTTCCTTTCTTTTTCCGCTGTGTCAAGGGCTCGCCCGAGCTCGGGTCCCCTTTGGCGCCGTCCATCTTTGTCTCTGGCGTCTTGGTTTTGCCTGCAGATGGGGGGAGGCTTTCTTTCACCGACTGCAACATGCACGCGTGTCTTAGACCTTTGGGTGACCGGTCCTCGTCTAGAAGGCGTGCTAGAGGGACGGAGACGCAGAGGTGGGATGTGAGGGGTGAGGGCGAGGAGAAGGAGAAGGAGATAGCGAAGCAAGCTGAGGCGATCTGATCTGATATTCACGTAGCGTGATGATCTGAGGCTTGAGCGTGGTGGAGTTTACGGATGCGTAGGGAATGAAAGGGTAGGCGAGTGTCTTGCACCCACGAGCGAATGGATTGGGCAGGTGTTGGAACGGCATGCAAGGTACAAACGGTGAACAGAGGCCTGGGGGCCGAGGCCACGAACAGCATCGTGGGCTAGATTCAGGCACAGGAGCTTGGTGGCGGACGTCATGAACCACAGGGCTTGACAGGTTTCCAGGAAGTGATTCGCGAATTGGCCGGGAGAGACGCACTACTGGTGCTAGCGGACCCCAACAATTGGAAGACGGACTGTCCACGGCATGCTGGTCCTCGTATATTGGGCATCATGGGTTGTGGCAGAGGTGGTTTGCCGTAATGTGAATGCGATGTCTGCCCCCCCGTCACCGGCCCCCCTTCTAATGCGGTCTTACGCAGGGCCTGTTGTACAGCGTGGCAGACGCAAACACCAACCAACGCCATTGAGTGTGATATTAAGGGCTGGTCGAAAGGCTCGAAATTCTTACATACGACGTGCGCGCGCGCCATAGCATACCATGCCATAGCATACCGTGGCATGGCCGATTTCCCTGGACCACTGAACGGACAAGCCTGTTGGGCCAACAAAGGCCATCCCTGAAGCCTTCGCTCTCACGTTTTTTTCTTTTTGGCGTGCTGCTGGCCGCTGGGCTGCTGCTGGCTTCCGTAGTGGGCCCGGCCGGTGATCGTCAGCTTCCAGGGGGCGGGCCATTAGACAGCTCCCTCGAGGACGCCCCCCCGGACACCTCTGTGACATGCCATGGCCGGTCAGTGGAGGAGGGGGGGAAGGCCAGGTACCGTCGGGTGTCCCTGGCGCGCCACGTTAGTTGTGGTGCTGGGCGCTGGTTCATGGCGCCATGCCGTTAGTGGACCAGCGGGCCATGTGAGTTGAGGAGCGCTGCCCTAACGAGGCTGGAAGGCCGTCAACCGCAGCACCGAGCTTCTCCACTGGACGACGACCAAGGGGGGCGGCAGCAGCAGCAGCAGCCAAGCCAAGCCCACCCACCCACAGCACAGCGCAGCACCAAGCCCAGCCAGACAGACAGCCAGACACGCAGCCCGGCCCAGCCCAAGAGAAGCACCAGTGGAAGCTATTGGGCCAAATTAACCAGGAAGAGCAGGAAATAACTGGGACGGACGGTTTGAGGCTGGGCTGGACGAATCCATAGTTATTTTTTCTTCTCTTGTGCACGCACTACGGCCCTGCGGGATTATTTCTGAACTGCATTGCACGCTGCAGTGCACAGCATCTTGCCGTACGATGCGATGGAGACGTTGCGCGCAGCAGTAGCACAGGAACCGTAGGCATGCTCTAGCCTCTCTCCTTCTCTCGGTCTCGGTCTGCTGCTGCTGCTGCTCATTTCAGCGCGGATGGATGCCTCGTCGCGCCTGTCTCACACATACGACCACTTGCCTGCCCCTCTGCCCCTCCAAAAAAGAACAAGGCGAGAAAGTCGGGATTTGCGCTCAGAGACAGCGCAATGTGCAATGTACCTGCTAGACCTGCATGTCCGCCCCAAAGGGCCAAGGGCAACAGCGAAACGGACCATGGCTTGTGTCATGTCGCATGTATCATGTATCGCGTGTGTGCGTTTCTCTCCTCCTCCCCTCCTTCTTCTGCTCAACCGCACTCCTCCCCCCCCACCCTGCTGCACACCCTCCATATCTTGGCTTTGCCTTGATCCGCTGGCTGCACACACACCCTGGCCCTGCCAGCTCCACGCACCCCCTTTTCCGCCCTTGCTCTCCTTGCCCTCTGCTCTTTCTCTCTGTGCTCTGCTCCCATTCTCGAATCCATGTCTGCGTCCACATCCCATGACGCTACCATGCCCACCACACGCCCCCCCGGGCTTGCTGGGGCTGCTGGGGCTCTCACTCCCCCAGTCCAGCCCAAGAGAGCTCCCGCATGCCCCCAGTCCCTATATAGCTTCAAGGCTTCCCCATCCCTCCGCTGCTCCCGTCTCTGCTCGGCTCTGTTATCCCCAGGGCGTTCCGTGCCTGGTTGATATCCCACCACCATCCTCCTTCCCACAGTCCGGACCTTGAAGGACGGCAGGCCAAGCGGGAACCTCCTCGCCAGACACCTCATCTTCTCTTCATCACCTTTGTTCACCACCTTGCTCCGAGTCGAGTCAAGTCAAATCGATATTGTCCGAACTGGTTTCTGATTGTGACCTATTCGCCGGCTTCGAATGTTGGTTTCCCGTCTCTCCATCATCAACATATACCTATATTCATTGCACAATTCGTCTCGCCTCGCCTCGCATCTTTTCCTGTCTTGCTATAAAGAACCGATGATTCTTGGGTTCACTGTGTTTGTCATTCATGATGCCACTTCGACATAAGGATTGTCTTGATCGTCTGTGAATCATTGCTTCTGGCCAACCCTGGTCATCAAGAAGCAATTAGCAGAAGCAAAGAGATCCTTTTCTCGACCTGGTTTATATGAACATGTAAACACATCCGTCTCTGGGATTCATCGTGCTCTTACAACATCTCAACGCCACACCAATCTCACTCACTCCCCATTCACACTCATCACTGTCTCACATAAAGGTCAACCATACTGACAAGACTACTCCAGTTAACCTCGACCCGCCTTCACAGTGACCTTGCTGAGCAAGTAAAGTCCTCGATTCACCAAATCCTGGACTCACTCCCCATCACCAATTCGTATTCACTCTTGGAATAACTGGTCTGCGACTTTGTTGGACGGCAGGACCAGTTCTACTCACCGAATTACGAATCACCCTCAAGAATTCGTCTCAGTCCCGATATGGAACAGCCATGATGAACGACACCGAAGTGAAGATTCTCATCATCGTTCTGGCGACTGCGGTCCCAATGACAGCAATCGCCATCACCACCATTGTCTTGTGTCGCCGACGCTCTCGCCAACGCCGCCGCTTCTTCAAGAGAGGCATTACTCCCATTGACGACGAAGAAATTGAGTCGTGGAGGACCGACAAGTCGGAGGAGAAGGCCCCCATTGTTGATTCCTTTGACGGCTATGATCCCACCCAGCCATTGAACCGACAGCACAGACGCCAGCAGAGCTCTACCTCCATCCGAAAACCTCCTAGTGTTATTATCTATCACAACGGACACCCGCGAGCTTCGGAGGAACTCAACTCTCACAGCATCAAGCACAAGCGCAGCGTGGATATTCCTGTTACACCCGTGCTCGCTCGTGCCCCCAACTCCCGCCCTGGTCTCACCGACGATACTATTCAGGGAGACGACGCCTACATTCCTCCCCTCAAGCGCCAGGCTTCCCGCCTTGCTAAGCTTCCACCATCTTCTCGGCAGAGTCGTACCCGCAGCAGTCGCAGCAGCACCATCAGCACCCCTGGCCACCACGACCCCTGGCACGGATATCAGCCTGAACACACCTTGACTCGGATGTCGAGCGACTACCTCCCTCGAGGTAACCGATCTCTTGATATGCGACGACAAAAGCGGGGCCACTCAATCTCAACACCACCTCGCATGTCCTTTGACGACGAGATTTACCTCGGTGGTCTGTCTCCCCGGCCCTTGATTCGCAAGTCGGAGATTGGCCGTGCTATTGGTTGAAGATTAGTCAAGCAATGGAACGAGTGCCTACACTTTACTTACCGACATTTCAATGTCAACCGGTCTCTCACACTAGAGACCAGTGAATGGGTCTGACAGGAACGATGACTTGTTTCACCCCAGGTCGTCCCCTATGATCAGCCTATATTACAACAAATGCGGGGCCAAGGTGATCCCCGACCTGTTTCAGAAGCACCAGGGGGTCAGGGACGGGATGATGATAGACTCCGTGCACGCGATAGTTGCCGAGAAGAATATCGAAATCAATCTCTCCCATTTGTCGGCTCCTGCGAGAGCCGCCTGTCCTGCTTTGATATACAAGGATCACCAATACGCACGCATATACACACATTTGCGCAGCTGCACACGGATGCGCGCCCACACTCTTTACATGACCTCTCTTTTTAAGATGATGACGTCCGGTTGTTTTGCCCGCCTCGAGAATGGAAGTTTGGAACAGGGCTGGTCTTGCGGACCAATAGCTAGGGCTTAGATGAATTTTGTGATCTCTAATGACGGATATACCCCGAGAATTTTCCTTTTTCTCTCTCTTCTCTTCATGTTATGATAGTTTTTAAAGCAAGCGCTTCGAGGAGGACAGAGACCACTTGATGGCCTCAGCGCGGATGACAGCCGTTGAGAGTGGCCAATCCAGGTCCGCAGATTTGACAGGCAGAGGCACAGACGCAGTCACAGATAGAAGACAAGGGACAGACAGACATACAAAAACGGCATTGGCAGCGAGGCAGCCCAGGGTTGCCTGGTGCCTCTGCTTCTGCTCAGATGAATAAAAAAGCCCAATAAAAGCAATGAAAGCCGTTTCCAACGAGTTTGCCACGATGCTTCCACGAACCGTGCAGTTTCCAGGGCAGGCGATCAGGCAGGCAGCCCATTAGGCTTTTGACAGGTCTCGTCGCATGGCGGCTTGATGCTCGGTGGTGGGGATGCGAGTGTGAAACAGGGCCAGACCCCACGCGGGAACGTCCGGGCAAAGAAGCAAGCACCAAGTGAGGTCAGGCCCGAATGGGAAAATGTTGCGGGTATGGGGCGGCAGAAGGAAATTTGAGTCGACGAGAAGGTGCATGTCTGGTTGCGGCCGGAGGAGGGACTGGGGGCCGTGGCTTTGGATCGAGTGTTTCGTGGCTGCGGGTCAAGACGTTGTTCATCGCCCATGGCTGGATCCGGCGCGGAGCTACTGCTTTGGCTCTGCATGTCCATCTTCCTCGCCGCCCAAAAGTGCATGGGGATAAAGTGGATTGCGTCCCTGGGTTCCCTCTTCTCTTTTCTTTTTTTTACGGATGGGACTCGAGTCTATGTCCGAGAGCCTTGTTTGATACCAAAAAACAAAACATCCGGGAGCATGATAATTGCGTGTTTGGACGGGGGAGAGAAGGTAGGGAAAAGCACGGGTGGGACTCGCAACGTCTTCCACTTCGGCACAATGTGGCTGTTTTTTATTTTTTTTATATTTTTTTTTTAAATCCCGAGTCGAGTCTCGAAGCCCCGAGCTTGGTCGTTGTATTCCCGAGGCCCGGCGATTTACTCGGTCCCGGAAGGATTCGATGCCAACATGCGCAGCCGCCCTCCTGCTTTGGGGGCTGATGATTGTTCCCAAGTGCCTGGCCAAGGCTTTTCTGTGCATGCCCGGATCACGTTTTCCCGTGAAACCGGCCCGGTTGTCTATTGTGCCTTATCGTCTGTGTGTACCCGGGAAGAAAGAGGAGAGGAGAGGAGAGGGGAGAAGGAGGAGGAGGATGACGTGCAGGAACAAGGACCACGCTCTGAGCCAGCAATGGCGGACGCCCCAACCTGCAAGAAAGGCAAGAAAGGCGACTGGGAGTTTGATTAACAAGATTGATTGCGATTGTGACAGCAGCCGCCCGATATAGTGCTCTCCATGCGACAAACCCATCCTGTCCCTGTCCATCACAACCACGGGGGGGAGGGTGTGTGGTTGGCAAAGTCGCATTTGAGAGAGAGTCGGGATGGACGCTGTAAGAGAGTGCTTGGGGGGTTTGGCATGAGAAGAAGTGCAATGCGCTCAGCCTGGATTGTAAGAAAATTGCCATGTTGCATGCTGATGTTTGAGTGCATATGCAGCTGGCTGCTTTCTGTCGTCGTTGGCAACTCGGCTGACACTGGTTGCTGAAACATGGCGGAGAGGTGTAACTATAATATGCATGGAATTTAAACGTGCATTGAATGTATTGCATACTTACACTTGATCAGCTGCATAAAGGTATGAGTGAAGAGTGATTGGGTTTCCCTTATACTTTCTGTCATTGATGATGAAGAGGGGTTTGATGAGTGGCCTTGAATTCGAGCATCTAGGAAGTGGCCCAAGTCAACACAACAAGGTTTACAAAGTAGACCTAGCAGTTAAGTTGCAATACCCGTCTGGCCTTTTATACACACAGGAACAGGTAGTTTGTAACTTGAGGGCACTTGATTGATGAAGGTGACGATGTAAACCAGTCATGGACCAACCATCTCCCACTCTTTACAATCAGTTACAAATTAAGCCAAGGTTTAAACCATCTTTATTGTTTATTTTTACAGCAATTTCGGTGCTCGGTGCACTCAAATGGAACAGCAACAATATCTTCTTGTTGATAGCATCATGGACGGTAAAGCGTGTGCGTTGCCACTTAACGCGCTTTCCATCCACTCACAGCGGGGCATCGCGTCGCACACCCACCCACACAGACCACAGACGCGCGCGCTTCTTCTCACCACAACGTCAGGCCTGCTACACTAGAGGGTTCATTATCACCAAAAAAAAACCACCTTCACCCGCCCACAACCGCCTCCCTTTTGAGACTTGCTGCGGGACACGCCGGGACGCGGCACTTCTGGGAGGAACGCCGAGAGCACTCGTCTAGCTTGTGCGTCTCGAGAATTGCAATCAGGGAACAGTTCCCCCTTTGCCAGCTAGCGCCGATTGACCGAGTGGTCCATTGTTGTCTGAATTGAGCCTGGCACTTTTTGCGTCTCGCGAGCGCCCGCCGACGCCAGGGACTCATCGAATCCATCATAAACGCTCCTCCGCGTCGTGTATACGGGATCATCAAGGCCGTAGACTCCCTCTCCCCCAGCGGAGCCGCCTTTTTGTCACTGGTCACAACCTTTCACCGACCGCCATATTTTCACCCTCCTCTCCTCCCACCACCACCACCACTACCCACACTCGCCATGCCTCCTCGCAAATCTACGTCGCGAAAAAGCGACGTGACGGTGGCGCGCTTCGCCCCAGTGGAGGACGCACAGCCCAAGGAGTCAAGCTCTACGCCCGCGAATGCAACACCCGCGGCGGAGCCATCATCATCATCAGCTGCGGGTACCCCGTCTGGGAAGAAGGACAAGGAAAAGGAAAAGGAAAAGGATAAGGAGAAGGAAAAGGAGAAGGAAAAGGAGAAGGACAAGGACAAAGAAAACGATAAAGAAAAGGAAAAAGAAAAGGAAAGAGAAAAAGAAAAAGAAAAAGAGAAATCAAAGGGCCACGATGATGCCGTTGCCATCGAGGTAAGTGCTTGACGTCATGGTTTCAATCCAACTCATGAATGAGTGATATGAGATGGCATAGTTGTCATGAATGCGACTCGGGTGCTGACGGATCAACTGCAGGATCTCACACTACCAAAGTCCATAATAACGAGACTGTCCAAGGGTGTGTTGCCGCCCAACACGCAGATCCAGGGAAATGCCATCCTTGGCCTGAGCAACAGTGCAACCGTCTTCATCAGCTACCTGGCTTCCCAGTATGTCCAACCGACGCCACGAGGTTGCAAGATTTCACCCAGCTAACATCTCATCATCGCAGCGCCAATGAAAACACGCTAGGCGCCGGAAAGAAGACAATCACTCCCGCCGATGTCTTCAAGGCTCTCGAGGACACTGAGTTTGGCTTCCTTCGTGAACCCCTCGAGGTTGAGTTTGCGAGTATGCCACCCCCCCTCCTCCTCCCCTTCCTCGGGCTCTTGTCATACCATGTCCCTGTTTGAGTTGGGAACTCTTTGCCTTTGTTGATTTGGAATCGTGAAACTCGTGTTCCATAGAAGTTTACCCCCCCCCGCTCCCGACTTGCACTAACCTCATGGATAGAATTCAACGCCATCCAGACTGAGAAGCGCACCTCGTACCGCCAAAAAGTTCGCGCCAAAAAGTCGGACGGCGCGGACACCGACATGGCTGACACGTCGCTCGCCGAGGCTGACGGCGACACCACCATGGCCTCCGAAGCCTCGGGTCCTCGCACCAAGCGCGCCCGCGTCGACCCCGCGGCCGCTCCCGAGGCCGACGAGGACGATGCCGAGACGGAGGATGAGGAGCCGGTGCCGGAAGATGACGAGGAGGACAACGACGAGGGAGACGAGGAGGAGGAGGACGACGACGAGGGCGAGGACGAGGCGAGCGGAGACGAGACACAGGATGCCTTGGAGGAGAAGCAAGGCAGAGAGGATGCGGACGAGGCGCTGGACGGGGACGAGAGCGATTAAACCTGATGGACCAATCCTGTCCCTCTTGATTGGGCCGCCGCATATCTAGATGCCATCTTTACGACTGTCTGCCTTACAATTGACTGTATTATCTGTTGCCAGGCTGTTTCCCGGTATCACTGTTTCTATTGACAGCCTCTTCTTGGTGCTTCCGCTTCAATGCAACTAGCCGACCATCTTCTTCTCTCTTGAATGTCTCGTCATCGGGACCAGGCCTCGCATTCATCCCCGCGTCACACACATGCACACGCACGCACATACACAGAGTCACACACACGCGTTTTCTGCAGCCCTGGCGGGGCTTTCGCACCTCTCTCCGTGCTACCGGCACGAGCGTGGATGGCATGACGAGTTCCCGAACTCCGAGGATGCGATGATGGCAGCAGCAGCGGCGGCATCAAGTAGCATCAGTAGACAAAAAGCCCCCCCCCCCTCTCCCGTATCCGCCAAGGAGGAAACAAGGCTAACAAGGGCAATGAGGCTAACTCGAACCTAAGAAGGAAAGGAAAACCAGTAAACATTCTGTGGTCTTGGCAAAAAACGTTGCCATTGACCGGGGGGGGGTTTGTGAATCCCTGTCCTTGGTTGAAATTTGTTTGTTCGTGGAAACCTTGGGGGCCGGTTCTCCGAACCGCCCGATTCGTCGGGTCAACTAATCCAAAGAAATCAAAAAGGAAGAAGAGAAGAAGAAAAAAAAAGCCGGGAGATTGGGATAGGCAAGGGAGGGGAAGCCGTTACACGACAAGAAAAGAACAAGGTTTTGGTTCGTGCATGTTTCTTGGGAGAGCAAGTTTGCGTGTGAAACATACGACAGATTACGAAGCTAAAATTTGTCACTTGGTCATTATCAGATCCGGGGTGGATGTGTACACACATCGGCATCATAGCTGTAGATGCACACGAGAGAACATTTATTTCATGGATGTACGCTCTGTGACAGAACAAGACAAAGTAATTGCATTCGCGAAAATATGAAAAAAGTGAATTCCGTATTGCCTGACCCAACCAACCCATCCCAATGCCAACCTCTCGCGACAAACCCCATGGACCAAGAACCACATGCCCACCCAGACGACAAAAGAGTATAGAAATGGAAAAAGAAAATGGCAAAAGCAGCAACAAAGTATCAGTACCGAGAAACAAATCAAGCGAACAGCCCACCATGTGGCCTTGGCACAGCGTCCATGAACCCGTTCCCGGGCTCAGCAGTGTCATTGAGATGCGGGCTGGGATACCCCTGTGAAATGCCTGCAGAGGCCTGCCCAGCCGGTGCACCCCTCCAGTTCACACTCGTTCCAAAGTCCCAAGCTCTGTCGAGAGTGATGCTGAGTAAAGAACGGGCTTCATTCCGTGAGGGAACACAGTTCCTGCGCCAATGACGAAACTGTCGAGAAGAACGAATCGAAGAGGTGACGTGGTATCAAAAAAGCCCGGTAAAAGATGCCATGCATATGCAAATGGCTGCCAGGAACGCACAAGCGAACCGCCGATAAACCGCATCCCCGCGAAACGCGTTGAACAAACTGACTTCCAAAACCCGAAGATGCCTCGAAAACATGAGCAAAAGAAGCGAACGGTAAAGATAATAACCCTGGTTGTCCCGAGAGCCATGCTTGACCCCGTCCCTCTCCTTTCCGATAGAGCAAAGGAAAAGCAACATAGTAAAAAAAAGACGAAAGCAGATCGATTCGAACCCGAAAAAAAAAAACCAGTGTTCCAATTCCCCGACTCCTCTATTCCATCCAGTCCAAATGCTACACGAAGGTTCAATGGACCCTTGGTCCAAAAAAGCACATAGCCTCTCCACCAATGTGTATGCTTGGGGTATCCAGGAATACTGAAGGGGTTCGGACCAAAGAGAGGATCAGAGTCTCCAGACTGCAAAGAATATATAGGAATAGGAAAAGGTCAAAAGAGAATAAAAAAAGAGACGTGATTAGGTCGAATACCCGTCAGTGCAAATGTCAAAAGACAAAAAAAAAAGAACCAAGCAACAGCACGAAACAATCGTAGTCAATTCATCCGGTCATATCATTCAGCACATGGGCAAAAGATGGCGCTCATTGGGGCTGCTGGCCCTGCGCCCACCACTGCTGGGCCGGTGAATGCTGCTGGCCCGACCAGGCCTGCGTCACAGCGGGGCCCCCAGGCGTGCTCTGCGGCATGTACTGCCGGGGTGTCTGGTCGGCGGGGTACATGCTCTGCCCGGCGCCGTACGGCATGCCTGCCATGCCGGGGAACTGCATGTTGGGCTGGATCTGACCCGAGCTTGGCTGGCGCAGGTGAGACGCAGGCGACTGCGAGGGATGTGCCGACTGGGCCTGCGTGGTGTAGCTGCCGTAGCTGTGCTGCTGAGGAGTCTGAGGAGTCTGGGGCCACATGCCCTGGCCGGACTGGTAGTTGTAGCTACCGGTGCCCTGGGACATGGAGCTGCTCGAGCCTGAGACAGAAGGTGTTGGTCGGATGCTTGCGTGCGAAGAGGGAGGAGACTGGGCCATACCTCGCATGGGCGCCTGCGTCAGGCTGCTCTGGGCGCTGATGGATTGAGAATAGGGCGCCGTTGTCATCATCATCTGGGGGCTCTGCGAGGAAACCAATCCAGGCTGCGACATGCCGGTCGCGGCGGTATGGGGCGAGTGCGAGGGTCGGCTCGTCGGGGCGGTGGCGCTCTCGGTCGATGCCACGGGCTGCTGCTGAGTCAGGTTGGAGGAGGGCTGCTCGTGAGGTCGGCGCCAGATTCCCTGGATGTAGTCACCGCGCATGTCGCGCTGCTGCGTGACGGATCGGTTGAACTCGGCGGCGTGATGGGCCTGCTGGTTGAGCTCGCCGAGCGGCGAGGGCCTGGTCTGGTCTTGGTAAGCAGGGCCGGTAATCTCCTGTCTAGGTCCTCCCTTAAGGATTCCGGAGTAGTCACGCGTCCTGGAGTCACTGAGGTCTGGTCCAAGTGTCAATCCCGGCATTCTTGTTGCGCTTCCTGGTGGTGGTCCAATCATACCTGGCTGGACAAGGTGCGGCTGCGGAGGCCCTGGGAACGGTCCTGGCGTGTTACTGTACACAATCTCTGGGTGCGGAGCACCGGCCAGCAAAACGTTGTTCTGCGCGGCCTCGGCGGCCTCTCTGGCCTTGGTGGCGCCGGGTCGCTTCTCTCCGGCGAGATCAGCTTCGGTGAAGCCTTGCTTTCGGGCCTTGGTCTCCCAGTAGTCGTCGCGAACTCTTCGGCCATTGACAATGACTCGGCTGCCAAACTGTCGGAACATGGACCGGGCGGTAACAATTGCGATCTGCCTGGAACGGTAAGAAAACGGAAGAATCTCCTGCTGGACGAGGTCGTCCTTCTCGGCCTGGCTGGCGATAATCTTGTACAGCGACCTGTTCTTGTTAAACAACAGGTACGAGTCTCGATAACCCAGCACCCTCGCGCACTCGGTGGCTAGCATGAAGAGCTTGTCGCCTCGGTTGGGGACGAGGAAGGTTCTGCACTTGTACTCTCGGCCACCCTGGAGGGTGCCGTTGGCCGACACCTTCTTCTCACCAAACTCGTCGATCTCCCGCGGGAGGTATTCATCGCCGGTCGGATTCAGCTGATCGGTCGTGTGGTCTCGTACTGTGGGAAGAGCTTTGAGCGTTGACTTGGTGGGCGTGGTCTTGGGAGGGGCCGCAGCCTGGGTTGGAGTATATGCAGGGTTCGCCTGCGCAGGCAGCGTGGTGCTCTGCGACTGCGGCGTCTGGGGAGGAGGGATCGTCTGGGGCATGGTTGCGGTAGCTATATGGCCGGGAGCTTCGGAGATGCCCCCCGCGGAATGTGTTTTCATAGGTCGACCGCGTTTTCGAAGCGGTTTCGAGTCACCTACACGGCAAACGGAGCCTGGTCAGCAGGGTTCTTGGACGGTCAATGTGGTAGTGTGCATGGTTGTGTAGACAAGTAAAGTAGCACGAGAAAGACATGTAACACGGAATCGTAGTTAGAGCCAGTTTCGCGGGACGTCGCAACCGGCGCGTCGCGGCGGCGCACCGCGATGCGCAGTGCAGCGCCAGGCTACACAGGCTCCACCCCGACATACCGTCATCACCGGGTTGTGGCGACTCGTAGAGATCCGGGGTCCGGCTGCGCTTGAGGCCGCGATGAGGAGGATCTGTTGAAGAAAGAGGACAATTAGCATTTGAAAGAAAGGCTTGCGAAAGACAGCCGACAGCAGCGACGCCCAGGAGGGCTCGCGCCGGGGCATAGAGCTTTGAGCCCAACAAGGGATAAAAGAGCTTCTCGCGAGGCGCGCGGTGGGGAGGTATAAGGAGAAGTTTTCTTTCTTTCTTGTCGCAACTACCGACGCTGAATAGCGACAGGCGGGACAAGCGAAGGAATGGGTGGGATGCGATTGCCGAAGAGGTGTGGGCGCGCGAGAAGTGGATTGCGAATTAAGAGCACACACAACTTACCAGGCGAACTGAGGGCGGCGGGATTGATCGTCGCACTATCAACGCCGCTGCGCTGGGCGGAGTACATGACAAAACGTCCAGGCTAAACTGTAGCGACGATGAAAGCGACGACGATGATGGCAGCGGCGACGTGTCGTGAGATGTTTGGACTGAGGGGAACCCCAATGTTGGAGAAAGCGGGAGAGTCGTGTCAATCGCGCATGTGGTTGGCCGCCAGGCAATGGCGCGTCGAGGTGCGGGATGACGATGCCGACTATATGAGTGCGCCTGGTGGTGGTGGGGGAGCAGAGCCCGCCTAGAGCAGCGAAACGGGGACTCGGCCGGTTAGGCCAGGGTTCGAGTAGGGTTCGCGCAGCTCGAGGTCAGGCGTTGAAGTCGTCGATCCAAAGTTGGGCCTAGGCGCAGGCGGAGCGGGTTGAGGATAGCATGTGTCGAGGAGGGCGCTGGCGCGGGAAGCGGCAGGAAGCGGCCAAGGGCGGGCGGGACGTGTGTACAAGCAGCGAGGGATAGCAAGCAGGCGAGGCGAGGGGCAAGGCAACGAACAGAAATCAAGGCAGCGCAAGGCTGCAGCATAAAAAAACCAAAATAAAAAAGATGCGAAACTGGGGTGGCAGAGATTGACGGGAACGGGTAACGGGGGACTGCAGGCGGGAATGTCTGGGTTGGATGGCTTTACCTTGACTTGGTGATGGAGTGGGATGCGGCGGGCGCGAAGAAGCGCGTTGTGCGACGAGGGCGACGAGGGTAATTCACAGGCGGGCAGGGCGAGACAGCGGTTGCGCGCGACGGTGAGAGCCTTTGAGCGCGTGTTGAGTTCGGAAATGGAGGGTTGGACGACTTGGAGCAGCGGGTGTGAAGCGGTTGGCGGCGAAAGGTGGTGGTAGTGGTAGTGGATGGATCGAGTGGTGGATGGATGGACGATGGTGATGGATGGTGGATGGGACGGGTTGGCGATGGGGGTGGGAATGTTGCAGTAGTATACTGTAGGTAGCGAGCAGGGCAGTGGGCGGTGCACCGGGGGGGTCCCTTGGTGGCCCGTGGTGCACGAGCAGCAGACCTCGTAGCGGCTAGCGGCGCTGAAGCTAAGCGGGCAATGGCACGCACGCGCAGTTGGTAGTGCGGCGGCGGATAGTGGGTAGTGCCAAGGTGCCAAAAAAGCTAGTGGGTTAAAGTGGTATAATGGGAATGGGGAAGTGAGTAGCTTGAGTGGCTGTGGCGGTCTCAGCAGCAAGCCGAGTTGAGTGGTCGGGTTATTGGAAGGGAAGAAGGGTAGAGAAGTGAAAAAAAAACTGAAAATGAAAATGCAAAGATGATACCCCAGTCGGTTCGGCGAGCCAGTCAGTCAGAGTCAGATAGTGCGGCAGTGACAGACAACGGTACGACAGGGAACTAAAGAAGCCAGCGGCTCGACCAGGACCCGGGAGGTAGGTTTGCTAAGGCAAGGCAAGGCAAGGCAGGGCAGGGCAAGACAGGGCAAGTCAAGGCCTGCAGCGAAGACCCAGCGAGGGCGGAGGCGTCGGCGGCGCGGCGGAGACGGCGGAGACAGGGTGGGTGGGCAAGTGACCGAGTGGACTGCTGTGAGGGCTGCGAGGTGCAATGCGACCGAGGGCCGCGTGAATGTGGAGAAAGCTGGTCGATATGACAAAAACCCAAGCCCCGGTTCCCGAGGTGGAGGTGTGCAGCCTGTGTAGTGTGCGTAGCGTGGTGCGTGGTGCGTGCGTGTGTGTGTGTGTGTCTGTCGAACCGAAACGAGGGTTCCGTTCCAAGCGAGCCAGTTCCTGTTGCGTTTGTGGTCTGTAGCGCAAGGCTCGACAACAAGCTCCGGCGCAGCACAGACTGCGATGGCGAACCGCGGCGCACGTTTATGCGCAACAGATATATTGCGAATTGGAATAGAAGAGCGGGACGCTTTTGCCAGGTGATGCAATGCGATGGCGGCCGATGACGATGGGCAGAAGAAAATAAAATAAAATAAAAGCCAAGCCAAAAGGGCAGTCGGCGGCCTGGGAGCGCGTGCGCTCAAGTCCCCGCAAAAGATGGACCCAGCAAGAAAGGTGACCGTTGCGCTTCTGCCCGATGCTGCCGACGGCGGCGGGGAGGGGGGTTGGGAAAAAAGGAACAAGGCAATGCAAATGCGCGCAAGAAGGCTGCGTGCGCGAGTGGGCGCGCGCGTTATTCTTTTTTGTCTTTCTTTCTTTCTTCTTCCTGTTGCAGGTGAAGTGTCTCGAGGCTGAAGGAGGCGCGCGAGATTGGCAGCAGGTGTGAGGTGAAGTTGAAGATGGCAACGGATGGGCAAGGTATGTCGGTGGTCAAGTCAAGATGGATGGATGGGGTCTTGTGGATGGGGGGCAAAAATGGGGTCTAGTGCGCCCAGCGGCAGGAGGCAGTAGAACAGCGGGGGACGCACGAACGAAGATCGCTGTGATGGGGTTTGAAGGCACCGCGACGATGGTTAGAGAGGGAGGAGGAGTGGGACGAAGAGGCTGCTTGGAGCTGGGGGGATGGGATGGAGGGATGAATCGGATGGGTTTGGATTGAATAATGGATGGGCTTAGATGGATGGAGGGGGGAATAGGCTCGATGCGATGGAGGGTGGAGGGGGCCCCAGCAAGCAAGCAAGCAAGCCAGAGGGGTCACCGTTTGATGGCAGCGGCGCGGATGGAGGGAGACGGATGACGAAGCATGGTTGGCTGCTATGGCGCAAGCCGATCAAGCCCGGCAGGAGGAAAACATGTTCAGAGCGAGCATGGGGTCGAGATGGACGCAAGACAAGACCAGGGCTGGGACACGTCTAGCGAGGGAGCCAGGGAGGGGGGTGCGCGAGCGTGGTGGGAGGGAGGCGTGCGGCTGGAAGCGTGCGGCGCGCAGAGCACCCGGCGCAGCGCGAGCCCAGTGTGAGGTGCAAGCCTTTCTGGGATAGCTCTCGTTAGCCTGGGGGCGTGTGCCATCAACCTGCTGGAGGAGGGGAGTGCATGGCCAAAGGCGTGCGTGCTAGCGCTAGCGGGGGAGCGTGAGAGCGCAAGAAGAGCAACGGGAAGAATAAGACTCGGAAGAGGAAGTCAGCGAAATGACAGGTTTGACAATATTGACGAAAAAGCCTTGCACCCTTGCACCCCGTGAGGCCGTCATCCAAAAATGGAAGACATGACAAAGAAAGAAGAGCGTGGCGAAATGGACCACAGCATGATGGATGATATGATAAACACGAGGCGGCGTCGTATCTTTAGCTCACTATGGGTGGAGGTATCTTTATCTGGGAGACGAGCATCCTGACGCTGCGAAGGAGACGAGATACGAATGGAACAAAGATAGCAAGGCGGCGGCTGTGGCGAGTATGATGAGGAACATGGAACACGCAAATAGAAACCGAAAGATAAAAAAAAAAAAGGCCACGAAAAACGAATGGCCCGAAATGCCAGCCGGATGCCGCAACGGGGGTGCTTCTCAGGCCGCAACATGCAGGCTCGCGCGAATCTAGACCCTCACTTGGTTTCATTCTGTCCCAGGCCATCATTTGGAATTTAGCCCTCTATCGCCATGGGGGGGCGTGCTGATTGCCGCGGCCAACCGCTGCCTCCCAAGACCTAGCAGTTAACTTGCCTGAGGTCCCTTCTGTGCGAGGAGCTCTCTTCTGCGTCGCCGCCGCCCGTCCGCCCGCAACTCTGCACAATCAATCAAGTGAATAGATGCAAAACCAGAGGCAATCCTACCCATCCCCGTCCTTGCCGGGGAATAAGGAACACATTTGGTTGGCCCGTTGCTGTGGTTGGCTGAACTTGGCCATCAGCATGAGCATGTATCCTGCATCCCCAAAGCCAAGGCACGAGCATGAATGGCACCAGCATGGATCCGGCGTCATCAATGTCAGCTTCGGCCCCCCTGCAACCAAGAAAGACAAACCACTTAATTTTTGCCTGTGCCTCTAGCTGCGACAAGGCATCAATGCCAGATGCCCATGTGTCCCAGAGGGCTACAGTCTGTTTCGCCCGTCACTGGAACTTGCCTATTAGTCCCGCGGTGAGCCATGTCTTTCCATCTATTACCTATTAAAGCTCGTTTGTGTCACTCTTCAGACGAGTCGGGCACACGGAACATGTACCATGCCTGGCGCCCAAGTCATTTACATGACGGTTTGGGACAAACAGTCTCACCCTCTTCCCTCTCTAGTTATTCAGCCGCCTGGGGGAAACTACAGGGAAAAAGCCTCGTCGTCTTGTTTGATGCGCCTCCTTTGCTTTTTCCTTAGCCCCTCTGAAAGTTCTTTGTTCCTGTTGGTTCGACACAGGAGCTATTCCACGTTGAACATCGATCCGCGACGCCGGGTCTGGGTGTTGCACCGTGCTGTGTTCGTGTGACGGGGCGAGCCTGCGAGTTATTCCTCCCCTCATCCCTCGTTCCTTTGTGTGCCACCATGCCCATCCGTGCATCCAGGGCTAGGAGAAGCTAGGGTCGTGATTTCGTCATGGCATGTATGAATGATGGGGTTTGACTGATAAGTTGAACAACTTTGGGGGGCCAAATGTAAAACAGCCCCAAAACAGCCAGTATAGTGACAAAAAGAAGAAAGGAGAGGGAAAAAAAGTAAACAGGGCCTGCCGGGAATCTACGACGACAAACCCCGGATCGCTGTTCCACCCCTGCGAGTGCGCCGTGCTGTTCTAGTCCTGTGCGACGTTGGGTCTGCACCTGCACTTCTCCCCCGCATATCCTGCCTGTGTCGCACTCAAAAGAGAACATATGACTTCAACAGATACACATGCTGGCATCATCGTCTTCGCACTCGGTCAGGCCTCGATGCAAGCTTGCTTGTCACGGAATCCGCACACTGAACGATAGAGGAAAGCAATCTGGCGAGTTCCTATCCACGGAAGGTCTAGTGCCGGCGGTCACCAACGAAGGGCGTGGGTCTCTTGTCTTGCATTTTGGCTCGACTTGTCTCGCCTTGCCCTTTGTTTTCTGTAGTGTCTTGCCCGTCGCATACCTCATCTTCCCCAGTGATCCAGATCGCTCCTCAACAGAGCGTCTTGGCCCACCCTCCTTTTCAAAAAGGATATGCGCCTGTGACGCTGTCGAATGGACGCTCAGCGTTGTTTGAGGCGCTGTGACACGCGGTTCGTCGTTGTGTTGTCGAGACTGCTCGACGCCGTATAAGTCGCGCGCAGGAGCCCGAGTTATCGTTTAGCGCCAGCCTCAAATAGTTGGATGGGTTCATTGGGGTCGCTCAAAGGACGGGACCTAATAGGCTTGGTTGGGAGAAGAAGAAAAAAGGGACAGCTCCTTCGTTTTAGTGCGGGTGCCCCAAACCCCAACCTTCTGGTTGGCTTGTTTGGTTCTTTTTCTTGGGTCTTTGTTTCCCGGTTCCATGCTCTAGTGCTTGGCGGCTTGTGATGAAGCCGTGAGTGAATATTGAGCGGCGCCATTGCACTTATCAGCGGATCCCCCGTTGGAAAACCCACGATGCAAAACGAGACCGACGTTGGAACGGCGGGATGCCATCAACTGCGATGCGATGCCACTAGGAGACGCTAATGCCAGCCATGCGACTAACATTTCCGCTCATCATCCAAGCTGGCGCCACGGCCCCAGCGAGCTCCGAGGCCCAAGGAACCCCGGCCCACCTGGCGCAGAAGCTCCGGAGAGAGCCTAAGAAGTTAGGAGCAAAAACTGCATGGAAGGATGAAGGCCCAGGGCATGGCAAAAAGAGACTGTGGCGCGCCAGGATAACTGCGCAGACCATCCCAACCGGAACCGTCTCTCCAACGTCCTTGGCCATGTCCATCCATGTAGGGCGTGCCATGTGTGTACATCCAGATGGACATACAAGTGTGTATGTTATGTGTTTGCCTGCCATGCCATTCACAAGCAAACAAGGACTCGGCAGGTCGGCGGCCGTCGCACCCATGTCCCTGTCGGCGTCGACCTGCCCGTGCCATTCACACCCACAGGCCAGAGGCAGATCAACAAGCTCTGCAATTTGGGGGGAGGGGAAGTTGGGTTGGGGAGGTGCGGGAGCGATCGCCCCAGAACCCCAGACGTCCACCACCACCACTTCCACTCCCACCACCACTCCCACCACCACCACTGTCCGTCCGTCCCCGTCCGTCCCCGCTCACGCACAGCTCCCGCGTGTGTCCATCCCTTCTCTTTCCAGCATGCCCAAATGCCAGATATTAGACACACATTTCAGACTGCGAAAAAAGAAATATGAGCAGCCACAGCCCGCCCATCACAGCCCGCCCCGGCGAGACATGGCCATGCTTGCCATGCGCGCCCCAGTGGCTCCCCAGGGCGCTCCATGGGTTCCCTTGTCAATGCCATGCATCGCCATCCCGTCTGGTCGCCGTGCCTCCACCGGAAACGAGCTAGCCAATGCGACGGTCAGCGAATGGCCCTTCTCGATTGACCTCCCTCCAGCGCCTTTCGCCCTCGGATTAGTCGTTCAGACGAGATACGCGAGAAACATGGCCCGCTGATGGGTCTTGTCTTGGATCCATTCGACATGACGATCGCCTCGCCCTCGTGATGCTTTGACTTCAACCCACTTTGCAGCGTTGGCTTGCCCGACAATTGCAATAAATCCACCGCAGACTCGCGAACCATCAAGCCACCATCTCCATCGTGTCCCATTCACTATCCGCCACCAGCCAGACCGTGGGTGGCTCTAGCGATTAACGCACGCTGCACTCCGCGACGGCGCTTCTGGCGCAACGCTAACTTAGCCCCGCCACGAGGTTAGCACCCCTCCTTCGGGTGCTTTGATCTCAGCCTATCCGTTTCCTACTTTACCTCACCGTTTCCATTCTAATACTGCCCGTGTCGTGTTTTCTGCGCAAAATATCCATCATTTCGTCTCTCTATCTCTCTCTTTTCCCGCTTCCGGGTGGGCCCCATGGAGACTAGATGACTCACAAAAGCCATCATTCGTCCGCACCTACTGGAACAGGTTGGGAGGCCATGTTGATCGCCTCCTCGCAATAATGGCCCCGCGGCGTCGTATGAGATGACGACCTGCCACCGCTTTGAGTTCTTCGGGTAGACGCTCCGTCGGCTGTGAAACCTTGTTGCTGTTCTTGATGCTAGCCCCATTAAATTATCCACCTCGGCATTGCCTCGAATCATCATTTTCCTTGCCCGCAGTCTCCGACCTTGCCGGCCGTTCTTCACCGGAACTTGATCGCACACTTTGAGTCATCTAGAGGTTTACTTGTCGTCTGCTCTCACTCCCAAACGCCTTACTGAAAATAGATCATACTCGCTCCAGAAAAATGGGGCATGCATTGCATCATCCTGATGCCCATCCCTGCCAGGCTCCCTTCGTCTCCAGCCCAAGTGCGCAAGTCTTGTGATGCCTGGCCAGGTCTCTCTCTTTACCTGGGTAACGGAACCAATCATGTCCATCCTGCGCCAACTCGACTTTCTCATCTTCTGGGGTCTGTTTGGTGCCGCAGGCTTGTCTCGGCCCTCGCTCCCAGACCCTTGCTCGCCTGGCCTCCCTGACCATTGTGGGCGCCATGTGCAGACTGCGGCCAAAGCCCGCAGCCGAACCCCTCTTTAGAATCGCTGCCAACTTTTTACTAGATACCGTCGGAGTCGCTTGTTAGAGAGCGGTGTATCCCATGAGACCCCTCTTGCCAGTCTCGCACTAACAAGATGAGAAATAAGTCCGCTTCGTCGGTAAGAGAATGACTAAACGGTCCAGGCGTGTGTACTGGACGGAATTCTCATCGTGGCTATCGCGCATAATAAGGCGGCCGCTCCCAGCTCCCAGCCAAAAAGGGCGCCATTTGCCCAGTCGTCGTTTTGAGAACTCTAAGCCGTGATAACTGCGCGCAAGGAAGCTCTATTGATGCATGCTCATGAAAGATAGCATTGCGACGCCCGGGATTCAAATGGCAGCGAGCTACCTCGTCTTTCTTGCGCCACTCTCAAGAAGACATTGGTTCCAAGCTCTAGCGCGGCCCCTCATCTAGGTAGCTCGCCCCCTTTGACTATATGCGGCGCAGATGAGGTCAGACTGCAGTCAGGTTGGCTTGCCTAGCATCGTCGACCCGCGCGTTCTCCTTGTCCATGGAAATGTTCTGCATTTCTGAATTTCCCTTGCGCCCTGGATGCACGTCGCACGCTAATCGCGACCCCGTGGCCTCTCCCAGACGCGCCGCGTTATCGCGCTCTTTGGGGGTCGCTTCGTGAATATCCTGGGCTCAGCAGACAACCCAGCGTCATGGGTTTCCCAATCCAGCAACTTGCTGCAGCCCTTGCCGTCACATGGATCAGCATCCGGCCCCAGAATGCTGCTCACCGGTCGCAGCCACGCCAATGTGAGATGTTACCAACATCCATATTCCCGGGCGGAAATGGTACTTTGCAAGGCACCCGGACGAGAACCGACCTCCACTGCAGAGCCTAGATGACCAAACTGAGGTAGGACAAGGCCGTCCACGGCGAGCTGCAGCTCCGGCTCCACTACCGCTCCTCAAGTGGCCTGTAAGGCGCGCACGAAACAGCTCTTTTGCTTCCTGCCACGGCGCCTGCATCAGCATGTTGGCCGCCAGGCGCCAATTCCAAGCCAACAACTGGTGCGCGTTAAATAGCATGCGGGTCCTCAGCAAGCTCGACAATGTGACACTGATCTTTCTGCCCATGAGCGTAAATCTTGACGTTGCGATTGCCGATGGGCCATCCGCTCAACTCATCGAGTGTGGATGCTATGCCAAGATTCAACCAAAGAGACTCCGTCCTTCGCGCACGTCCCTCACTTGGCTGTGCCATGCAATCCAACTGCATGAGCAGCTTCTTCTCCATAGCTATCAGCGCCCGTAATGGTCGGCCCAATATTAGTCGAGACTTGCTCTTCCCGGCTGGCTTCGCATCTTTGCGCCGGCCGTGTCGTTCCGTGGGGTTTAAGGTAGGCTGCAGGGATGTTCATGACTGCAACCGCGGACCCAAGCTCAAGAGCATGGTCGTCTTGTCCGTGATTGGCCTTCTCCTCCGAGTTCTGACCGTCGGTGACATGAGTTCCGCCGCCACAGCTGAAACCTGACCTTGGGTATTGGTCGCCAATGTCGAGGCATGTCCAAAAGAGGCAGCCTGCCGAGAAGGATAATCAATGAAACCCACAGACGGATGCCATGCATCAAAAGAGCATGTCAAGCTATCCCAATTTGCGGTGCCAAGTTGACGCCTCTCGGCCGATTCGGTTGCAATACGTGAGCGATGATCCTGCCCGGAGAAAATAGGCTAATCCATTATGGCGCTTTCGTACCAAGCAAGATTTGTAAAAGATGTTGGTCGACATGGATCTGTACCTCGATATGCAATGCTAAGCCCGCTCGTTCCGATGCTCTCAGTCAGCCCTGTCGAAATGTAAGCAGGCCGCATCAGTTCGGACTGTCCCATTCAGGACTGTCAGAATGCGGAACCGTGCTAGCCGGCAAGCAACTGAGGTGCGGCTTCTGCCCTGCTTTGACGGGCCTATGGGTTTCATCCCCGGTATGGTCCTCGGCAGGGTTTCTTTTTTTCTTTTCGTGATAGCCATGTGACCATCTCTCACATCTTTGTAGACAATAATGCAAGTCATAGCTACCTGCAGCCCCGCGTCGGTGGTTGCCAGGATCCACTGTTAGGCGAAGTTGAGAGGTGGTGTCGGTGGTGTCCAGGTTTAAGACATGCTCCGCGTGGAAGATTTGTGAGTCGTCAGAATAGGCTAGGGTGTGCGGCCTCCATCACAACCCTGCCTCTTGGACGCCCTAAAGCCCTTGAAGGTGCTTATTCGCGGTGCACCATTGGCTGTCGCAGCTGGAGGGCATCATGAGGCCGGTAGCAGAGTCCACCAAGATGCACATGGGGCCAATTAGTTCACACCACTAGAAGGCACTTCGCTGCAAGTCCGTTGCTGTGTTGCCTCCGAATGAGCCGGATGACTTCAGTGGCCGGCCGAAATCTAATCATGGCTGGCAAAGTGTGTAAGAGCTGCGATAGATCTAACTCCACGCTCCCACCAAGATGGCGAGTGCGGCTTCCTGTGCATCAAGGCTGCGGGCGCTATTCCTGAAATCGTAGCCTGCAGCCCTAATCTGACTGCCTTGATGTTGCATCGCCAGACTGCAAGTCTTTTGACATGCCCGCAATTGTCCAAGCTGTCTTAAAGACGTATGATTAACTACCACCTTGAATGCCTTGGCAACCATGTGATGAAGCGAACAGCGACCCCAAAAGCTCTTAGCGCAAAGATATCGAGTTCAAAGAACATGAAGTTCTTCCGACACGTAGCCCAATGAGGTTTCATGGTGGTACTCATGGGAGCATTGCAATATCGCCACTTCTGAACCCTGGCCTGTGAAATGGCACAAGCTTGAAAGGGTAGTTCTCGTTCGGAATCTCGTCGATTTTACATTCAAACATGTTCGATAACCCAGAACTTTGACACCGAAAATTCCGTAGTCAAAGCTAGTGATGCTCTTTACGCAAAGCCCAGTGACACGGGGCGAGAGCTCGATGTTTCGTTACTTCGGCCGCACAACACCTGTGAGCAATGGCGCGAATTCCGCTGTAAACGAAAACGCTCAGACACGTCCAGAAAGTGGATAGCATAGCACATATGGCCAAGCGGCTTGGTGATCCTAGCCATGTGCTTCGCCACAATGAGTTCAAATCCATGGCAACAGAGACCCCTCAGTATTCGTGTTCTGGATCAAAGAACGCGTCACCCTGAGTATTAGGCCCATTTTGATGGTGGCGGTTTCCCCCTCTCGTGAAACCTTGCAGGACTTGTGCTTGTCAAACACACCGCGATTTTGGGCCCGTAGCCAAACGCCGGGGTGGGGACGCTGAAGGGTGTCAGTATTGAGCCCAGGGCTTGGGTAAGTCTTCTGATATTGTCTTACTGTTGACCTTTTATGCACTCAAGAGCACTTTGCCATATGGCTAATCTCCAAGTTGAACTGGCCTTGGGAGAGGACAGGGTCCGACGTAGCATTTGAGACAGTGACAGCAGTAGAATGTATGAAATATCTTTCCCATTTTAGAAGATTTCCCGTGTTTCGACTTTTACTGTATTTGAAATCTAAAAAACATTGCGATTGCTTGCAACGGCCAAAACGTTGAAAAGAAGGCTCCTTGAACAACTGCCACTCAGTCACAACATCACGATTGGTCAGATCACGTGATATAAAAACTCAAGTCATGTGATATCAAGCAAATTCCAGAACGTTGGAACAAGCTTCATTTCGAACCTCAAGGAAGAGATTTATCAGCTAGAAACAAAAGACTGGTCTGCCTTTACCTAGACTCAAATCTTCTGGTTGGTTTGGCGTTGACAGGCAATTCTCAGCCTGGGGAGTCCCATATCGATAAGAACTGCACTAGCTGCTTTTGATCCAACTCCGACGACGTTTTCATCATCTCCATATTGAATCACATCGAGAGTGAGAAAGGAACGCGGGCCAAAATGACAAGCTTGAAGAGAATAAGCGATGCCGACGCGTTAGCATCGAGCATCTCGAGCAAAGTCTACGTCCGCTCGACTCGAAGTGGCAAGGTCCAGAAAATTGTGCGAGAGGTCTACCTCCGAACTGACATCCCATGCTCCTCCAAACTCTGCATGGCCTGTCTTCAACATGCGCCAAGGAACGCTGCACAAGAAGGCAAGTCTATCGGCTCACTCGCTCATTCGTGACCCGCTAACATATCCATAGTCCAGCCGTTTGTCCTTTCAGACAAGCCTGCAGGCACCAAAGCCTTCCCCCAAGGGCATTATCTAGTTCCAGACACAAACGCCTTGTTGAACGCCATGGACCTATTTGAGCAGAGCTCGAGTTTTTACGATGTCATTATCCTCCAAACGGTGCTAGAGGAGCTGCGGAACCGATCACTGCCTCTCTACAACCGCCTAGTGGGCTTGACCAAGAGTGAGGACAAGAGGTTTTACGTCTTCTTCAATGACTTCAGATTGGAAACTTTTATTCGACGCGAGCCTAATGAGACTGTAAATGACCGAAATGACCGGGCTGTTCGACAAGCTGTCAAGTGGTATGGGGAACACCTGACCCAGACAAAGGCTAAAAAGGTGCCGGCGGTTGTGATGCTTAGTGATGATCAAGACAACCTTCGGAAAGCTAAGGAGGATGGTCTCTATGCATCTTCACTTAGAGACTATGTCAGTGGACTCGAAGATGGAGAGAGGCTCCTCGATTTAGTTGCCGAATCACAGAACCAAGGAGGGTTTAAAAAGCCAGGCCAGATGCTTTATCCCGAATACTTTACTCTGTCGAAGATGATGACTGGTGTTAAGGCCGGTTTGATGCATCAGGGCATCTTCAACGTCTCCCCATACAACTATCTGGAAGGTTCAATCAAGGTTCCAGCCTTTCCCAAGCCGCTGTTAGTCCTTGGTCGCGAGAATATCAACCGAGCAGTG
This sequence comes from Calonectria leucothoes, assembly GCA_002179835.1. NCBI lineage: Eukaryota > Fungi > Ascomycota > Sordariomycetes > Hypocreales > Nectriaceae > Calonectria > Calonectria leucothoes. The sequence continues at coordinate 143,565 of NAJI01000169.1, read as the reverse complement.
GACGGTGATGTTGTGGTAGTTGAAGTTCTGCCCCAAGATCAATGGAAGGAGCCGTCCACGAAGATTATTGAAGAGGATGCTATCACCAAGAATGAGAATGCAGATACCGAAGAAGGCCAAGATTTTGTCTCTGAAAAGGAGCGAAAAGCTCTCCAGGAACAAGTCAAGAAAACTCAGAAGAGCACTTCAGAAAGCCACCCCCAACCAACGGCCAAGGTTGTCGGCGTTATCAAGCGCAATTGGCGCCAATATGTCGGCCACATCGATCCCTCATCCGCCAGCAAGTCTTCAAGCCAGGGACGAAAGCAAGATAATGTTTTTCTCATTCCAATGAACAAGAAAATCCCCAAGATTCGACTGCGCACGAGACAAGTTTCTGAACTCCTCGGCAAGAGACTCCTGGTTACCATTGATTCATGGGAGCGCGACTCGAGGCATCCTGTTGGCCATTTCGTTCGGTCTCTAGGAGAACTAGAAACAAAGGCTGCCGAGACTGAGGCCCTGCTTCTCGAATGGGACGTCCAGTACCGACCATTCCCCAAGACTGTCCTTGACTGTCTCCCAAAGGAAGGGCACGACTGGAAAGTCCCGGCCAGCACTGAAGATTCAGGCTGGCGGGACAGAGAGGACCTGAGAGGGCTTCTTATTTGCAGCATTGACCCTCCTGGCTGTCAGGACATTGACGACGCTCTTCACGCAAGAAAACTACCTAATGGAAACTTTGAGGTGGGAGTTCACATCGCTGATGTCTCACACTTTGTCAAGCCGGCCAATGCCATGGATACAGAAGCTAGTATCAGAGGCACCACGGTCTATCTCGTCGACAAACGTATTGACATGCTCCCCCCTCTTCTTGGAACAGATCTCTGCTCCCTCAAGCCCTACGTGGAGCGTTATGCCTTTTCAGTGCTTTGGGAACTCAACGATGATGCTGACATTGTCAATGTTCGCTTCACAAAGTCGGTCATCAAATCTCGCGAGGCGTTCAGCTACGAACAAGCTCAACTAAGAATCGATGACGAGTCTCAACAAGACGACCTTACAAATGGAATGCGCATGCTGCTCGGTCTTTCCAAGAAATTGAAGAAGAAGCGAATGGATGCTGGTGCCCTCAGTTTGTCGTCTCCCGAAGTCAAGGTCCAAACTGAGTCCGAGACATCGGACCCGATCGATGTTAAGACAAAGGAACTTCTCGACACAAACTCTCTTGTGGAGGAATTTATGCTTTTCGCCAACGTGAGCGTTGCTGCGAAAATCTACGACGCATTCCCCCAGACCGCCATCCTGCGCCGCCACGGCGCTCCTCCCAAGACCAACTTTGACGAGCTAGCAAACCAGCTTCGCACCAAGCGTGGGCTAGAATTGCGTACTGACTCGAGCAAAGCGCTCGCAGACTCTCTTGATCAATGCATTGATGAGAGCAACCCCTTCTTCAATACTCTTGTGCGCATTATGGCCACTCGCTGCATGATGAGCGCCGAGTACTTCTGCTCGGGCACCCAGGCATATCCCGAGTTCCGCCACTACGGTCTTGCATCCGAAATCTACACCCATTTCACCTCTCCCATTCGTCGTTATGCTGATCTGCTCGCCCATCGCCAGCTTGCCGCCTCAATCGGTTACGAAGCCGTCCACCCGACTGTCCGCAGCCGCGGTCGTCTCGAGGCCGTCTGCAAAAACATCAATGTGCGCCATCGCAACGCACAGATGGCTGGCCGCGCCAGTATCGCCTACTACGTCGGCCAGGCTCTCAAGGGCAAGGTTGCCGAGGAGGAAGCTTTTGTGATGAAAATTTTCAGCAACGGCTTCGTCGTTCTAGTGCCCCGGTTCGGCATCGAAGGTCTCATTCGCCTCAGGGATCTCGCTGAGCCTGAGCCCGAAGCCGACTTTGATGCTGAGACATACACGCTTACGACAAAGGGCAGCAGGGACATCAAGGTGGAACTATTCCAGAAAGTCAAGGTTAGAGTCCAGGACGAGAAGGACGAGGCAACGGGCAAAAGAGGTGTCAAGATGGAACTGCTCGAGGCATGAAGAGTATAGCTTGCACCAAGTGCGGAGTTGATACCACACAGCGATGAAAATACATAGTCAAAAAAAGCAGATAGGAGTTAGGAAATAGAATGTTTATTTGAAGTGTATATGACGGTTTGAATCCGTATTACCAGCCAACCTTGGAACGCCAAACTTTCCTATGAACAAATCATGTACCGACCGTCATGAAGAACCGACAACCGCCTTCTTTTTTTTTTCTCGCCTCCTACTGTTCCATGGCATCGCCGTTGCTGTCGGCGCTGTCATCGCCCCACAGACCCTCCAGCTTGAACTCGGCAGCCCACTCGGTGACAATCTGCTTCTGGTCAGGAGCGACTTCGTCTTCGCCGGCATTCTTCACAGCAGACTTGGCGGGCGCGTCGCTCGACTCCACAGGCAGAGCGGGAGGCTCGACCCAGCCCTGGATGCGGCCATCGCGCCAGTCGGTGATGACGGTCATGGCAGCGGCGTTGATGTTGGGGATGCCGCCTCTGCCAATGCGGCCACGCTTGCGAGCAACCTGGACGAGGAAGTCGGTCGTGGTGTCTCCATCAGTGCGGCTGGGCATCAGGGCAGGGACATCGTAGACGTTGGTGAGCTTCTCCATGAGCTCTGGGGACGAGGAGAGGCGCTTGAGAAGAAGCGAGACGGCGGGGATGGGGTCGTCGATCTGCTTGGGGGGCACAGCGTTGAGGAGGATGAGGTGGGCGTGCGCCTCGGTGGCGTTCTTTAGGGACACGAGACCGCCCGACTGGATGGACGAGGAGGACGGGAACACAACACCGGGCGAGTCGAGCAGGGTGAGCTTGCTGTCAATCTTGACGGATCGGATGCTCGTGGTGACGCCGGCCTCGGCGCCGGCAGGGCAGGCTCGGGAAGAGCTGCCGCCCTTGCCGCTCATCCTCGAGAGCAGAGCGTTGATGACGGAGCTCTTGCCGACGTTGGGGTAACCAATGACACCGACCGAGACGGCACGCTTCAGTTGACGGGTGGCGGCAAAGCTCTTGAGGGCCTTGAAGAGGGCAGCAGAGGTGCTCTGGACAGTCACGTCACGGTGGTTGAAGGTGTGGGCGTTGGAGGCGGCGTTGGAGGCCCGGAGAGGCAAGGTCGGGAAGTAGCGGCGCAGGTAGACGAGCCAGTCGTGGAGAACCTTGGGAGGGATCAGGTCGGCCTTGTTGAGAATGAGGATCAGCCTCTTGCCGCCAGACGCAGCAGCCATGACGCTGCGCTCAACCTCGCGGGAACGAGTGGCCTCGGGGTCGCGGGCGTCGAGAACGTAGAGAACGACATCGGCCTGCTCGACAACCTGCTTGAAAACCTTGTCGTAGGTTTTGCGCGACGTGGCCTGGCCAATCGACATCTCGCCTCCGCGCTCGTTGTCGTCGCCTTCGCTGTCGTCCTCGTCGTCGTCCATCTCGTCGTCGTTGTCGGCCAATTGGCGGTCATACTTGGCCGCGGCAGCTCGGGCGCTGGCGATGAGAGCAGCCATGGGGTTCGACTCGTCGACGTCCTCGTCCATGTCGTCGTCTTCCATGTCGTCACCATCGCCTCCCGTGATCCCGACATCCTCCATGACCTCCCCATCCTTGGCGCCCGTTTTGGCCGCCTTCGCAGCCTTTGCTTCTTCCTTGCGCCTCTGGGCCTCCTCGGCCTTTTTCAGGCGCTTCTCCTCAATCTCCTGGAGAATCTTCTCCTTGTAAGGGAACAGGTTGGGGATACCGGGATCCTTCTTGAGCTTCGAGCGCCATTCCGGGTTCTTCTTTGCGAGCTTGCGCTCCTTTCTCTGCTTGGCGGCTGAAGCCTTTTCGATCTTGTGTCGAAGGCGAGTGGTCCCGCGCTTGGACTTGGGCTCTAAAGAATTGGGTTAATAAATTATACTCGCAGGTGAAGCATTCTAATAGCTTCAGAGAGAAAACATACTCTTGGGTTTGGTGATTGAGCCGGCCATTTTAGTTCAGTTTGAGGTTGCAATACTGGCTAACTGGGCATCCCAAGATCGAAATGGATTTTTTTTTCCATGGTAAAAATTAGGTGGGATGTCGATTCTGCCGGTAGTTTTTGCTACACCGCCTTCCGCCCCACATACTTGGTGGTGAAAGGTTTTGTAGGCCCACACCATTATGTACATTGCATAAGTTTATGTCCACCACGTTGATGTATTGCTGCAAAACTCATAAAATCTCGAGATGCGGAGCGGTAAATTTAGGCCAGAAGGATACAAATATGCTGCTAATCATTTGCTCAATGGACCAGGCAAAAAACGCGCTTCCATATGATGGTTCATTTCTGCTGGTCACTGAGTGCTCAAACTTGTGGGCGACGCACAAATACATGAGTTTGGGGAGCTCAATGATGTTCTTTACCAAACAAAAAATGCAACATGATCTTTAATTTAGTAAACACACGGTGCGAATGAAATTCACATGTTTGCCCATTTCTTTTTCAGCATGCCGGGTCCTAAATAACACGCCTTCTGTCTACATCTAGTTACATTGATCTCCCGTTCGAGATTTATGCAGGACCTGCTCTACCTTGCGTTCCATGTCCTGGTATCTAAGGAGCCACGTCGAAACTCCCGTAAGCTTATTATTCCTTTAGCCATTCATCCATACGATCGATATCTAGTTCTTCCTCTTGGAACATCGGACTCCGAGTCGCTTTGATTGCCATTCTCATCACTGATCGAAGATTCCTCTACCAATGCACCGAGTGAACCCCGGGATTGAACAGAAGCGCGGTCAACAGTCTCCGGTCTTATTTCTGGCTCTGTAGATTCTGTTTGGCCAGTCCAACGTTTCTCTGATCTGGAGTGCGAGGTGCTAAAACTCGTGTCATATTCCTCAGGGTCACCTCCCAGATACGGTCGCAAAGATGGCAAGCAGGCGACGACAAGGCCAATATATGCATCTAAGGCACTCCAAAGTTCTATAAGACGTTTTAATTAGTTTCAATAGCCCATAAGGTTAGATAAGGGTGCGCGAAGTCGGGCCACGCACCAATCATTGATACGGATCGCATTTTCGTATCGTCGCTAAACTGGATAGTCATGAATCGCGCGAAAGATATGGCAATATTGACCAAGCCGAGAAAAAATAAGCAATATGCGCCGACTTTCACGCTATACTTCATTTGCTTTTTGTGTAGCATTGATAATGGCAGAACGAAGACTTGAAGACGTCCAGTTAACTCTTGGTCACTAAGGACGATGCGCTTTATCTTACTGATTATATCGCCAAATATGTGCAGGGCCCAAGAGACTTGCCTAACCCTAGCTCTCAATTTTGGATTGCATATATGCTCGGGATTAGAGAAAATAGTCCTTGGTTAAGTTAATAAGCTGGTCGATACTTAAGGCCAGGAATGAGGAGGTGGTCATGATTCACATACCAATTCCTTCTGGTGGGGTAACACATAAACAATAACAATGCTATCGATGTAATGTATGATATACCGCAATACAAAACAGTCATCCACAGAGTAATTCTTCTTTTTAGCATGGCTGGGGGAAATAATTCAAGATATAGTGACAGGAGGACGGTTTTACTGAGATAGAGCGTCGTAAAAAAAGGAATTGAGGCAAGCCAGGAAATCTGATGGGATCAACCGATTAATAATTATGACACGGAAGCTTTCTCGGTAGTGATGCATTGTTTACCTTGAGAAGATGCTCAATTTTCTGAGGTCTAGCATTGAAATTGTGGAGTTTGTAATCAACGTCAGGGCGGAGGACACCTTCAACGTGCAATACCACGTCAAATGACGCGGTAGAGATGGCTGAGCACCAAGCCGCAATCATCAGGACATCGCGACATGAGAGCCTAGTTCTTTGTATCTTGAGACGCAAATACAAGCGGGCGATAATGATAGCAGCAGAAAGCCCAATCAGAGTATAAATTGCAGCCTGATCCCAATCGATCTTAGTATTCGATCCACATGTGTGCTCACTCAGTCAATCGCAGGGACCAGCGAACGGGAGAGCTTACCAGGACGGCTGGGCCCGATGGACCAGTCATGGCGATGGAGATGATGGGGAGATCATTGAGGAGATGGCCAAGAAAGAAAACAGGAGATCTTTTCTTGATTGATTGACTTTTATTCGCTTTATACTAAGTGAGATTAAGCTTTCTTTGTCATTCCTGGCGCGAGTATTCGCTGGTTCCATTTACAGCTAGCCAGCGCCATGCCCTGTGTCTACGGTGTGTAACTTTCCCTAACTTTAGAAGCATTCGACGGACCAGCCCCCCATCCAGATGGCACAAAGCCACCGTTAATCTGATTCGCCAAGCAAATTAACTTTGTCTTTCTATTCTGGGAAACCAAAGAGGCATCCTTGCTAATGAATTCCGAGTGGAAGGTTTCTTACCGTAAATAATAGAGTCTCTTTCCATCTAGAATGGCTGATGATATATGAAAATTCTAGATATCATTGACATTCTTCAAGCCAAAATGGCTTGGCGGATCTCAAGTACAGATTCGACGTTTTAGCGGACGAATTGCTCAACAGCGTGCATAACGTTATGACTTGCAAAACTGTGGAGTTGGCTGATGACGGCTTATTAATGAGCTTCGAATAAGGGAGGAACTATCATGGCGTGAGAATCCTTCGTCAATGTCTTATAAATCAACAGTAAAATTAATTTAAAAACACACCACTCAAATGAAGAGCGATTTTTCTGCAACTCCTACCTCCCACTTCTCCTCAAATTGCAAACTGCCACAATGGCTCAAGCTATACCCAAGACCACAAAACAATGGAATGTCGCTGACACAACAGGATTTGATTCCTTATGCTACAGTGAACAGCCCGTACCAGAAGTTGGTGATAATCAAGTGGTGGTCAAAAGTATGTTTCTGTTTGCAGGCTGCTCTACCACACCCAACAACTAACGATGATGCAGTCCTGGGTGCTTCAATCAACGTATGACTTCCAACCGACTGATACTCAGCTTTGACCAACTGTGAACTAGTATCGTGATCTCATCATTGCCAAGGGGGAGTACCCCTGGGGCCTCAAACCAAACGTTGTCCCTGGTTCTGATGGAGCCGGAACAGTCTTGGCTGTCGGAAAGCACGTCACTCGCTTTCAGCCAGGAGATGACGTCGTAACAATCATCAACCAGCAGCACCTTGCCGGCTCAATGACTCCTCGCTCCTTGGAAACAGGTCTCGGTGGAGCGATTGACGGCACTTTGCGTTCTATTGGGGTTTTCGACGAGCAAGGACTCGTGGCGATGCCGAAGGGACTAAGCTTCACTGAAGCCGCTACTCTAAGTTGCGCTGGGCTGACTGCCTGGAACGCTTTGTTCGGTTTGCCTGGCAAAACAGTCATGGCCGGCCAATGGGTCCTTACACAAGGAACAGGCGGAGTTAGCATCTTTGCAGTGCAGTTTGCAAAGGCAGTCGGCGCTAGGGTCATTGCCACGACAAGTTCTAATGAGAAAGCCAAGCTCTTAGAAAGGCTCGGGGCCGATCACACCATCAACTACCGAGAGACTCCCAGGTGGGGCGCCGTGGCCAAGGAGCTGACGGGAGGCATCGGTGTCGACCTCTTGGTTGAGGTCACGGGGCCGACATCTATGGACCAGAGCATGGCCTGCCTCAAGCTTGACGGTACCATGAGTATTGTTGGATCAGTCGGAGGCGCTGGAGGCGCTGAGCCAGGTCTGTTGAACTGTTGGACCGGGCTGTTCACGGCCCGTGGAGTGTGGGTTGGGAACAGGCTCCAGATGGAGGAAATGTGTCGAGCGATTGAGGGAAACCTCAAAAGCCTGCGACCAGTCGTTGATCCAAGGGTCTTTTCGCTAGAGGAGGTCAAGGAGGCATACGAATATCAATGGGCAGGCAAGCATCAGGGCAAGATCTGCATCAAAATGGATTGAAAGGCACGGTTTGTACTGACGTATCGCCAAAATGGTTTTTACATGGAAAAATCCAGAAATTTAACAAATCCATGTTCATATGGCAAAGGATAACTTAACCGTCGCCATGAGGCTGACCTGTCTGGTTTTGCCCACACGTGACCAGACTAGATCAACTGTTGAAGTCCACATCCGACCATCCAATGACCTCTCAGCCTCTGTTGCATCCAAATTCCTGACAGCCCACTCACCCGCCAGCTTATTTGATTATGGCAGCCGAAGAGTCCCCCAAAATCGTTTCCGCCGTCTGGGGCCGCATCGAGGTGGCAGGCCTGGAATCAGGCAAGGACTTCAAGCTCTATCCTGGCGGCGGCCGGCCTTGGGACTGGGGCGAAACCGGCACCAGGCACAACCCAGGCATTCAGGTCGCAGACGTCGAGGAAATCGTGCAAAAGGGTGCCACCACAATTGTGTTGTCTCGCGGCATGGACCTGAAGCTCCAGGTTGGATCCGAAACCGTCAGCTATCTCGAAGGAAAGGGCATCACCGTTCACGTGGCTGAAACGCGAGAGGCTGTTGGTATTTACAATTCGCTCGCTGGGCAGGCAGCTGTTGGCGGCTTGTTTCATTCCACATGTTAGGAGATGGTCTGAGACCAAAGCCGCAACAGCTCAGGACATGTCTAGCCTGGGGTATGGGAAATGCAACTTTATTGAACCGGACCCATTGCCTTCGCCTCTACCTTCGCATATGACGATGTAAAGCATGCCTTCTCATTATCACAGAACGACGCCAAATCGAATCTGAGGACCTCGGTGCCCTCCTGCTCGCTCGTACAAAAAGCACGAAGCGGGTGGTTAGGTGGAAGCGGCGGTGTGAAGAAGAAAAGGCGGCATTCTTGAAGAGCGGGGACCTTGATGCAGCTGTGGTTGCTATGGGTATACAGCCGCGAGCAAAAGAATCATGATCCGGCGAAACAATGCATATAAATTACAGGTTTAGAATGTACGTCTACACTAACTGCCGCTCCATCTATGTCTTCATGATTTTGTCTACATGCCGTTGAATGCGTGGGTAAACATCTAAATGCGCCGTTGCCCCCATCCAAGCATCCGCGTGGCCTCGGCCAATAACGACCTCTCTCTCATACCAATCCCTCCCGTGCGCGCTACACAAGGTCGTGTACGAAGTGTCTGTGTTCTCGGGCGTGTATATCATGTTTTCCGATCCCGAGAGAAAAAGAATGGGAACCCCCTTGAGCCGCTCAATGTTTTCGGGCGTCACCAGGCTGTCGTATTGCGGCCCGTTTCCTGTTACATGCTCGGTCCTTCCGCTGTTCAATAGCCATCCTGTCGAATTCATGCAAGTGCCGCCCAGGAAGCGATCCGCATATCTATGAGTGGCTTCGTTGATATTCTCGTGAGACCAGAGACTTTGCAAAAAGTTAGCCAATGCTGTTCTACTCAGAGGGGGTGGGGGGTGCTATTTAAAATCATACCGGCCAAACGCGAGCTGAGTTCTGTGACAGACAACTGATCTGCAGGTTTCTCTGGCGCTCCCAACCGGATAGAAGCGCAGCAGCTGGTTCAAGAACTTCTGGAAATACGTGTCCTGGGGGCTACTGTGGCAATTCCAATAATCGCCGACAAGACCACGGTAAACTCCAACCGGGACCCGGGCCATGAGATCGTCGATTCTTCCGAGTTTCGGGTTCATGAAGACCATAGACGCTGTGATACCGCTCATCCAGTCGGCAGGAATCGTGCCATCTAGCAATCCACAAGAGAGGGCCATCGAGCCCACGCAATGTGCAATAACATACGGCTTTGGATTACCACCTCGAAGACTTTCAACCTTGCGGATATATCTTAGGGCAGCTTGAATATCCAATCGAACATCATACGCAGTATGCCCCTCATTGGCGGTTGGAGCTCGGCCGACGCGATGAGTCAGACAGTAGGAACGGTAGCCCGCCTCGCAAAAGTAATCAATGGCGTTCTTCTCGATCGTGGGAAGAGCATACAAGGTATGGTCCATCGCAGCCGCGGAGACGAATAAAATTGTCGGAGCATTATCTGATGCTTCGTCGTTTTTGACAATTGGGTCCCACATCAACATGGTCGTGACAACGCCATCGGATGCGACTACTGGGATGGTTTCACTGGGAGCAGTGAATTTCAAATCTGCCTCGGCTGCAGCCATCGGAAATTGCAGATGTCCAAGCGTAGAAAAGAACGGGATGGAAAGTTGCTTTGTGAAGAAGGCGAGGAAATTAGTAGGTGATGCTACCCTTGACCACATGGTTGGTCCCGTCGTCTTGAATGTTCGGAGCTGAGGCAGAAAGTCGGCCGGCCGGATATTTAGGGTACCGCGACCGACCACTTGGGCGGTACTATCCGTGATGGTGACATACAGCGTAGTGGTCTGAGACCATAGCTTACGAGGGTTCAAGAAAGAAGCTGTATTAACGACCTTGTACCCATTGAAGTGCAGCTTGGTGCCGCTGGTAGACGTCATGTCGAAATCGTAGACCAGATTTGTTGTGTCTGGCTGTCGATCATCTTGACTAAATAGTTGAAAGGTGCCTCGATGAACTATGAAGGTTCCACCGAGAGCTTCACAGGTGAAAGTACCTGTCAGGTTTGCCTTGTGATCAGGCGTGTTTATTACTTGCGAGGGAATATCAGCAACCAATGTCCAGAAGATTTCATAACAAATACTCACATTGATCGCTGTCGTGTGATTTGACAGTGAGAAAGAGGCGAGCTGATTCGCAGCGGCTTCGTGCGAGCCTGGAAGCCACTTCAAAGTCCGCTACATCGTTACTTGCGTGGACGTATCCAGACATTATTTCGGAGAAGCCTAGCCCAGAAGCCCTACCATTCTTGGCCTTGATGACAGTGGAAGCAAATTCTTCCATGGCCCTGTCTCGCGGCTGCTGATAGGCTGGATGACCAAACAAATCGAGCGTACCTAGCCATAACAGTAAGCATCGTGGCTGGTATACGGGATCAGACATGGCTTACCATTTTTGGTTTCAAAATCAATCTCGATGTTGTGATTCCGGGCTGCGTATTCCACTGATCTTTCTGCAAACGCCGTTATCGTTGCAAACGGATTCACGCCCACGGCGGCTGGAATGGCGGCGCCGTCGCACACAATTAGGCCAGGATGAGTCTTGGTCCCGTTGCCCATAAACACCTCTCCCATGTGATTCGTCACGCCTCCGCCTCCGGTGCCATCAGAGCTCACGCGCGCTCCGCCACTGAAGCCTGGTTAGAGCAAATGTTCGATCAAAGCGGGAATAGGGTTGAGCATACATTGGGTGGACAGTAATCTCTTGTTTTCCAAGAAAAGACCACACCGGGTTGGGAACAAACCTCCCACCCACAGCCGACGTCATCTTTTCGAGGAAAGCATGGATCCGAGATACAGAAGCTGACCTACCAACGCCCGAATACGTAAGGACAGGCCTATCTTTTTTCAGTGTCAGATTTCCTTGGCTGCCTATTTGAAAAACAAAGATTAGTCATGCACCATGCGAAGACGCAGACGCTGATTCGCTTACTGTCATGGGACATGACTAGGTAAACAGGCGTCCTAGTGATGAGGTTGTTGGTAAAAAAGCGCCCCAATGTGGTATTGCCCAGTCCTGCCACGGCTGCGAAGATCCACGCGTACAGGGACAGCACTATTCCTGGCAGCAATTTCATAAGCATGAAACTAAATGCGCTGAAGGCAAAAGGGGCGGCGCAATCTTGCACCACGAAGCCATCGAGAGGGTTTTCAGTGTTCCGTAGGTCCAGCACCGAAGTGATACAAGGCCCAACTGGGTTCTTCGACTTCGCTTCAGGGTCTGCCACGCAGTTGGCCTTGATCTTGGTGCCGTATCTAAACCGAGTCAGTTTCCGGCGTCTTCGAATTGCTTATGAAAAAGGGGGAGGGGGCCGTATTTACCCAAAGCCCAACATGTCTCCATTGCCACTCATCTCCTTGCCCAGCTGATCGCTCATGTCCAGACCCAACTGCTTGCTCCGCAGCAGGATTTCGGTTGTTCCAATCGACCCGGCGCCCAAGAATACACACTTTTTGGCATGCACCCACATCAAATCCTCGTGGAAGTTTGAAAAGACATCTCGGTTGCCAGAGTGCCAAGCGAACCAGACAATATAACCCTCGCCGCTGGGTGCCTTTGTAACATAGCGCACTTCGCACTTGCAAAAGATCTCGGCGCCCCAATTCCAGGCGTCACTCATGTAGTTGACCAGGGTGGTCGACTTGCTGCCGTCGTTGATGCCAGTCGCATCCATGCCCGTGAGCGTGCTCTTCCGCATAAACACGCCGGTGCTGTTTGGCCCGTCTTCAAACCGAGTTGTCTGCTTGACTCGGTAGAACTTGTCGGCATGGCCCATAAGCTCGGCTTGCTTCTGAAGCAAGTTGGCCTTGGCCAGTTCGGGGAAATGTTCCGGATACTCGGTCGGCTCAAGGACTTGGCTCGCCCGATCATAGTCTACAGTGGCCCGCGGGTTAGCAAATGTCGTTTTTTCCCGCGTGAAATTCACTTGTTTAAAAAGGAGTTCTCACATTTTCTCCAGTTGTCTGCCCCTCTCAACTCCTGAGGCCACACCCCCATATCCAGCACTGCCGGAGTGGCCTCGATAAAAACATTAGCATTAATAAGGCTTGTGCCGCCCAAGCCGTAACCCATATACACATTCTGACCCTCTCCAACCATGAACTGGTACAGGCCGGTAGGGTTGCCCCCTTCCACCAAGCTCCCGTGAATGGACCGGCGATCGCCTGGTGCAAACTCGCCGCCGACATGAATTTCCTCGGCACACTCGGCCATTGTTTCAGGAAACTCGCCAGGCCATCTTTCTTTTCCGCGTTCCAAGACGCAGACCCGCTGCTTGCCTCTTGCCATGCGGCTAGCAGCTACTCCTCCTCCATACCCGGTCCCAATGACAACGACGTCATATGAGTCTCTCATCATCTCAACCGAGAGGGAGATGCGAGGATATTTTTTGGAGGTGCGGTCGTCATTGTGGGTGTTGGCAATGGGTGTGACTCGACTTGTGCCACGACCCATGCCGGCCTCCACGTCAACTTCCCAGGGTTTATCATGGTCACGGCAAGACTTGCTCTCGGGAAGCTCGCCACGCCCAGGCATAGAACTGCCGGGACTGGCTTTACGTTTGCCCAGGAAATCAAACATGATTCATTGGAGGCCAAAGAAAGAGAAGAATAAACCGGAAAAAGAAATCCAATAGCACCAACGCCTTCGCAGAAATCCTCAAGATGCAAGGGCCGGCGAGGGGGAGTTGAACTCGGGCATGCTCGTCTAAATGGCCCTTTTCTTTCGCCTTTAAATGCAAACCTAACGCAATCGGACAAAAGAAGCCCGCAGCAAATATCCGCGAGGGACCAACAGCTGGGAAGCGCCATGCAGGGCGGGCATAAGCTGCATCAGCTGATAGGACGCAGGTGCGCTGCAACCCAAGCTGACCCCGTCGGCATGCATCCTCACCAACCGGGTTTCTTGGCCGACGAGTCACGATGCGACATGTAAGCGGAGCTGCAGATTGCAAGTGCAGACGGTGCCTTAGCGAAGTTGTCAACCAACAAAAGCTGCAACACCAACAGCCGTCAAGCCAGTTCGGAAAACCGCTTCAGCCGTTTTTGGGATTGGACTGCGTTGTCGTCTCAAGCGGGGGCCCCCAAAAGTTGGGCTTGCAGTAAACCGACGACGGACTCTTGTCTCAGTGCGGCTTGCCCCACTGTGGACGAACATGCGGCCGGCATCTCTTTTTTTCTTTTTTGGTTGTGTGGGGTGACAAAAATGCCCCGAACGGTCGAGACTCGCTTCGTTTTCGAAAAAATTCGTCATTTCCCTTGACATGGGCTGAAACAGATATCAGGACGATACTAAGTAAGACGCGTCAAGGATTCAACAAGCTACCGAGAAATCTAAGCGAAGAGAAAAACAACCCATCTCCCCGCTTACGATCAACACCAAAGATCTACAGCATGACCACCATCGAGATAGCTCGCTCTGCACATTCTTCACGCTAGAGTGCATATCCAGTCATCAAGTGATGTCGATATCTCGTTTGCGCTCTTTTTTTCTACATCACATGTGTCTGCCACTCAAGCCTCTTATTCATCCATAAGCCTTGCCAAACGTCCACATGGGATCCTCCAGCCTTCACTGCCCCAACGCCCGTGTCTAACACGGCCGTCCTTTATTGGTTGGTTGGTTCATAGTTGCATTTAGGCTGGGCGTTTTTCAAAGCCATGTTCAGTGATTGCCTCACTACACGGCAGAGACACAGGCCATTAATTCTCTCAAATAAAAAAAGAAGCTAACAGGAGCATGTGTATAAATAAATGCATCAGACTAGTCTAAACGAGCCTGGGGCGCTGCAGGTCGTGCCAGGGTAAACTGTAGCATAACCAACAAGTCGCTACAGCATGATGCAAGCATAAGGCCATTATAGGTGTGGGAAAAAATAACCATGCTTATGATGCTGCATCGCTAGCTCACCAAGTAATTTCCCGTATCACAATCCTTGCCCAGCATTCCCTCCCGGATACGCTCCAGTCTGGCTCAAGCTCAAGATTTCGCATTCCTCCTCTACCCTCCACCGTTCCAACATTCCCTTCGATTCCGGCGTTTATAATGCTCATACCCAAGTACGGCACAGCGCCCTCGCCAGCATTGTTCCACCAATGCAAGCGCATCATCCCTGCGGCTGAGCTTATCCCAGGTAGTGGCCATGAAATGCATGTCCTGGAGAGTGTATTGGTGTCTCTCTCCTAGCACATCCTGGGGCAAATTTAAACCTCGAGTGCAGTTCTCCTCAGCCTTCTCATATGGGCCCTGTAAGTGATATACCCTTGAGAGATATATCATGCTCTTAATAGTTCCAGCATCATTCTCACCTTGCTGTAGTTCCAGTGCCCGAGAATACATTCGCTCAGCTTCGTCGGGCTTTCCTTGAATCCATTGGGTACCTGCCATATTGGTCATGGGTTTTATCGTCTAGTGATTCCCTTCTCTGAGAATTTCCTCCTGCAGCTCTCGCACCCTGGCATCCAATTCCTCGCTCTTATCGTATTTGCCTTGTTGGCGATAGGTTGTTGCAAGCTTCTGTATGCTCTTTATGGTGTTTGGATGTTTCTCCCCGAGAATTTCCTTCCGTAGGTCCAGCACCTTGAGAAACATTCCTTCGCTTCTGTTGTAGTGGCCTTGTTGGTAATATGTGTTTGCAAGTGATTCCATGCTTCTTATTGTACTTGGATGTTTCTCTCCAAGAATTTCTTGATACAGGTTAAGAGCTTGACACTGTATTTCTTCTGCCTTTTGATATTGATTTTGCCTGAGGTATACTGCTCCAAGTTCGCTCATGGTACGGACTGTGTGCGGGTGTCGGTCTCCGAGGACTTCCTGTTGCAGCTTCAGAACTTCGGATTGAATTTCCTTGGCCTTTTGATATCGCCCTTGGTTGAAGTATACTATTCCAAGATAGCCCATAATTTTAACTGTATTCTGATGTTGGTCTCCAAGGATTATTCGACGTTGTTCCAGTACCTTGAGGTACATTTTTTCGCATTTTTCGTATTGGCCTTGTTTATTGTAACATGTTGCGAGATGGGTCATCGTGCTAATTGTGTCTAGATGTTGATCTCCAAGAATTTCCTGTTGAATTTTAAGGACCTCAATGTTCATCTCCATCGACTTCTTATAATGACCTTGTTGAAAGTAAATTATTGCGATCTTTCCCATTGTCCGGATTGTATCCTGATGCCTCTCTCCTCGTATTTCCCGGCGCAGAGTCAATATCTCTGCGTATAGTTGAAAAGCTTTATCTGTCTGGCCCCATGCTCCGTAAAGTTCGGCGAGATTTCCCATGACTTGTATTGTTTGCAAATTCTTCTTCCCGAACACTTTGAGGCGTAAGTCGAGTGCCCTCACCTCTACCGGTTCAATCTCCCTTCTCCTTCCACAATTATGCAGGTAGCCAGATACGCGCAGTAGGAGGTTGGAAACGTCGATTTCTCTTCCGCATATCTCTGCCCAGTCACCCACCCGTACAGCATGAGCTAGATATTTTTCACATTGTGCCCAGGTCTCGCGCCCACCCTTTGGGAAAAGCTTTAAAAGAACCTGCAGTGCAGCACCAGAAAAGTAGGACTCTCCTTTTTTTTCTTGGCCATCGTCCACAAACATAGTTTGCCCTGGTGTGGATATTTCTTCTCCATTCTGAAGTTCAGATGTAGTGATGTCCGGGTCTATTTCTTGAAGTCTTTTCATGTTGAGATTGTACCGTATAGCCTCTTGTACCAGTTTGTGCATCTCAAAAACGCGTTCGCGTCCGTCCAGCATATGTGTTGTGATGAAGGATAGCTCATTCAGCCGGGTTATAGACATTTCGATTTGTTCGTCTTTTCCAGTTGCATATTTTTCATGTGTGTTGTAGTAACACTCAACTACGATTGAGATAAGTTCCAGAGTAATATTCTGAGTATCAAGATACGCAAGAGTGAGAAGCAGATGATAGGCCAGCTGACTTTCTTGCTGTATAAGATCTATCGAGATACTCCAAGTTTCGAGGATACTGTTTGATATTCCGGGTCTTCGGTGCCTATCAAACTGTGTTTGCTGTAGGAGGGACCATCTCTTCTTTGTCTCTAGCAGTCTTGACAGATACGACTTTATGGGCATCAAAGTTCGTCTCATATATGTTCCCGCTTGAGAAATCGCCAAGGGAAGCCACTGAAGCTCCACAAGCAATATTGCGACATCCTCAATCTCATCATTTGTAATATCTGAATCCCTCGCCATCTGTAAGAGCGCCTTGGCTTCTTCTTCTCGCATTCGGGTGACCTGAAGCGCTCGTCGCGGGCTGACGAGGGCCCCGCCGAGTTGCTTGTCTCGACTTGTCCACAAAACAGTTCCTGCAGGGCCGTTTGGGATATACGGAACTAGATTTGGTGCATTGTTGGAAATCTGCCCCACGCCAAAGAGTTCCAGGTTGTCGGCGTTGTCTAGAACAAGGAGCCACTGCGGTTGGGCCTCAATGCCCTCACGCACAGCCTCCAACAACTCTTCGCCGTCGAGGCTGCTGTCTAGCCGGAGCTTCTTGGCAATAGTCTTGTAATCGTGCACAAATGTTGTCTCATTATCAGCGTGGGCCCAGAATACAGAACAGGTAGAATCGCGACATCGACGGTAGGCATATTCAAGCGCGATTTGAGTCTTGCCCGACCCGCCAAGGCCCCAGAGCGCGGCGCTACCGTACCCGTTGTCGGATGGCAGCAGCTTCTCGAGTTTGTCAAAGATATCCGCGCGGTCGATAAGATCCTCGTTGCGCGTAAAAGGTATCACGCGGCAGGCTCTAAGTTGACCAGGATGCGAAGGGCTGCCTGCGGGATTAGTGTGTAGATTGAGAGTGCCTCCAGCCATGACAGTAGTGCCCGCGATGACATTGTGGCCACTGACAGATCCATGGAATGAAGGCCCACTCATTTTGACCTAGACCATGGATGGCAGGAATACTTCTTGCGGTAAAATCTTGATGAGGTGATGAGAACAGGAAATGACTCCGGGTTTGCGTGTTGCGGGGAGAGCCTGGCCCCCAAATGAGGCTCCTACGTCTTGTGGCTTACCATAGAACCACTAAGCTGACAGCCAGCCCTCACTATCTCTAAATCGTTGAATATTGCTGTCAACCTACATTTTTGTACCATTTCAACTTACCATTGTGGTAGGCATTGATAGCTGGCAAGTTGCAAGCACTGCTTATTTCTTGGCGGAAGCCGGGGGTAGATGTGAAAGCATTGTAGGCATTAGATTATTGTATTCTTTTACAGTAGACAAAATATTCTAGGTTAGTGCCATAGTCAGCAGTCATCCAAATTCCGAACACTGCCTTATTTGTTCAGTTCTAGCTCGTATTATCCTCTCAAACACACGCTGGACAAGAAGCATCGCGTCGCTCAAACCACCGAGGAATTTAGCAAAAAAGCTGCGACGCACTTGAACAAAAGTTACAATTAAAGAGCCATAGGTCATTCGTAGAGACTTCATTGCTTTTGTGTTGGCCATGCTAAGTTGATGAACCGCCATCATTCGGCGTGCACAAAACCACCGGGCAGGTAATCATGATGAACTCATATAAGCAAAACACCTACCTATACTGTCAACAACTCATATTATCATTTGCGCTACGAAATTAAGTCGCGACAATCCGCGATGCTGGAACAAGTCAAACCCGAAACCCGAGACCCGACCAACCCATGAGGAAAGAAAACACCTATTGCGATGAGGTCGGAATCCGAAATCTATTCGATATCCCACTATCGGATAGCTTTTATGTTGCGATACTACTAGACAGGCTCTTGTTGGCCTGGAATTCACAAGGTTATTCCTCGAGCCCTGTTGTGATAGCTCAGTCTAGTGGCTCAGCTAGCGAATAACAGTCGGAATAATTGCCAGAGAGCCACATAATGCGAAGGATGAAAGCACTCCTTGCTAATCTGTTTTGGGAGCTTTGTGTTGTATCTCTTATCTATATAAAAGCACTCCAGCTTGTCACATCCCAGTTTCCACTTGGAGCATTCACAATAGCAGCATCACCCCCAAAGCCTTTGTATTCCACAATTGACACAACTATGTCTTCTGATCTCACCAACCGCATCCAAGATGCACTCAATGCTGCAACAGAGCGATATGCAAAGCGTAACCCACGTTCCAAAGCCCTCCATGACGAGGCTGTGAAATCGATGCCGGGGGGCAACACAAGAACCGTCTTGCACATGGGCCCGTTTCCTGTCGCAATGAAGTCTGGAGCCGGATATCAGCTGACTTCAGAAGACGGCGATACGCAAGCTAATAGACCTCTATTTGGTAGACATTTTCGTACTAACTCTTTATCAGATACACGGATTTGATGGCCGAGTTTACTGCTGCTCTCTACGGCCATTCCAACCCCGTCATTCTCTCGGCCATCAGCGGCGCCCTCGCCGCAGGGCTCAACATGGGCGCGACGACACCCCAAGAGCAAATATTTGCTCGGGAGCTGTGCCAGCGATTCAGCCTCGAGCACGTCCGCTTCGCAAATTCGGGAACAGAGGCCAACATCCACGCTCTAGCAGCGGCCCGCGCCTTTACAGGGAAGCGCAAGGTGGTCGCCTTTGGCGGGGCGTACCACGGTGCGGTGCTGGGGTTTTCCGGCGACAAGCCTGGAGCGAATAATGTTGATCCCGACGATTGGATCGTTGCAAGGTACAACGATCTCGAAAGTGCGCGCAGTGCCATCTCGAGCGAGGGAGTCGCTGCTGTGATAATCGAGGGCATGCAAGGTGCTGGTGGGGCCATCGCAGCAAAGCCGGAGTTCCTCACGGGTGTTCAAGAGGCGGCCAACAAGGCAAGTAATAGGCAATTGCAAATTGAATCCATGGTTTCTAACTATTGGTAAATACAGTCTGGTGTATTGCTTGTCCTTGACGAAGTCATGACCTCTCGACTGGGCGCGGGCGGGATCGCTGAAATGCGGCATCTCAAACCCGATCTCAAGACCTTTGGCAAGTATCTGGGCGGCGGGCTTGCGTTTGGTGCATTCGGCGGCCGTGCAGACGTCATGGCAGCCTTTGACCCTCGACGGCCTGATGCCCTCTCGCACTCGGGCACATTCAACAACAACACGCTGGTGACGCACGCGGGACACGCTGGGCTGACCCAGATTTACACGCCCGACGTGGCTGTCAGGTTCACACAGCAGGGCGAAGAGTTTAGAGCAAAGCTCAACGAGGCTACAAAGGGCACACGCATATGTTTTACGGGGCTGGGAACTATACTGGGGATACACTTTCCCAGGGACGGGACCCGGGTTATTGAGCGAGGCGGCGAGGTCCAGGAGATTGCCGAGCTCAGACAGCTGTTTTGGTTTGAAATGCTGGAAGCGGGCTTTTGGATCGTTATGCGGGGCTTCATGGCTCTTGTTTTGGACACGCCAGCGGCTGAGCTGGAAAGGTTTGTCCGCTCCGTAGAGGAGTTTGTTTCTAAACACGGAGATTTAGTCAGAGTAGAAGCGTGATTTGATCATTGGATCGATTGCGTTTAATATATTTTAAACCATTGCTTGAATGAATCATCATGATTGAAGTGTCAGGAAAACTCGCCCAAGAATCTACCTATGAAGCTTGTACTGTGATTGGTTGCATGTGCCCCACATCAAGCTCCCTTGCCTTGCCACACCATGTGAGGCTGTCTCCCCAGACTCTAATCTTTTTTCGTCCATCGCTTGTAATCTTTGGATCTTCAGCCTCGCCATCCAAGACGCCCCCATCACCACAGAGTCGCACTTGTATACAACGCGCGCCTCTTGCCAGACAACTCCGGCCTTCTTCCTCCCCTTCCTCCTCCTTGTCGCACGCACAATGGATCGCCAGAACCGCGCAGGCTCCAAGATTGGCGGCGGCGGCGTCGCGTCGCAGTCGGCCACCAACGCAGACCGTCGCGAGCGCCTGCGCAAGCTCGCCCTCGAGACCATCGACCTCGACAAGGACCCCTACTTCTTCAAGAATCACGTCGGGTCCTTTGAGTGCCGACTCTGCCTGACGGTCCACCAGAACGACGGCTCGTACCTCGCCCACACGCAGGGCAAGAAGCATCAGACCAACCTCGCCCGCCGCGCCGCCCGCGAGCAGAAGGAGGGCAAGCAAAACGTCGACCCCGCCACCGGCCTGCCCATCGGCGTCACGGGCGCCGGCTTCGCCGCCCGCCGCAATGTCGTCAAGATCGGCCGCCCCGGCTACAAGATCACAAAGATCCGCGACCCCGTCACCCGCCAGCAGGGCCTGCTGTTCCAGCTCCAGTACCCGGACGCCACCCCGGACACGAACCCCAAGTGGCAGGTCATGAACGCCTTCACCCAGCACATCGAGGAGCCCGACAAGAACTTCCAGTACCTGCTCGTCGCTGCCGAGCCCTACGAGACGGTCGGCTTCAAGATCCCCGCCCGCGAGCTCGACAAGCGCGAGGACCGCCAGTTCTGCTTCTGGGACCCCGACGCCAAGGAGTACTGGATCCAAGTCATGTTCATGACGGAGCGTGAGGAGCGCTTCAATGCCGCTCCCGGTTTGACAGCGCGATAAACGGTCTTGGTTACGGAGTCGGAAGGATCAAAATATCACAGAGGTTTCTACCGAGCGGCTGGGCGACCAGGGATATGGGATATTCGAGTAAGGAAGGGGGCTCCCAGGTTATTCATCAAACGGACGGACGGCCACACGGAAGGAAACGGCTGCGCCGGAACCATTCGTGGTCAATATATGCCATGTGCCATGTGGTCATTCACACAAGATCACAAACGAGAGGACGATGCAGAAGAGTACGAAACCAAACCCGTGGCTTTACACACCGAATTTTTTTGCTGACCAGGCATCTTCAGCTGTTTCGATTTGGCCTGGGATAATGTAAATAGAACATGATACAGTTTCACGTGCCAAATCTTTTTTTGGGTTGGGCTGGGCGTTTAGGCGATAGGATCCCGGGCATAAAAAACATCATTATACACACACGCACTCTCTCTCTCTCTCTCTCAAGTCTACAACACTGGAGATAGTTTTTTCTTTTTCAATTAAGCTGTATAACTAACCCACAAGCAAGTCTAGAACCCATCTTCTGAGACATGCTCGAGGACAATAAAACGGCAAGAGATAGCACACGCTTTCGCCTCTCCAAAAGTCTACAAGTGCCTCCCTTTTCCACTCGAACGTCTCTCATGCCTTGATTACGTACATATGTTGCAAATGAGAAGTCCTAGCCCATGATGTGGTTGAATGAGGATCCTATCCCCGAGAGGCGCCGTGAAACGCCAATCAAGCAAGCGGAAACCTCACACCACAGCCGTCTGATAACAGCCCAACCGCGCGACATTGCCTTGCCCTCCTCGCCCCGGCAGCTGCTCTTCTGACCACACTGAAACCTGTTCGCAGAACATAGGTCATCCGAGTGGCGCCAAAATAAACCGAGTGCTGCGCTCCGAAACACCAATTTACCGGAAGTTGTTGTCGAAACGCTTGAACGTGTAACCAATGAAGGGCAGGCTCATCTCGGGAGACTCTTCGACCTGGCCACGGCCCTGCTGCATGGCCTGGGCCTTGAGAACAGTTGCGTTATCCGTCTGGTCGATTTCATCAGTGGGGAAGTAGGTGGTATCAATGTTGGAAGTCAGGCGAGGCTCGAAGGGAGCACGGATGCGGCGCAAGCTGTCGAACTCAACACCACGGAAGAAAGCGTGGCTCTTAATTTCATGAGCACCACCTCGGCCAAGACGGTTCTCGGTGTTGCAGACCATGCTACAAATTGAGTTAGCAAATCCTAGCACTCAAAAAAAAATTATATCTTACCTTCGAATCAGATTCTCGGCATCGACGCCCAGAGTAATGTCGTCGGGGAAGTACAGGGTCTGTCGCCAGTTGACAATCTTGCGGTAGGTGTCGTGGCTGTCCTCGGCACAGAACGGAGGCCAGCCGACCAAACACTCGAACATGATGGTTCCCAGTGACCACCAATCGCAGTCGAAGCTGTATCCATGACCGGTGAAGATTTCGGGGGCGATGTAATCAGGGGTACCGACGGTGGAGTAAGCCATCAGTCTTCGTGATCGTCGCCAATCGTTGATTTGGGATCGGTTGCTGACAGTGAGGTTGATCTGATCGATGGCGACCGAGTTACGATCACGGGGGCGATTGGATCGACCCTGCAGCAGCTGCTGGTAGTAGTTGTTGTCGTGGAGCCGGTGGAAACCGGTCGAGAGACCGAAATCGGTCAACTTGACGTGACCACCTCGGTCCAGGAGAATGTTATCGGGCTTGATGTCACTAGTTTCGAGAGTTAGCCTAGCTTCGCAGGATTGCTCAGCGGGGAGGGCACATACCGGTGGATGAAGCCAAGCTTGTGGACGGCCTCGATGGCCAGAACAATTTCAGCAATGTAGAATCGCGTAATGTCCTCGGAGAAGATTTCATACTTGATCAGCATGGTCATGAGATCTCCACCGGGCAAGAATTCCATCAGCATGTACAGGAAGTAGGCGTCCTGGAAGGTGGTGTAGAGCTTAACGACCCACGGGCTGTCCGACTCGGCAAGAATATCACGCTCTGATCGAACGTGCGCCAACTGATCCTTCTTGAACATCTCAGTCTTGATTAGAGACTTCATGGCGTAGACCTTGCCATCACCCTTCTTCTGCACCAGCTTGACTTCTCCGAAAGCACCCTTTCCGATAATCTTGACCGTGTTGTAGTTCTCGGGCTTGTCTTTTGTTCGCAAAAATCGCAGGTACTGGCCTTCTTTTCTTCCGGCGGTGGACCATAGCTGTTCTCGTCGTCCCGAGCTCTGGCTGGGGTCGCCGAGCTTCTGCTCGAGTTCGCTCTGTCTGTTTGGTGGGGGAGCACCAGCGGTCAGCCACAGTGCCTCGTTAGAGCAGACAAGGGGGGGTTGTTTTGCAAATCGCACCTCTGGTTGCGTTCTCTGGCACGCTTCACGCTGTCCTTGAAGAAGTCGGCTGCTAGCTGGGAGCACTTCTTCTGGTTGCTGTTGGCATTGGTGCCGTATCGGTCGGGATTGCGTTCAGGTGCGGACTGGAACTCCGTGACAGGGCCCGAGGCCTGGTTGGGCATTGGGGGAGCATTCCCGTAGCCACCATAGCCAGCTGGCTGCCCCGACGCACCAGCAGTGCGGGGACGCTGAGCCGGTGAAGGACCTCGAGCGTACTGCTGCGCTCTGGCAGCACCTCCTAGATTCTGGTGAGAGAACTGGTGAGCGAGGCCAGTGTTGGGGTCGTTGGTGCCCGGAGTGTTGGACCGCGGCTGGTAGCCACCAGCTGGTGCGCCGGCGTACTCATTGCCGGGCTGGCCCTGATACTGAGGAGCGTACTGGTTCTGAACAAAGTATCCCTGGGGTGCGTAACCGCCCTGGTAGCCTTGTTGTGGGTGTTGCATGTTGGCAGGCTGTCCTGAGCCCGAGAATACGGGCTGTGGGAAGGTTGAGGGTGTTGTTGGGTAGGCGGCGCGGTCGGAAGCGGCGTGCCTGTCGTTGCTGTTGCCTCCGAAGTTGAGGTATAAGCGATTGTTATTAGAATCCATCTTGGGACCGGCGATTAGATTCGGGGGGGGATGGGCGACGAGGGGGGCGGAGAGAGGAATGGGCGGCGGGTTTCAGGAGACGTCCAGGGGCGGGCAGCGGGAACGGGGCGGCGATTCGGATGGGGAGACTTGGTACGGGGACGCTAAGCTGGGGACAGAGATACAAGGTCCAGAGGCGTCCTGGGGGGGCAAATGGGCTGGATCGCAGAGGCAGCGAGGTCCCAGATGCAGAATGAGTGGGAGGAGCAGAGGGCGGGTGGGAGGTTGTCGAAGGACCAAGACGATATAAATGGGCGAGTGAGAGATGCAGGTCAGTGGGTGATTCGAAACACACAATTCCCTTTGCTTGGTACCAGACCCTCCTCCGTTCCTACAGGCACACGAGACAAGACAGCACAGCACACTGCACAGCGTGCTGGGTAGTTACCCAATGCCACCACTGCTGCTACCACCACCACTACCCTCCAGTACGACGCACGCGAGTTTTGGGTCTGGATTCGAGGGGTGTCGCAAATGGGCGGCGAGCGGCTTGGTCCGCTCCTAGTGGTGGCGGCACCCGCTACGTCCTGGCTACAGCGGTGAGCTGTGGTGCTGGTGGCAACCTTTTACAGGGGGTCACGGCGCACGACAGCCTCTAAATTGAGGATGCCCCTAGCCTCCCCCCGGCTGGATGTCCATTATCCAGCGCTAGGTCGCACAGATCGTCGCTGGTTGGGCTGCCATTTTCTGACAGGTACTCGTCGCCCTCATGGGCTGGTTAGGACGTGGGCGGCTGCGCGCACCACACGAGTGATGCGTACGGACATGGATAGGGAAGAAAGAAAGAAAAACACACAATAGCCAGCCAGTGCGGCTGATGAAACGGCAGAAGCGTGGATATGTCATCTCAGACAGTCTACCGGATCGCCTCCGACTTGCTCTTGCCGTGTGCTTTTTTGCTGTCATGTTTTGACATCTCTCCCCAGGGATAGGGGCTGTTGTCCCATTTCATCGTCCTCCTACTCCCAACGGAGTTACATTCCCTCGGCCGAGATTTGGGCCAATTACCCTGGGTAATCATTACAACGCCTCTTAGCCCAGCGCCGAGGTGCTGCTCCAAAAGGGCATCGCGAAGGGGCCACCATGAGGCTAAGGCTTTCCCCACCCCAGTTTGTCTGCCACTCACTCACTGCATGGCCTTGGGCTACACCAGCTCCTTTTCCTCGGGCGTCGAACTCTAGCCCCCGGCAATAATGCTAGCACCCGCAGCAGCCATGACGCTCTCCACAGGGCCTCCAGGGGATAATCTCATGGCCATGCTTCAGGGTCTTCCCTTGTCCATCCCTGCGGCCTTCAGCAACTCTCTCTGCCTCTCAGCGAGTCAGGGGCCTCCGACCCCGCCTATTTGCTCCTCTGGGGGGCCAGAGCCTCAGGTCTACCTGCGGCCGACGGCACCAGCTCAACCCTTCTTATGAGGACCCATTATACCCGTTCACGTCACGGCTGGTAGTCGAGCAAGAAAAAAAGCCACATGTTTGTGCTTGAGGCGTCCGCCCGAACGCTGACCCATTTCTTCATCTCCAAAATCAAGATGAAAGGCGCTTTGCGGTGGCAGTGAATACATCAGACACACACAGAAAGACGCATGCAGGGAACACAGAAGCAGCCAACATGGTATGTAGAGTTTGAACCTCTTGTCCGTCAAAGGTTAATAGCCGATCCTTTTCGCGTCACGTTTCCTTCGCTCCCACTGTCGAATTAACAGCTCGTGCTTCCCACATGGCAAGACATGGGTGTACGAATCAGTCCCTTGCTGCGGGAAGGTCATCATCTCGGCTTACTTTGCGGCCCCTTCTCACAATTCTATCCACATTGGCTAGTCGTGTTTGTAACACGAGCCGCCATCGCGAACAGTCCCAAGCCATGATGCCAGACCAAATTCCACCTCGAGAATTGGCGCAAAAGCCCACAAGGCGTGCGATAAATACAAGGTCGCGGGTTAATACTTAGCCTTCTTTGAGACAAGATCACATGCCACATGCGACACCTGCATGCCGTGCATCAAGCACGCGGCGCGACGGGATCTTCAACCTTGAACCAAGTTTGATCATTCCAGAAGCTCCAAACAACCGTATTCTGTAAAGCAGCTACATCAGTCATGCCCTTTATTCGGCACAACAGATTTGTGTTAATTTGAGAGATGTCTTACGATGACAACCTCAACAAGTTTTAGCCCGAGTTGGCTTCGAGAAAACGGACACCTCAAGACCCTTGCTATCACCAAGCATGGGTGCAACTGGTCTGTGTGCAACTGCAGAAACGGCGTTCAAGCGCCCCAAGACAGAAGCATCCTGGGTTCGCACGCAGAAGACAGAAACACATCTCACCAAAAGACATAAGTAATAACAAAGCTAGATGTTTTAGCAATTAGCCCATAAATGTTACCATCATGTGTGTTTTATTTGGTTCAGTTTTTCCTATTATAGAAAATGAGACATTCCGTCGCTTGCGTGGGCAATTACCAGGCCTATTCAACATCGGAACAAAGATATTTCCATCCCGAGGCTTATCGGGCCCTGACCTTATCGCGGGCATTTTTTTCAGATGGAGTGAAGCAACGACACAGGAGCAGATTGAGCTGCCCTCGATCGATTGACGGGTTGATTCCAATCCGTTCGACAATTCGCTGCCGTATCTGGCCCCTCAAGATACAACCAGTTACCCCCCAAACGTTTACATCATGGCCGATTCCAACCCCGAGGCCAAGCCAGCCGGCACCGGCGCAACCTACAAAGCTCCCACGCCTCCTACGAAACAGAACCCTGTCTTTAAGATGATGGGCCTGCCCAACCTGCCCCGAAAGCTCCCCTCGCGCAATTGGATGATATTCTGGACCATTACTGGCTCAATTTCCGCCGCCATCATCTACGACAAGCGAGAGAAGAAGCGTGCCACGGCCAAATGGCGCGAAGTTGTTGCCCCTCTCGCCAAAGAACCCATCGGCTCCGCCAGTCAAATGCCCCGCAAGTTGACCATTTACCTCGAGGCACCGCCCGGTGATGGTCTGCGCATTGCTCAGGACCACTTTATCGAATATGCCAAACCCGTATTCGCGGCTTCCGGCCTGGACTGGGAGTTTGTTCAGGGAAGGGAGGAAGGCGACGTAAGAGCCGCCGTTGCTGAGAAGATTCGTCGCGCAAGGAGAGAGCAAGAGAGGCCTGGCGATGAGGCATTGAAGACGGAGCAGACCACCGTTGAGGAACTGAGGAAAAAGATGGGATTGGCAGAGTATGAGGGTATCAAGGGTGATGTCATCTTCGGTCTACACACATGGAAGGAGTACATCCGAGGACTACATGAGGGGTGGCTTGGACCTCTTGATGCTCCCGCACAGCCCGAACTCGAAAAGCCAGCTCCCATTGAACCCCCGCCAGTTGCGGAGCAAACCGAGGGCGACAAGCCTGAAGAAAAGCCCGAAGAGAAGAAGGAGGAGGAGAAGAAACCGGAGCGACCTCCTCAGCCACCACCATACAACCGTCCCGAAGACTACTCCCAAGCCAGCCTCCCCTCGCATATCCCCGCCGAGTTCAACCCCGCAAACCCCATCATATTCCCCCACCGTCTCGGCTTCCGCCATACCTTTGTCCGTCTTGGGCGTTTCTTCACCCGTCGCAAGCTCGCTGACGAGGTTGGTCGCGAGGTGGCCGCCATCTGCTACGCTGCCTCATCTCGCGAGTGGAGCGAGACGGACGGCAAGCACGAGCAGCAGCTAGCTCTCTCTCACGAAGAGCACGATTGGCCCAAGTCGGTCTGGAAAGACGAGGACCCTACCAAGGATGCTGATGACGCCTCCCCCGCCACACCTGCCCAGGTTAAGGAGAAGATTTGGACAAGTCCCCTGGCCGTTGACTCTCGTCTCATGGAGCGCATGCGCCGCTTCGAGGGCACTGCCGAGCTCGATGCCCGCGCTGCCGCTGTCGTCGTTCCCGAGGAGGAGATTGAGGGCTGGATCAAGGGCAGCCTACGAAGCGTATGGCGCTGGGGAGCTGAGGCCTGGAACACCAAGCCCATGCGTCCCAATGTTGGTGATATCAACAGTGACGAGTAAGGATTTCAGCAACAACAAAAAAGAAAGAAAAACGAGAGAAGGACAAGGGGTGTATTGCGACCAAAAAAAATCAGGTGGTTCATGTATCTGTACGATAAGTCCAGCAGGGACAATGACATGTGCTATAACGAGAAGGCTTTTGTATTATCAGGGTTATACCAGGTGGGAGAGACGAGGGAGCGATATGAATGAAGCATCCTTTAAGAATAGAGCGGTGGGGGATGATGTTCGACTGTACTCTATAATCCCAAGACATTATACTCCTCTTCACAAGTCGGCCCTTTTTGTCATTTCACGGCCATCAAGCAGGACACGCACACTTACTCTATTCAATTCAGACACACAAGCAAATTATACTATACATGGTGTGACGATGACTTCTTGTTCCATCGCTAATCGTCATCTGAATCGCTTCCATATGCTACCAAACCCAGTGCCGGCTTTGTCTCTGATGGTTTCTTCACTTGCGTTTCTTCGGCCTTCTTATCCTCTGTCGTTGTCGTTGTTGCTGTTGTTGTCGTTGCCGACAAGACGTCCTTGTCGGCCTCGCTGCCGCTGACCCTCCTCCTCACGCCCTTGACGTCGCGGTCCTTGACGCGCTTCCTCTTCCTCCCCACCCCCCACGACTCGTCGCCGGCCTGGTCGCCGGCCTCGCCGTCGCCGTCGCCACCGCCCTTCTGGCGCTGCCGGAACGCCTTGAGCCCTTCCTCCGTCTCGCGCCGCACGCGCTCCTCCTCGGCGCGCTTGGCCGCCCGGACGTCGTCGAGGAACTCAATCTCGTCGTCGTCTAGCGCGCGGAACTGGTTGCGCAGCTTGCTCTGCTCCTCAAAGGCCGCTTGTTTGGCAGCTAAACGTCCGCAGGGAAGCGATCCCGGCTCGTCAGCCCTGCACAGCTCTTTTCTTTCGCCATATATAAAACAGGGATGAATAAAAAACATGTGCGGTGGTGACATGGTTGGCAAACACTTGTTCCCCCAAACAGCACACACGAAGCGTAGTATCAAGACGATTGCCATTCCCCAACAGAGTGAACAAGGAAGAGAAAAAAGAAGGAGTGGGAAAGGGGTTACAAACCTTTGTTGGCCTGCAAGACGTCGTAGAGACTCTTCTCGCCCTCCCCAGACACGCTCTTGACGCGCTGCTCTTCGCGCCGGCGCCGATCCGCGTCGAGTTCCTGCTGCACCGCCTCCCACTGCCGCAACTTGGCGTTGTCGACAGGAGCCTTGGTGTTGGCCGTGGCCGTGTTACTGCTGCTGTCGCCCGCGCTATCGTCCTTGGACACGTTGCCATCGGCACCAATGGTGCCCCCAGAGGTGAAGCGGCTGGACATGGCCGTGGAATGTCAAGAAGCAGAGGAAGTGGACAAAGGCTTATGCTTATAGTAATCAGATGGGCACGAGAAGGGCAGCGTCAGTGGTTCTTCTGCATGTACCCAACCCCCAGCGCATGGGCAGAATGAATAATAAATGAAAATCAATCGTGTCGTCCCTCAAACATCTAGGCAGACTATCACTCAGCTCAGTCTCCTCAGGCGCTGGCCCTTTTTCTGTGTCTCGGTCGCAGGCTGATGCAATGTTTTTTAGATGGCCGATGAATGATTTCTGGCTATTACGGTCTGAATTGAAGATGCAGCTTTGAACTTGACCATGGAGCGTTCCATCTCTTCCGAAAATCAGCCGTTTTTTTTTACGGGCTGGTAACCACCGTTCAGCATCATGGAGATCGAGATGCACCGCACATATCACGGCAAAGGACAAATAATGCGTTGGTGAGTGTTATTTCTTTTTTTTTTCATTTGTTTATCTAGAAGGGCCCAGGTCGAGAGAACATGCTGATTTGTAGCACGCCAACGATTGCTCCCGTCTGGGCTTCGTACCTGAGAAGATCCCAGCCAGCCCGTCCATTCCATCCTGCGCAGACTCAAATCAAACGATACAATGTCGTCCCAAAGGTCTCAAAGACGGAAGAAAAATAACAAAAAGTTGATCAGAAAAGAACCCTGTGCCTTTCGCACTTCGCACCCACGGAACTGTACTTGGCATCTCCTGAATTCGAAATGCGAAGCCAACGCCTGCTGTCCAACCGGGAAACGAGACTCAGATGTATTCTCACGTTTTCCTTCACCATTATGTCGAATCAAGTGTCACCCAGCCAGTTCCGGAAAAAAATATATATCGTTCCATGTCATGAAAAAAAAAAATTGCGGTAGGCTCCTCAGGGCACCGCACACCGAAATGAGTCCCCATTAAGCCGATGCGAAAGAATCAAACTTCCCGATAGAGCCCCCCTCTACTGATGCCAAGCCCGTGAAACAACGTCTAATATCGTAAAAAAAAAAAACAGCCACCGAGAGAAGACCGGAGACGCTCGCCCGTGTCGATTTGTCCAGAGCACCGGGGCGTCGATCCAGCTCTGGGGCAGAAAGCAGAATAACAAGAATAACACATCAGCCCAAGAAAACCCATACCAGAAATATCCCCGTTTTACCCGCTGAACACAATGCATGAAAACCCCGTCATGTAATCCCGTTTTCGTGGACAGATTAACCGCATCTGCCACTCCCAACAACCATAAACATGTTCAAAAACAATATGTACTGTCCCCAAATTTTGTCAATTTTTCTTGCGAGGGCACCTCCGTGGGATTGACAATGCAAGCGGCCAATGTCCCGGAAAAAAAGGAGGCTCCAACCTCGGGGGACCAAGAATGAAAACCAGCCTGGAGCGAGCAAGATTCTTCAATCTTGCCCACAGGCTTGTGCGCACAAAAGAAAGACGAAGTGAGCGGCCGCGGTCCGCTGACAACCATATATTGTCCCGTTTTCATCTGATCAAGAATTCGCGTAATTTTCGATTTCGCCAAATTCTGACAGATTTGATTTTTTTTGCGACGGTGTGCGCGCTATATTCATGAGAAGTTGCATGAACCAAAAAGCTGCCGCATTACCGCAGATGTATTGTGCAGCCATTGTCTCCAAATTGGACTGCAAAGCTGCGCCGATGTACTTGATCGTAATTGACGATCTCAAAATGGGACGCCGAAAATCGGATGAAAGACGTATAAACCGCGTATCTATCGAAACCGAACCGTGTAGTGTTAAGCCGTAAGGAAACCCAAGTAACGCCAGGTAAAACCATTATAGAACGTGTACCAAAAAAACATGTCGCCCAAATAGAGACATCTTATCGATGTAGTGGGGGAAAGACACCCTCCCATTGGGGCGGTCTTCATGAACCCACAACGCCTCTGCTTAATGCGACTTGATAAAAAAAACCCTGAGAATGATCCGCCGAATGGTCATCGTGTGAACAATTTTGTCGTGCCTGGGGTATCTGAAGATGCGAATATGTCGTTCTCGGGATGCGTAAAGAAAATCATTGCCATAAAACTGAAATCCCTGACTTTTTTTTGTTTAAAGACCAAAGCCCTATGTCTAGGGCGATTAACCTCCAAAAAAGTTGGAGATAACGAAGAGGTTGCGTTGCTATCAACCCATAACCGGCTGGCTATAACCATGAGGGACGAAGTAGGGAACCTGCTGCTTCATCGGGTCGACACAACCGGGGCAGCTGCACTCAGCCAGACCATGCTCCCACATGTGATGGTTGTAGGAGTAGTGGTTGCCGTGGTTGTTGTGTCGAGATGGGTAAAAGCTGTTGTAGGCCGGAGGCTGAGGGTATCGGCTGCTGTACTGGGCAGCAGCCTGGGCAAACCACTCATTGTAACGAGCGTTGCTCGACGTGGCCGACATAGCATAGTCGGGAGTACCGTATCCCGAATCGGGAGGTGTGAGGGGAGCGCTCCAGGGGTTGTGGGACCAGCCGGCCTCGCGGTTGCGATAGCTGTGCTGCTGGCCCTTCATAGCCTGGTACCTTTCGTACTCGGCAACCTGCTCCTGGAGGTAACGCGAGTGGGGGGAAGTGCGGTGGCCGCTGTGTCTGGCCAGCTCGGTGTCGATGGCTGGAACCAGAGAAGCAAGCCTGTCGCGGCTGGCCTGTGCGACCTGTCGCTTCTTCATGTCCTGCCATTCACGCCAGTTCTCGAGCCAAGCCTGGTAGTCCTTGCTCATGTCGAGATTGACATACAGGCGCCAGCCCATGGACTCAACCCATTCAAATTCGAGGGCGTTCAACTCGGAAACGGCGATGCCGCTGACCTCAGACCACGAGCGGTTCTGGAAGGTGTTGTCATCGAGGAACTTGCTGCCCAAGAGAAGCGATACAGTGAGGTATCGCCAGACCTGACCCTCAGAGGCCTTGTAGGGCCCCTGGCCCTTCATGGTGTTGATTCTCTTAGCGAGATAGTTCATTCCAAGAAGGATGGTGGTGCTTGGGAGTCGCGTCGATGTGAGGATCTGAGTGACAAACTTGCGGAAGGGCGAGCTGACCGGGGCATCGGGGGTCACAACTCGAGTTGCCATCTCAGCCACATACTCGGCCATCATGTCGACCTCATAATCGAGGACGGCACACACGCCACCGGGCATGATGAAGGTATTGGAAGGGGTCCGACGAAGATCGGAGAGCGACCTTTGTCGGGAAGAAATCAGCGACGGGGCACGAGGACGATGCTGCGGATTTTAAACCACAGCGATGTTCGTTCGGGTCCCGAGGTCGAATCGTCAGAGCGTTTGGAGAATGAAGGATCGGCTCGGTGCACAGTTAGACTGATCGTGCCATTTAAGGGTGCTCCAGCGATATCGTGTCGAGGATGTAAACAAGACTAACGATGCGGTGTGTGTGGAGGAAATGCCGGGTCGAAATCAACCAAAAGTGATCGAAAGATACTCAAGGTTGGAATCAGACGAGGGAGGAGACGTCGGCAGGTAGAAAAGGATGGATGGAACCTTTGTAGGAAACCTAAATGCCAAGATGAACTAGGCACCCTGATGATGTTAGTGTGTTGATCCACGATACCACCCGTAAGCGTTGCCACAGCCGAGTCCAAGCGGGAACCAGAACTTGATGTTTTGCACGTGGGCTGGGGAAAGCCGTGCCAGGCCAAATATCCTTGGGGAAATGATCGAAGCAATGACAGGGAAATTGCAACCAGGCTGCAACACAGTTACAGTTGCCAGTTTGCAGTGCAGCGAGATTGGGGCAAAAAGAAATTCGTGTTGTGAGGCGATGCGATGCGAAGCGAAACGGAACGCGCCGGAGATGATATTCGGATGAGGAGCGAAACGAGACCGATGGGCTGGACCCTAAAGTGGCGAGAGAATAAAGCCGTACTCACCAGAAAGAAAAGAGGATAAAACAGAGGCGATGGAGAGAGGAAGAGAACCCGGAACTGCACTCTCCTCAAGGATACTGGAGGAATCGATCGAACGCTTCGACGTGGACGACGGATACAAAGAACCCGAGAGGAACGACAACAGTGACCTGCACCAGCAGCGAGCCGGAGAGGACGGGACTGAAACTCGCGCGAAAAAAGACCTGAATCCTGGAGTCGACGAACCGCAAACAAAGGGCTCGTGACAGATGCTTGTCGAGGAATTGGCGGATTCGGTTTTTTGTCGTGGAGGAGAGAGGGAGGTGAGGGATGAAGAGGACGGACGGGGAGGATGAAGTGGAAAGAAGAGGATGATGAAGGAGAGGAGATGATGGGGATTCTCCGTAGATGGGGAGATGGGGCTGGAGTGCGTGGAGGAGAAGGAGGGTGTGTACCAGTAGAAGGACGTAGCATGGGCAGTAGTCGGCCCAGCAAGCCCAGCATGGAGGCGGCCGTGAAGGCGAAGGCAAAAGGTGGTGGGAGGTGGTGGGTGAGCCGGGCGGGCTGGCGGGCGAGGGCCCGGGGGTGCGGTGGGATACAGGGGGCGTGTGTTTGGGTGTGTTTTTTTTTTGGGGGGGGGGAGGCTTGGACCGTGACCGTGGAGCGACTTGGGAAATGGAGCCCTTAGCCTACCTTAGCCTGCAAGCACAGTGCTCCGTGCCTCTAGCATGGCATGGCACAGGTGAGGTCGGCATGGGTATGGGTATGGGATGGGTATGGGATGGGTCTGGTATGAGCGAGGGATGGCATGGCAAGTCATTACGGGCCTGGGGATGGGATGGGGGGGACTGGGGCCATGGTGGGTTGGGTGGTGGTGGATGGGTGACCGGGCGCGAGCGAGCGAGAACTGTCTAGCACAGCACCGCACACGCACAAGCACAGTGCTCCGTGCTGGAGAAGGGGGCGGGCGAGTCGAGTGACTCCAGCTCCAGCACAACGGGTGGGCGGACAACCGCTCTGTGGACCGTGCGGATTGGATCATTGGATCGTGTGGGCAGGCAGGCAGGCCGGCCAGTCAGCGACCAAACGGCAGCAGAAACGCGGGCTTTTCCAGGACAGGACAGGGCTCGGAGAGGTGCCACTTGCTACTCCATCCCACCTTCACCACCGCATCAGCGGCCCTGCACAGTCCGAATCCAGCCCCATCCGACCCAAGCAGAGGAGCCAGAGCAGCACCACAGCAGCAGGAGCACCTCCAGGCTCGGTACCTACGGCTCCCGCTCACCTCGAGCGGCACCGCAGGTACCCCAAACAAACAGTCACAGCCGGCTACTGCACAACCGTGGACCCATACCACATCCAAACCCACCACTCCACCCGCTGCAGTCCAGTCAGGCAAGGTCTCAGGCGCAAAGCCCCAGCAAACATGCCGGCCCAGCCCCTAGGCGGTACAGAACACCGACATCAAAGGTCCCTAGCCGCTGGCGCTGTCCTGTGTGCCGGACCGCTGTACTAATGCGTACGCAACGCTGTACACACAACGTACTTTGCCTACCTGGGCCGAAGGCTGCTCTCAATCAAACCCGGCTTGGAGTGGTCCCATGATTGCTTCCAATGAATGGGCCAACCAGAGTGACCACGAAAAGACGTCCTCGGTCAGGCAGCGCGGGCAGACCACACCCGCAAACCTTTCATCTGGCAGTTCGTATTCCAAAAAGGGCTGGGATCGCATCCAAGGCCATGATCCCAAACTGATCTGCTTAAGTCCAAACATGCAATGTGAACCAGGCATCTCTGCCGGACCACCCGTAGTCTGGGATATCTCCCGGACAGTGTCATGATTTTGCATTCCGCCTGAGCAGCACCAGCAACAAGGAGGGAAAAAACATTGAAAACCGCTTTACTTACTTTGGGTAGCGCGCCCAGGCACACGGTGCCCCAGACTGACGTCGAAGCGCCTGTGTGTCGACGGTACGGGGAATTCTTGCTAACTTTTTTTATTTCTTTTTTTTTCCCTCACTCACCTTAGTCGCCCGATCGGGGGCTCTCTTTCACGCTTGCGCTTGCCGATGGGTGACCCTTGATGACCCTTGGCGGACCCTTGACCCTCAATTCGGGGCTGTGGATACTATTTCTGTCCCCAAGAGCCACTCAGACGGCTCAGCTGATGGCCTTCTTTTAGGTCTCTTGGCCTTGGAAAAATCCAGCCTGGGGTCCTCGACGGGGGCGAGGGCTAGGGCGAGGGCGAGGTCATGTCGCTCCACCGGTCTTCAACATGGGAGTGGGCTCAACCGCTCACACTGTCCACTCAGCGACAGCCTCTTGTCGACTCTTCTCCAGATTACACACTACTGCAGTCGACCTCGTCTCATTCTGCAACAAGCGTATCTCGGTACGGCTAAGGACGAGGCCTGGAGGTTGGCAAGGCCCATGAGCCTTTTCTCTGCTGTCAAGACAATACGATGCTATGCGCGCTGGCCTACGCATTAAGCGCCGAGTTCGGTCTTGTTGTGAAAATTCGTCCGCTGCATTACCCCCTACGCAGTCTGTAGGAGCACAATGCCCCTTTCGGCCGGATACCCACCGTCCCGAAGTTTCCTCAGGGCCATTCGCCATCCTGGGGGGAGGTTTTTGTCCTGTCGTCGGCACGGAACGCCAAGGTACCCAATTCGTGCCGGTGGCTTCTTTCCTTGACTCCTGTTGCCGGGGTTGCCCTCTCCCATTCTCGGGGGCCCCTTCTCGGTGCCTCCTTTTGGGTGGCTGTCTGGCCGGGGGTCTCCTTCCTCCCAACGTCCCAGGTGTGCGTCACTGGCTGCAGCAGGTGCAGCGCTGTGGCCAATGGATTTGCCCCCAGGAAGCGTCGGGTGGTTGGAGGACGTCACCGGTCCCCAGTCACACTTTCCAGGCCCTTTTTTCCCTTTCATTCAAACACTGTAGCCACTGCACTACCGGGTACCCATACGAAGTACCTTCTCGTATGTGCTACGTAAGGTACTCGCCTCTTCATCCACCTCGTCATCATCATCATGCCCCTCGATCAGCCTTCAGCAGTGTGGTCTCGCGTCTGCCTGCATGAAACTCAAGGCATGACTCCCGCCATCACACCCGTATCCTCCAGAAATTAGCCGCCCCCCTGGATAATCTCCCTGGCTGCGTCTCCCAGACCATCCGCCTCGACTGTCAACGATATGGCATGGCTTAGCATAGCAGAACACACGACAACAAACATCAACAACAACAGTAGCAGCCAAATAAACACATGGAACAGGAAGGCAAGGCTCTCACATGTACACACTCGCGTCACGTTACCGTCTCAGTCCAAACCGCCTTGGGCCCTCCATGCCGGCCTTTTTCCTTGGTCAGGCTCATGGGGCGAAATGAAAGAAGGGGGTGGCCGCACTAGCCCTCCGAGGCGTGCTTCCAGAAACCCTTTCGCCCCCGCCTACCACATGCACAAGACGCACAAGAGAAAATGGTACTGGCAGGTCTGGAAGAGCGCTCTGGGTGTGCTCCACAGGGATTACACGCCGTCGATCAGACCTCGCCGTTCCCAAGGGCGAACGGGCAAGCAAGACATGGCCCGGAGAGGACAGAATCTCAACTATTGTGGGTCAGGGTTCTTCGACCGGTCGACCCTTTGCTGAATGCAATTCTTGGACCCCAGACCCTGGTGGAACAGCGATGCGCCTACTACCCAGCCCATCCCATATGGGTTCCCAGCTGGCTGCACGAGGGTACTGACAAAGAAAGCCACATTGAGCCCGCGTGTTTTGTCATTGTGTCAAAAACTGCACAGAATGCGACAAGCCTCACCCGCGCCTGTCAGCAAACCGACACTGGTTTGAAAATAGAAAAAGGAACAACACTCATCGCCTTCAATTTGGGCAATCAGCATTCGACACACTGCTGGGATGTGTCAAGGTTGGATTTACCACTGCCGCTCTATCTCATTTACGACCAAAGTCACACATAGGAAGCTCCCCTTTCTACCTCAAGCCCAACCTGTCGTCTTTAATCATTTCATCTCTTGTGCCACCCTAGACGAGGAAAATGCGCAGAGAAATGCCTCAGGCCCACCACCCTAGGCATGTTACTGGACAGCTCCCGGCGCTCCTCTGGAGCATGTACAGGCATGCACCAGTAAACCCCCTTTACTTCACGCGACTTAATCCACCGCTCCCGCCTTGACGGCCTGCACCAGCAAGGCGCGGCTACGCAGTTTGCGTTAAGTTACATAGTACGCCTCCCCCTCTCGCAACCCCAGTTTACTCACCGCTGCTCTTGTCGCACGCGCCAGCGGTTGGTCTCCCATCCAAACAACGTCGCTCCTGGTCGCCCCCCAGCCCTGTCACGGGAGATTGAGGTCCGCTAGTCGGGGAGGAAGAGGTGCCAGATTACGGCCCAATAGCGCCGTCCCCCCATCCCCAGGAGATTTGATTCATCAACCACACTTGTTCATCGTCTCATTCAAATTGAATTTCCGGATGGGCGAGCCAAATACTTGCTAATGAGCGGCAGCCTAACTCTGTCTCCGCCTCGAGAACTGCCCTCCCGCCTCGACAAAAAAGCATGTAAAAAAAGACTCACTGTCAAGTGAGGCTCAGTGGATCGCGAAAAGAAGTCTCGAGTTAATAATGCCACCTGCAACATGGCGCGCCGAATTTCATCCCCAACGTGACGATCAATATCAGTGTACGTACAATGTACGAATACGCACGCTTGCATCTTGGATTCCTCGGCTCGAAGACGGGAGATAAAAAACTGCGACGCTGCAGCGACGAACCCTCAATACACCAGCCCCGTCCAATCCTGGCGCTAACCAGGTTCTGCCTGTGTATCCCCATTAAATTAGAGCCGCCAGGGCTTGGGGCTGGCTGCTGCCGATCCGGTGGTGCTGCCTACATACAACGGCTGACATGGACACGGCACGGTGCTTTTTTCTCGTCAACACAAACCCTACACGTGGATTTGCCTGTCATGTTTCTGCTTTGTTTTTTTCCCCTCCCCTTTCTCTTCGGCATCCGGCAGGTCAAGACCCACTATATTCTAAAAAATGATTGATGAACAAGGAGCACACTGAACGAGTTCGAATGAGCGGGAATTCAGATCGAGGACAAAGGCTCGCTTTGTGTGTCCTCAGGGCAAACCCGACTGCCAGGCTGGGCCCAAGGATCAAAGTCCAAGTCTAGCTACCCGAGGGCCCGATTCCCTTCAGACCAGTATCCAATCAGACCCGCATAATTGACAACTGCAAAGATTCGCTGATAGGTACACATCTTTTTACTATGTATACTCCCACCCGTGGGGTAAACTTCACCAAAGAAATTGGACTAGGGCTTTTATTCCCAAGCTGGGTCGAAAACAAATACTGCCTTCCATAATACACCTTCCTTACCACATTATATCGGGCACAATTCATTTCGTACCCTCATTAAGACATCGGCATCCCAAATAGCAAGGCATCAGACAATACACATTACCAATAAAGAAGTTGACAACAAGTAAACCCACCCCTGGCAGTTAGCTCGAGCAACTTTGGGCAAGTTGACAGGGAATCTCGAACTTGGTGACCAGGTCAGCTTCTCGCAACGGCCATCAGTTTCTTCGGATGATGTGGGGCGGTTCGGTTCTCCAGAACACAAACCAAACTGCCGACGACACGATCCAGAGAAGATCCAATATGAGTGATTCAAAATGAGCGCCACGCCATCCCGGCACTAGCTAGACTTGACCGCCGAGCGTGCAGGACAGTCCACAAGGTGAAGGTCGGCGGCCAACCCTAGCTTGACCGGGAGGCGAATGGAGATGAAGCCACTCACTTTATTCGCCTGTGGTTGGTGCCAGCCTCCAAATGCTAAAAAAAAAAAAAATCAATCAAAAAAATCTAGTAGCTATTACATGCATGTCGCGCGGTCTTTGGTTGTGGAGCAGCAGCCATCCAATCTTCACCGCAAGAAATGTTTGCTTACTCGCGTGACTTGGCAAGACATTGCCGACGTCGTCACTTTTCTCGGCCAATAACGTGCATTTGGGGCTCACCAAGCCCGCCGCCGCGTTCATCGACTTTGTGACAACGCAGCCGATGGGGGCGTATTTTTTTTTAATACTTCAGGCTACTTCCGTGCCGCTGGCTCGACGTTTACATGGACGAACCCATCCAAACAAGTTAGGCTAAGATTCGGCGCTGTCACGGTCGCATACGTTGCCCCAACCTCTGGGCTGCATGTTGCCCTGCGATGCGGCCACTCTTGATTACAACAATTCCAACGGTGTGGTCAAGTTTTTTTTTTTTTTTTTTTTCGCCACTGGCCCTGATCGACGCCTCACAGTTGGACAGGACAGCCAGTAATCACTTCACCTCAGGTTCCATGTTGCCTCGAACTGTGACCTGTTGATCTAGTTATGTGCGAATAACCTGTCCTCGTTACGTGACAGTAGCCCTTATCCGGTTGCAGGACACGCCCGCAACCCAGCGAGACAATCGGATAATACGTAAGCAATCACACGTATCTACGGATCAGGACATCGCGATGCCCACTGGTTCCCGACACTGCTCATGAACATGAGGTTGCACTTTGCGTTGGGAGCGGTGAGTACATGGCGATGAGGACATCTGGTTCCACGTGGTGATGAATGCTGGGCATGACAAAATGTTGTAGCACTTGTGATTTGATGTTTGGTTCCCCATTTGCAGCCACAGTGAAATTTGCTCATGACTTCGCCCGTATCTCGGCCATGCGTGCTCGTGGTGGTTCCCAATGGCAAATGAAGAACGAACAACCATCATGTCTGCCACCGCATCACAGAGATATGCAACTACCACGGAAAAAGAACGCCGCGCAGGAACGCACACGGAAGGACATGCTTGAATTCAAGCAAGCTGAGAAAGACGGAAAAGCCGTATGTGAGCCATATTCAGATCACCATTGATGCTACCCTAGACCGCACCGGCCGCATCCTCTCACGACCCGAGTGGTCATGGCTTCCCACCATTGGCACGCGTCCAAGCTAGCGAAAGTGATTTATGAGGTAGACTCTGCCCGAAGGCACCAGCGTGCACCAGGGTAGCGGGCGTTGAAGTGGATGTATGAGGTACAGCAGGACAGGGGCAATTAGTGTCAGCATCATCGGCCCCAAGACCACGGGTTCGGCTGACTGGCCATGGCGCCGACATCTTGTCGTCACCTGTGACTGGGTTGCTGGCACTCTGGACCTTTCGAGATGTGACTGTGGGTGCATGCGCCCTCGTGGGCGCGTAGGCATGTTGTCAGTCTCCGCATTTGCGGACAGAAGGACGGACTGGGGTGAATGTTGTGCTAGCCATGATTCAGGATTCCACGGACTGGTACCGTCCCAATACTTCCCCTCCTCAGGTCCTCATCAAGCAAGCAAGCAGCTCGCATCCGTTTGAATGTCACGGTTCCATCTGGCCTGGACGGCCCCCAGGTTCCCGGCGGACCGGGCGCCGGCGGCATGGCTGGGGGGGCGCTCGTCACGCAACCAGTCACCCGGGGACATGGGACCGTCATGACAGTTGACGACCATCTCCAAGCCTCGTCTGCGAATTTGGCCCAGCGCCAAACTGGGTTGGCTCTTTTGCCATCCGTGCGTACAATAATCGCGGTGCGAGCTTAGCTGAGATGAGGCAAGGTGTTGTGTGAGTGTGTGTGTGTGTGTGTCAGGTCCACGAGAACCGCGTTACGAGAAAAGGAAGGCTGATCAGAAGGACAAAGGAGAGTCAGTCCACTGCAGACCGAAATCGAGAGCATTTCGAAAGGGGGGACTGCCACACCACTCGGAAGAGGATTGGGCGGAAGCTAAGTTGGCCCAACTGCGGGTATGCTCGCGACTACCGTCTTTTCTTGTTTCTCTTGATGGAGCGAAGTTGGTTCCCATCGGTGCCGGCACAAGGAGAGGAGCCCATTGCCACGCTCGGCCCCCCTCCGCAACTAACTTTGTACTGTATCTCTCACCCGAGCCAGCCCATGAGGTGTGCGCTACTCATGACAGGACGACCGGGGCTGCCCCCTCGGAGCCTCTCCTCTGCTGGACGGCCCTCTGATATGATGGGTAAGCCGTGGGAGCCCCCAGCGTCATCATGCATTCTTGTGCGAATCTGCAGAGAACCAGAGGGTTCCGCCACCCGGACTCAGGCTCTCTCGCATCCCACCCAGTCCGACGCCTCGCTTGCTTCATTGAGGCCCGGCATCCTGATCAGCTCCGGATCCCGTCCTTGCGTGTCGACGTGCTTCTAGATCATCGCCCCCTCATGACGACGGTGCGTCAGTTCGCTACCCAATTTTGACTCATCGGTGCATCCCAAATGCTATAGGCGGCAGCCACGCTGCAAATCACCAGGTCGCCGGCTCATCCGCCTTCATGCCCTGGTGTTTTAGGTACAGCATTGTCACCGTGCATCCAAGCCGCCAAGATTTTCCCTCTGCATCCAACATGACCGGGCCCCTCGTCGGTCGGAACAGCAGCCCCGGGCAGGATCATGGCGAGACGAGCCGGCTACGTTGATTCGGCACTGACGAGAGGCGTATAACCGACAGCGAATTAACATCGCCTGTCGCGTCGTCTGCCTGTCAGGGTCTGAAATGTGCCGTTTTTGTTATGGCTTTCACAGATCACAAAGATCAGGGCTATGCCTTTGCGTTGTGTGTCCGTATACGGGATCCGGAATCCCATTTTTCAACATTTTCTCTCTCTTTTGGATTGGATCATCAAGTGATGATGATTAGAAGCAGGGCTATTGGATCGATGTTCACTTGCTTCGTTACAAAGCCTACTGTTGATTTCCCTCTATCTCTCTCTTTTTTTTTGGCCAAAAAAAAAAAAAAAAAACTAAAAACTTGCCAAATTTTTTCATACTTTTCAACTCTGCACCATCTCCCGTGGCCTCAATATATTCGCTTACTTTAAGCTGTGTAGGGTGTTTGCAAACCTGGTTATTGCTCATTGGCATACTCCATTGATTCCTTGAAAAAAAAATGAAAAAACAGAAGAGAAGAGAAAACAAGATTGCAGAGGTCTTTGACTCAATTAACTCGATGTTGCTAATATGAATGGCACCCAAGAATATGAGGGAAGCATTTTGCGCTTATCTACACGAGGCTGAGCATTGGCTTTTCCGCCTCTCGACTTCGAATATGTTGACAACACTGATATCGGCCTTGACTATTGATAAAAATAGAAGAAACCCGACAATAAAATAAAATTAACCGCCTCAAAAAAAAAAAAAAAAGGGCTAGCAGGAAATTGCGCAGTCTGGTGCTGTATTCTGGTTTCGGACACGGATGAGAACAAAAAATGAAGTTTCAAATCTGTCAGCCTCGTAAAGAAAGTCAAGGCGGAGGTTTGTTCCCTGTCACGCTGGGCTCGCAACCCCCGAAACCCCCCCCCCCCGCTCGCTGCAAAGAGTGATGCACTTGCTCACAATATCACGGAGTCAAAGCTGGACACGGTTCATGTTTGCTAAACTCTGAAGCTCACCCGAATGCTCTCCGACCAAGGCACGGCAGAGCTGGTCTCCCCCCTCACAAGCGCCGTGCGGGATCCGAATCTCGGACGCAGGGCGTTCGCAGCCG
The DNA here is from genome assembly GCA_002179835.1 of Calonectria leucothoes. Lineage (NCBI taxonomy): Eukaryota > Fungi > Ascomycota > Sordariomycetes > Hypocreales > Nectriaceae > Calonectria > Calonectria leucothoes. The sequence continues at coordinate 100,630 of NAJI01000169.1, read as the reverse complement.
CAGATCTAGACGGTCGAGCAGCCATGGTCCACGGCATCTTACGGCAGAGAGGGGGGGAAAGCCCCATTCTCGCCTGCGATCTTCTCTTCCCCTGCGCAAGATGGACAATGGGTTGGGCCATCGAGTTGATGCCGCGTGGCAGGCTTTCTTTCCTGTTCGGATGGCGCTGCCCACACCCTGTTGTGATTTGGTGTCGACAGAGGTCGAGATGACGATCCAAGCAGCCAATCTTTAGACTCTCCCCAAAGCTGGAGGATCCGCTTCTGCATCCTTCTGAGACCCTTTTCGTTCCAGGCCGAGGGGTACGAAAAAAAGAAGAGAAGAGCTGCAGCATCATCTGTTTCTCATGCTTCTTCCCCCTCCCCCCCCGGCCTACATCGGACGCAAGAAGCGTGTCATTGGTGAGAGCGACCCTCTTTGTTCTGGCCTCTTTTTCCCGCCATGGTCTTGCTGCTCCTCATGGGAGAGGGGTAGGACCACTCGCGTCTTTCTCCTTCTTCCAATGTCATGCAAGCAGAGCCAAAAGAATCATGTGCATGCGGGCTGAGAGGCCACTCAAAGGCCCACAGAGCCAAGCCCAAGTCGTCTGCTTTTGAAAAAAAAAAAAAAAAAAAAAAAAACCCCAACGGCCCCTCACTCGTTGTTCGTTACCCCTCGGAGGCTGGCCCTGTCAAAATCTTTGGTTTCCTCTTTTTTTTTGCTCTCTGCTTTAGTCCCAACTTAGGCCTGGGCCCCGGAGCTATTTTTTGCGTGAAATAAAAAAAGCTCGTCACAGCAACGTGCAGCACGGCAGTCTCATGTCATTTGAGGGGAGATGCTCCGCAGAGGGGCCGGAGAGGAAGGAGAAGAAAAAAGCAAAAAAAAGAAAAGAACGTTGGTTGGCAAGCGGGGGACAGAAAGCATGAGACACCAAGCACTCCCAGCCGTCCATTCTAGACCTTCTGGCTCAGTTCATCCAAAGCAACAAGCAGAATTTCGCTCCAAAAAGAATTGCCAAATTATATCTATGATAATTTTGAGTTGATCTCCTTTAATTTAATACTAATATTGCCTTCTTTTGATCCCTTTTTGCTAAGCAGAATCCCAGCTCGGATTTTGGTGTCTCATGTTTTCTGTCCCCCGCTTGGTTGGCAAGCGCCAAGCCCATTCTTTCCCTTCTGTCCAGCCAGTTTGTTGATTATCCTGGCCCTGCACGGTGTTGCCGGGTCATGGTCGCTCCCGCCGCCGCCGGGGAGGGGAGGTGGGTTAGCTAAAGCCACCGCAAGTACATCTTGCCCTATCATGTGTTTTGCAAGGGACGTCGCGAGAGGGAGAGGCAGAGACGAACTAGACAGGGACAGAGAGATGCAAGGCATTTTTTTCTTTCCTTTTCCTTCTCTGCTCCCCTCCCCCTCCCCCCACGTTACCATCGGGATTCCCTTGTTTTTGGCATGGCATGGCATGGCAGTGCCCATCATCCCATCCATCGGGCCTCGCTTCTTACGCACCCTGGTTAATTGCCCCTTCCTCTCCCTCTGTCTCTGTCTCTCTCTCTTTCCTCCTCCCCCCTCGTCTCTCGCTCTTGCCCCTGCCCTGCGCCTCTCTCTTTCTCTTTCTCTTTCTCTCTCTCGTGACACCCCCGGTCGGGCCCTTTCGACTTCGGCAGTCGTTTGATGGCGTTACGGGCGGTTAACATGATTGGACCCCTGGTCAACCAGCAAAAACTTCCCGAATCTGCCGGACCCTGGATGTCATTTCAACCACCATGATGCCGAGGAAACGGGTCCAGCCTCCCCCCCTTTTTTATTGTATTTTCTTTGTTGTTCACGCGGACCCTGTGAGAACAGGGGGGACACACAGATTGACTTCGCACGCCCCCCCAAAGGGATGCAAGGTGGAGGCATAATTGCCTTTGTAACATCGCAGCACCTTGGTGGTATCCCGACTCGGCCTTGTTTTGCTCTCTTTTGAGTTACTGTAAATGTAATGGGCTACTCCTCTTCAGCCTGACTTGATTGCTACTCTTGGGTCCAAATCACAGTCCGCCCTGCTCCGAGTATATTCCACGACTCCCAACGCCTGTAGTTCCTCCCCTCCTCCCAAGTCGAATTCCTTCGTCCTTTCGAGCTTCCCGACAAAATCCATCCCTAACAAATTGTACGTCTCGACGTTGTCCGCAGCGGCAATCATGGTGGACGTGTACCAGCGGAGTAGTATACAATAGAAAAAAAAAGCAACAACCAAAATAAAATAAAGAAAAACACTTCCTCTTAGTATTAGTCCCTTTGGAGCATGCTGGGATGACAAAAAAAGGGAGGGGCGTGGGAAGGGCAAAGCAACACCATGCAAAGCACACGAGTTCCGTCATGACATGCTGTACGGGACAATGGCCTTGTCAATGATGGGTTGCTGGCGCGACATCTTCTCGCTTTCAAGGCCCCATTGGGATCGAAATACCGTTTCCTTGCTAACGGCGTTGTCAAAGGCCTTTCTGCATTCGGGCGGCAACAGGTCTTTGATGTCATCCGACACGGCGCTGAGTCCGCTGAACGACGCCAGGAAATCGGCAGACTCGGCTTGATTCTCCTTTGCCGAGATGACACCAACTTCGGACGACTCGAAATACGTGTCGGCAACAAAGAAGTTTCGTGCCATCTTGGACGGGATTGGCGGGAACACGGCGCTGTCTCTTGTTGCCCCCTCGTCCTCTGGCGCTACCTGCTCGATGCGGGCTCGCGTCGGCTGCATCGTGGCCGGGTACTGCAAGACATTTGTGTGGATGTCGTACACACCAGCGTTGTTGAGCTTTCTTATGGCATTGATGCCAGCGTTGAACGTGCTACATGTCCGCTGTTAGCCATTTCTAGTGTATGTGTTGGAGGGGGAGGGCACGTTTCACATACCTCGCTTCTCGTGCATGCTCCAGCATCCAGTTTACATCGTTGACATTCACCTTGCGCTTCTTGGACTCGATCTTGCCGTTGGGCACAGGAACCGATGGCACATTGGTGTGGTAGACAGCACTGGCACCGTGCCAGGCGACGTACTGGTTTTTGTTGTAGGGCTCGCCAGGGATGAAGTGGTCATCGGGGTCGGCGAGCTGGCCCTCCACAAGGCCGTCGGCGCGAGCTTGGGAAACACTGTAGTCGTCCATGATGCGCTTGCCGCCGACAATGATTCGGGCGCCAAACTCACGGAACACGGACCGGGCCGTAACGATACCTATCGAACGGCCCTTGTACGAGTGAGGAATGATTTCGCGGTCGATCATGTCGCGCTTCTCATCGTCATCAACAATAATCTTGTAGAGCTTGCGGTGCTTCGTGAAGAACAGATAACTGTCTCTGAAGCCGACACATCGCGCAGGTTCGGTGGAAAGCATGTAGAGGCGCTCGCCGCGCCCCGTAACTGTGAATGTACGGCAGCGGTAGTCGCGCCCGCCTTGAAGATTGCCCAGCTTGTCCACCTTGGCCTCGCCCTCCGGGTCCTCGGCGAGAACGCACTCGTCGTTTGCGATCTCGGCGACGGTACCCTCGGCATCAATGACCTGCTCAGCTTTGGGGGCTGCCGGGCCGCCCTTGCGACCTCCGCGCCCCCTCCATCCTCCACGACCGCGGCGTCGCGGGGTGTCGGCATCGCGCTCTGGCACCGTCTCCATGTTGTCCCAGTCCGGAGGTCGGTTCTTGGGCGGGCGACCGAGCCTCTTCCTCCGGACCACGGGCTGCGGCGGCGGTGTGGGTTCCTTGACGGATTCCTCGTCCTCCTTGTCTGCGACCTCCTCGTCATCCTCGTCGCCAGACTCCTCCTTGGGCTGGTGGTCGGCGTCGTCGTCGTCATCCGGGTCGGGGGGCGCCTGCTTCTCGCTGGCAGCCTCTCCCGCGTCGGGCATGGGCTCGTCCTCGACATCTGCGAAGCCCTTGGGCGTGCTCTCTGTGGATTTGGAACTGCGCGTCAGCCTCAAGCGAATCTTTTGGCGCGGCGCCATTGTCGGCAAACAATCGCACGCAGCGACGGGTTAGGGGAAGCGTCTTTTTTCTCTTTCTTTTCTTATTACAACACAGCGGAACGAAGTGGGAGAGACGTGCGTGTACGTGGGGTGAAGGGGAGCACTGGGGGTGAAGGGAAAAAAAAAGTAGGTCGACGTAGTAGGAGCGAAGTGGACAAGGTGAGAGAGATGGAGACGACGATGGAGACGGGGAAAGTCAACTCAGCAAGCACTACTCACCTAGAGCAGCCGCAGCCCGCTTTGCGGCAGCGCGGCCAGATCGTCGGCCTGCCATGATGCCCTCGTTTGTCTATGATATGCGATGGCCAGTCTGAAAGCTGAGTGTGCGTGAAGAATGGACGAGACTGTGTTTTTTCTGCCTGTGATGCGACCCTTTGAACTCCCAACGCCTGAGCCACGGTCGGGACGCGCCTTGGTCGCATTGCCTCCCTGTGATTGGCCTCAGGCGACAGCCTCATGACAGTAGTCATACGCGATCCATACTGTGTACAAACACTGTCCAACGAATATGACCCATGCTGTATGATATTCAGCTCAGGCCTTTGCTTTACCCAAAAAAACATATAATGATGTGGGAAATCACTTCTAACAGTTGCAGGACCACAGCTTCTTTCAATTGTTGAAAATTCGGAAATCTACTTTGGGGTACATGCATATTTCCAGAGTGCACCTGAGCTTCATTCTAAATCATGTCATGATACAAAGACTCGATAAACACACCGCAACCCATACCTCGCAATCGTGCATCTCCCGATCCGAGACTGTCGCAATAATTCATAAAGCGTTATGTTGAACGCAGAAACCTCATCTATAGTGTATCCCACCCTCCGTTGTTAATCTCTGCCTCCAATTTACGGCTGATCAGACTGGGCACCCCGTGATTCAGCACTGTGCTTCTGATCATGGAATCGTATCTCTTCTGGTTCAAGAACAGCTGCCGTCCGTGCCGCAGCTGCGGGTCAGTCTCGCCGTACTTGTCAATGTATGGCGCTGGCGTAAAGGATCCGGATAACCGGAAAAGGTATACAACTGAACACTTTCTCACGTTGAGGAAAACTCCAATGTTGCGTTGACATCTGCGGATTCATAAAAAGTTAGTCACCTATGGTCCCTCGTGCGTGCCCCCAAACTAAACCAGCTCTACTTACTTGCGCATGTGCTGTTGTGCACCGCCAATCTTGGTAAATTCAATACCATCTGGTGAAGTGTCGGCCTTCTGGCAGCATGTTCCTTGACTGCAGAACAGATCACCGCAGAAAAGACAAATCACCGGGTCTGTAAGCTCTTTACCCGTGGTTGGGCACTTTCTTCTTGTCGCCTCTTCGATGAGAGTGTCATAGTTTTTGGGCAATCCAATCAGCTCGAAAATACCAGGATGGCTGACCATGGCCGAGTGAGGCATCTCATCGTGACCGCCGGGCCACATTACTTGATGCTTGATCCATCCGGACACAAGCACGGTCGTAGACTGAGGCCAGCCACAGGCCGCGGCATTATCTGTCAAGGCGGCACACATTTCATCGAACGTGGGAACGCGGAGAACTTCGGTAAGGCGTTCGAGTTCGTCTGCATCAGGGGTAGGTGAAATGTGGCTGTTAAAGTCTACGCCGTACTTGACGTAGAGGAAGATGACGCACTTTCTGAGGAATGTCAGTGCATACTTCTTGGCAAATGTATACCAGCCCTCGAGGGTATCGACGCCAGGCTGTTGGAAGCCGCGGTTTTCCCCGAACTCAGCAGCGTCAGGGAACTGTGCTGCGTGGTATTCCATGCCGCACTTGGTGACGGTCAGCGCAAAATCGGCAAAATTATTGATGGCGGGATCCTGGGTTTGGCGTTCGGCAAGATTGCCGATCCAATGGCCGACAGGGATATTCCGTCCCATGTGGTATACCAGCTTAACAAGCTCGGCTAGGTAACAGAGCCGAAGCACATGGGTGATGTCCTCCTTGTGACTAGGTACGAGGCCGTAAGAGCATTCGACCAAGAAGAGAAAAGAGTCCTGGCTAAGGATAGGAGGGTACAAGTCCAAGGGGCGTCGGGCATATGGAGTACCGGCCCCAAAATACCGCGACATAAAAAGCTGGCAATGCTGCCTTTCGCTGTCCTTCTTGAACTCTTCATTAATTAGATTTTCAGAGCCTGCATGTCGCGCGCCCACCGAGATATAGGATGAAACGCTTTCCGACAGAATACGCAGGTGCGTGAGGACATGTTCGGGGATCTTATCCAGCAGAGTCATGCCAGGTTGCACCTCCACTCCTCTTTGCTGAATCTCAACTGAAGAAATAGTGAAGCCCACAGACTTGACAAGCGTATCGCTGGAGCAGAGATCATCTGACGTGTCGGCTTTCGAGTCAAGCGTGTGCTTGGTGCGCAGTCCATTGACCCGGAGCGTGTCTCGCAGGCGGCGGTATGCTGCGATCAGTTCGTTCTTCAGTTGTCCTCCTTCTGTCGTTGTCGGCCTGGGATGGGCAGGCTCCGGAGTACTCATGTCCGAAAATGCGTAGCTGGCTGGAGTGTTCACGACGGACGTGTGTGGTTCAGACGAACTTTCTCGTCCCCATGCCTCACCGGCTGTATTTGTGTTGAGAAGAGACTCAACAAGACTGCCTGGCAGGCTAGGCGTGAACAGGTCGGGCAGTGCCGGCTCATCAACCTCACGGGCTTTGCTTCCACCAAGCCAGTAGGCAGAACCCATCTGCTTGTTGAGGAAATCTTCGAAGGTGCCGCTGGCCTGAAGATAACTTGGGTATGATTCGTCTAGGCCCTTCCAAATGATGGGCACGAATGCATTACCCAATGCCTTGCAGAGCGGGCAAACAAATTCATTTTTCCTCGTGTCTTCAGGGTGGTGCCTGGCGATCTGGTGCGTGTGCCTCCTTACCGTCGCCTCGTAATAAACTTCAAAACATCTGTAATGCATCATGTGCCCACACCCGCTCGCTACAGGACCTGGTCTGGAAATGTTGGAAGAAAAGCCCTTGCCAATGGTCTGACGCTCTGCGAGGAATGTTTCTCCCTGAGCGTTGACTTTCTCGACCATTTTCCTGTTCTCGTGGGCAATTCCAAATGGCCGGACATCCTCAGCTGATCGGTCAAGGCTGCAAGGCGTCTGAGAGGCTTCTCTTACAAAATCGGGGTCCTGGAAGTCTGTTTGCCGAAGGATCCTGCTCTCGTTGAAGAGAGCAAATGTTCCGTAAAGACGACGCTCATCAAGTTCTTCTTGACACAGGATACACGTACCGACAGGGTACTTCCAATTGTGCTTCCTCTCTTCTGTCTGCTCCATTTCTTCCTCATCTTCGTCTAGATCAGACCCCCAGTCGATGGTGCCCTGGTTCTCCATAAAGCTCTTTTGCTGTTGCTGGAATTGGGCCATGACCTTTGCCTGGCGGCTCAGGGCAGCCTTCTTTCGCCTCTCACGCTCCTCTTCTGCTGATGTGTTGGCCGGCGAGGCTGTGTTGATGCGGTCGACAGATACGCCCAGACCCATGAAACTCGACTCAAAGGTGCGGGGCCGTTTCTGCCTGAAGCGCTTGAGAACGAGGGCAATTTTGGGATGAACAGCCTTGAACTCGTCCTTTGTGGACATCATATGAAGGAGAGCCACAATGGTCCTGGAGTTGGGAGCCTCGGGTATGAAGTTGCTGCGTCCCCATCTAGTGAGTGAGATATAGACAAACGACTTGAGAGACTCTTCAGTAATGTCATTTTCATCCGTCTTGTCCTCGAGGATGGCAATCAGCATGAGGTGTAAGACCACCTGCAGGAAAGTCTCGAGCCTTGTAAATGGCACTGAGGGCGTAAACTTTTGTGCAACGAGAGGATATAGCAGTGAGTAGAAAATGACTTGAGCAAACATGCCCGTACTTGTAAACGCGCCCAGGTTCTCAAACAAGCCCGATAGAACGGGGCGAGACTTGGGCTCGTACACAATCTCCTCCACGGTCTTACCTGTCTTCTTAGCCATCTTCTTCCGGTATGCCATCTCGGATTCTTCCCTTTGGTTTTTGTTGTAATGGGCAATATAAGGGTCGATTTCCTCGATGAACTCCGGTCGCAGCTCGAAAGTGCCAACGTCGGAAACCCCCTCAGGAGGCTTGAAGGTCGCCATTTCATCCAGGACGCGGTGGAAATCTTCTTGTTCTTGGTACTTTTCGGGGAGCTTATTGCAAATCTCGTTGAACGACAGAGGTTTGAAGCATAGAACATGAGTAATGTCACGGCGCATGGCTAGCAGTCTTGAGTTTGGTTCATCTTCAGAAGGAACCAGAGAGGTTCGGTCGCTCAGAAGAACAATGAGAAGGTGGATCATATCTTCAACGACATCTAGGTGCTGACCGTCGTCTTGAGCTTCGGACTTGAGTTCGAAAATGCCCTTGACCCAGCTCTCCATCCCAAAGCGATCGACAACGGAAGCGAGAACCCGGCTGGGATCGCAGATGACCAAGGCTGTCTGGAGGAGGAAGATGTCTCGGTGGTGAGAAACGTCTCGTTGACCAACTCCGCGGTACGTGCTGGCCTGATGCCTAAGACTTATACCATTGCGTACCCACATGTTGGCCTTGATCTGGGCAAGCCAAGCACACACTCTCAGAGGAAAGTCAAATGCTGCTATGAGATAATCTTCGGCACTGTAATCTTTCCTCGGCACTTGCGGACGTCCCATAAGCCTAGGTCTGGCTTTGAGCTCCTGAAGCGTGAAGCTCATGAGCTGCTTGAGAGTGGATGCGGGCATGGACCGTCCACATTCGATAAGCCATGACAAAGTGTAGTGCAGCGCATGGTGGAAGCTGATGGCGTCCTTTTCAACTACAAACTTGACCACGTTGTATGTAGCTGATTCGGTGTCAAATTCGAAATCGCTCAGTGTCTTGAATTCGACCTCGTCTTTGATTTCTGCCTGCTTAAACCTGTGGCGTTCAGCCCCGATAGAGTTCAGGATCACTGTCTTTGCCGTGAATCGAATGGCTCGATGGAGGTAGTGGGCTTCGTCAGGAGGACAGTTTCGGAACGCTTCGGCTAGGTTTCGCGCCTGCAAGTTGATCTGGCGAGTGACCAGCGAGGCTGTGATCCATGAATCCGCCTCGTATTCGACATGCTCGACAACGGCTCTAACATTCGGGCCAATGCACTGGTGCAACTTGACCAGATCTAGGAATTGCATCAGATACCGGGGTTCATATCTGACCCGTTCCTGAACATGAGGGGCCCCGAATAGATACTTGAGGTCCTGATAGAAATGATACATTCGTCTGTTAGTAACCGATCCACTCTCAAATGCCAAAACAGCATCCGGGGAAACGTCCCAAGGATGACCGACTTGACGGGTAGTCAAGAATGTGTATAGAATTGCCAACAAGCTGGTCATGAAGTTTCCTCGCTCGACAACTTCTGCAGTGATGGAAGGAGTGGTCAACATTTGGAGAGAGAGGTTGATGATGGAATGATCCGGCTCTCGGTCGCCAACTAGGTAGAGTTGAGCCAGAATAGTGTACAGGCTGGCGAACCGGAGGGCCAGTACTCGTTTAAACTCGGGTATCTGAACGACTGTGGAAATATAGAGCGCTCGAAGGTCGTTTCTGACCTTCTTCCACATTCTCAGATCAAACAATAGCAGCCAGTCGAGGCGTACGCGCCGGAAGACATCCTCAGCTGGGGGCACATTCTCGCGTTGCGTATACACTGCTGGTGTCTCGATCCAATACCGTCCAGGCCGCGGTGTCATCTTTTCCGTCTTCCCTGGGGTTTTGGGGATGTCGGCGTTTGCCTTGGAGTACATTGACGGTGCGATAAGGGGCTCCGTAGTGTCCTCGGAATCGGACGGGGTTGCCTCTCTGTCTCGAGTTGCTGTACGAGTCGTCGTCGCAGCCCCTGCGGTCGCTGTGGCAGCAGTCGCCGCGGTAGTGGCTGTAGCAGTCGATGGTGCGGCCGGTGGGGGAGGAGGAGGAGGCGGATATCCAGCCATGGTGGCCTCGTCTTCTTCCAAAGCTTGGTCAGACTGGCTCCAATTCATGCCAAGATCTCCGACATCACCTCGAGCATCCACCATCATGATGTCGTCATCTTCATCCTCATCTCCGTCTTCGTCACCCCCAGCAACAGAGCTAGACGGGGAATGGTTTTCCTGTCCTTCCATTTCCGCATCATCATCATCTTCATCATCTTCAGAATCAGAGTCAATCTGAATCTCTAACCCGGCCGCATTTCCAGCCGCGGCTTGCAAGGCAAGGATGAAGCGAGTGTTCATGCCATCATACCGACGACGGGATTCGACCAACTGGTCATCCTCCTCCTCATCGTCAATCAACCCCAATGTGTGCGTGGCCGCGCTGCCCTGGCGCCACGGCTTCATGACCTGCTCGCATACGGTGCGGCGCAGTATATGGCTATCATGTCCAACCATGCAGCCAGAAATGTCGCTCAGCCATTCAACCAGCGTTCCGCACATCTGTTCGCGGAATGTGTCCCTGGCGGATCTAATGGTGACTGTGACCCGGATGGCCTCCATTATTGTTGCCATGTGAAGGAGGTTGTCAACACTTTCCATGTAGGTCAGAATACTTCTTCCGATAGCATCAGTCTCCCAGGCATTGTCGGCAGCAGAACGGCGGCTCTTGCGACAGGCGCGGGCAACCTGATCCTGGACCTCCTGAACAGTGTGCTTCTCATCATTCCACAGAATCAGGGCAAAATCTTTGCACGGCTCGGCCTCGGGCCCGTAGTACTGGGAGGAGAGCCTAGACGACTGCTCGTCCTCGAGAATCGATTCCCGCGTCTTGGCCTGGCGTAGCTGCTCGGGGGAGCATGAGATGACATCGCAAATATAGTCAAACACACGGCCGATGGTCATCTGAAGATTTGTGACGAGATCCTCTGGCAGCCCAGCCGCCTCTTTCCCTTTCCCCTTGTCAGTGCCTGCATGCATGTCAGAGTGGATCGTGCAAAACAACGGCGTCCTCCATGCTTCGTCATCCCCACAGTCGCAACAACCACTGTTGCCGACCGAAATCTGGATGCGAACCATGTGGCCGGTGTGGTCGGTCGAGTCGAAGCATCGGCTGCAGAGGCAGCAGGTCTCGTCAGTGCCACACGTGCGGCACATGTAGGAGGCCTCGCCAGGCTTGAAGATGTGACCGCATCGCTTGCCGCGGGCAGCCTCTGTGTATTCGGCGCCTTCGACGGCGCCCTGGGCATCGCTGAGCTTCAATGTATCTCCTGGTTTCCCATCCGGAAAAAAGAGGCGCATGTAGTCGCTGTTTCCGCCAGCAAGCGACCAAAACAAACTCCGCAGCAACTCTTTGGAGGCTTCTTCGGTGTAACGGTAGTTGAAGCGGGCAGGCAGATCCGCCAGGAACTGGCAGAGCTGCTGCTCCTGCGTCGACATTGGGTTCTCCATTACCACCAGAGATTCATGGTAGCATCCGTTGGAAGGGTAGGGTTCGGGGTTGTCCGCCCGATGGCAACGCGTTGGTGATGTCGTCGAGAAGGTGGGGGATCCGCAGGGTACTGGAGTGTCGGTGGCACTGAGGATGGCTGCAGCCACGGGCAGGTTAGCTCAGAATCAGGCGGGCCAACATCCGCCCACAACGTACCGCTTGCACAGAGGAAAAGTGAAATACGAGCGTCGGCGGACGATCTCGTTTCAGAGGTTATGGTAGTTTAAATCATCAACTCGTGGGTGGTGCTTTGTGCTGGCGAGTAAGCCCACTGTATCCTCAGGCTGAAGGTGTTTGGACTAGCTTCTGCCCCTCGGTGACGGTAGTTGGTACACCCGACGTCAGATCCCAGGCTGCCTGGGAGATGGCGAACGGATGAAAGTCGCAATTAGCAATGCAAATGCCGCCAAAAAAGAAATACGATGGCTGTGCCGCGAAATTGATGAGTCGGAAAGAAAGAGAGAGAGAAAAAAGCCATGTGGTTTTTTATTTATTTTTATCTTCTCGCTTTATTCTTCATTTGGGAGACATGCTCTGTAATCAAAGTGCCAAGGCAAGAGTGCGTGCGGGTATTGCCACAGGTTCTGTTAGTCACTGGTTGGTCCACAGGCGATACATCACAGCGGCTCCACGACCGAAAAGCGCCTGCGTAACAACATGGGGGGAAACGTCTGTGATCCGGCCTCTATTCTCCTAATAATTTGTACATGGGTATGGGCACAGAGTCTATCCCTCGTCCAGGCTCTTCACATCAATGTCGCGCGTCCTCTATTCGTCATCCTCCTCGGCGTCCTCAACGTACTTGTGTCGGATGTCCTTCCATTGTCGCTGTAATACCGTCAGTACTCGGGCAATTCGGTTCGGAATGTGACTGCACGTACGCCTCGGTTGTAGTTGTCCCAGACCTTGTTCATGGTGTTGTTGAAACCACTAAAAACCGCAATCAGCATCTTGTCCCGTTGGGCCGAACAGCCGGGTCGGAGGGCCGTCCTTACACCTCCCAGGCGAAACCGGCACCGAAGACGGTGGCGAGCATGAGGAAGTTGGTTCGGAAGAGGGAGCTGTGAGGCGATTCGGTTAGCAATCGGGGTCGTGGGCGTGGCGGCTCGATCGAGGAGGAACTTGCTTGTAGAGCTGGTTGACGACGGCCTGTGACGGGTGCGCGATTAGCCAATGCGAGCGGCGATTGCGGGAAGGGTGGTGTCGGCAGCTTACCATCTTGACTGCTGAGCGCAATTGAGCGACTTGGATGCGGCTTCGAGTGGGTGATGGGCGTGAGGCCGACGATGTGAGGCTTCTGTTGAAGGATGGAGAGGGCACAGTGAGTTTGTCAGGCCAGGAAATTCGCGAACTTCCGGACAGCTTTAGCTCGCACCTGATTGGCCGACTCTGCCTCCCTCAGCCGAGACCCACTTCTCCGGCATATTCTCCAGCTTTAGCATCATCAATCCATCTTTTTTGTCCAGGGAAATGTTGTGTCTTTTTTTTTTTGTTTCCTATTTATTTCTAGGTAGTATCACTTGTGATTACTGCGCTAAACCCTTCCCCCGAAAATATTCTTTGCATTCTACTCATCCTCCCAACTCACACCTCAATCCACGCTAGACCATGTCATGAGCAAACCATAAAGCCAGGGTGTAGAAATTGGGACAGCATCTAGTCAAGCCAACATGATACTGATACCGCAATAAATATACACAACCGTCTTTCTCAGTTTAAACTAAAATTTAATACACAGTTGAAAAAAAAAAAAAAAAAGCCAAGCACAAATTTGTCTACTTCTTCACATGTTCAATCTCCGACTCCTTGGACTTCTCATGGTGAACCGCTTCTCGGGCCTTTTTCTTGGCCTCCTTCACCTTATCCCGAAATCCGATATGCTGGTGCACACGGGGGCCACGAATGGAGCTCATGGTTCGCAGAGGCGGACGAATGTCATCATCGCTATCCTCAGCGCCATCTTTGACAAGTCCAACCTCTTCGTCTGGTGACAGCCACCGCCTGTGGATGAAGCCAGGCAGGCACTTGGCAAGCCATTCATCTGGAACACATCTAATAGCAGCACCCCATGGGATCGAGATAGCGCCCAATCCGACTGAAAGGCCCCATTCTTTGCCGCTCAGTGGGGTGATCTTGAAGGCCTCGCCACCAACAAAGATGATGAGGACCTGGCCGCCAACCATTATGATGTTGATGATGATGAAGAATACGTTCTTTTGGAGCCCCTCAAAAATGTTGAGCTTGTTGTCAAGGCGGCGATTGCTGAAAGCTCGTTAGTGTCTGTAGAAGCTGTCGGTTGGTGTGTACTCACTTGATTTCATTGAAGATTTGCAACCAAACAAACGTGTTAAATACCAGCGTCTTCAACTCCTTGGTGTCGTGTTCTGTGTCATCATAGCCAAAGAACCTCTTGCCTCCAAAGTTCAACACGAAAGTAATGGCAAGCTGGCAGATGGCCTGGCCGATGATCATCTTCGACATTCTGAGAGTGATCAAAGGGGCAGACTTTCGATCGGGCTTTCTATCCAAAACACTTCGAGTGGGAGGGTCTGTGGACAGTGCCAATGCAGCAAAAGTGTCCATAATGAGGTTGACCCATAGCAGCTGCACCGCGTTGAGGACTGATTCGCCCTTTCCATTGGAGACGGCAGAAACAAAAGTCAATACCACGGCCGTAACATTGACGGTCAGTTGAAACTATGCAACAATTGGTTAGCCAGTTGGTTTGATCTCTTGGGTCTGTACTTACCTGGAGGAACTTTTTAACGGCATCGTTGACCGCGCGACCCCACATCAGGGCCTTGACAACAGAAACAAAACTAACAGTGAAACATCAGTACAAAACTCGACTGTAGATTGTTATCGAGCGACTTACTTGTCATCGAGAAGAATGATGGATGAGGCTTCTTTGGCAACTTCTGTCCCCGCAATGCCCATTGAAAATCCAATGTCTGCCATTTTCAAGGCCGGGGCATCGTTGGTACCATCACCTATGAAGGAAAATATCAGCATTGACATTAAATTCACCAATATGGGGACATGCCCTACCTGTAACAGCTACAGTCTCTCCAAGTTCCTTGAGAGTGCGAACAAGGATACGTTTATCTTCCGGGCTTGAACGAGCCAAAACTTGAAGGTGTTGGACTTTCTCTTTGAGTTCTTTTTCGGGAAGTCTGCGAAATTGAGGTCCTTCCATCGCGACACCGCCCTCATCTGGTCGAAAAATACCACATTCGGATGCTATAGCAGTCGCAGTCTGAATATTGTCTCCGGTAACCATTCGTACCACCACACCAGCTCGTCGACAGTCATTGAGGGCGTCAATTACACCAACTCTTAGAGGATCCTTGATGCCATAGATGCTGATCAGGGTCATGTTCTCGTGGACTGCATTGAAGTCTGCTTGGTCCGGATTTTCTTCGGAAACGGCTCCCTCAGGAGGCCATGATTCAAAGTCTCGATAAGAAGAACCAATGGTCCGAAGCGTCTGACCGGCGTAGGAACTGATGATAAGGTTGAAGATTTCCCTATCTTGTGGAGAAATCGGGGCAACATTCAACTGACCCTGGGAAGTGTTGTCCAAAGTGCCAGTGCATTTATCTAAGAGAATCTCCGACGCACCCTTGACATACACTCTGTATTTGCCGTCGGCAATCTTGACCACAATGGCACTATACTTGTACTTGCTGTCGAAAGGAATCACTTGTACAATATCAGCTGAAGATCTGATTTCCTCAATAGGTCCAGCTCCCAAGTAGTCGCGACACAAAGTCAGCAGCGCCACTTCAGTCTTGGATCCAATAAAGGTATTCTCTCCATCTTGATCGCCCTCAAAGGCAGTCGAGTTGAGAACATTAGACTGAATCAAGAGGTCTTTCACCTCGGGGCCCAAGGCACCACAAAAGTCCGTTTGGGGGACATTGGGAATGGTGATGGCGCTCTGGTCAATCTTTAAGCTTTTATCCATTGGTTGATCGGTACCACCAAAGCTGGAGCTTTTGCCGAGAGTTGTCGCAACAACCGTCATCTTGTTTTGAGTGAGGGTTCCGGTTTTGTCGGAACAGATGGTTGTAGCGTTACCCATTGTCTCGCACGCCTTGAGGACTCTGACAAGATTGTTATCGCGAAGCATTTTGACGGTAGCGAAACTAAGAGCAAGAGTAACAGCCAGAGGCAACCCTTCAGGGACGGCCACAACAACGACAGTAACAGAAACAATGAATAGCTGCATAAATTCTTGACCTTTCTCGGATGGTGTTCCTTTGTTGTTTGGAAGGCCTGCACAGAATTTGATGAAGAGAACAATGAAAAGCAGGAGGGCCGCACCAGCCCCAAACTTGGCGATCCAGTCAGCCAGAACATTCAGTTTCTTTTGGAGCGGGGTGTCGTCTTGTTCGGTACGAAGAGACATGGAAATTCGACCGTAACTAGAGTTCACTCCAACAGCGGTGACAAGGAACTTGCCAGTACCCTCGGTGACTTTGCTTCCCGAAATGATGAAGGGATCCAACTTCTCGACATCTTTGGTGTCAAGATTTTGAATTGCTCGAGGCACTTCATCAGCGGGTACCTTCTTGAGAAGGTCTGATTCACCGGTGGCCGAGGATTCGTCGCACTTGACTGAGCTGCCTTCGATAAAGATACCATCAACAGGAACAATATCGCCAGTTGCAATGTGCATCACGTCTCCGACGAGAATGTCGAGGACAGAGATTTCCTGAGACTTTCCTGATCGAATCACATTTACCGTTCGGTCGCTAGTTTTCTTGGTAAGGCGTGTGAATTGACGTTGCATATGCCAATCGTTGATTGTGCCCGTGAGAACGACGATGCTTCTTGGTTTCAGCGGTGGAGTTGCGAGAGTACATTTGGAGAAATCAGACTTACATGATTGCGACCATGATGGCAACACCTTCAACCCATTCGACCTTGGGTTCTCCCTCTTCATGCTCGCCACCAAACGTTTGATATAAACCCAGTGCGAGAGAAACAACGGCGGCGATGGTCAAAAGGATGAGCACCTTGTCATTATAAGTTGTCCAGGCAATTTCAAGAATGGATTTGTTCTTCTTGTCTGGGAGACGATTGTCGCGGAATACTCTCTTGCGGTCAGCGAAAAGACCGGTTGGATTTGAATCTTCTGGGGGGGGAATATAGATGGCAGCTTCGCCCTTGGCTTCGGAAATAACGTCGCCTGCGATGCCATGTTTGGGTGTTCCATTTGGTGCAACATCTTCAAAAGCAACCTCGCCATCAAGGGAAGCCTCGTCAACACTGAGACCAGATTTTCTATCGGTGCGCAGGCCCTTTTCAAGACCATCAAGGCCTCCAAGGGCATAAAAGGCTTCGAGGCTCTTGGGGTTCAGTAGTTTGGAAAGCTGGCCAGGGCTGAAGGCAAATTTGTTGTTTTCAACCTTGTACATATCCTCAGTTCCGGGATCTGGCGTCAAGGCATCTGCAGTATCTGTGACACGGCGCTTAGAGGCATGGTCGTTGCCATCACCCTGTGTAGTTGCCATTTTGGCTTCCTGTGAAGGGTCTGGAGTCGCCATCTTGGCGTCGATGTGGTGTAAGGGAAACAGTTAGCAACCAGGTGAGAGGGGCAGAAACTCGGGTCCCTTGCAGTAAATAAAAGGCTGCCTGATGGTTTATAGAGAGCCAGCGTTTGCTTGGGCTGAGCTGGCTGAACGAACGAACTACGACCCCCCTGGTACACCGTATCACACGTGCATAAAGAGCGAAGTTGGCGGCAGATTTATGGTGCGCTAACGGCTTCCCACTATCCAAGCCATTATTCCGGCTACGACGACGCGCCCTGGAACACCCGTGTGTATTTAACGCATGTGCTGAGCGTGTGCTATTCACTACCTAAACAAACAAAATCAAGGCCTGCCAGTCTGGTGTGACCAGGCACGACAGTGATTCAAAGAGAAAAGCCGTGCCATGCAGCTGCTCGCCAGGTTTCCAACAAACAGGAAATCAGCAGCCCAAACATGGTCTCCAAAGAAATGAATCAGTCAACTACGTAATAACGAGGTCGTGGAAATGAGCTGTGACCCAAACCAAGACGCAGGCACCGCATCCACTTTAAAGCCGGGCCGCTAGAGCCAATAATATCCCGCCAGACTCATGCTAGAAATAAGCTTGTTTTTTTCCTCGCTGGCCACCTCTGTCATGGGGCCAGCGCTCATCCCCAGACACCAGCCAATGCAAGCCAAGATTTTCGACGACGGCTTGGAGAGAAAATGGGTCTAATTACAGGGCGCCAGTAGCTGCTTTTATAGCCATTAGTCTCCTCACTCCCCGAAGGAATCTACTGAGACAGAGACAAAAGGCAGACTGGTTTGCCCGAGATAATCTGCCTTGCGCGCCCTCCCAGCATCGCATCATCCAATCGCAAACCCAAGCTCTGCATTGTGGCACCCTGGGATACATACATCCGAAGCAACGCAACCGTCAGCCTTCAACGCTTGACGGGCAGGCATTTCGCCCACACCACCCTGTCGTCACCCACGGCGCACAAGGAGGAGCGAGGCGTCCTGCGCAATTACACCGCTTCGTCTTACGCCCGTCTCATCAGTAGTCATCGTCATCGTTGGCTCGACCAGCTGTCCGCTCCCTCCCCAAGGTTGCGCCACAAACCGCTCAGTGATGCAAAGCCAACACACCGATCAGCCTTGGGTACCCAACGCATCAAGCCCACGGGTTTCAGATGCATGCTCCCGCACAAGCGTGCCGGAGCACAAAGTGGTTGCACTCATTTGGATATGATGATCCCACCTGACGCTGTCAGAATTGACAGGGCAAACAGGATGGAGCCAAAAGGAAACAAGCATTTTAGGTGAGACGCAGGATTCCACGGGGAAAACCAAGGGGAAGTCCCAGGGCGTGAAGGGTCCATTGGCACGCAGTGCTGTGTGCTCTTCGTCTGCTTCCGTCTGCCTTTATCAGGGTTGCAGTAAGCTCCGCCAGCTATGGCGGGGTGTCGCCCAATCATGGGAAGCTAGTGACTTGGGTCAAAAAGATTTCTGTTGCATGAATTGCGTATCAGCATAGGCACCTTGGGCACCTAACAAAAGTGCAATTCAGCATGAATCCTACCACCAAGAATAGAGGACCTTGAGGCCTTAGCCTCTGGCCATCAGGTTGTGGGAGGGGTCGGCCTCTGCTTGTGCCAAAGTCGGGTGCATTTCCACCCGCCGCTTACACGGACATGCACTGTACTGTTCACACGGTCTTGTGCACTGTATATCCAGAGCTTCCATGCATGCCAGTAAATCAGAGTGAAGCTCTCTCCGACCACAAGGCTGAGAGCCAAGCTCCAATACGCCAGCCCTACGTCCTGCACCCTACATGTCCCTGTCTTGGGTCCCCTGGCAGGCCGCTGCGCGCGACGCTAGAACTTCTGGTTTGCTCGGCGCCTGCAAGACCCACGAGCGGTGTCTGCCCTGCCCACTCAATGCCCGCATCCCTTTCTCCCACCCAACTCGAAATACCCCGCAGTCGCATTCGCTATCAAACCAAGCCGCAGATTCGCCATGCCTTCGCAACCCTCCAATTCGGGCATCGTCACTGACGAGAGCAACGGCCAGCGGGAAATCCCCGAATCCCTCCGCGCCGACGGCACCACTCGCAAAGCCATCAAGATTCGCCCCGGCTACAGGCCCCCGGAGGACGTCGAGGTTTACAAGAACCGCACCGCCGAGTCGTTCAGGGAGCGGGGCAAGAAGTCCGGCATTCCTGGCGCCGCCGCCGCCGCCGAGGATAAGTCTGACGCTTCGGGCGCCAGCAACAAGAACGCCAAGAGGCGCGAGGCCCGTAAGAAGGCCAAGGCCGCCGCCGACGACCCCAGCGACGCAGCTGCATCGGCCGGCCAGCCCAAGGCTGAGGATGTTGACCCCGAGGTTGAGCGCGAGAAGAAGGCCCGTAACCTTAAGAAGAAGTTGAAGCAGGCCAAGGATCTCAAGAACAAGAAGGATGATGGCGAAGCCCTGCTTCCCGAGCAGATCGCCAAGGTGATCAAGATCAATGAGCTGATCCGGGAGCTTGATGCGCTCGGCTTCGATGCGGAGGGGGAGCCAAAGACTAAGTCAGATGCCGCTGCTTCCCAAGAAGACGGCGAAAAAGAGTGATTCAATCACCAAGCTACCGGTTGAAAGATATGACACACCTTGGCGAAACAGCATTTACCTCGAGTGGTCGGTGTTCGATTTCCGCCCATGGCTTGCAAGAATAAGACCAGCCACGAACCTGAACTTCGATCGAGCACACTGTTGGAAGGTCCCACTCCATCCTATGGCACGGATTTTTCACGACGACTGTCTCAGGAAACATTTGTCTTGATTCGGGTACCACATTGCATCTAACTCATCCCCAAGCAGGTCGCACAAGAAAAGCCGAGGAAGACGGTTAGCGATACGACGCCTGGGAACGTAGTGGGTTATATAGAGTCTGGATTGGTAGAGATGCGTTCAAGAACGCATCTTTGTGCTCGAATAAATGAAATTGCATGTATGATTTGTTATTTTCAATTTCTGATGGGCCACATGCAATGTAATTGACAATGGAACATGCACACCAGGCAAACACACAAGACAAGACTGTAACATAAAGAACCCAGCAATGTACTCGATAAAATCATATCAACACATGAGCTAAAAAGAAAACAAAGTTACTCCAATTATTTGCCAATCACACAATGTATGAAGATGGTTGGGAATATTTTTAGATCAGGATAGATGTCGATATAGGGTAAGCAGTAGAATAGCAGAGCTCCAATTATCCGAACCTTTACCGAAAGATATGACCAGGGTAACTGGGGCTAGCGGAAGGCTCCAGCCGGTGAGGTAAGCTCTCCATCTGCTCGAACAACCTCCGTCACCGTCGTGCATCTCTGTCGCCTCCACACATTCAAGCTTCCAACATCCATCCCGCGCACCCCCCTCGCCCGTAAAGCTGCCATATCGACAACGCCTCTACTTATAATACAGAACACCACACATTCGCGACCATGACTGCCGAGGAAGAGCGCCAGGCCGCCCTCAATTCCTACCGAGCCAAGCTCATCGAATCTCGAGAATGGGAGGCCAAGCTCAAGAACCTGCGCCTTGAGATCAAGGACATGCAGCGGGAGTTCGACCGAACCGAGGAGAACATCAAGGCGCTGCAGAGTGTGGGACAGATTATTGGCGAGGTCCTAAAACAGCTCGATGACGAGAGGTGTAAGGCAACTATTGGGCTGCGCACGTGGATACGAGTATACTGACAGTTTCCATCGCAGTCATCGTCAAGGCATCTTCCGGCCCCCGATATGTTGTGGGTTGCAGATCCAAAGTTGACAAGGTCAAACTCAAGCAAGGAACCCGCGTGGCTCTCGACATGACCACACTCACTATCATGCGAATGCTACCCCGCGAGGTTGATCCTCTGGTCTACAACATGTCCCTGGAGGACCCTGGCCAGGTCAGCTTTGCTGGTATTGGTGGACTGAACGACCAGATTAGAGAGTTGCGAGAAGTGATTGAGCTGCCGTTGAAGAACCCCGAGCTCTTCCTCAGAGTAGGCATCAAACCCCCCAAGGGAGTGTTATTGTATGGCCCTCCTGGTACCGGAAAGACCCTCCTTGCCCGAGCTGTTGCTAGCAGTCTGGAGACAAACTTCTTGAAGGGTATGTATCTTTGCACCACCCCGCGCTGCGAAAAATGGTAGCTAACTGGATGCAAGTCGTCTCCTCCGCCATTGTCGACAAGTACATTGGAGAGTCGGCGCGACTGATTCGAGAAATGTTCGGATACGCCAAGGAACACGAACCTTGTATCATCTTCATGGATGAGATTGATGCCATCGGTGGTCGTCGATTCTCGGAGGGTACCAGTGCCGATCGAGAAATCCAGAGAACACTGATGGAGCTGTTGAACCAGCTGGATGGTTTCGACTATCTCGGCAAGACCAAGATTATTATGGCTACAAACAGACCTGATACCCTGGACCCCGCACTGCTCCGTGCCGGTCGTCTTGATCGCAAAATCGAGATTCCTCTCCCCAACGAGATTGGTCGATTGGAGATTCTCAAGATTCACTCGTCAAGCGTAGTGGTGGATGGCGACATCGATTTTGAGAGTGTTGTCAAGATGAGTGATGGTCTCAACGGTGCCGATTTGAGAAACGTAGTTACTGAGGCGTAAGTAGCCTCTCACAGGCGCTCCCCCCTGGAGAGCTGATCCATGCATATCTTGATATCAATTGCTGACACGTATCATAGTGGACTGTTTGCTATCAAGGACTACCGAGACTCCATCAACCAGGATGATTTCAACAAGGCCGTCCGCAAGGTTGCCGAGTCCAAGAAGCTCGAGGGCAAGCTGGAGTACCAGAAGCTGTAAGCGCTGGATGGTGGGGAAGGGAGATGATGTGAGAAACGAGACATGGTTAGAGAAGGCGTACGGGGATCGGACCAAGGATATGAAAGCCCGTTGGTAATCTTTGTAAGACTGTACACTAGAGACGACATTGGTGCCATAGATGGCTCAGCCCTAGAAGTAGGAATGCGAACGGCGTCTCGGAATAAGGACCTTGAGCGGACTTCGGATCCGATCTGGCACACATGTGCTGCACACACACGCATGCACACCAATACAAACACCAACACCAACACCAACACACAGTGAGCACAGCGCCCGGGGACGTGTGTGCTGTATGCGTGTGTCAGCAACCGCGGCGCATACGCATGTACTATCTAGCCCGAGACAAGCTCGGAGCTTGCCTTCTCTGCGCTAGCTAGCCAACCTGACTGACCTAGCAATGCGGTGGATCCCCATGGGATGCGCTACGGCGGTAGATTCTACAGGGCTGATTTTGGTTTCCTCTGGCGAGACTAGGTTAGGTTGGCATGGTTGATCTCCCAACAAAGACGGAAAGGAAAATCCATTTCTTGCCCGCCCGCCCCCTCCCTCTTTCTCCTGGACCCAGTGACCGACCGCATTCGTGTTGCTGGAGAGCATCAAAGTTTTTCCTGCTTGACGCCGCCGAGCAGGGGGGGGGGACTTGTCCAGAACGCGTTGCCGGGAAAGGCAACCAAAGGCGCAGTGGATGGAGGATTTTTTTTGTGAAAGAAAAAAAAAAGCTGACCTAGTGCTTAGCTGTTGTTGTTGGGTTGCCGGAAAGGACGAGAAGCGGCCACTTGAATCACCAGACGTCGACCTTGCCGTCAGCCACGTGCCGGAGACGGTAAGCCAGCATGATCGTGAGGCTGAGACGGTGGGCAGCATTGGTATTGGAGATCTGGATGAACTAGCCGGATCTTGCTGTCGATTACATTTGCTTGGAGCTGGACTTCCGCCACTCGCGGGCTCGTGTACGGACAGAGAGGGAGTGAAGGCGGTCGCTAGCGACCCTAGCCCGACTGTCATGCATTGACTGCTAGCGGGACTGGGGATTGGCATTGCACATACATACATGGCGAGCAAAGCCTTGCCGGCGGCCCCCAACATATGTACTAACATACTAGGGAGAGCCGGGGGCGCGGCGGCCATGTGCATCGAGCTTTCCGGGCTGAAGGACCATGGCATCAAGCACTGGAAAATGGTTGGACTACGCATGTGGATGACGGAGTAAGGTAAGCTTGGCGGGACCTGGCTTGCTCCCCGAGCGGCTCGATGAGGAAACGTGGCTGATGTCAGAATGCTGGATGGCTCACTGGCCCAGGCTCGTTGATGTGCCCCCTGAACCAGGCAAGCCAGCCTCCCACAGCAGAAGCCAAGCAAATCTCATCGGCACGGTTGCTGATTGAATGCTGGGGAGCCAGCGATCCCCCTCCTCCCAGGGTAGGGGTGGGCGGCTTTGCTAGCTCTCATTGGAGTCCAGAGGAAAAAAAAAAAAAGCCATCTCGGCGAGTAAGCGGGCAACCTGCCATCGCTCTCGTTCCCAAGTAGAGGTGCGGTGTCAGGCAGTAGCGCGTAAAAACAAAATACGTAAACTATATTGCTAGACAGCTCCATAGAATATTCGGTTTGAGCTAAAAACAACAACAGCCAAGAATATCATCGGACAGAGCGACATGGTGGTGGATAATAGAACACGGCCAGGCAAGATAAGAGCGGACACGACAAGCGAAATCTCAACGTCCAGCCGCGCTTGCGCTTGGGTCTAGGACGGAGCGGCGAGCGGCGGCGCTAGTTGGGCCTGGAGGTGCTATTATTGGAGGTGTTTTTGAGGCAAGGAGGCAGCTGGGGCGGAATGGATTGAGGCTGTGAGGCTGTGAGGGACCCATCGGTGGTATGGCGATCTGGCGCCATCTGCCCAAAAACAGAGGCAAACGAGGGCGCACCCGGTCGTCGCCGCTGCTTCCCCTCCAGACTTGATAGATCCGTCCAACCACGTACCCAGGGGACGCTGGTTAGAGCCCAGACAAACTTTCAGGGGCCAGCGCTGGGCAGCCAGGGGAGATGCGGCAGGGGCCCTGCTAATGCCGACGGGTGGGTGGGTGGACGCAGCTGGCCAGGAGCAAATACGAAGGAGAATGACGACGTGCTGCTGGGGACGAGATGCGCGGGAAGCCCACCGGCGAGACAAGCAGCTCGTATGGACACAGCAAATGCCCCGACTGGCACGTCTTGAATCTCAAGTGGCATGCGGCATGGCACTGACCACGACCTTGCGGCGGCAAGCCGCTCCGAGCGCGGGTCGGTTGTGTCTGCGGTGCTCCATCAACCGCCTGCAAGCCCCCGCCGCGTGTGTGAGTGTGTGTCTGTTCCTGGGCCGTGGCGGCGGGGGCGCGCAGGGTCGGCCACCCCGTGCGTGCTCGCCATGGTGTATGGAGTTGATGATGATGAGGAGGACGACGGCGGCCACGGGCAAGGGGATTGATTCACACAGAGGAATAGAGGCGGGGTTTCTCGTGTTGGGGGAGGCACGGATGCGTCATAGGGACCGGGCTGGAGGCATGTGGTGTAGTACCAACCATCCACACTTCTCTTCCTCCTTGTCCTTGTCGACAGGATGAATCGTCATCTCCATATTGATGGCTATTTCGGCCCCGATGCTCATCATATAGAACCATGCCTCGAAATCTTGGCAGAGAGCCCTCTCCTCACTAACAGGCTGAAAGCGAATGGTAACTCAACAAGACGTCACCAGGTAACGCTGATACTGAGGAGAAGAGGTTGAGGAGAGAATACGTAATAAGAGGGCGAGGGAGTGAAATTGGTGTGGATGTTGTGCAATCTTGGCATGTGTTTGGGAGCTGTGTTTACCATTGGGGCCATCCGTTACATGGCAGCTTTGTTGGTCTGCCTTGTGCCTAGGGACGTGCGGATGGGATTGGTGAGGTGTAGTTGGACCATGTCCAAGAAGCCAGCCTCGTTGCCATGACGAACCGCTGCAAAGCTTGACACCTTGTTGTCGTAGGCAGGTTCCTCTGATGCTGGAAAGTGACAGGCCTGTGATGTGGGCTCGATGGCTACTTTCGGGAGCGGTCAATTGGCTAGGTACCGGTCTCCGACGCCAACCAAAACCAGCCCAGCGGGACTGGGTCCAAGTCGGTGTAGCTCCAATTTTTTTTTTTTGGTCTTGGTTGTATACTATTATTATGACAGTTGTCTTTCGCATCTTCAGTTAGGAACGGTGGAGGTTGTATTTATCTCGGTAGAGCCGACAGGCGATATGGCAAGTCATGACACGGCACGGCATGGCAGAACATGTCATGGGGACAAGTTTAGTTAGGTGGTTGATGCCGGCATTCACATTGCCGTTGGAATTTTTTTTTTCCATCCTAACGTGATGCTGATTTGATGCTGACGGCGTGATTCTGCCCACTTCTTTCTCCCAACGACACGGCGCTTGCATAGGACAGGTTGGCCACAAATGACAAAGGCTCACATCACACCTGGCTGCGACGAGTCAAAATACTCTATGCTGTGGGACATCAGCACCAAGGAGGATTAGGAGATTGCTTCTGGCGCGCTGATTGATTGTCGCATGTGCATGTACATATCACGTCGTCAACCCAAAACACCCGAGGGCGTAATACCCCTGGGCCTTCTCAAACTTGACAAGCCAGAAGGAAAGAGACAGAGGAAAAAAAGCAACATGGTTTGCAGGCACACGCCCCCCTCGGATGCTGGCCATGGCTGTACGCGGATTTCACCTTGACTGTCGTCTCTGAGCGAGCAGGCCGTCTGGAATTGTCAGCGCCTCGGGTGCATGACATGGTCCCCGACGGATGAAGCCAAGGCCACCAGCTCTTCTCGCAGGCTCAGCTCGGCGGGCGTTGCTCTCCATTCGGCCTTGTATGCACAATTGTCGCCTCCGCTGGTCTAGGTGGTGGTCTAGCAGTCGTTGTGGCGGGTTTACGGGCCTCGCTCACCCCTGCCGTCGTCCCCCCTCCCCTCCGGGGCCCTCCATAGCGTAGCTACAGGACACTCAGGGCCTCGCACCCCACCGTCATACCCACCCCACCTTCACACCTTGCACCAGGTTCCTCGCAGCCCAGGCAAGGTAGGTACGGAACGGACGTAGCTGCACACCTTCCCCCCTCCTATCCCCACAATAAAGCTGAGCCCAAGCCTCAGTCCGCTTGCCCGCCACTTGCTCACCCCCCCAAGAGACAAAGCAAAGCGTCAGAGAGTCCCAGGCCCCCCAAGAGCCCGGCGAAACATATATATACTCCAAGCTCCTCCTCCTGCTTCTGGCATCTTGTTCCTGCTCTTCTCCTCTCTCCTCTTCCTTCATCCAGACCTACCTACTTGCTTCGTGATACCCCTCTTCCCTCCTCCAAACTTACACCTACTCTCGCTCTTCTCTCTCCCCGACCGCCTTTCATCACCTCCCCCCATCCCGACTTCACCTTCACAAAAAAACCAGAACCAGACAAGATGTGGTAAGGAAGCACCCCTCCTCTCGCTGCTGGCGCCGTCACCGCTCCCAGCCGCCCGCAGACCTGCGAGCTCTCAAGCCCCTCCATCACCCGTTGCGTCTGAGCATTGCACTGTCGAGCAATGGCAGACGTGGGTCCGAGAGCTTGTCGGAGCTGCATTTGCAGCTGCTGGGAGCTGGGAAAAAGGCCAATTGATAAGAAGCATGACAGCTAACCACACCAATCTTTAGTGGTATTTTCGGATACATCAACTACCTTGTGGAAAAGGACCGCAAGTTCATCCTCGACACCCTGATCAACGGTCAGTGCTCCTCGTGTTCCCCCCCTCCCCCCTGTGCCCCTCCTTCCAGCGGCCATCGAATCAACCTTGCCCCGCCTGCGCGAGTCAATGGTGAGACGAAATGAGACCAGCCAATAACTAACCTGTTTTTGTTTGCCTGATAGGTCTGTCCCGTCTCGAGTACCGTGGATATGACTCGGCCGGTCTAGCTGTCGACGGCGACAAGAAGAAGGAGGTCCTTGCCTTCAAGGAGGTCGGCAAGGTCGCCAAGCTCAAGAAGCTCATCGACGACGCCGACGTCGACCTGGAGAAGGTCTTCGACTCACACGCTGGTATTGCCCACACCCGATGGGCTACCCACGGCCCCCCTTCCACCACCAACTGCCACCCCCACCGGTACGTACAATAGCTCCTTTCCTGATTCGTGCTTTTTGGTATAAGCCCAATGCCATTTTCCTGCACATCTTTTCCCATCAGCTTTCCTTCATTGGTTTTCTGCCCGCTGGGAATTGGGGAACATCAGTTATTTGATGCGCACGCACGTTTCAGCACAGTCCCGGACACCGTGTACTAACAAGGGCGTAGATCTGACCCCTCTTGGGAGTTCACCGTCGTCCACAATGGTATCATCACCAACTACAAGGAGCTAAAGACTCTCCTTGAGAGCAAGGGCTTCCGATTCGAGACCGAGACCGACACAGAGTGCATCGCTAAGCTCACCAAGTACATCCACGACCAGCACCCCCAGATCGGTTTCACCGACCTGGCCAAGGCTGTCATCCACGAGCTCGAGGGTGCCTACGGTCTTCTCATCAAGTCCGTCCACTACCCCCATGAGGTCATTGCCGCCCGAAAGGGCTCTCCCCTCGTCATCGGTGTCAAGACCGAGCGCCGCATGAAGGTCGACTTCGTCGACGTCGAGTACAGCGATGAGAACGCTGCCCTGCCCGCCGAGGCCGCTTCCCAGAACGTCGCTCTCAAGAAGAACGCTAGCGACCTCCTCTCCCCCGACAGCACCCTCCTCGGTGCCCCTGACAAGTCGCTCCTCCACCGCTCTCAGTCTCGCGCTTTCATGACCGATGATGGCATGCCCATGCCCACCGAGTTCTTCCTCTCCTCTGATCCCTCGGCCATTGTCGAGCACACCAAGAAGGTCATGTACCTCGAGGACGACGACATTGCCCACATCCACGAGGGCTCTCTGAACATCCACCGCCTCAAGAAGGCCGATGGTAGCTCCAACGTCCGAACCATCCAGACCCTTGAGCTTGAGCTCCAGGAGATCATGAAGGGCAAGTTCGACCACTTCATGCAGAAGGAGATTTTCGAGCAGCCCGAGTCCGTTGTCAACACCATGCGTGGTCGTCTCGACATTGCCAACAAGACCGTCACTCTTGGTGGTCTCCGCTCCTACATCTCTACCATCCGCCGATGCCGCCGCATCATCTTCATTGCTTGCGGTACCAGCTACCACTCTTGCATGGCTGTCCGTGGTGTGTTTGAGGAGCTTGCTGAGATCCCCATTGCCGTTGAGCTGGCCTCAGACTTCCTCGACCGACAGGCTCCCGTCTTCCGTGACGACACCTGCGTTTTCGTCTCTCAGTCTGGTGAGACTGCCGACTCCCTCATGGCTCTCCGCTACTGCTTGGAGCGTGGTGCTCTGACCGTTGGTATCGTCAACGTTGTTGGTTCTTCCATCTCTCTCCTCACCCACTGCGGTGTCCACGTCAACGCTGGTCCCGAGATTGGTGTCGCCTCCACCAAGGCCTACACTTCCCAGTTCATCGCTATGGTCATGTTTGCTCTGTCGCTGAGTGAGGACCGTGCCTCCAAGAAGGCCCGCCGCGAAGAGATCATGGAGGGTCTCTCCAACATCTCTGCCCAGATCAAGACCATCCTCGAGCTTGACTCTTCCATCAAGGCTCTTTGCGAGAAGACCTTCAAGAACCAGAAGTCTCTTCTCCTTCTCGGCCGTGGTGGCCAGTTCTCCACTGCTCTTGAGGGTGCTCTCAAGATTAAGGAAATCTCCTACCTCCACTGCGAGGCCGTCATGTCCGGTGAGCTTAAGCACGGTGTGCTGGCTCTGGTTGACGAGAACCTCCCCATCATCATGATCCTGACCCGTGATGACCTCTTCAAGAAGTCCCTCAACGCCTACCAGCAGGGTATGTATCTTCCACAAAGCTTTTACCATGACACTATAGACTGACCTGTATTTTTTTAGTCATTGCCCGCAGCGGTAAGCCCATTGTCATCTGCAACTCTTCCGACGAGGAGTTCAAGGCCTCCGAGGCCGAGAAGATTGAGGTTCCCAAGACCGTCGATGTTCTCCAGGGTCTCCTCAACGTCGTCCCTCTCCAGCTCATTGCCTACTGGCTTGCTGTCCTCGAGGGTCTCAACGTCGATTTCCCTCGTAACTTGGCCAAGTCGGTTACTGTCGAGTAAATTGGCCGCTGACGTTGGTGTCGGTGCAATGTAAAGTGAACCGTGGCGCTGGTGCGCACGGGGTTATGGAACTTCGGAGTTGGCTTTGACAAAATTTTGAACTTGCATGAATGAATTGGCAAGCTCACAACTGGGTACAGCAGCATGAGATTTTGGTAAAGCAACGAATTGGGAGGCCGGGGACGAGGCCTAATTTTTATTTAGTAGATTTTAACTGGATGTTGACAAGTTGGCCTTGACCCAGAGGGAATGATCAAGAGGCCGGCGATATTTTTCAACAGTATTAGTTCCAGACAAATATAATGGTGGATTCACAGTATGACATGTTCCTCTTTTTTGCTTGCTTGCATGCATCGCACCAAAGCACGAATTCTTGATGTCTTAATTGTTACAGTGTTTTTGAGGTATCCCGCTCTTCCAAATTCCTGAGCACTAAAGCCGCTAGTGTTTGATCTCCTTGGGTCTTATTATCTAGCCGTAGACTGCGCATCGTCCACGTGGTCCACACAGCATGCATGCTTTCAAGCTTGGTTGTGAGCCTCTCTTTCATTTGTATCCGTCTTTGCTTCTCTAGATAGATTGTGCAACCTGCTGATTGCCAATTGTCCCCCATGACTGAACAATAAAAGAAACGTTGCATGACATGACGGACAATCCTGTTCCTCCGTTTAACTTCCTTTAAACAGTTTGAGTTCCGTATCCCTTGATTCTGTCGGCAAAGGCCCAGCTTTGAGCCTCGAGCTTCTGGTCCTCCTTGAGATCCACGCCATCCTTGGTGACGACGGCGATGGAGTATGAGTCCAAGCTGCGGGCATCACGGTAGTAGAGAACCTTCATACACTCCTTGATGACCTTGACAGCCTCCTCCTGGGTCAGGTTGCGAGCGGATTCCTCATCGGGGACGTACTTGCGCAGGATGGGCTGGGCAAGCATAGCACCAAAGCCAGTGGCGAGCGAGGGTGCACTGTAGGTGCTGCCGAGGAGATCAGCAGCAGCAAGGAATGGGGCGTCGTTGTCGTCGAGACCGGCGACGAGGAGGTGGTTCCAGAGAGGGTCGAACTTGGAGCGGCGGTTGTAGAGCAGCTTGGCGAGGTAGCGGTGCAGGTTGGCGGCGTTGAGGCGGGGCTCGTCGGGAGAGGTGTAAGCCTCGTTGAGGGAGAGGTCAGTTAGATGACGGTTGAGGTATTGCATGTCCGAGATGTCGCCGCTGAAGCCCAGGACGGACGAGTCGGCAAAGGTACGGAGACGCTTGACGTCGGTGAAGCGGGCAAGGGAGCCGTAGGAAGCTGGTTGGCGGCGAGTCAGCTAGGCAAGCTCATGTGCGTGGCCGGTAGATGTCAAGCATAATTACGCACCGAGGTTATCAGCAGCAATGACAACACCATCCTTGAACTTGATACCGATGACGGAGGTACCAGTGACGATGGGCTGCTGGGTGTTTTGCTTGGGACCGTTGTCCTGCATGAAAGCGGCATCATAGGCACCGTAGACATCGTCTCTGGGCTGTTTGCGAGAGGAAGGGAGTTGTGAGCTTAACAAACTAGACAAAAATACGGCAGAGAGTGACTGGGGATGGACGTACACGACCCCAAGCTTGCGGACGGTGATCCATGGTTTATGGTGTATGTGGAGGGTGGTGGATGGAGAGCTGTCGCAACAGAGAATCCCTGGTGACGTCGAGGTATACGACGTCAGACGGGGCGTACGGGATAAAAATCGAACTAGCAAGTTCAATGGCTCGCAGTCGTGGGTGTGAACGTCGGGGATAGAGTCGATCGAGGGTGGTGATGTGAGTTGAAGATGGAGTTGGAGTTGGAGATGGGGGAGCTTGGCTGGAGCCTCTACTCAATGTCGCGGCCCACGGCAGCCTGCCCAGCGGCGGCTTGCACACTACCACTGGAGCAGAGGCTCAGGTACGTGGAGGGATGGTTACATAAGCTGACATCACTGACATGATTGGCCTGAGGCCGAGAGGTGAAGCTGTGGAAGCTGGTCTAAGCTCAAAAGGTAAAAGGTACCTGTGACGCCGCGGAATAATGCCTAGAGGGGTAGTACTCGATACCTATCAGCTGTTGATATTGAAAGCAACTATGACCTGAGCCCACCTTCTATCTGCAACCGGTAGGGCTTCTTGCCATTGGCTCCCAGCAGTGGTAAAACCAAGGGAAAGAGCATTGTGGGCCGTCTTCGACAACACCAGCTTCGTCGCCGTCACGGTAACATTTTCCCCCAACTTTTGACAGCACGCGACGTTGGACTGCTTGACAAATCTCTGCGCCCCAACTTGGTTCCTCTTTGCTGTCCTGCCCCGCGACGCCGTCGTGCTCGACTAGCCAATCGACAATTCCTCCCCGCTTCTCAAATCCCACCACTTGAAAATGCTGACCTCTATCGGTCGGGCCACTGCCCGCCGCATCACCACCCCCTCCGCTCAATTGGTATCCCACCACGTTCCTGCTGTCGCCTGCCCGGTCGCGACCGCTCGCGCATTCACGATTTCCGCATGGGACCGCCTCCCGGCTGCCAAGGCGGCCCCCAAGGCTTCCGCCAAAAAAACAACCACCACTAAGAAGGATGCGCCCAAGAAGACCGCAACCAAGGCTCCGGCCAAGACGGTGACCAAGACCAAGGCAAAGGTTGAGGTTAAGGCGGAGCCTGCACCCAAGAAGAGAGTAAAGAAGATCCTCACGCCAGAGGACCAGGAAAAGCTTGAGATCCGCGAATTGAAGAAATGGGCATTGCTCACCAAGACCCCGGGACTGCCCGAAACTACTTGGACTGTCTTCACTAGCCAAGGTATGAAGAGCGGCGACCCTGACCTCTCCATCAGGATCAAGGAGCTCTCTGAAGCCTTTAAGAATATTCGTTCCCATGAACGTGAGGTAAGAACAAAAAGAAAACCCTCCTAGTTTCTGCATCGTGTCGGAGTGAGACACTCAGCTAAAATTGGACCAACAGTCTCTTGAGGCGACGGCAGCGTCCAACCGCGCCACAAACGAAGCCAATTACAAGGATTGGGTTCAGTCTCATCCCGTTGAGCGCATTTACCTCGCTAACAAGGCCCGTCGCCGCCTTGCGCGCAAGACAGGAAAGACGATCCGCGTCATTCGTGATGACCGTCTGCCCAAGTCTCCCGGTAGCCCCTACAGCGCATTCGTAAAGGATCGCTACAGCCAGGCAGAGTCTGGTCAAACTCTTACTGAGACCATGAAAGCTCTCAGCGTGGAGTGGAAGTCACTCAATGACGCTGAGAAGAGCTCCTACGAAAGCAAGATTTCCAGTGGTGTTGGTATTTACTCTGCTCAGCTGGATAAGATCAAAGAAAAGGCCAAAGAACTTGAGAAGAAGGTCAAGGTTGAAGAGGAGGCTGCAGCTCAAGCAAAGGCTGAGGCACAGAGAAAGGCCAGGGCTGAGGCTCGACGTAAGGCCAAGGCCGAGTAGAGCCTGTTCAATGGAATTAGTTGGTGATTGAAACCGGAATGTATATGGAATTAAAGTAAACCGTTTCTCGGTCCAATGAAGGATCACAAGTGTCCCTGGGTCCGGAATGCAGGGGTCCTTTCTATGACTGGCGGGTATGGGTTCTCTGTGTATTTATCGCGTGTGAGGTATGCGGTGGTGCTGTACGATGAGATTTACGGTGAGGTTCGAGATCGGTATAGGTGAATTTCTTTTGTCAATTGTCCAACCAAAGTATCGGCATCGTGTCTGTGACCTCTATGCCAATTGTGCAATGATAGTAAGCCAACGACACACCAACATGGTTTGCGTCATATTCATAAGTATTGTGGTTGTTTTCGAGGCACAATCAAATCTGTGTTCCAGCTTGTAGGGATTATGTTCATCTCGTCAGTGTCAAAGTACACAAATATTGCAGTTGTCATTCATTCTAATATTGTGAGATCATATACAGCAGTCAGCCCATCCAATGACTATGTTGTCCAGTGTGTTCCATTTATTTAACGCCGTGCTCTGCCGTGTCCAAATAACAGAGCCACCAAGTTCAATACGGAGAGCCCCGCTAACCAATGCCAATACAAGCCACCTCCATCATTGCGCCGTTTAATGAAGAATAAAGTGACTACTTCACCGTTGCTTTTCATGAGGGAGAACCTCCAAAACAACCTCGCCATCCGCCCCATACCAGCGTGCACCTGTGTTCTTCAGAAGTCTCTTGCTGGCAAGATACAGGAGGAGATACATGTGTTTGGCGACATGACCCCAGCAGTATAGGCGAATCCACTGGTAGTCGTTGTCGCGTCGGCACCATGTTCCCCAGCCAGCCATGCCGTTGCGGATATAGTTGTTTAGAAACACCCAGGCATTAAACCGATCATCGGGGCTCCAGGAAGCACAGTCAAGCAACCAATAGCCCCGCTCGAAAGCCTCGACCTCTCTCCTTGCATTGGGACGATAGCGAGACGATAGATCTTGAGCCAGTTTGGCCATCTTTTCAGAGATTAGATCGTTGGGATCGACATCAACAACCCCCACTGGCGGGGAAGGTGGCCGGATCTCAACGCTTTGAATGATTTCTTCGGCAACAGATTGTATAGATTGCATAGATGACATGATGGGACCAGTATCACTCGAGCTACGAACCAAGTCACCATGTTCCAAATGTCCGACTCTGGGCCTCTTAGTCAGAGGTGGTTCCGATTCAGCGCGATGTGATGGAGTAGGTGCTTGATTCGTTGGTGCGCTACTCGAGATATGAGTGATGTCGAGAATAGACTCATCAACCGCTAGTACAGCCGAGTCAACACTTGACTGCGGTGCTCTAGACATCTTTGGCAAATATGGCGTAACTGGAATAATTTGGTTAATTCTTAAATATCCCGAAGTCTGGACATCTGGGGACCTCTGCTCTGACTGGGGCAGTGATGATGGAACATTGATGCTATCAGGATTTGTTGATGGGGTCGCTTTTGGTAGAGCCGGAAAAGACAGAGAAGAAGACAGAATAGGCATACTGTGCGGGTCCGGCTTGCCTATATATCGTCGGAGAACCCTGGTGGGCGAAATTTGAAGCAGTGACTGATCGGGCATTGGATATGAGTCGCTGACCTGGCTGGGTGGCGCGCACCATGAAGTTTGCGACGTAACCCGGCTTTCCTGTGGCGATGAAGAGACTGTCTCATGCTCAGCAACTGCAGCAGGTGTATATCGCAGACGAGGGGATGAGCGGTTATCCAGGGCACTGTTGAAGCTCATGTCTTGAGAGTTGATATCAAAAGACTGAGCGAATGATGGAGGTGCGAAGTCGTTTGCCGAGGATGCGATCGGCTGTGCCGGCGCCTTGGATGCCAAACGAGGTCCATCTAGTTTTGGTTCCGTGAGAAGGATATTGGCGCGAGTCTGCGGCTCAAAGGCGAGGTAGGCATGCGCAAGCTGGCGGTAGGCGACATCGTTGGTGGCACGGCTGGGCGCCGTGACATGAACCAGTATCTCGGCATCAGACGAAGGCACCAGTGAAGTCATTTCTTGAGCGGCAGTCAATTGGACGAGGGGATTGAACCATGACTATGGAAGAAGAGCCAAAAAAAAAAAAAAAAGAGGGAAGAAAACTAAGCCAAGAGAGACAAAGAGGTATCTCCTTGATGAGAAAGGTTTACGTGTATAAGTTCAGTGAGGGATGTGGGGTGAAAGAGATCCAAACCAACAGGCGGCAGGCAACCCAAAAGAAGACGGTCAAGCTGTTGGGCAGACATAGAGCGATTCAGCGACAGCGAAGGCCAAGACGGAGGCAATAACTCAAGCCCAAAAAAAGACGGCGATGGGGTTGTGGAGTAGAGATCTCACGTCTCGTGACCGCGACTGTCAGCGAAAGCAGCCTGCGGCGTATGAGGTGATTCACGCCTCTGGCCTACAAGGTAGGCAGATGCTGGTGGGTGGGTAGGTCTGACCCAAAATTGCATCCTTCCAGCTGTTGGCCGAATACAGCAGGCACAGGCTTGCAGCTGCCAGGGCAGATGTAACGCCACCAAGGCACAAGGTGTTTATAGGCAGGTCGCGACAGGAGTTCCTGAGTCGCCTTTACAGGGGGGAAGACATTTGCCAAGGTCCCGCCAACAGCGCACCAGCCACAGGAGCAATTACCTCGCTAGCTAATAAGGTAGAGGCTCAACCGCCATGGGACCCACCATGAACAACTAAGGGAACAACTCTCCCCAAGTGAACCGATTGCGACGACGACGACGATCCCCGACCCTTCAACCACTGTTTCTCCTCGCCAATTCCTGTCTAAGCTTGGCCCCAGTACCAAGAAAAGAAAGAAAACCCCCCCAACATGTCTCAATCAAGAGGTTCCGTCGGCAGAGCCCTCGTCATTGGCAGCAACGGCTTCCTGGGCCACCACATTGTCAACCAGCTGGTCGACTCTTGGACCACCACGGCCGTCATCGGCGTCGACCTGCGATGCCAGCGTAACCGAAACCCCAGCGCCGAGTACCACGAGTGCGACATCACCGACACGGAGAAGCTTCTTGCCGTCTTCAAGGAAACCAAGCCCGACGTCGTCATCCACACCGCCTCCCCTGTCGCCAACGACTCCAAAATTGCCCATGACCTGTTCAAGCGCGTCAACATTGACGGCACGCAGTCCGTCGTTGATGCCTGCCAGAGCGCCGGCGTCAAGGCCCTCGTGTACACCAGCTCCGCCAGTGTCATGAGCGACAATGTTTCCGACCTGCTCAACGCCGACGAGCGCTGGCCTCTGATCCGAGGCGCCCAGCAGACCGAATATTACTCCGAGACCAAGGCCGCTGCGGAGGAGATCGTCCTCAAGGCCAACCGCACAGAGCCCTCCAAACTCTTGACCTGCTCTATCCGGCCTGCTGGTATCTTTGGTGAGGGTGACGCTCAGTTGCTCCCCGGTCTGTTGGGTGCTTACCGCGGCGGCAAGTCCAACGTCCAGGTTGGCAACAACGAGAACATCTTCGACTTTACCTACGTCGGCAACATTGCTCACGCCCACCTCCTCGCCGCCCAGCTGTTGCTTGCCACAGCTGCCTCCAACACTATGCCGCTGGACCACGAGCGTGTCGACGGCGAGGCCTTCATCATCACAAACGACTCCCCTGTCTACTTCTGGGACTTTGCCCGCGCTGTCTGGCGTGCTGCTGGTAACGAAGCCGGCACTGAAAAGGTCTGGACCCTCAACCGCGAGCTCGGCATCACGTTTGGCTACATCAGCGAGACCGTCTCCCACCTCCTTGGCAAGAAACCCACCCTCACCCGCAAGGGAATCATCTACAGCTCCATGAACCGTTACTACAACATCTCAAAGGCCAAGCGTGTCCTCCGCTACAAGCCTTTGTGGACGCAGCAGGAGGGCATTGAGCGTGGCGTCAAGCACTTCCTCGCGGAGGAGAAGAAGGCTGCCGCTGCCAAGGCATGATTGGGTGGGAAACAGAGGAAAGAGGAGGATGCAAGGCAAAACCATTGCATATTTTGGTCAAATGAACCAGGGGCAAGAAAATAAAATAGCAAAGCATTGTTTGTTTTGTGTGTGTATACTGATGTTGGATGATTTCTACTCTGCACTTGGGTGCTTTGTTTTTTTAATAATACTTGATGAAGAGCAGCGACCTTGCTAATTTTTCTATTTTTACACTTTCGAAGCCTATTATAGCATAGGGATGCATGAACAATTGAAGCCATTAAGACTACGGCCTTGAAGCATGTAGGCTGTCCTCGGGTCCAAAGGTTTCTCTCCATTTTCTCTCGTAAGCAATTGGCTCTGCCAAGAGAAATTACCTTGGGACGCTCGTATGCACGCCGTGGCTCCATCCATGATGCGAAAAATACAGACAAGCACAAGCACCATGGCAGGGATCTGGGACGCAACACCAAACTCACTATTTTTTTTTTACACAGCAATACGCGTATATGATTCTTAAGCCTGTCCAATCGGAACAGAATCTATTTGTCCCTACTCAGACCTCACTCGTTTCCATCCCTGACCAAAGCCCTTTCATCCCTGAAGCCAACATGAGAAGTTCCGCACATCTGACCCCCATCAAAACCACTGCTCGGTGTTGGTACACCCACCCACGAGGCAAAGAAGAAAAAGAAGAAAATAAATCATGCGGTGACGGAGCGCATCAAGTGCGACTCTTCCACATCCGCCACCTCCCCTATAAGTTTAAACCGCCCCTCCAAAAGCTCCCCAAAGAAAATTAAACCCCATTGCATCCTCTACCTCATCACTACTCCATCCAACCGAGGTTATAGAAAAACATACTCCCCACCCATCCTACTTGACCCTTTTTTTTTTTAGTGTGTCGTGAGCAGGAATCAAAATCCAGCCTCCAGTCTGCTGGAAGAAAAGAAGAAGAGAAGAAGAGAACAGGGCAAAAGACGATACACCAAGTTCGCGTGTCAAGCGCATCGGGGAAAAGGGTCAAGGGAGTAGAAGGGAACTGGACCATTGAGTTATATCGTCGCCCGAAAACGAGAAGAATAAAAAAAAAGAAGAAAACATCCAGGTCCGTCATGTCGTTGCGTCAAAAAGGGAGAGGGTTTGGCCAACTGCTTCGTCTTCGAAATCGCAGAGGGTGGCTAGCATAGGCTAAAGGAGGGAGAAGCGAAGATAAACGCCGTGGACGATGCATTTGACTCTCTACTCCAGAATCATGCCTCCTGAAATGAAAAAAAAGGGAAAGCGAAACGAGTTGTGCCAAGGCATCAAAAATTGCCTTGTTCCAGCAGATTGAATTTTTGTCATTGTTAAAAAAGATTTCATGAGTTTCCAGAGACGCCGAGCCCATTGCCTTGTCGTCCCCAACCAGAATTACGCCATTCTCGTCGCTGAGCCTCGGTGTTATCAAGTTGACTGTCCGACTGGTTGAATTGACCGCCGCCGTAAGGGCCCGGGCTGGCAATTTCGGGTCGACCCTTCCACCGGGCAGGGGGGGTTCCGGGACCATTTTGAACATGGGCCATGGGAGGTTCTTGGATTGTGCGAACTGTTGCTTCTCCTGACCAGACGGCCGGATCAGTTTCGACCCGTCGAGCGGGCGGGCGAGTCGAGTTGTCTGGGCGATTGTAAACTTCATTGACATCCGTAATTGAAATTTGGCCTTTGCGATCCTGGAATCGCTTGAGGATGTCCTTGGTTGAGAGGTCACCGCTGTTGCTGAAGAGGTTTGGATCATTTAGGAGACCAAGAATGTCATCGGGGACCTAGAGAAGGATTATCAGAATCATGTTGTTACGAAATAGGGGGGTATAAGTGGCTTACCTGGCACATCTCCTCAATGTGTGTAATGAGCATCTCGACTGCATCAATGACATAGATAGCCTCACTGTCCAAAGCGGGAGCTTTGTTGGGGTTGACCAAAACGTTGGGCGCAATGACCGTAGCAAGGTTCCTGATATCCATCTTGGACCCAACTTCCTCGTCGAGTTGGTGGAACGAACCTGCCCACTTGAGGAAGCTGAACAAGATCTCGAGACAATCGCGGTGGCTTTTAGGCAAGAGACAGCACGTCAGGTGCAGGCACTGTTTTCTCTTTTCCGTCTCAGAGATCTTGGCGGCACTAATCCATAGTCGGTACAGCTTATCTGTCATAAGGGGATCTGGGAGGTCTCGCAGGTAGCGCTTGAGAAGAGCGGCCAGTTGGATGACAGGCTGCTCCATAAAGTTGACGACGTCGCATCCTTCGGCGTTGATCTTTTCCACCAGGTTTTGCTGCTTTTTAATGTTGCCGTTCTTTCGGAACACACCCTCTACTGAGAGATCCATCTTTCGCATGGAAGACACAATATCGTCCACCACAGCAGGGATTCGGAGTGTGCCGGGTCCTACGCCGTCAGTAGAATCGGCACCGTCGCGCTCGATGATGATTTCCAGAGGGACACCGAATACACCCTTCTTCTTGGTACCCTTGCTCTTTTCGTTTTTGAATGCCTTTCCAAGGTTCTTCCAAAACGTGGCCTGTTTCCGTGATTCGATGAAGCCCAGCAGCTCATCCAAGGTAAATTCCTGCTCAATCATAGGCTGCATCGTGAGAACAGCCAGGTGTCGGACATTGAAGTATTCGAGGCCAGAGAGTTCCGAGAAGAACTTGCGGCCAATACGAGTGGGCATGGCATCAGTAGCACGGTAATCTTGGTCTCGATCGGTTGATCGCGACCTTTGGTGCGAGGGATGGCCAGGGCCCAGAGCATTCATATTTCGCTGGCCATCGGGCTGAGGCGTTCGTAGTTGCTGTTCACGGGATTGCTCGACGGCAACAATCCTAGGAATGTCATCAAGGGTAATGGCATCGTTTTGCCCAAACATGAGATCGGTCGAGCCCTGGTGGGCGTGGCCTTGGTCGGCACCAGCAGAACCTGGTCGCGGCCCGCGACCGTCAGCGTCCATTACACGCGACGTTCGAGCTTGCCGGACGCTAGATGACAAATGTCGGTCGAGGCGCGTACTTCGGAGT
The DNA here is from genome assembly GCA_002179835.1 of Calonectria leucothoes. Classification (NCBI taxonomy): domain Eukaryota; kingdom Fungi; phylum Ascomycota; class Sordariomycetes; order Hypocreales; family Nectriaceae; genus Calonectria; species Calonectria leucothoes. Next base: position 61,170 of record NAJI01000169.1, on the reverse strand, counting down.
CTGCGCACATCGTTCAGGGTGTTCTCGTAAGAAGATTCTCTGTGACTTGCTTTGTCACCCTCGGCCCCGTGGGCTCTTGGGTATGAATCACCACGAGCCCGCTGAGCAGCTCCTCCAGGTCCATCGATTGGGCTGAAGCCATTTGCATCTTCAGCAGCCGGGGGTAGTGCTCCGTTGCTCCTTAGAATATCCAGGAGTCGAGCGAGGGCAACTCGGAGCAAGAATACATACTGTTGGAGCTTTGACACATGCTCGAACAGCATGGACGGTTCTGTACTAATGCCAACACAGCTTCCGCAGTAAGTCTTGCGGTCAAACGCATTGTACCGACCCTCGTCCAAAGTTCGGCCAAGTTCCCGCGCACATCTCGAGCACTTGACGCAGTTCAGATGCCACCTCAGGTCCGCGTTCTTGGCGCATTCGTCTTCTACTGATCTGTTGCAGAATGCACAGTGGTCGGAGTCGTTGGCTGATAGCCGCGCGCCGCCGGCCGTCACCTGCAACAGGCCATCGTCGTTCTTGAGGCTTTCAAAGTCGTTCAAGTCGTCCAGGAATTGGTAAAGGCCTTCAGAGGCGTTGGCCTCACGCTCCAGGCGCAGAGCCCCTTGGAGGCAAATTCGGATGAGAAGCTTAAGGTAGTGGGCGAGGCCGGTGACGAGGGAAAGGAGCTCTTGTGTTACACCCAGCTTGCGGGCTCCGGTGTCCTGTGTTTTTGAGAGTAGGGAGAAGAAGGAGACGATTTTCTTGCAGAGGAGCTTAGCTTCCCGTCCATACGACATTCCTGAAAACCCGTGTGGTTAGCAATGCGTCCAAGGTGGTTCTGGGAAGCAACTTGGCCACGTACCTTTATCATTTAGTCGAACCATGGTTGCATCAAGCCGGTCCGCTGACTGGAACAACATTTCGACGTGCCAGATGAAGCGCTTAGCGACAAGGACTCCATCTATATATGCGCCGTTGCTCACGTGAAGAAGCATGTCAGAGATGCAAGCAGCAGAAGACTCCTCAAAGGCTGACAAAACACTCCATATACGGAATACCTTCTCCTCCATACGCTCCTCCTCGGTTCGAATCATGTCCCGACCCTCAGGGTCGTCCGACCCTGCCAGCGCCGGGGGGATGTCAGTTGGTTGTGCTAGACGGACATTCCAAAATTTGTGGATCATGTAGCATTCGGGGTGCCAATGCTGGTTTTGGCCATTTCTAAAAATCTCGACAAACTGCTTCAGGATGGCAGTTTGGCATCCATTGCAGCGTTGAGCAAATTGGGTGGAATAGTGGTAGTGGCAATAAACATTTCCGTCATGTTCGTAGTAGCTGTCCTGGGCGCCGAAGATTGTCGAGCATAGCGAGCAGGTGAAATGGTCGACATGGTACTTGCGTTCCAGGGCGGTAATGTAGGAGCCTCGAAGCGCCCCTCCGCACTGGTAGCACAGCAGGCCGAGTCGGCGGAAGTAGTCAGTCTCGCACAGGGGATACTGCCCCTGGCCGTTCTCGTCCTCGGCGGGGAAGAATTTGGATGCCACGATCTGGCCACAGTCCTGGACGGAGGGGGGTTGGAAGGTTAGCAGCTGGCCTGGGGGAATCAGGAGGGGCGGTGGGATTGCGTACTTGGCATTTGAAACAGTCGAGGTGAAATGTGCCATCGAGAGCTCGAACAAACTGGCCCGTCAAGGACTCGCCACACGCGTTGCAGATTCTCTGCTGACCGCTGGCGGATCTCCCGCTCCGACCTCGCGATCTGTTTCGTTCAGCACTCTTGCGAGCAGTAGGTTGGTCCTCGTCCCACCCGGCCGGGGGAGGGTTCGGGGTAGAGGGCGCGGAGCCGGTAGGCCTCAGGCGGTAGAGGCCGTCGGGCGGTGTTCCTTGGCCCCCGTTCTGCCAGTTGGGATCGGATGGGGGAGCTGGGGGGGCGAGGTCGGCTGGGAAGTCATGAGGGGAGTGGTCGCCGTGGCCATGGTCGGCGGGCGGCGCATTGTCATAGCCCGAGGCCATCATGACAAGCAATCGAGGGCGTGATTATGTACAAATCCTCCTCCTGGCCCCGAGCCAATCAAGAGTGGATGGCCTCTCAGCGCCAAATGTCCAACAGAGGTCGACGAGGGGTCGCAGCGGTCGGCATCAGCGCCAGCTGGGGGAACAGGACGGCGAGGACGGTGTCGATACCAATTCAATTGCCAGTGCGGAGCGCAGCAGTGAAACTGGGGGCGTGGTGAAGTGCGGAGCGAGAACGGGCGGGTGTTCGCGTGACGGCCCAACTGTTATCCAGCCAGCTCGGGCTGGGTTGCGGACGGCGGAAGTCTGAGCGAGTCGGGGGCAGCAAGGCGATGCGGCACAAGACGACGGGGGGCCGGCGGAAATGGACACTGGAGCATGTAAAGAGCGAGGCGGCGGAGAAGGGGAAACGGAAAGGGGAAAACCAAGCAGGAGGAAGAGTAGCGGGATGTGATGGGGCGAGACAAGACGCGGCTCGGCGCGGTAGTCGTGCGGGCGCAGGGTCGTAGGCGCGGATGAAGGAGCGTGGGAGAGAAACGAAGCCGGTCGTGGGAGTGGTATGGAGTAGCAGGAGGCGCTGGGCTTGGTGGTCGGGGAGAGCTGAAGCGTGGAACGGTGGGACGTGGGACGGGGACTGGGACTGGGACTGGGACGGGGACGGGGAGGAAGAGAGGAGCGTGTGTGGTGGGTGGTGTGCCCTGCCGGTGCAGCAGTCGAGAGCGCGTGTGGGTGCAGCCCAGAGGCAGAGTGCAGAGTGCAGAATGCAGAATGCAGATGCAGTCCCGGTACAGCAGTAGTAGGTCGACGCCTACAGTTGCAGCGGCCGGGTCACTGTTCGTCCAGCACCTTGCGCCGGGTTGGGGCCCTGTGGCCGGGGGAGCGAGCCAGTAGCCAGTGAGCTGTGACTCGCCTATCCCAGCCCGGCCAGCCTGGGCCGGGTAGCTGATGATTTTCTCCGTCATGCTGGACCGACCTGGGCTGACTGACAGCCTGACGACGGCTTTTCCCACGGGGCCTTACAGCACACACTACAACTGCACTGCACCACGGCTACAGCTGCACCAGCCAGGTCGAGGCAGCGAAAGCCCAAGGTACCCGACCTGGCCTCTCGCAAGACCAGCCCGGCTCAGCCCAGCCCCGACCCAGCCAAGCCCAAGAGCAAGAGCAAGAAGCCAAGTGCCGCCCGCTAGGATGGATTGGCGAGGGCAGAGTGGGTTCTCTGTGCTTCAGCATCAGGTACCTCCACTCGCTAGCCACGCCGGCGGGGTACCTCTGCGCTTAGCTAGGAGGTGAGTTTTTAGTGGATGGCGCAGGCAGCCCTCTTGTCTCCCCTCCCTTCCTCCCCCCCCAAAAGACAAAGTACAGCCAGGGCACAGGACAGGGCACGTTACGTCCCATCAGGTTCGAGTAATCCAAGCCTGAATGAGTCGACGTATACCATATTTAGGTACAAAGTGTTGTCACAGAAGGGGGAGGCGGCGTCCCCAGGAAGGAATCCATCTGAGGTTAGGGGGCCGAGTTACTGCAATTTCCAGGGCATGATGATGTACCGATCTACAAACACCACGAATTTTTGGGTACGGTCCGTGTTCAGCGGTACGGCGTCTAAGACGAGGGGGCAGATACGAAGGGAGGCGGGGAGGGAAAAAAAGAAAGGAAGACAAAGGTTTTGTCTTCAAGTGCCTAAAGACATTTGGTGAATCCAGTCCGGACCTTCAATCTGCGTGGGACCAGTCACCTGCTGGTGTGTAGGTGATGTGCGGAAAGGTACCTCGGTACCTCTGCTCCGGCAAGGTAGGACTCGACGTCAGGTAATAATCAGGTACCGACCACACAACCACCTGCCTCGCCTCGACTCGACGACGGTGGGATGTGCACATTGAAATGGTGCCCCTGGCCGCATCGACCAACCAGATGGCTTGTTTTCTGGATTGAAAAAAAAAAAAAAAAAAAAAACCGAAGCGGAAGAAGTATATCAACATTTCCAGATCCAACTGTCAACATCAAAAAGGTGGCACCGATGCAAGAGACAGCAATGTTTAAGGCTGATTCCATGTCACACGCCCTTGCCCGCGTCTCAATCAACCCCATTCTGACAGCTTGTTGCCAGGCTGGCAGCAGCGAGGTCGAGGGGCCAAGTCTGCATGTGGGCGCGCTCCCGTTCGGGGCACGGTACTCCCAGGTCAGGCTAACTCTCCACCATCCGTCCGTCCTGGAGCGCTGTGTGGGCGGCGTTCAAGCCTGAGCTGAAGAGCTATGGGCAGTGCTAGAGGGGAGAAAGCCTGGCGCTACGGCAGCGGAAGCATCGTGAGGTCATGTAGGTCATGTAGGTCATGGCCCGTTGTGAGATGAGGCACCAGGACTGAGAAAGCCGGTCAGCAGCAAGCAGCCATTCTCATACACACCCGCGCTTGCACATGTGCCCTGGGCCTTTTTTTGGCCATCCTCCTACCACCAGTCGCTGCCAGTCCACCACAGCCCTAGGCATGCTCTGCTCACCGTAAGGTTGTGGGTTCCTGGAATTTTCCCAGGTTGCTCCCGGGACTTGTCAGCCTGAGGCGCCAAGAGGCGCCCACATTAGGCTCAAATTGCAATGTCGATCCTATCACGTGTGTGGATCCAAGGGGCCGGCTCTCTGCATGAGTCTCCCAGCACACACCCATCACGTTGCAATTTCATGAGATGGTGACCTTCTTGCGGCTCCAGTTTTCTGTCTCTTGTTGCTGTTGATTTTTCTTTACTATGGCGGTTTCGATACGGGCGAAGTGGGTAAGTGGTAGATCTATCTTGTCGTATATTATTTTGCGAGTCTGCGTATCTGGCATGACGCTCCGTGGACCGGGTTCCATTCCAAAACTCGAACCCAGAACGTTGGGGGAGAAAAAACAACTACATGCCGTTACCGACGGTAATGTCGCATGTGCATTACAGTGCATGCATGGGTTTGTTCCTCTTTGCCAGCGAACAAAGATGACTGGGTTCCAATTTTTTCAAGATGACAAAGCACGCGAGGAGGCGTGTGAGCAAGTGTGTTGATTGGAGTGGTAATAAGTAAGGGACGCAAGGAAATGGTGATTAAGGTACAGAAAGGGAAAGAGAGTACAAAAATATACGCTGCTTCATGTACATGAAAGTAGCCAGCATGAACGAGAAGGAAAGAAAAAAAGTGAGACGAAAGCACGCAAAGCTCAGGTCCCTAAAATAATTCCCCCGTCGTGATGCCGTACCAGATTATGCAGCCCGCTAATTCGGTTTCTCACCTTTCTCACTCTGACCCCTCCAACCCCTCAGCCACCCCTCCCGAAACAGAAAATCCGACGTCATGCCCAAGAATAAAAGCCAAGGAAAACGAAACAGCACCCACACGCACGCACGCACACACGCGCACAACAGCCCAAACACCCCCCCACACCCTTGGCTTCCGCGACGGGGGGGGGACCAGTCCTGGGAGCAGAGGAACCAACAAAGCCGCCCCCCTAGACGTCATCGCCATTGTCGACGGCTGAAGCGAAACTTTTAGCGAACTCCAGCCCCAGTACCTTGGTACCTTTCTTGACCGACTCGTGTCCAGTTCGCGAGGAATTTTGTTACCCACTAGCATGGTAACTGTGCTCCATCTGCTATCAGACGTCTTTTTTTTTCCTTTCGTTTATATTTGTCTGACCGTCTCGATCCTCGGTCGAAGGAGGGGGGGGCAGGCACTTTCTCCTGCAGCACAAGACAAGACTAGCCAGTTGGCATCATCATCGTCGTCCTACTGCAGAGCAAGCTCAAGCTTGTGGTCGCACTGAAGGCTCCGGGCTCGTATGCTCGCTCATGCATACACCAATTGCTTCAACCTCTTCTCAATCTTCTCTCTCCCTTCAAAAGTGCTCCACACCTCGTGTGGTGCCCCATCCACAATGTCCCAGCTTACAAGCTTATCTGTGAGCTTGGTCAAGTCCCTTTGCTTTGCCTCCCACTCCCGGCTCGCCTTGATGTGCTCGCCCGAGCTGATGACCACCAACGCCGTGTCCTTGTCCTGAATCCCGCGGCTGGTTTCGGCATCCCGCCGCGTGTACGAGCTTGCGACGAGGTTCTCCTGTAGCCTGGTCATGAGGTACTTGCCTCCCTGCTTGACGGCCCGTCCGTAAACGCGGTCCCGTGCAGTCCGGCCCCGGAACACGGCCCCCGGGATCCGGTCCAGGCCGAGCGGGGAGATGACGCCTCGGAGCCAGATGAGAAACCCTCGCCCAGCCGCGCCGACCCTGTCGAGAAGATCTTCATGCAGCGGGTCAATCATGACAATACCCTTGACCGAGCTTCTGTGCCGCGACGAGAAAACGCGCGAGTAAATGGACCCAATGCCAGCGCTCGCCAGAACCCAAGGTCCGTCTTCCCCGGCCTTCACCAAGGCCTCGCTCAGCGCATCCACAATGAATCCGGCCGAGGCAGGGGACGGCGCCGAATCAGACCAAGCAAAGCCAGGCCGATCCGTGAAGCAGTATCTCGAAATAGATCCGTTCTTGACTGCGTTTTCTGCGAAATCCCAAAATTGGTTCTCAACCGTCTGCTCGCCTGCCTCGAAAAGCACCGTCGGGATGTTGGCCCTCTTGTCTCCATGGCAATACACGTGAATCTGGTACTTGTCGCTGTCCACCCAGTACCGCTTTCCAGGAGGGGCCAGGCTGGCATCCAGAGACCGCAGGACAATGGTGAGTGTCATGAGGAACAAGGCGATGCACATGATGACGTGCGCCGCTGTCGACAGCAACACGGCAACCCACTCCACCAGCGTCCGCTTCGTCTCGGCGCGTCCAGTCAAGCGCTCTTCCTCCTCTGCCTTGCCCCATTTCACCGTGCGATCCGTCAGGAGTGTCCATAGGCTCATGAGCAGCGCCCAAATGACGCTGACTATCCCAACCCATCCTTCCTCGTACCGGGTTTTCTGGACCGACACGAGGAGAATCATGTGAAGCAACAAGACGAACTATACCGACACTCAAATTGTCAGGAGCCGCGCCACCACAACGCAACGTAAGATGCGAATAACAAAAGAAAAGAATGGAGTAGGCAACTTACCGCCATAAAAATGGAGATTATCCTGACGGGCTTTGCCGGCACCCCAAAGAAGAGCAATGTAAAAATGACGTTGGCCAGCGTCAAGCTCGCATATCCGAATGCGAAAAAGGCATCGCCCCTCGTCTGGAACCCAGGCGGCGTCGCAAACATGGACACCAGCAACAGGGTCCACCACACCAGCGTCACCAGCGTAAAGCCAATGGTCAAGTATCGTAGAAGCCGGATGGTCCAGAGATTGTACGGCGACACGGCTGGGTCGTCTGGCGCAAGCAGGCTCGGCCGAGTCGAGTCGACCCGGTTCGGCAGCAGTCTTGTGTGCTCGTCCGGCACGGGCTGGTCCAGCGCCTCGGGCTCGGGCCCCGCGTCGTCCGACCTCCCATCGCTCTTGGAAAACAGCGGCATCGGGACAAACAGGACTTTTGAGCGTAAATATATTGTTGAGCGCGCCTGCTGTCCGAAAAAAAAAACAATTGCCCAAAGTGCCAAATGCAACCCTCCCTTCTCAGTCAGAGGCTTATTATCTGCGTCAAGTGTGATTTCCTCTCCGTTGGCGAAGACTGAGCTGAGCTGAGCTGAGCTACACTTCGCAACCCAAATAAAATGCGAGGAATTTTTTTTCCAAAGGAATGAAAGCAAACAGAAGAGCCCGTTTCCCGCTGCTCGCTCAGCTTGCAGCCGACTTCTCTAATATAGCTTCAAATCATCCCACCGTTCCAAAAAGTATAGCACGTCATATCCAGCCCGCCTCGCCATCCGCCCCACCAATCAAGCACCTTGGCGTGTCGGCGCAGTGGACTGGCCATGATCCGTGGCGGCACAAGCGCCAGACTACACGGCCAGCCGGTTTGGAGCATGCGCCATCAGATGCCCTGTTTTCTGCTGTTCGGGGTCCAAGGCTTTTTGAAGTCAAACAATCCCCCCTCCCACGAGAACAAAGTTGGGGGTTGCAGAATAAAACCCAACTAACCATTATCAGCACCGCTCCGATGTGCCATGATAGAAACGGGGGGGCCACAAGGTTTATCAATGACGACGACGCCGTTTTGGCAAACCGTCAGTACAACGAAATAATCAGGTCAGAAATTGTCATCCAGCCGAATTCAATAGTCATAGATAATATGTTAAAAAGTAAAGTTGATTGCTGGATCGATATAAGGATTGTCCATAATCCATCACTACCACATGGTTCCATGGCCGGGTATACATTGCGCGCAGATAACCACCAACACCAAAAAAGACCCTTTTGTACAGACTGCTCCCGATTTCCAAGCTCTCCT